>CAWUFW010010967.1:0-652486 GCA_963921515.1 Calotriton arnoldi | reverse complement strand
GGGGTACAACGCGTACCCGCACACATTGAATGCAATGGGCCGGCCGGGGGCACCGATCGGTCCATTGCGGTTCTAACGCTGCAGGGGTACAACGCGTACCCGCACACATTGAATGCAATGGGCCGGCCGGGGCACCGATCGGTCCATTGCTGATCGACGCGTACAGGGGTACAACGCGTACCCGCACACATTGAATGCAATGGGCCGGCCGGGGCACCGATCGGTCCATTGCGGTATCTAGCGCGTACAGGGGTACAACGCGTACCCGCACACATTGAATGCAATGGGCCGGCCGGGGCACCGATCGGTCCATGGCGGTATCAACGCGTACATGGGTACAACGCGTACCCGCACACATTGAATGCAATGGGCCGGCCGGGGGCACCGATCGGTCCATTGCTGATCAACGCGTACAGGGGTACAACGCGTACCGCGCACATTGAATGCAATGGGCCGGCCGGGGGCACCGATCGGTCCATTGCTGATCAACAGCGTACAGGGGTACAACGCGTGCCCGCACACATTGAATGCAATGGGCCGGCCGGGGGCACCGATCGGTCCATTGCGGTACAACGCGTACAGGGGTACAACGCGTACCCGCACACATTGAATGCAATGGGCCGGCCGGGGGCACCGATCGGTCCATTGCTGATCAACGCGTACAGGGGTACAACGCGTACCCGCACACATTGAATGCAATGGGCCGGCCGGGGCACCGATCGGTCCATTGCTGATCAACGCGTACAGGGGTACAACGCGTACCCGCACACATTGAATGCAATGGGCCGGCCGGGGGCACCGATCGGTCCATTGCTGATCAACGCGTACAGGGGTACAACGCGTACCCGCACACATTGAATGCAATGGGCCGGCCGGGTGCACCGATCGGTCCATTTCTGTTCAACGCATCCCTGTACAAGTGACTGGCATATGTCACCATGCCTGTCTCAGATGGACATATGCCAGCCACAGATAGCTCCCAGGGAGTGAGGGGCACACCTACAACACGACAGCCTGTCCAAACTGTATGATAAGGCATGTAAGGCTGCATTTCCTATTGTGTGTATGTTGGTGTACATGTTGTCCTGTGGGTGTCACCTGGGGGCAGCCACCCCCAGGCTGTGCACGTGTTCATGGGGACAGGATCCTGGGTGTTACATGTACATGACCACTGTGATGTGCAACTGTTCATATCTGTGCATGTGCCATGGTCACATTTCACGGTGGTGTATGTGTATGTCATGTCACATACCCCGTGAGTCCCATGTGGGACGGTATGTTTGAGCCAGGGTGTCCCAGTGGCACAATAGTGATGGTCCTCCACAGTCTGTGTGCATGTAGTGTTTACAATGTCTCTGATTTCATGTGCACAATGGGAGACAGTCTCCACATCCACGTTGTGTGTGCATGGACTTTGATGTTGTGCGTGTGTGTGTCACAGACGTCCATGTCTGTCCTGCAGTGGCAAGTGGGACCACTACCTGTGGGGGTCATAGTTGTTTTGCTGTGGTGTATACATGATACTCCATCTAATGCCAGTGTCCATGTGGCAATACAGGGTCCCTGGGAATGTACCTGTCGTTGAGCTGTGATGCCTGGGGCACATCTGTCCTCACATGTCACTGTGGGGGGTGATTGTGACACGGCAGCAGGAGATGGGAACTGTGACACGGCCTCATGATATCCAATGGGCCAACCTGGGACTTATTGATGCCACTTGTTGAACCGTGATGACAGATGTTGGCCATGTATGTACCATACATGTCCTTACGGAACTGCACACTTCATGTAGTTGTGCCTCATAATGATGTATGTTGGGATATTGAGTGTGTTCAATGCCGCATATGTGGGCTGACTGTCAATCTTGCTTTCTTCTCCTCTGCACTGCAGGGCTCCTGCTGTCCATCGACCATTCCCAGACCTGGCAACGATGGTGGAACGGGACAGCATCCGACGGTACCGCTTCACCAGGCAGATGATTGAGGATTTGGCAGTGCAGTTGGCCCCACATTTGCAGCCTGGCCGGCCGTATCCTACAGCGCTGACCCCCAAGGTGAAGGTGATGGCAGCCCTACACTTCTTTGCCACCGGTACCTTCCAACATACTGTGGCGACTGCTGGTGGGATGTCACAGACCATGTTGAGCCGTGTGCTCCGCGATGTTTTGGTGGCAATGTTGCTATTCCTGAACCGGTACATCTATTTCCCTAGACTGCAACGACTCACTGACGTGAAGAGTGACTTCTATGCCCTGGGGAGGATGCCGCATGTCATTGGCTCCATTGATGGGACACATGTGGCTTTGGTACCACCACAGGCCCAGGAGCAGGCCTACCGTAACCGCAAGCACTACCACTCGGTCAATGCACTGGTGGTGTGTCTTGCAGATATGACCATCACACACGTGTGTGCCCGTTTCCCTGGTTCAGCACACGATGCCTTTGTGATGAGGAGTAGTCGCATCCCCAGGATGATGGCACAGATGCAGAACCAGCGTGCCTGGCTTGTCGGTGTGTACTGACTTTGTGCCATTGTGTGTGATCTGATCTGTAGTATTCCGCCCACTTTTCCAAGTCAGCTAATGTGCACTTGTCTGTCCGTAGGTGACTCGGGATACCCCAACATGCCGTGGTTGCTGACACCCCTCAGGAACCCTGTGACACCAGCCCAGATGCGCTACAATGAGGCACATGGTCGGACCAGGAGAGTGATTGAGCGGACATTTGGTCTCCTGAAGAGCCGCTTCCGCTGCCTGGACAAGACAGGAGGGTCCCTCCCATATGCCCCTGCGAAAGTGTGCAAGATTATCATCATCTGCTGCATGCTCCACAACCTGGCAGTGCGGAAGGAGTTGCCTCTCATCCAGGATGACAATGACCAACATCCGCCACCTGTGGAGGATCCTGGCCTGGAGCACGATGCCAGTGATGATGATGATGATGAGGGTGATGTCCGCACACAGCTCATCACCAACTTCTTTAGCTGAATGTGAGTATCCTGAGGTGTCATGTCAATGATGTGAGCTGGCATGATATGTGTAGGTGGTGCTCTGGTGCTGTTGGAGTGTGTCCATGGGCTACTTGACTGGATGTGTGTAGCGATGTGTGCTTACAGGTGGTCTGTACTCCCCAACAGTGTTGACATGCTAACTTGGTTCTGGGTGGGTATCTTGTAACATGTATTGTGCATGAGTTTTGCTGTTCTGTCCTGTTCTCCATTGCTTTTGACTGTGTGTCATTTCTGTCCTTCACAGGGTACTTTCAGATTCGTTTGGTCAACTGTGTCCACCGACGACGTGATTGTACTTCCAGGGTGGTAGCCGTTGTGTCCCTACAGGTGATGTGCGCCACACCCATGGACTTCCTTCCTTCTACAGTTGTTGACTGTGTGCCCGCTGCCAGGTGGGATTACCTTGCATCTTTAGTGGTTACGACATGTTGCAACTGTGTAATAAACCTGTGCTTCACTTTGTGATGTGCGTTGTCTGTGGTCACACATTTGACTGCCATTTGCTTACTGCACCTGTGGGCTACTTGACTACAACTGGGAATAGGTGTGGTGTCTGTGCATTGCACCGTCTTCCCTGGCAACATCAGTGTAGGCAATGAGTCAGATGGCCTAGGTGTGTATGTGTTGTGTAGCCCTGGTGGTGTGTCTCCCTCATATGTGTCACGTTGCCTTTACTCACATGCCTGTGTTGTACTTGCTGTTGCAGTTCGCATACACAGTGTAATTTTGCAGTTCATCATCCCCATAACAGCACCCACATTGGAATCACAACAGAGGCAAGTATGGTGTATTAGTGTGTTTATTGTGATACATTTGTGTGAATAGTGCATAGGATGGGTAGTGCTGTACTTATATCTTGCAATCAGAAGTTCCTAGGTGAATTGAAAGTCCTGGTAGACAAAATCCCCAGTATCGGGCCACAGTTGTCTGAGACATTGGTCCAACTTGTACTCCCCATGCAATGTGTGGGAGTTGTGTTGCCGTCAACAGGGTGAACAGTCTGTGCACAAAGGTGAACATCCAGAACAGGTTCAGGCTTCCTGGGATTTGCGCTTGGCCATCGGCCTCTCACTTGCCCCTCCTCGGACGACCCCTCTTCTTTGGGGGGGCCCCTCAAGTACAGGCTGCTGCGGTGCAGGGGACTCTCCGCCAGAGTCATCCTCCCTCCCTGTGGCAGTTGCAGTTTGTTCAGCACCAGATGTTGTTGGCACACAGGGAGGTGTGGACTGGTTGCTGTTCATCTGGCGGAGGCATTGTAAAATGTCCCTGTGCACCGCCGTCATCTCTTGCAGTGCGTCCCACTTGGACTCCACGCGGGACATGTGTGAGTCCAAGCGGGCATGATGGGCAGCCTGCTGCTGTTTCATGTCTCTGAGGAGCCCCACTACCTGGCTGAGATCTCCGGTGCTGGACTGGTATGCATCGGCTATGCGTACCAGTTGTGGGTCATCATGCACACCAGCAACCTCTGCAAGCAGCGACCTCTGTCTCCCACCCCTCCCACCACCCCTGCCGACATGTGCAGTGCGTGCAGTGGCACGCACAGATAACCCTGGTCCCCCTTGGGGGTTGGTGGTGGTGGTGGTGTCCATGGCCCCACGTTGGTCCAGGGTCCCTGTGCTGGTGTTGCTCCTTGTTCTGTCCATGTCGGCAGGGATGGTATTTGTGGTGACAGTCGTTGGAGGGGTGGGTGCAGGGGGTGCAGCTGGTGGTCCTGCTGGTGCTGCAGCTGGTGGTCCTGCTGGTGCTGCATGTTGACTTGCACCGGATGTGCCAGGTTGGTCTTCTTCGTCCGAGGAGGGCAGAGGCTGTACGACACCAGTGAGCTCCACATCCTCTTGAGCCTGGGACTGGGACTCCTCAGCGTCTGCTGCTGTGTCCCCATCATCACCTGTTTTTGGGAGACACACACAATGTATGTTATGTTTCTGCAGGCATCAATGGTTGACACACCTGACAGTTGTGACTGTGCCTCTGGGTGCGGGCCTGTACATTGCATTGTCCTAAGTCGTCACAGTCAGGGGTTGATATTGGTGTGGCACATTGTCCTGCATTATTTGGGCATTTCTATGTATTTGTTGGGGTGTGAACATGGTCTGCATTGGTTGTATTTGGTTGACAGCCGGCCCTCCTTCCCACCCAGCCAGTCAGTTATCCCACCATGGACTGTGCTTGCATTGCAGGGAGTGGATGTTGTCTCTCAGGATGTCAGTCAGTGGTGTTGTGCTGTTTGTTGGTGCACAGTTGCCAGCAGGGCCTTGTGCTCCCCACAGCAGTAGCCAGTGTCAGCCATCTTGTGAGTCCTTATCCACTCCCTGTGATGTGAGCATGGTTCAGGGTGGTGTTGATGGGACAGTTGTGGGGGTGAGCTATGTCTGTGACTATGACTCCCATCATGCTATTGCCTCCAACCCACTTCCCAGCATTCCCATACTTACTTGCTTTTGTGGGGAGTTCAGTGTGTGGGGGTGTGAGAGCAATGGCAAGATGGCTGACAGTGGTGTCCTGCTGTTGGTTGGTGTGCAGTTCCCAGCATGCCCTTGTGCTCCCCACAGCAGTAGCCAGTGTCAGCCATCTTGTGAGTCCTTATCCACTCCCTGTGATGTGAGCATGGTTCAGGGTGGTGTTGATGGGCCAGTTGTGAGGCTGAGCAATATCTGTGCCTACTACTCCCATCATGCTATTGCCTCCACACCCCTTCCCAGCATGCCCATGCTTCCTTCCTTTTGACTCTGCTTCCCTGTGGGGTGCGCTGGCTGTGCTGACAGGATGGCTGGGAGTGTTGTCCTGGCAGTTGTTTGGCTAAAAGTCCCAAGAGTGTCCCTGTGCTTCACACAACATAACCCAGGGTGGTGGTTCTTTGTGGGATCTTGAGTTAGGATGTGAGGCATTGCATTCTCCCAGGTGGGTTCTGTGGAGTTTGTGTTGAGGGGGGGGGGGGTGAGGGGAGGTGCTTGTGACTATGGTCAGTGCTGCAAGTCCTCCTTCCCACCCAGCCAGATATCCCACCATGGAACGTGCTTCCATTGCAGGGAGTGGAAGTTGTCTCTCAGGATGTCAGTCAGTGGTGTCCTGCTGTTTGTTGGTGCACAGTTCCCAGCAGGGCCTTGTGCTCCCCACAGCAGTAGCCAGTGTCAGCCATCTTGTGAGTCCTTCTCCACTCCCTGTGATGTGAGCATGGTTCAGGGTGGTGTTGATGGGACAGTTGTGGGGGTGAGCTATGTCTGTGACTACGACTCCCATCATGCTATTGCCTCCATCCCACTTCCCAGCATTCCCATACTTACTTGCTTTTGTGGGGAGTTCAGTGTGTGTGGGTGTGAGAGCAATGGCAAGATGGCTGACAGTGGTGTCCTGCTGTTGGTTGGTGTGCAGTTCCCAGCATGCCCTTGTGCTCCCCACAGCAGTAGCCAGTGTCAGCCATCTTGTGAGTCCTTATCCACTCCCTGTGATGTGAGCATGGTTCAGGGTGGTGTTGATGGGACAGTTGTGAGGCTGAGCAATATCTGTGCCTACTACTCCCATCATGCTATTGCCTCCACCCCCCTTCCCAGCATGCCCATGCTTCCTTCCTTTTGACTCTGCTTCCCTGTCGGATGGGCTGGCTGTGCTGACAGGATGGCTGGGAGTGTTGTCCTGGCAGTTGTTTGGCTAAAAGTCCCAAGAGTGTCCCTGTGCTTCACACAACATAACCCAGGGTGGTGGTTCTTTGTGGGATCTTGAGTTAGGATGTGAGGCATTGCATTCTCCCAGGTGGGTTCTGTGGAGTTTGTGTTGAGGGGGTGTGAGGGGAGGTGCTTGTGACTATGGTCAGTGCTGCAAGTCCTCCTTCCCACCCAGCCAGATATCCCACCATGGAACGTGCTTCCATTGCAGGGAGTGGAAGTTGTCTCTCAGGATGTCAGTCAGTGGTGTCCTGCTGTTTGTTGGTGCACAGTTCCCAGCAGGGCCTTGTGCTCCCCACAGCAGTAGCCAGTGTCAGCCATCTTGTGAGTCCTTCTCCACTCCCTGTGAGTCCTTCTCCACTCCCTGTGATGTGAGCATGGTTCAGGGTGGTGGTGATGGGACAGTTGTGGGGGTGAGCTATGTCTGTGACTATGACTCCCATCATGCTATTGCCTCCACCCCACTTCCCAGCATTCCCATACTTACTTGCTTTTGTGGGGAGTTCAGTGTGTGTGGGTGTGAGAGCAATGGCAAGATGGCTGACAGTGGTGTCCTGCTGTTGGTTGGTGTGCAGTTCCCAGCATGCCCTTGTGATCCCCACGACACAGCAACAGTGTCAGACATCTTTGATGGGCCTTTCCACTCTCTGTGGGATGTGCATGCGTGAGTGTGAGCTTGCTGGGCCATGTGGTGGGGGATGTAGAGCTGTGACTACGACTCCCATCATGCTATTGCCTCCACCCCCTTCCCAGCATGCCCATCCTTCCTTCCTTTTGACTCTGCTTCCCTGTGGGGTGGGCTGCCTGTGTTGACAGGATGGCTGGGAGTGTTGTCCTGGCAGTTGTTTGGCTGAAAGTCCCAAGAGTGTCCCTGTGCTTCACACGACATAACCCAGGGTGGAGGTTCTTTGTGGGATCTTGAGTTAGGATGTGTGGCATTGCATTCTCCCAGGTGGGTTATGTGGAGTATGTGTTGAGGGTGTGTGTGAGGGGAGGTGCTTGTGACTATGGTCAGTGCTGCGAGTCCTCCTTCCCACCCAGCCAGATATCCCACCATGGAACGTGCTTCCATTGCAGGGAGTGGAAGTTGTCTCTCAGGATGTCAGTCAGTGGTGTCCTGCTGTTGGTTGTTGCACAGTTGCCAGCAATGCCTTTTGCTCCCCACAGCAGTAGCCAGTGTCAGCCATCTTGTGAGTCCTTTTCCACTCCCTGTGATGTGCGCATGGTTCATGGTGGTGTTGATGGGACAGTTGTGGGGGGGGGGGCAATATGTGTGACTACGACTCCCATGATGCTATTGGCTACACTGACTTGCCCAGCATACACAGAATTCCTTTCTTTCAGTGGTCTTCACTGTGTGTTGGTGTTGTAGTGGTGGCTACATGTCTGGATGTGTTTGTTAGTTCTATTTGTGCCACTGCCTAGCTGTAGTTGTAGTTGTGTTTGTACATGTGATGACACGGTTAAATGTAACTTTGAGATGGCATGTGTTGTATTTATCTGACTGACATACACATTTTGGGATGATTCTGTTCTGGTTGCTGTGTAATTGCTATGAGTGCATGGTTTGACTCTCCCCTTGACAGTGATGTGTGTGTGTATTGTGGCAGAATATTGTGTACATTTGTTGTGTACTCACCAGGCTCTGGGATGTTCTCTAGTCCATATACACTCACTGGCGGAAGGATGGCCCGCACCTTCTCCTCCCAGGGCCTGAGGTATACTGGCTTGGCAGGAGGGCCACTGCCGGTGTATTGGCTCAGGAGGTAGTCTTTCTTGAGCAGGTCCCGTACCCTCCTACGCACGTCATACCACCTGTTCTGGATGTCGGTCTTTGTGCGCAGACATGGTGATTGTGCGTTCACCCTGTTGATGATCCTCTCCCACACCTTTTTTTTTCTGGGAGATGGGGGTCTGTTGGACCAGTGTGCCAAACAGCTGTGGCTCTACCCTGAGGATCTCGTCTACCATGACTTCCAATTCACAATCTAGGAACTTGTGATTCTTCTTGGGGGGCATGGTGATGGGTGGTGATGGTGAGTGATGTGTGTGTTGGTGTGCAGGTGAGGGTGTGTGAGTGTGAGTTTTGCTGGGTATATGTGAGGTAGGTATTTGTTGGTGTGCTGATGGTGTGTGGCTTGTGTGAGGGATGAGCTGTGGGTGTGTGGTTGCTGTCTGTTGGGTGCTGGCAGTAGAATGGCATTTGCAAAGGATCATGGTTGGGATTTGTGTCCTTTATATGGGTGGAGTTGTGGGTGTGTCTTTGTTCTCTGTCCCCACCCCCCCAGTATTTATTGGCTTTGTAATTGCTTGTTTGGCCTTTTTTTGTGTAATTTTTCCTTTGTACTGTCTGTGCATGTTGGAAACGTTCTTGTGACCGAGTCGGACCCTGTAGTTGTCTCGTACGGTCTTCTTCGTTTCGTTCACGCTGTGATTGTGCAGTTTTCTATGCTGCGTACGCGTCGGTCGCGGTGTTTTGTGTTACTTCGGCTCGGTTTTGTATGCGTGTCGGTCGTACGGCTTGTCCTCCGTACGACTCGGTCGTGGTTTTCGCGCCTTGCATCGTACTTTGCGGTTTGGAGTTTGCGTGTACGTTTCGGTCGGATTTGTTCCGGGTGCGTGTTGGTCGGTTCGATTCGCGTGTTTTTCCGGCCGGATTGCTGTTTTCCGTGCGGCTCGGTCGTTCGGCTTGGGTTCCGTACGTGTCGGTCGGATTTTGCACGCCTTGCATCGTACTTGGCGTGTCGGGCGCCACAGGTACGTGTCGGTCGGAATAAATTCCGGCTCCGAGTCGGTCGGTGCTTTTTCCGGCCCGAATCGGAATCGACCCCTTAATGTGGCTTAAAGCCACCTTGTAAATATGCCCCTTTCCGCCTTAGTCCTCTGCGGCAAAGGGATGTGCAGTGGGTGTTGCAGTGGGCGTTCCACCACAGCACCCATTGCTTTTTGGCGCTGCCCCAGATTTACAAGGTATACGCAGCGTCAAAATCTAAGGCCATGGTAATGCCTGGGATTATAATGGTGATACGAGGAGAAATCATTACTCTCTCCTCGTTCGTTTTTTTGCTCTTTCTATGTGTGCTGCATTTGAAGCACACATACTGGGACTGTGCTTTGACTCCACATATGCCAAACTTCAATTCCGCACTTCGATGGAGGCACACGTGGCACACACAAGCAATTTGCTGGACCTCAACAAATTCTCTGGGAGAGCACTATCGATCTTTGGGTGAATTATCCCCTACCTCGTTGCCAGTTGCAGCATCCTCCCCAGCCCTGGTACTCGCCAATGACTACTCCACACACGGAGCTTAGTGTAACATGTCTTTATTCTTCTGCATGTAATTGCAAACTCAAAATTCTAAACTTGCATTTGAGCTAAGTATAACGTCTATTTTTCTGCGTGTAACCGCAAACTCAAAATTGTAACCTTGCATTCACTTCTCTATGCTCTAATGCCTATGTCACAGGTCTACGGAGTGCATCAGGAGCCATAAAGGTTCCGCCATTACAAACTCACACGACAATACAGCTCCCTCTCTGTTAAATAAAAAAAATTGAAAAATTCAAATTTATACAATTAGAGCTTTTCAATGAGACTTCAAGGTGCTTGGATCACACGTCATGTCAGTGCCTTCAGAAGCTGGGGACAGGCATTAGAAATGTCCATGACTGGTGTTGGTGATGGAGAGATAGCGGCAGTCAGGGGTTCTTCACTTGTCCTTTCATACCCAGTCTCTACAATGCCATCAGTGCCTGACGACCGATCGCCATGAGCGATGAGTGTTGTCAAGAGCTTGCAGAAAGAGCAAATGGCTGAGGCATGCAGACAACTGCCATGTCCCTGATCATTAGCTATGCCTCCACAGCTTTTATCTGGGCAGGCGAGGGCTCAGCATCATTGAGCTGAGGGAGTTCAGAGCAGTGCTAGGTGAAGGCTCTGAATGAGCCCGTTGGGGGGAGAAATCAAGCCAGGCTGTAAGAGATAAGAGGGCAACATCACAGCATACTAGCTCGTGTAAAGTCACATATCATCTATTTCATTCTCTCTTCCTCCACTTTTTTCTCTCTAGCTCCCTTGCCACCATCTATTTCTTCTTAATTGTTCCTTTATTTCATTATATTTCTCTTTCATCTCTCTTCCCACCATTCACCTCCTAACTTCTTTTGCCCCACTCTTCCTTTACCATTCTCTTGTTACTGTTCGTTCACCCACCCCTTCTCTTGCAACG
This sequence comes from Calotriton arnoldi, assembly GCA_963921515.1. NCBI lineage: Eukaryota > Metazoa > Chordata > Amphibia > Caudata > Salamandridae > Calotriton > Calotriton arnoldi. The sequence continues at coordinate 641,580 of CAWUFW010010967.1, read as the reverse complement.
CTGTTCCTTGCTTGTCAAACTCACCATTGCTATGCCTTTCATTTCCCACTTTCTTTTACACTCACCCCCTTTCTTCTGCTTTTAGATGCTTTCTTTTCCCTGTATTTCTTTCTCTAACCATGTCACTGACTTCCTCTCACCCCTCCTTTCATTTGCTCCCTCCTTCTTCCCATCTCCCTCTTCTTCACGCCTCATGCTTACTTTATATTCTTCCTTTTATTTTCTGCTTCCAAATCCACCCATCTCTCTTTTCTTGTTCCTTTTGCTTTTTATTTACTTTCATGTGTAATCCTCTCTCCAAACTCCCTTCTCTCGCCCTCTTCTTAGTTTCTCATTCTTTTATCCCACTTTTCTCAAAACCTTCCGTATCTCTCTTTCTCCTCGTCTCCTCCCTACTAATGTCCTTATCTAACCCTTCTTCATCTTTCTCGTCTGTTTTCTCCCATTACCTTCCTCCCCTTTACTTTTACTGACACATGAAAATAACAGTAGAGCTATAGTACTTGAGTGAGGGTGGGTGAAGCGGGACACCATAAAAGGTCTGTGGGTATGTGATGGCTGGAAGTTGTCAAAATGTATGGCCCCGCAACACAGGGGGTAATAAAACTGGAAGAAACAGTGATAAACCTGATGAGTTAATATGGTTGATGAATACAAAATTAGCAGTCAATGAGATGGGGGCACAATTGTCATCTGCTGTTGTGTTTCTAAGGGGCATAACTCGAGATTTCAATCAGTTTATCATATCCATCCCACCTCACTCCACAAATGACAGATTTGTTTGCGACATGATCTAGCCTGCATAGTATGTGAGGTAATTTCCTGTAATTGTCATGGTCATGTTAAATGTCACGTGGTGTCACTTCCTGCAATGTCATCATTATATAAAGTAGCATGTTTAAAGCTTGAAAAAAAATACGAATTTTCAATCATGGAATGTAGGCATGTATGCAATTAGAGTTTCGTCCAACGAGTGGAGGATTTCAGCTCCCTCTAAACTCTAAATGAGGCCCTTGGTATCTATTTATGGAAATTAAAATGTAATTTGGAAAAAGTACTAATAGGTACTGCTATCAGCCCCTTTTATTGCAGTTTTATAGTTTATAAATGTACTTTAGCTTTTAGGCATGTGACTTTCCATTGCTATGAAACATGGTTGACTGGCTGTGGTGAAATCAGTAGGGCTCTGATTCTATCTAAACCAGCTGCCTCTGTGTAAAGCGGCTTTGCTTGCAGCTGAATAGAGGATGAAAAGAAACTATAACAATATTACCAATGCAGACGTCACTTTAGAGGTAAATATGTAGCCTGTGTGTTATTGGTACGCAGCGGTTGTGCTATGTGATCAAAATACTGTATCGTCTATCTTTTAAAAACAAGAGCTCTTCAAACCAGAAAGATTCATGAATAATCCAGACACCACTTTTACTTTAACATGCACAATACTTATTGGGTATTTGTAGGAAAGTGGGTTTCTGTTGCAGTAACCCCCCCACTTTTTTGCCAGACTACTGATGCACTTTGACTTGATGTGCCCTGGGTCCCTGCCAATCAGGTTCCCAGGGCCTGTGTTCTTTCCCAAAAACTAACCCAATTGGCATCTCTAGCCACAGGTCAGCCCCTGGTAAATGGTACCACAGGTACCCAGGGCACAGTGACCAGGGAAGACCTCTAAGGGCTGCAGCACTTATCGTGCCACCCTTAGAGGCCTTGTACCTTTACACACACACACTGCCTTTGCAGGCTGCGTGTTTTGGTGCAGAACAAAGTGAAGAGTCAACATAGCACACTTCCCTGTGTGCCATGCCTACAACCCACTGCCCTGGCATAGATCAGTCTAGCTGGGTGCCCTATACCAGTGGTGAGGGTACAGGTGCATGAGCCCTGTACTCCTACAGTGTCTAAGTCCATTTTTAGACAGTGTAAGTGCAGTGCTGCCATTAAGAGTATATGGTGCTGGGAGTTTGTCATTACGAACTCCACAGCACCATAATGGCTACACTGAAAACTGGGAAGTTTGGTGGGCAGGTAAGTTGGGGGGCTCGGGACGTAGGTGCACCTCGGGTTCTTTTCTCCAGGGTGGAGGGCGGCTGGATGCAAGGGTGTCTTTTGAGGTCGGATTTCACCTTAGAGGGCCACTCGCAGTTGGTGGGGGGTCTCCGTGCAGAGGCTGCAGGCTACATCGGGGAGTCCTGGAGGGGTCAACTCACAGTGGACCCGGACTCTGGAGCGCTGGGGGACCTCGCTGGGACTGGTGGGCCACTCGAACTCGGGCCGTAGGTGACGGGTGCAGTGGTGGTTCCAGGCGCCGGGTTTCTTTTTCCTCAGCAGGCTCGGAGTCTTTCTTTGGTGTTTCTTCTGAACAGAGCTGCTGTTCACAGGAGATCCGGTCTTTGTTGAAGGCAGTCAGTCCTCCCAGGGGTTCTGGAGGTTGCTGGCTGCAGGACAAGACAATTTTTGGCGCAGGATCTCTGGAAACTGCAGTTGGGCTGGTAGGGCTGGGGCTAAGTCAGTTGTTCGCTGCAGTCTCCTCTGCTGGGCATCTTCTTTCGTCCTTTTTCTTCTTAGGTTGCAGGAATCTGCCTTCTTGGTTCAGGGCTGCCCCCTAAATACTGTATTTAGGGGGCGTTTTAGGGGTCTCGAGGTCAGTAGCCAATGGGCTACTGACCTTAGGGTGACTACTCCCTGGGTGTGCTCACCCCACGTGGGGGAGTGAGCACAATCCCTAATCCTGATTGGGGAGTGCCTGCCATCTGCAAGATGGCGGGCACTGAAGAGAGGGCTTCACCTCGCCTCACCCACCTGAGGGGTGGAGTTGGCAGAGGTGGGCACACCTTCTGGGCTGGCTAGTTTTCCCGTCTGTCTTCCCGCCAAAAAGGAGGGGAGACAGGAAGGGGGCCTGCTCCTGATAGCAGGAGAGGCTGGGGGTCGCATTACAAAGGCTGCCAGGCCTTTGAAGCTCCCCTGCCACAGATGGCTCTTCCTGGCCTGGGGGAGGTGTGAACACCTCCGCCCAGGAAAGGCTTTGTTTCTGGGCTCAGGGAACCTACCAGAAGCTGGTCGTTTTTCAGGGGGCATCTCTAAGATGCCCTCTGTGTGCATTTTTCATTAAATCACACACTGGCATCAGTGTGGGTGTAATGTGCTGAGAAGTTTGATACCAAACTTCCCAGTTTTCAGTGTAGCCATTATGGTGCTGTGGAGTTCGTAATGACAAACTCCCAGCACCATATACTCTTAATGGCAGCACTGCACTTACACTGTCTAAGAATGGACTTAGACACTGTAGGAGTACCGGGCCTATGCACCTGTAACCTCACCACTGGTATAGGGCACCCAGCTAGAGGGGTGACTGATCTATGCCAGGGCAGTGGGTTGTAGGCATAGCACACAGGGATGTGTGCCATGTCGACTCTTCACTTTGTTCAGCACCAAAACACGCAGCCTGCAAAGGCAGTGTGTGTGTGTGTAAAGGTACAGGGCCTCTAAGGGTGGCACAATAAGTGCTGCTGCTCTTGGAGGTCTTCCCTGGTCACAGAGCCCTGGGTACCTGTGGTACCATTTACCAGGGGCTGACCTGTGGCTAGAGATGCCGATTGGGTTCGTTTTGGGGAAAGAACACAGGCCATGGGAACCTGATTGGCAGGGATCCAGGGCACAACAAGTCAAAGTGCATCAGTAGTCTGGCAAAAAAGTGGGGGGGGGGTTACTGCAACAGAAACCCACTTTCCTACAGTATTTATATTTTATAAACAGGTTTGGTCCCATTTTGCTCCTACCAAGCATAAAAAACTGGAACACTACCAGAGCCCATGTTACAGAAGTGCCCCGGGGGCACAACAGGCATTTGCGCCCGCTTTGTGTGCCCCTGGGGCACTTTGGTATTACAGAAGGGGATGCAGATGTTTGTGCGGTCCCTTTTGTAATACAGATACTGCTGGCGCACATGTTGTGCCAGCACTATCTCAAGAGGGCGTTCCCTCATTTGCATGAGGGTGTGGCCAGACATAGGCTGGATTAACTCTTCCTACAAGATGGGAAGGGGAGTAACTCACCCCCAGATTTGATGGGGGTATAGAGGAAAGGCTTTCTCCATGGGGAAATAGGTTTTCAACATAGAGTGGAAAAAAATGTGCAATTGCACAGCAGGGTCAATTCTCCTTGTGCTTAATCTGTGCTATGCAGATTTCTGCAGAGGGGACTAAGAGCCCATGGGATATGTCGCATGATATTGCCAGTAAATCACCTGGAAACCTGTGCCTAGTGCATATTTCCTACTAAAGATGTGTGTAAATTGAAATTAATGTAGATTTTCAGGTCATTAGCAGACTTGGGCTAAATTGCAATTTTTCATAAACATTTCGATTATTGGGCAAATTTCACCTGAGCAGTGATCTGATCCCTAGTACACAACAGTACATGCATCAGCACCAAACTTCCATCTTCACAGTTACTGTAAGATATTTTCTAACTCAACAAGTCACCCTTTGAGAAAAAAGAAATTCAAAACCACATTACTAGAAGAAAACAAACATCAAATGAAATGTGAAAAATCCAGTAATCAGGATTCATATAAAATGACATCCAAGTAATAAAAAAGTATACCAGGGCCTAGACATAAAAACAATTTGGTGGGCTATTAATGGGAAAATGTAGGGCCTCTTTTAGAGTCTGGTGGACCGTTTCAAACCTGATGAGTATCCCGCCAGCCGTATTACATGAGGCAAATGAGGTAATTCACATGTAATAAGGTGGACAGGATATCTGTCACATTTGTGATGGGAGTATCACTTCTGCCAAACTCTAAATTAGGCCCTTTATAAAAAAAGGGCTAAGGTGCATGTGTCTGAAGGGTTGAAACTATTACGGGTTAGCACATTGGGACGGAGGTGGGGATATGGAGGGATCTATGGGCGAATCCACCAGTTTTATTGTGAATAAAATTATGTTAATTATTTAGACAGTGGAGGTGAAGAATGTGTCCATCATCTCCTTGTGTTTGCTTTGTTTGCCCTAAGTTGGCAGGGTATGCCCAGACGTGGGTCCCTTGCTCACTTTGCCACTGGATTCACGCTAGCCTGGCTAATGAGGGGTGTTACCTCAAAATCGATCCCAGGATGCTTGTTTCCGGTCCAGGGAAGACCTGACTTGGCAGTTCGGGCTGGACTGTTCCCATAAGGAACAGGGTCAAGATTGATTTGCATATTGCTGGGTCTGAACTGGGGTGGCAAAGAGAGCTAAAGAACGATGATGGATTCAACCCAGATCTAATAGTGACTGGGGGTGAGTGAAAAGTTTTAGTGCTCCGTCCATCATCTCCTTGTGTTTGCTTTGTTTGCCCTAAACTGGCAGGGTATGCCCAGATGTGGGTTCCTTGCTCACTTTGCCACTGGATTCAAGCTAGCCTGGCTGATGAGGGATGTTACCCCGAAACCAGTCCCAGGATGCTTGTTTCTGGTCCAGGGAAGACCTGGCTTGGCAGTTTGAACTGAACTGTTCCCATGAGGAACAGGGTCAAGACTGATTTGCATATGGCTGGGTCTGAACTGGGGTGGCGAAGTGAACTAAAGAACGATGATGGATTCAACCCAGTTCTAATAGTGACTGGGGGTGAGTGTCTGGAAAGTTTCAGCGCTCCGTCCTTCATCTCCTTGTGTTTGCTTTGAATGTGGAATATGCACTATAATTACAGGTAACTTGATATGGAATCGAACAATTAATTTTAAACATGAGCTTTGAAATTTTGCCTGATTCGTGTGTCACATTATATTGCAGAAGGGAGTTTTTTCTGTACGCAAATGTGAGAAATTTCCAATTAATTCATATAGACAAGTTAAAAGAAATGTTGATGGATTAATGTAAAAAGGACATAATCGAACCAATTGGGACCTCAAATTGGTTGTCATCAGTTGGGATTTCCTTGAAGGGCTCAGGCAAATTGATAGATGTACATTGCTTAAACAATGTGATGTGGATAAATTGTCATACATTAGCAAACTTGAATGAATCGTTTATGTCTCTTTTAGGTGCCACAGCTTTCGCCACCCTGGATCTGGCAACAGCAGAGAGAATTGGAAGAGCAGTCCAAACACCTTGAAGTTTTCATCATACTTGAAGTTACTTTTCAGTCTGAAAAGATGCCTATTGTGTTAGCTAGTGTGTCATTGGTTTGCCAAAGAAACCTGGATATCATCCTGCCAAGGATACAAGGAGCGATGATGTTCCAGGACGTCATTTTCTTGTGTTTGCGAAGAATAGAGAAAACATGATGTCAATATAGGAGGTGTAGGAGATTTTAGAAAACTTGGATTCACTTTAAAATGTAATAAGCTCAAGTTTGGCTAGAGTAAAATAGAATAGCCAAAAATGAACCATGTTTAGGCTGTAACAGATGCCTCAAGTAGTACTACAATTCTTTTACAGCTTTAGTGTTTATTGCTTGTGATCTATGCCAGGATGACTGGATTTTTAAAGAGATTGCTTAAAAGGATGTGACATTTTTATTGGGAATGAACAGGAAGATTGTTTTAAATGCCACCAACTAAAGATTGCAAAAAGCACCATGCCTCAAATCTTTTGCAGTGTGTAAAGAATGAGTAGTTGAAACCTTCCTCTCCACATATGCTGTGTCGGGTAGCTCCTGGCACGAATGCACCAATGTCAGGGTACTACATATGAAGTTAAGATTAGAAAATCTATACTTGCTTATAAATACTTACCTTGACTATATAGTGGTAGTTGATATTCTATATTTGAGTTTCTTGTAAGTCGATACGAAAAACTCAATGATGTGCAAAACACCCTCATAAGAAATGATATGCTTTAGTATTAATTGATTATTAATCTAAATTGCCAGGGGTCTGTATGGTGGGTAAGATTACTAATCATATTGTCATATAGATTTTTAGAGAATGTTTTCTGTACAGAGGGACTACTGGAGGAACTTACGTTGAATAATGACCTGAAGTTTATATCACTGAAGATGCGAGAATGTATAACTAGAAGTGGCGCTAAGCAGAGAATGGTTGTATTGTATTATCGTGAGGCAACTAGGCAAGTTGAAAAGATTTATAGGTTTGTGAATGAGTCTATTCAAATTGCAGATGTCAGAAAAGTGTTGGATAAAAACATTTCAAGCCACCTTTTTGACTTGCAGGACTATTCCCAACGTTGTTACAGGGAAATCCCCATTTGAGTTGCTAAGAGGCTGCTAACCTGCAACAAAGTTAGTTCTTTGGTGGTTGTTAAAAAATGTTGGAAGAGTTGTGTATTTGGTACTGGGAGGTTGAGAAAGCAAAGTGATAGAATAGCAGGAGAAAATGAAGCGTAATGTAACTAAAAGGAGAGGTGCTAAGGATTCTAAAAGTCTGGAGATTAGAATTGGGCAATGGGTCAGGAGTAAGGGGTAAGAAACCAGTGGATGACGAAAAAGGAACAGGATGTTGGAATCTCAGTATGGGGTGCAGGTTTTTCATGTCGGAGCTGAAGGCGGTACAGTTTGGAATTTAGGAAGGGTTTCATTGCTTTGCAATAACAGGATTGTGGAAGGTTTAAGAGATAGCAACGCTTATTTGGATTTAGATGCAAGGGATGTACACTTAGCACAGTTACCTCCGAATTTGTGTTCGATTTGGAGATAGAGTGAGTGCTGGGAATGATGTTAGAGGATGGGAAAGTGTTAGGATGAGTGGTGGACGAGGCGGAAGTAGTGAAGGAGATTCTTCTGGATGGCATTTTGGAGTTAATGTAGTGGTAGATAAGATAGTGAAAGAAAATGTATTACCGTCTTCATTGTAGGTTAATATTAGTTTTTAATTATTGTATTTGGTTGGATTAGATTTATATATGGTTGTTGGGCTAGTTAGTTGTTGAAATTACTTATATATTTAGTTAACATTTTTATATAGTGTGACTCTACGTCAGGTGTCAGTGCGCTTTACAGGAGATAATGGTCTGCATATATATACATAACTGTAGAGATCTAGGGGCAGATTTACAAGCCCATTGTGCCTCCTTGCGCCGCCATTGCGTCACTTTTTTTGACAATGCAGCCAATTTACAACGTTACGGATCTAGGGAGATGCGTCACGTTGTAAAGCCCTGCGTCACATTATACCTGCGCCAGGTATAATGTATGCAGGCTGGGTGTTCCCATGCAAAAAGCCATGTAGAACTGACGCAGTGAAATTTACAACATTTCACTGCGTCACTCTATGCCTTCACTGCGTCAAAATCCCTACGCCTGCTCAGACCAGGCGTAAGGAACGACGCAGGGCTTTTTGTTTGGGGCTCACCTATCACCTATCTGTTGTGGCATATTGCTGGAGTTGAGTCACTTTCATGAGCAACTCCAGCGATGTGCCACTTTTGTGCCAACAGATGCGTCAGTATTTCTGACGCATCTGTTAATCCTTGCGCCATGGAGCACTGTATTGTAAATACAGCGCATCCATGGTGGCACATGGACATTTGGCACTGGCGCAAGGAAACTGACGCATCTATGCAGATGCGTCAGTTCCTTGTAAATCTGCCCCCTAGACTTCTTTACAAAAACAGTGAAACAATTAACTTTAAGCTCTGGTACATTTGTCATTAGGAAAGGGTTTCAAACACAAAGTAAGAAAGAGTGCAAGAGCAGAGGGAGAGAGGGGACTAAAGGCCAGTGATGAGAGGTAATAGATAACTTATATGTTGGATGTGTGAAAATGTGTGTAGTTGGCTACAGAGTATAATGGGGCGGTGTGTGGAATGTGTATGTAGGTGAGTGGGGATGGAATGTGTGAGGAATCATGATGCTGTAGGATGTGTGTGTGTGTTTTGCGGGTTGAGTATAGACAGTTGCTGAGGCGAAGGTTTCATGTACAGCTGCTTTGTCCCACTGTTATGTACACATTTGTATTCTTCTAATAAATGTACCTATTGAAGACCATATGGGTTCTGGTGACTTTCAAAGAACCCGAAGTAACACCCTCAGATACACTGCTACCTTCATGTCCTACCCAATCTCTACGATGAGCTAGCCTCGAATTCCTTTAGGCTCTTCGTTTGAAACCACAATAAAAATAGGGGCATATTCTCAAGGAGCCATCGCCGATTTATCGGCACCTTAGCGCCGCAAAAGTGGTGGTAGACTTATCGCCCCATTCACAAGCTGGTGCAAACTGCCGACATCGCCAGTTTTCCCGCGATAGCTGCCGCAAAACACATCGCCACGGATGAGAGCAACAACTAACGCTAATGATATGCAGAGTAGGCGTTCCCGTGCAAAAACACACGAAAACACCACACCGCGATATTCACAACAAGCAGCCAGATCAGCGATGCGATCCGAAAACAGGCGATAAGGCGCTTTAGCAGCAGGGATTCAACACCTGCCTCTTACTGGTGTTAAGCAGGACGACAACCTGCAGTATGAAAGGGAGCCCAGCCTAGAGCCACATCTGAAGACCAACAGATGCCATGGAGACAATGATCATGCAGCCTGGAGACCCAAGAGGGCCACAACACCCACCGCAACCACCCCCCGGACCCTCCCCCCAGGTCATGAAGTCCAGTAGTCAAGGGTAGTGGAAAAACAGAACTATGGGGTCGATTACGATGGCGGGCGGACAAAGTCCACCTGCCATCGCATTGCCAAAAGGGACTGCCCGCCATAGGTGCGGCGGTCCCGCTACACAAATCAGGATGCGCCCGCCACACTGGCGGGCGCATCCCGTATTTTTACATTGCGGCGGGCGGTGCTGCAAGCAGCACCCGCCGCAATGTAAAAATACATGTTGTGCATCTGCATGTACAACGTGGCAGGCACCGTGCGGTGCCTGCCACCTTGTACATGCAGATGCAGGGGGGTACCATAGGTACCCCCCATGTGCACTCCCCACCCCCCAACACTCTGGGGGCCCGCAACGGGCCCCCGAAGTCATTCTCCACCTGTCTTCTTGCGGCGGGATCTCCGCCGCAGAAGACAGGCATCGTAATGCCTATGGCGGTGCCTGCATGGCACCGCGGCCATTGGCCCATTGTACCATGTCCCGCAAGGCGGGCGGAAAAGGACGCCTTGCGGGACCACGGCGGACGGTATTTCCGTCCGCCGCGGTACCATTCACATTCCCACCTGATTTGGCGGTGGGAATATTCAGGTGGATGGCGGGCGGATCGCCCCCGCCGGGCCGGCGGTGACTACCGCCGGCCCGGCGGGGGCGATCCGCCCGCCATCATGATCGGCCCCTTTATTACAAATACATAAACAACAAGACGAAAAGCACAGCCAACGTGTTCCATTCCCAACGGGGAACTTCACCAGGGCAACTTGTGGATCCAATAAACTGCAAATGCTGCGGGAACTCCCCAATACCATTCCATATCCCGAAATCAGTAGTCAGAAACCTGTTGGAGAAATGGTGACAATGGTCAAGCGTCCTCATAGTGACAAACGTATTCTGGTACAGTGTATTGCACTTGGACAAACCGGAATGCATACAGGTATGATGAATCCAGTCCAAACATACTGTAACAGAAGTCTGTGTGCTCGTAACCTCCGCAGGAAAGAAAAGGAAGGTTACGACCACACAAACATCTGTTACGGTCTCATCCTGCAGGATTCATCATACCTGTAAACATCACGGTTTGTATCATCTTGATACCCCTGCACCTTCACTTCCCCCACGCTGTGCATGAACAGCTGGAGACCATGCAAGGGAATTACGCCATAGCTGCCTTACCGCACGTGTCGGGGGCAATTGACTGTACACATGTACCACTTGTGCCCCCTGCCGACCCTGCACACAATTACTGCTACAGAAAGCACACGCATTCCATCAATGTGCAGGCGATAGTGGACCACCGGGGACAGTTCACCAATGTCGTCGCCAACTTCACAGGCAGTGTGCATGATACATACATCTTCCGACAGTCCATCATCAACCAGCGTTACCAGGATGGCACCCATGGCAATGCACTGCTCATTGGTAAGTACTAACTGAACACACCACACACCTCAACTCCACAATCACACAACTCACAACTGTGGGAGAGCACACGTAACAAAATCACATACAACATGCCAACCAACATGCCCAACTACCGGACACAACAGCACAAGTAACTGTGGTAACAGGGGTCAGACATGTAGACAAACCATCCACAAAGGCAGAGCCCCTCTGCCACACAATTGCAGAATGTGGGGAGAGGTGGGAACCAAGAATGTGCGAAGGAGGCAAGTGACCCAGCAAAAAGAAAGGACACAATGCCAAGTGTGGCGGAGATGTGCTGGACAGACTGCAGTATGCAGAGCACAGACATGTCCATGTGGACATCTACTGCTGGTGTTTGCAGTGTAGTGGACAGTGGACACAAACAGGTGACCCCAGGCAGTGTGGAAGACCTTGGACATGTAGTCATGTGGTCCCCCCTGTAAGCCTGAGCGGAGCGGCCTTGGCCGGCGTATGTCGTGAATGAATAGCCCGGGGCCCTGGGCATGGTCCAGTCCCGGGATGGCCACCACAGTAACTACTGCGTGTGTCTCTGTGTCCACCATATCGTGACCATAGGCCTACACACACGTGCCCGACCACATTCAACGGCCGCATTCACACTGGAGACGAGGTGACTATGTCCCAAGCCAACCCGCGCACATCTCGTCAGCGCATGCAGGGTCGTGTCTGCCAGGGCAGCGCCCCCCACCCAGCCACGAGGCCGCCGCCGTGACCAGTGGTGCCTGCGCGATCCTGTGTGCCTGCTGCACCCCAGCCCTGGTCCCCAGACCGGTCTGCCGCCCAGCGATGTCTGCCCGCCCCTGCGCACCCAGGCCTCAATGCTCACCTGCCGCCACCGGCGTGTCTCCAAGAGGGCCCTCCACTTGCCGGTGCAACCTCCTCAGCCGATCGCTGGATTCCGCGCCACAGGCCCCCAGCGCACCCTGCGGCACCGCACCGCGGAGTCATGTGTGTGCTGACTGCTGCCTGCGCATCCACTGCGGTCCTGCAGGGCTCACAATTCAATTCGAGTCTTGATTTGCTGGACGCCGTATCGAGGCCAACGCATCATCGCAGGCTGCACACCCGCTCAGCTCTTCAGGTGGGCCTAACTCTGTGCACCGCAAGTCATCGCCACGTGGCGGTAGGCCCGTGCCGGACGCAGGCCATCGGGTGCCACTAACTCAGTGCAACGCAAGTCACCAACAGCCTCCAGGCCTACTGCATCATCGCAGGCTGCACACTCACTCAGCTCTTCAGGTGTGCCTAACTCAGTGCAACGCAAGTCATCGCCACATGGCGGTAGGCCCGTGCCGGACGCAGGCCATCGGGTGCCACTAACTCTGTGCAACGCAAGTCATCGCCACGTGGCGGTAGGCCCGTGCGGGACACAGGCCATCGGGTGCCACTAACTCTGTGCAACGCAAGTCACGGACCCCTCATGATTGAGTACCGTGGATGCAGACGCCATCATGTCACCTCCAGCAGTGGGGGATGTGCTGTGGTGGGCCCCTTTTATTGGCAGGGTCACATGTCCCGTGACGCCTGTGCTGGATGGGTGTGGTGTGGGTATAAACCAGCCCTCAGGGAGTGGCTGTGGCATGCTGACAACTAGACCATTGACCAGCAGATCACTACAGGGAAGACCCGGGACATGTAGCTGTGTCGTCACCCCCTGTGAGCGTAAGCGGAGTGGGCTGGGCTGGCGTATGCCAGTCCAGCGTAGGGGTGTGAACAATGAGCCTGGGGCTCTGGGCGTGGTTCAGTTCTGGCCTCGACAAGGAAGTAACCAATGCGTGTGTCTCCGTTGTAGTGTCTGCGCCACCCGGACCGCAACCGGCAATGTTGCACCCTGTGACCCAAGCCCCACAACATGTGCAAAATGGACGTGAGGGGGAATCAGTGACCCTACATTCATCCATACTGTCATACTTGAAGGATCATAGACATGACACATCTTTGTGAATTTGAATGTTTTATTCACATCCAGAGGAGTGTTGCAGCTGGAGCAGTACAGGGCCATGCACACCCCACTTGACATTGTTGCCCCGTGGAGGGCCAGCCAGAGCCCATTAGGGAAGGACAAGTTCATCGGAAGAGGAAGAGTTCAGTCCGGAGTCTGATTGCTGTGTCATTGGTAACCAAACATAATATGGCAGTCCATGTCGAGGTCCAAGGTGAGTGCCGCAGAGTGTATCGGGGGATAGTGGAAGGTGATGATGCAGAGGGCCGAACCAAGCTGAAACAGGCCATATGGCGGAGATGAATGCTACCGCTTCCTCACTACCACAACAGCAGTCTCATCTACATCATCGTCCTCTGATGTGTGATGTGCCTCACCTGTGGGTGTTGGTGTTTCGGCTGCAGCACTGTGTGGCAATGACACATCAGGGGCGGAGGTGGGTTGCCGGCCGCACTGTGTGGCAGTGACACATCAGGTGCCGGAGGTGGAATGTCTGCTGCACTGTGGGGCACTGACACATCAGGGGGCGTAGATGTGGATGGTGTAGGTGCAGCAGCATTCATCTGCGCCAGGCCTTGTGGCAGCAATGCAATGATGAGGATCTGCAGGGCATGGAAGATCCCAGCCACATCTTGCTGATGTGCAGCCGTGGCAGCCATCCTTTCCGCCTCCATCCGCACCGAGTCCTCCATGAGCCTCCGCATGTGTCCCAACTCACGGCTGAGATTGCTGGAGCCACTCTGACTAGACAGGTGTTCTTGTCTCCGAGTCATGACTCCAGCGATATCAGCCAAGGCTCGTTGGAGACCATGGAGCAGACTGTGGGTGTCCGTTAGGGACTGTAAGTGGTCCCTGATGGGACGTAGACACCCATGGATGGCATCAAGTTTGGCTGCCATGAGGTCGAACCCCACCCGCACCTGCTCAGCCATCTCCGTCTGTCTGGCCCTCCAACACACGGCGTTGAAATGCCATGTGTTGGTCATGGGGATCCTGGGAGACAGCCGGGGTGGTGGGTGCTTCCTGCTGTGTGGTCTGTGCAGGGGGTGGGGTCTCCTCGATGCAGCTGGGCTGCCCTGCTCCTGGAGGTGGGGTGCCGAAGCTGTCCATGAGCTCTTGGAGGGCGTCGGTGTCGAAGGTGGGGAGGTCCTCCTCGTCATCAGTGAGGAGGTGTTCGGTCTGCTCTGCAGGAGGTGATGATTCTCCCTCTGCAATGTAAAGGGGAGATGCAGTTTAACAGCTTGTTCCATGTATGTTGACGCATTGGCCAAGTTTCCAAACAGACTGCATGACAATGTACATTGTGACTGTTTAGGAGGAGCTGCCTATTTGAAGCGGGACAGTGGACATTTGTGCACCATCAGGGATGTGGGGTTGTACTTGTCCATTATCATGTCACAGTTTCCTGCTATGCCAAATGTGATTGGCCAGTTTCTACACACAAGAGGCAGCTGTTGTGTCCTCTGTTCTGTTGTGAAAGTGTTGCAGTTTGTACCACATTGTTGTCAATGTTGATGTGCTCTGATTCTTGTGTGTGTGCTGCATTGTGGGAGAGTCGCCCCTGCAGCTCAGACTTTGCTTAGCCTTCTCCATTTCAGGCGGTGTGCCTTTGACTTCTGTGCTTATGCAGTGCTGAGATGTTGCATAGTTGGGTAAATTGGGCTCTTGGTCGGAGTTGGGACTCTTGGGCATGGTTTGTCCGCAGATGTCTTGTTGCCGTCAGGGGTTGTTTGTGCACGTGGATGTGTCAGTGTGTGACCTGCTCCTTTCCGGATGTGGACCACACTCACCCACCTCCGTGTCGTGGCGTGCAACATGTCATGATGAGTGGCCTGCAGACATGCTCATCGTCATGCAGTGTCACTTGCATTGTCAGTGGGGCTCACGGATCCGCAACTTTGCTGGGTTCAGCACATGTGCATGTGTTTGTTGTGAAATTGGTGATGTGTGGGGAGGGCCCCTCTGGGCACATTGTGGACGGGGGACTACTTGCTGTTTCTATGTGTGCTGCAGTATGGCAAGGAGACCAGGGACATGATCCAGAGTCATTGTGGTTGTGCAGTGTGCCATACTTCATTGTGCATGTGTGCCATTGTGCCCATCTCCCCCCGTCCCCCCAGTCCCTGGTGGTTACTCACCCTGTTGCTGTTGTGTCAGGTCATGTTGAGCAGTGTCCAGTCCCCCGACTCCTGCCACCGTCTCCACACTGATGACTGTGGACACTATTTCCTCCATCTCATCCAGCTCCTCCTGTGGCGCAGGGCTCCCACCCCCAGTCTGCATTGCTGCTTTGCGGTTGTTTGCGAGTTTCTGCTTGGTTTTGCGCTTCACATCATTCCAGCGCCTCTTGACCTCGTCCATTGTCCTCCTCAGCACTCCGACTGCATTCACCTTGTCCACGATGGACTGCCATGTTCCATTTTTTGTTGCCAATGACACAGTGGAGGTGACGAACAGTTGTTGATGGTGTTCTATCACCTCCGTGATCAGGATCCTGTTTTCCTGCGAACTGAACCGCGTCTTCCTCTTCTTCTTCTCCTTGCCCTTCACTGACCCCGAGCGCCCAGGCTGGTCCTCCGTGGGGCTTGTGGGGTTCGGGTTGTCCTCTGTACTTGCTCCATTGTGCTTCGCAGTTGTTATAATTTATTTTTGTGCTGCTTTTATGGTGATTTTTCCCGCCTGACGTGGGAATTGCAAGCCTGGCGCTGCTTGTCGCCGATTTTTCTATCGCGGTTGGGCCCATCGCAACTTTTTTCGCGTTCGGGTTTCCTTTTTTTATCGTTGTCGCAGTAGTTGTATCGCGGACATTTGAGGCGTTATCGGGAAACTATCGCATGTTACCGCCGTGTTGTGAATACGACGTTGACACGGGGTTAGTTTCCCGCGATAGACGGCGATATGAAAAATTGCGTTAGCCTATTTTGGCGATGTTTATCACACGTTCTTGTGAATATCCCCCATAGATTTCTCTCCATTCTGCCACCCACCATGTCGAATGAGCTGGACAGATCATCCTATGTTTAAAATAAGACTCAGAATTCATTTAGTTCCTTCTTAATGCTGTGTTGTACTCAGTTTTGATGAATTTCACAACCAAGAAGTACTGGGTGAAGTAATATAGACAGATAGATTGGTGATTTAAGTAAAAAGCTGGTATTCTCACGAAATTTAAGAAATAGGAATGAAAAGAAGATTCCTAATTTAATTTGCATGCAAAATCCAAAGGCCTAAAAGAGATGACATTTCCACCAAGTTTTTCAAGATGGGGGATGCACAGCCAAATGAAGTCCAACCAACAGATAATGGGTTTATAAAAATTCCTTTATTTTAAATGTAACACCCTCATCAAACACATAGACTCCAGCCAACGCGTTTCATTCCCTAACTGGGAACTTCATCAGGGCTGAAAAGAATTCAACAAAAATACACAAATTACAAACATGAAAATTGGTGACAAAATATGAAAAAGCACAACAACCATGGCACAGAACTAAAACACAAACTATTTCAGACACATAATACCACTTAAAAACACATAGTGAAGGGGTGGAAGGGTATTTCTCTATATTTTGAAACAGAATAACACATATCTTCACAAAGCCCTCCTCTTATGTTGATACAACATAACAAACATGTTTTAAAATTCACATAAGCATCACTCACAAGACATAAAAATACAAAAGGGTATCTCGACATACCCTTTTGTATTTTTATGTCTTGTGAGTGATGCTTATGTGAATTTTAAAACATGTTTGTTATGTTGTATCAACATAAGAGGAGGGCTTTGTGAAGATATGTGTTATTCTGTTTCAAAATATAGAGAAATACCCTTCCACCCCTTCACTATGTGTTTTTTAAGTGGTATTATGTGTCTGAAATAGTTTGTGTTTTAGTTCTGTGCCATGGTTGTTGTGCTTTTTTCATATTTTGTCACCAATTTTCATGTTTGTAATTTGTGTATTTTTTGTTGAATTCTTTTCAGCCCTGATGAAGTTCCCAGTTAGGGAATGAAACGCGTTGGCTGGAGTCTATGTGTTTGATGAGGGTGTTACATTTAAAATAAAGGAATTTTTATAAACCCATTATCTGTTGGTTGGACTTCATTTGGCTGTGCATCCCCCCATCTTGAAAAAACAGTAGGAATTTGATCTGGAGCACAGTTGCGCCACTCAACGGCTGGCGTTTGGGGATGTTTGCACGGCCCTTCATTACGACGGAACAGGTGTGAGGTGCGGTACCGGTGGTCCGCCGTTGATCTACTTTCTGGTTGTGGACATTTCCACCAAGGTTTAAATAGAGTCTGAGATTTTTTTCTATTTAAGATATCAAGCTGATGTTATCTGAAAACATCTATTTGATGGATTGATAATTACCTGTTCTGATAAAGAATCTTGTGCCATCTAAATACTCCCACTTCATGTTATGCAAACAAGTATATAAGAAATGTTGATTTTATATCACATAAAAAGAAATGTACTTTTGAACAATGTCTCTTTCGCTTGATTCTGTATTCAAGCTAAATTTAGCATCTTATAAGAGGTATGCTAAACTAAGCTAATTTTATGGGACAACTCTTCAAAACGGGGTTTCTCTGCTTTCTTCAATGCCAGGTACCTTGTTACCCCATTCTCTTTTGATTGGCATTTCCGCTACCTTGGTCCAGCATGTCAAATGTTCTAGCTTCCTTCTGGACCCCAAAAACACCCTATGCAGCAAATTAGGTTCTTCCTCGTCTCAGATCAACTACCGAGATTTTCTTCATATCTTATACTGACCGGCAGTGCTCTGTGGGTCAGCATGATGTTTCATAACAGGCTCCATCAATGTAGTTGCATTACAGTGCTTCTCAACTCACTACACTAGCTGCCCTTCTAGATTTATGCTAATTTCAAAACATGGTCTGTCGTGAATAAAGAGCTTGTTCCAAAATCATATTGTATTAAATACGCAAAGGGGCATATTCTCAAGGATCTATCGCCAAGTTAACGGCACTTTATCTCAGCCAAAGTCGCGATAAAATTATCGCCCCATTCACAAGCTGGTGCAAACAGCCCATATCACCAGTTTACCTGCGATAGCATCCGCAAAAAACATCTCCACAGATGAGCCCAGCAACTATCGCTAATGAGATGCAGAGTAGGCGTTCCCGAGCAAAAATCCGCGACAACACCACAACGCAACATTCTCAATGACCAGCCAGATCGGCGATAAGAACACAAAACAGGCGATACGGCGCGTTAGCAGCAGGAAATTAACACCTGCTCTGACCTGGTGCAAAGTCGGACGACAACCTGCACCAGAAAAGGGAGCCCAGCCCACAGCCACACCTGAAGAACAACAGATGCCATGGAGCTACTCATCATGCAGCTCGGAGCCCCAACAGGGCCACAACACCCACTGCCACCACAGCCAGGCCCATCACCCTCCCCCCGGTCCCCCCCGCCCCCTCCGGACCACCACAGAGGCAGCGCAGACAAAGATAGCGGACCTTCATGAAACTCACCAGCCTCACAGACTTGACACCAGAGAATGTCATTGCCCACTACAGACTCAAAAGGTCAACCATCCTCTGCATCCTGACCATCATTGCCCACAGGCTGACGGTACCAACACAGCAGACAACCAACATCCCACCTCAGACAAAGCTGCTGGCTGTGCTGCACCTGTTGGACTCTGGGACATTCCAACCAACAACCGCCAGAGTCGGAGGAGTCTCACAGCCAGCCCTATCCAAGTTCCTCACACCTGTCCTGGATGCCATCATCAGCTTGGTACCCCAGTACCTATACTTCCTCCACACTGCGCAGGAACAGCTGGAGACCAAGCAAGGCTTCTACGCCATTGCTGGCTTCCCGCACGTGTTGGGGGCAATTGACTGCACACATGTCCTACTTGTGCCCCCTGCCGACACTGCACACAATTACCGCAACAGAAAGCACACGCATTCCATCAATATGCAGGCAATAGTGGACCACCAGGGACTCTTCACCAATGTCGTCGCCAACTACCCAGGCAGTGTGCATGATTCATACATCTTCCGACAGCCCATCATCAACCGGCGCTTCCAGGATGGCACCTACGGAAATGCAGTGCTCGTTGGTAAGTACCAAATGAACACACCACACACCTCAACTCCACAATCATGCAACTCACAACTCTTGGAATGCAAACATTACAAACTCACATACAACATGCCCACCCACCATACACGACAGCACAACTTACTGTGGAAACCTGGGCTAGCCATGTACATGAGCCATCAACGGCATGGCACCTCAGCCACACAATAGCAGTTTGAGGGGAGAGGTGGGAACCAGGCATGTGCGAAGGAGGCAAGTGACCCATGAATGAGAATGCACACAATGCCAAGTGTGGCGTGGAAGTGCTGGACAGACTGCAGTATGCAGACCACAGACATATCCATGTCGACATATACTTCTGGTGGTGGTAGTGTTGTGGACAGTGGACGCAACCATGTCACCCCAGCCAGTGGGGAAAGTCTCGGAAATGTAGCTTGTTACGTCCCCCCTTTAAGCGTGTGCGAAGTGGGCTTTCCCGGCGTTCGCCAGGCTAGCATAGGGGTGTGAATAAAAAGCACGTAGCCCTGGGCATGGTTCTCTTCCAGAATGGCCAACGTGGCTGCCCGGGCGGCACCTCTCACCGCGCCATGAGGCCGACGCCGCGTGCGGCGGTGCCTGCGATCCTGTGCGCCTGCCGCAGCCCGGGCCGCTGGTCCCCGAACCAGTCTCTTCCGCCCCTGCGCATCCAGGCCTCACTGCTCACCTGCCGACACCAGCGTGTCTCCAAGAGGGCCCACCACGTGCCGGTGCTAGCTCCAAGCCAGAGGCCCTCGACCTTGGCAGCCTCCTCAGACCATCAGGGCCTCCGCGAGCAAGGCTCGCAGTACTCCTTTCTCGTTGAAGTGCTCCACCAGCATACACAGCGGACAAGTAGGTCACACATTTGGAACTGAGTCTTGATTACACAATGGCAGAGTACATATATTAATGCAGAGTTCAAATCAGTATACTCACTTCGATGTGGTGCCACCAACTCTGTGCATAGCATTCGGACCACACATGTCTGTGGGCCCTTGCTGACCACTGCCTCCGGCCTACACTGCGGTCCAGCAGGCCTCACACCAATCCAATACAGTCAGTAACAGGCAGGACACGGCATCGTCGCTGGCTAAACACCCGCTCAGCTCTGGTGCCTCCACCTCCGTCAACCAGGAATCTTCTCCACATGCCATTTCAACGCAGTGTGTTAGAGATCCAGGAGGGGCTGGCTGCACAGCGGTTGCCCCGCGCTGACTGCTGCCTCTGGCCCCCACTGCGGTCGAGTAGGACACACAATTGGAACTGAGTCTTGATTTGTTCATTGCAGACTTTATATCATTGTACAGGCCTCATCGCAGACAGCATCCCCTTCCGGCTCTGGTGCCACTGACTCTGTGTCACGGGAGTCATGGACACTCTCTGGTTGAACTCTGGTGGCGTCTGAGTCTATGGCCTGGGGGTTGTCTTCATCATCATGCAGCTGATACTGACATTGTGGGAAAAAGGAGACTGTAGCATTCAACTCCTCCATATTGCCTGTTTCTGCTTGCTTCTGCCCTCTGCATCATGCCCTGGATGGACATCTTCCACTGTCCCCCGTAACACTCTGCGACATTCTCCTTGGACATCAACGAGGACCCGCTCAGCTCTCGTGGCCCTACCTCAGTGCATGGCAAGTCACCGTCCCGTGGCGGTGTGCCTGTGCCGGCCGCTGTGCATCCGGGGCCACCAACTCTGTGCAGCTCAAGTCATGGCCCCTTGCAGTTTGTACTTTGAACTTCTGATTGTCTGATCACTGTTGTAGTTGTTGCCAGCACCAACCAACCCCTGAGGGGTGGCTTACACTACCCAACACCCATCCAGCACAGGCGTCACTGGACGTGTGACCCTGGCAATAAAAGGTGCTGGACGCACGTGCCCGTAGCCAGTTCCACGGATTATCTCAGTGTGTCCGTGTGGTCATTATGTATGCATGAGGGCCCCGGGCCATACCACATTACATTGTGCTGTGTACAGCGGGCGCAACGTTGTCACCTCAGGCAGTGGGGTAGACCTGGGACATGTAGCTGTGTCGGACCCCCCTGTGAGCGTGGGGGAGTGGACTGGCATACGGCAGTACGGCGTAGGGGTGTGGTCATTCAACACGTGGCTCTGGGTGTGGTTAAGTTTAGGCCTTGCCAAGGACAATGTTGCTATGTAGCATGCACCCGGAGTACGGGCCCGGCCAAGGGGTAAATGAGGGTGCGCAGGCCCGCTCGGGGTCAGGGATCAGACATGCCAACTGTTGTGTGTGTCGATATTTCTGCAGCATAAGCCAAAGGTCTACCCTCAACCGCATGGCGAGTTCAGCCAGGCATGAACTCTACATCTGTGTCCGCCCCGTAGGGGTGCAAGTGATGCAACCGCGCTGCGCACACTGGTGAATATGCTCGGGGGAGGGAGGAGCGGCATTGAGGCTACGTAATGCACATTGATGCCGCTCATTTGCAACAAGCAGTACATGTCATGCAGGAATCACAAAGTCACACATATCACACACCAATGAACCAGTGAGCCTGCCAACACATCATGCAGAACCAACTATTGGCTCATGTCTCTCTGCACTGTCACAGGTGACCAAGGATGTGCACTCTGCGCTTGGATGATGACACCCCTCCAGGCCCCGGACACACAGGCCCAGAGGCAGTACAATGCGGCCCACAAACGCACCAGGGGCATCGTGGAACGCACATTTGGCGAGTTGAAGTCACATTTCAGGTGCCTGGACGTCACAGGTGGAAGGCTCCTACACAGCCCAGACATCGTGTGCGAGATGATCGTTGCATGTTGTGTGTTGCACAACATATGTGTACGCAGAAAGGCACCATGGCTACAAGTGCCAGTTGCACCGGACGATGATGATGAAGATGAGGCAGGTGGACCACACCCCACTGCAGCCGCAGCAGGAATAGCCCGTAGGAACACCATCATTGACAATTTCTTCACATGAGCACGTCACATTGTGACAGTCCTTGGCAGTAATGGGACAGTACAAAATGACCACAGGCACAGCATGTGCAAATAAATGCATTAAAAAACACATTCCCTGAGTGCATGTCACTCATCTGTACAGGCACATCACTCAGACAAGTGTGAGTGCGACATGTATTGCTGACAATTTTATGATTTGTTCATGGATGGTGGGTGTGTCACCTCTGTGCAGAGAGGCTGTTTAGGGTGTCACGTATTCGAACTGCCAGTTCTGTGTGTCGCAGTTAGTAGGCAATCCCACTCTTCGGCGTTTCACATGTATCCAAATTCATTCCATTTTGGCTGCCATTTGTGTCCTACAGGTGACAACAGGGCTCCTTTTGGGGTCAGATATGTACCACCATGATGCAGGGATGCCCCCTGTGACTCAAGTCCCACAACATGGGCAACATGTGCGTAAGTGGGAGTCACTGCCCCTTCATTCGTCCACGCTTTCATAATTGATTGATCATGGGTCCTCTCCTCAGTAAATCGCAAGTCAATACTTTGCGAGTAAAGTAATTAGTATAGGTCCACTCTTCTTTTACGGTGGGGTAAATCAATCCTCTCACGGGTGGATGATACTGTTCGCTTGGCCAGCCGGTAACGTCTCGTGATTTTCCAAAATGTGATATCACACCGTGAAAGAAGAGTGGACCTATACTAATTACTTTACTCGCAAAGTATTGACTTGCGATTTACTGAGGAGAGGACCCAGTAAAAGATGACCGGCAATTGATCCAAAAAAGAAGAACGTAACGAAAGGGATAAAGTCTTTTGTAAGTAACAAAGTAATAGAAGTGTCAAATGTGTTCAAATCTCATCGTCGAATATTAAGATACAAGGGGAGGTACCGATATACTAAGAAATCTATCTTCCTAGATCGAACATTGGATTATCAAACATTTCAATTAAAGATTATTATGTTTTTAATACTGTCCTGAGGAAGGTGGTGCATAAAAGCAAGATCCACCGAAACGCGCCGACATATTTTTGGTTTTTTGCATTAATTGTTTTTAAATAAGATACTTCCTTTTCTACTGTTTTGTATTGATCACAACTGCGATCATGCGGTTGAGTGATTAAAACAATTGTATGTCCTTAAGGAATTGTGATTTAGGCAATATATGTATTTGTAATTGAAATATTCCATCATATATTGCAAATTGTGAATCTATTGTTTTTAACTATAATGATGTAGATTGATACATGTTTTTAATAAATATGAGGAAAATCGTGAATTACATTGTCAAGGCCAATTATTGATGAATTACTGTTTACCTTTGTAATAATTACAATATAGTGCTTTTTGTGGTTCTACTTTCTGAAGTTTGGGCTATACTAGGGAAGATACTGTGGTCTTCTCCTATGTGATTTGGATTCTGTGGTTGAGTGTGAAGTTGGTGAAATACACGTGAGATATTATAGGGTAAAAATCATTCTACAAAGGGAATAACCTTTTTTTGTCGTTGTTACTTGCCCAGTTCCCTTTGGTGTAAGGGCTACTCTCTACTTTTTGAGTTTGATCATGGTCATGACACGTCTGTGTGCAGGAGGGGTTGCTTGTCCCTCTGCAATGTGAGGGGGAGATGCGGTTTCACTGTGTGTTACATGCATGTTTCAGCCTTGGCGCAGTTTACATGCAGACTGCATGTCAATGTACATTGTGACTGTGAGGAGATGCCTATTTGATGCGGGACAATGGTCATTTGTTCTAAGTCACGGATGTGGGGTTGTGCTCGTACATTGTCATCTCACTGTTTTTTTACTCTGCTTTTATGGGGCATTTTCCAGCATGACGCGTGGGAATTGCAGGCCTCTCGCTGGTTATCGCTGATTTTTGTATAGCGATTGGCCTCATCGCTACTATTTTCACGTTCGTTTTTCGCGTTTTTTCTGCGTCGCGTTAGTTTTAATACGTTCATTTAACGCGTTATCGTGGGACTATCGCATGGGGCGTCGTGTTGTGAATACCACGTTAACATGGAGTTGTTTTCCCGCGATAGACTGCGATGTGAAGAGTTGCGTTAAGCTAATTTTGAGGTAGTTATCACACGTTCTTGAGAATATGCCCCAAAGTTTTCAGCAGAAGGTTACTGCCTAGAAATACTGCTTGTGTGTATGTATGGGGTATTTCTATAGCACAAACCTAGCCAGAAGGCAGCAGAGCGCTGTACATGATCGAAGTCCAGCTTACAGTCGACCAGTGATAGGAGAGGTAGCTGGTTTGTAGAATGCTAATGCACTGTGCTGTAGTGTTCTTTAAAGAACAGTAGGAGAAGGAGTATGCAGTTCCTGTGGGGGAAGGAGGAGGAGGAGTAGGCTGGGTTGGTCAACACCCCTACCCTAAAGTGGAGACAGGGTGTCTCCCAAATTGGGAAGTGGGGCCCCCACACACCCAGTTGGGTGTCATGCTTCATCATAGGGCTTGCTCCTCGTCAGGCCGGCGCTGCAATGCCTGATGGGCACCCTATGAGGGACTCTTTGGCGGAGATATTTTTCCCAAGCCATTAGGTGAAGTGCGGGTGTGGGGCCTCGTGGTGTAGGTGTGGGAAAAGTGCGTAGTGAGGTGGTGTGTGGAAGACTAAAATGAGGCACAGTTAGCCACCTCTGACCATTACATCAGCTGTGACACTTACCATGTTTTTAATTGAGACCAGTGGGCTCGGAGAATAAATTGGTTTTTGATCACCACTGTGCCTCATTTTAGCCTTCCACACACCACCTCACTACGCACTTTTCCCACAGCGCCGGCCTGACAAGAAGCAAGCTCAATGATGAAGCATGACACCCAACCGGGTGTGTGAGGGCCCCACTTCCCAATTTGGGAGACACCCTGTCTCCACTTTAGGGTAGGGCTGTTGACCAACCCAGCCTCCTCCTCCTCCTTCCCCCACAGGAACTGCATACTCCTTCTCCTATTCGTATTCTTTGGGGCTCGTATGCTGGACCTTTAAGCGCCCCTGATCACCCCCTTTGTTAAGAGTACTTTAAAGAACAGTGTCTTCAACTCTTTTCTAAATTGGAGCAATGCTGGGATGGTCCTGATGCATTGAGGGATGTTGATCCCGATCCTGGGTGCACAGATGGAAAAGACCTGCTGCCTTGTTTTTTCTTTTTCACATGTCTTAGTCTACAGTCGGATGTACAGTCTACAGTGGGTGTGCTGAGAACCACCAGAGATGGTGAGCTTGTCTGCAAGATAAGCCGGGTGCTGGTTGTGATAGCTTTGTGAATGATGCAGCTGCTTTTGAAGATAGAGCAGGTCAGCAAAGGGAGCCAATGGAGGGGGTGATGTGATCATATTTCTTCAGAATCTGGATAAGACTGCTTTCACCTATAGAAAATTATCACTTTTATCACCTCGCCTAATGCCTCCAAGCAGCATCACAATCTGAATAGTGTGTAAAATAGGTTATTGGCTGGGAAGATATGCTCAGAGTTCACATGTGAGGCTGTTGTTGGCTGCGAAAACAACAAACATTGGAAAAGCCAATAGGTCTTGCTTTAATGTGCTAGTGCAAGTAAACACATGCAGTCACCAAAACTGTTTACATGCATTGCATGCACAAATGCTGTTTGTGAAAATAAAGCATGTGCTATATGCTTTGCAAATGTTAGGGAAAAAAGTACATAAAAAGATTGCTTTCTCTGCAGAACCAATGTAGGGGAAAAAAATTGAACATGACAAACTGAGCTATGATTGCATGCACTTTTCAGATATAAATATACCCTCTTGTACTACAGTTGATGAACGTCCTGGAAGGCAGAATAGCGAATAGCATGAGGTGAGAGGATTATACACTCTGGGTGGAGGATGATCCGAAGCCCAGTCTATGTACATTTTAAAGAATTGGTAACAATATGTATGCAAGCATTGTGCTGTCACGCCATACCTAAAAATTGTGGTAAGAAGCTAAGCGATTCATGCATCTGCAGCTCTATTTTCTAAACTAACTTCTCTCTCAGAGATTGTGGTGTTTGGAAGGCAGATGACTCACTGTTCAAATTCTCATTGTTGCACTCGACAGTATTGAAATTGCTCGCTAGCCTTTTTATGAGAGCAACGGCTCAGCTTAAACTGAGTGAGGCTTCCAGTTTAGTGGCTTGTTTCTTTAAACTTTAAACCCACTGCATCTATTGCTGAATAATTGGCTCAATGGCTAGATGTAGCGCTTAAGTTAAGGTACATGGGGGCAGATTTACAAGCCCCTTGCGCCACTTTTGCGTCATTTTTAACATGGGAAAAATGACGCAAAAGTGGCGCAAGGGGCTTGTAAATCTGCCCCATGGTTTTCTAATCACTTATGCAACAGCATCTTCCAGCTTCACAGAAGGATCCCCTGGCCGATCTTGCGATTTGCTCCATATTCTTTTAGGAGTCACAAACTTTCAAAGCTTATTATCAAGGGTCAGTCAGTGGTGGATCAGCACACAGCTGGACACCATACACTGCTGCCTATGATTCAATCCAATTTAACAAGATGCAAGGATACACTCCACCCAACTAACAGCTGTTGTAGGCAATTACACGAATGGACACCGGAACAAAAATAAAATATCTGTTTTCCCATTCATTACTGTGTATATATGTAAATACAGCCACTCCTGTTCTCAAGTACTACACCAAACATCTACTCAAGGAGCTGCCTGTTTAAAGATATTAATGTTCTATTTGTGCTGTGCTGCAGATTGTCCAGATCACATGACTCCATTAAGGCTTCACAGTGATGGTCACTCTTTAGGACACCAAGGTGGTGTTTGTGCATTAAGATCTCAATACTGAAATCTAGATGTGACCTACAGGTCACTGTGTTTGAAATTTGCTAGCATGTACACAGGCCTTCATCCTTCTAACATTGATAAATTGAGTACCGTTATATTGGGGTCCTGTTATTTAAACGGCTGTGAAACAGGAAAACTGAAGAATCAAGAGGTATACATAAACAAGTTATTGTTATTTACAATTAGTTAAAGCACCCACCATCTCTGGTAATTGTCTTTCTAATTTCTTCTGTAAAACCATAGTCATCTGCCTTGACACTTTATCAGTATACAGACTAAGATCCAGGCATTGAGGCTGTAAATAGGACTCCAGAAATAGTACATACTCGATACAGCTGCAGAGACTCTCTCTCTTAATGCTCTCACTCCTCAAAAGCAAGTAAGAAGACCTGGTAGTGATCAGAGCCATTTCCTCAAGTATAGTCTCTGATGGAAGAAGCCTGTACACCCCTTGTGCCAGGGTCAATTAACCCTTTTCGCAAGCACGTTCATCCTGACACACAAAGGTTCTGTGGTTGGGGCAATTTCTACAGGTTCTCAATGAGAATCCTGTTGCTCACCCTCTGGTGAACTCACACTTCTCCAGTACACCTACCTCAATTTGTATGGGGGTTATATTTTCAATCTGATCTACAGAGCATCATAGAACAGACTCCTTTGACTACTACTGATACTGCACAGCAGCTATCCAAATATGTTCTCTGCATTAGAAAGGACAACAAGGTTATGATTTACTAAATGCAAGGTTGTTAGGTACACCTGCTGCTTAATCCAGGCCCAAATATCCTTACTGGTGATTCATTAGGAAAAAGTTGAGTCCTTCCACTGGTTTCTATCAAAAGGATAGTTCCAGAACACGTATGGGTCTCAGTCACCAACCTGCTCCCAAAACGAGTAGGCCTTCATTACAGGTTCAGGGTTATTTTCCAATACCTGTGCAAACAGGAGTTTGTCCAATACCCTATGATTTGTGACCAATGGACTAAACTCAGAGCTTAGCGTGAGAATTTATATCGCCGGCTATCGCTGGAAATTATCGCCATGCTAGCGCTGTATTAACAACGCATAGCGCAATGGCGATAATTATTCCAGTGATAGCGGTGTTTTCCATGGAACATCGCTGGTTTTCCAGCGATGTTCCATGGAAAACGGCGATAACCTTGCTGATACGACCCTGTGGTCGTATCAGCATAATCCACCCCAATGTAAAGTATAGGTAAGTCAGCATTTTAGCAGACGTTAGTTTTTGCGAAAACCGCGGTTTTCGCCAAAAACTAACGTCTGCTAAAATGCGTGGGCCTCCTTGTAAATATCGCGATGTGCACATCAGCGATAATTTACAAGCAGTACTACCAGTGACGCCCACTTTGCATCTCATTAGCGATGCAAAGCGAGGCGTCGGGAAAACGGGTGCTAACATGCGCTAATGCATGTTAGCACCCACTTGTAGATAGGGCGATAGTTTTATCTCCGCTTTTTTGGCTTTTAAAGCCAAAAAAGCGGAGATAAGGCCCTTGTTGATATGCCCCTTGGTGAGGTGACAGGATGGAGCCAGGACTTGTTGGTATGGGGGCCTTCCCAGTTATGATGCCTTCCTCGAAAGAGCTCGGTAGAACCCCTTTAAAGTAGGAGGAGGATCAAAGGATCTTTGAAAATCAAGCCCACTACCTCTAGCAGGAGGGTGAAACAAAATTGCAATCCTCTACCAATTTCTTTACTAATTCTTCAAGCGGCGAGCCATGGAACCATTTAAGGGAAGATGGTTTTGAACAGCTTTCGGAGAATTATCCACTTTCCAACCACTCATCCAAGTATGCCTTCTTGCTACACAGGCAAACAAAAGAAATGTCAGATAAAAATGTGTCCTGATGCTACATGATTAACAACGAGAAGTACATACCATGCCCTGAGGCATGGAAATCTCGTAGTAGCAATTGGATTGTGTAGGTGGCTTAGGTGGCTGGCCCTGAATGCAAAGTTAGCAGCCATTATCTTCTCTTTATAACTCCTTCAATTCCTTCTCCACAGCAATAGTGGGGGCAAGGTCATCAGGTGTGATGGTTCACTGCATTGCCACCCCCCCTGTACATTAGTCAACTTTAACGACAGGGACTTGTCCAGGAGGTTTGCTAGTAGGTATCCGCGGGATAGGAAGTTTGGCTTTTCTATATCGTTAAGACCTTTCTTACAGCATTATGTATGGGCAGACAGTCTGGTTCTTTTCTTTAATACTTTAGAACAAAACAATCTCCATATTCCTAGGTAGAGGAAGCCGGAAACACGAAATTGCTAAACAAGTGCTGGATTACTTCAGTAAAGTCCCTGCACATATCTCTCCCTTTGTTCAACGTCTTCTTCAGATAGATCCATAACCTGATTAAGGGAGGTGTCAGGTCTGCCCTTCTTTAATGGAGGAGACCCCTCACTAGCCTGCAAAGAAGCCTTTACAATCTGAATTAATTAAGGACTGCAGCACATTCAAAGAAGGAGGGCCCTCCTAATTAGCCCTTGAATGATGAGGCAACTCTTCTGCTGAAGAAGCAAATTCCACATGAGTCGCTTACTAGGGCTTACTGGTTTGATTGCAGGACTCCATAGAACAGCACTGCGAACTCTGCATATTTTCCTGTAACAGGAGAATGCTTCCAGTGCCGTCTGTTACCTAGCAACAAGAAACTCTAGACTACCACCCCAGGCCAGAAACAGGTGGAAGCAGTCCTGCAAAAAAGCAGATTTCACCTACACCTCCTAAACGCTTGGCAGATGAGGACAGGGCGCATACCCCCAAGAGTGGCAATGCACCATTGCCGATAATAGCATGGAACTCCACACCATCCATACTGTGTTTGGGAAATAAACATCAGGCATGGAAAATAACGAGGCACTCCAGCAGTGGACACTGGCAGCCAAATTTACTATTTTTTCATGCAACACAGCATAATAACCAAAGTTGCTGCGCTGCGATGCGAGAAAGGGAGAGCGCAAGAAAACACCATGGGGCAGATTTACAAGCCCCTTGCGCCACTTTTGCGTCATTTTTCCCATGTTAAAAATGACGCAAAAGTGGCGCAAGGGGCTTGTAAATTTGCCCCCATATCTGTTAAGATATAGCTATGCTCCGGTCATCCCCTGCGATATGGCGATGCTTCTGTCACCCCCTTCGCTGGCGTGCTTTCTTCCTGCCTAGACCACCTCACTTCCCTGGAAAGGGCTTCTGTACGCAGCTCAGTAACCTTCTCAGCTGCATCGGATAAGAAGGTAAACTTTCATTAAGACCCTGTCAGTGTTTTCAGGCGAGAAACATTTAAAAAAAAATCTCAACTCATCAAAGAGGAAGTGTGCCTCTAGGATTACTTATTACCCTGGCTGCCAGAATTACATTCTGCTTTGCCAGTGTGGCTCTATTGAATGTCTTCCCACGGTATGATGGCTGTTTGTCCGTTAATTATGTAGACTGTCTTTAAACTGAGCCTTATGTTCACTGTTTCATGGTAGTCTGCACTGTGATGTGTGTGTTGGTGCACTATGCCATTTGTAGGGAGCATTACACAATGGGTGAAGGTGTGGTATGCTGCAGGTGGTGGTGCAGAGCTCTGAGGGCAGTAATGCAGTGTGCTTCTGGTTGTACTTGAATGTGCTGTAGGTGGTTGCACTAGAGTTCCTATGCTGTGTGAGGTGGTGAACTATGCTGTTGGTGGAGGTACACTATACAGTGGCTAATAGCGCACTGTGCCGAGCATATGATGGGGCGCTGTTTGGCACATCCCTGGTATGATGATCGAGGATTGTAAGTGGGTTGTCTGTGCCCCTTTTGTATCTCTCATTCATGTTTTTAGGTTTGACGGTGTAATTGTCCTTGCATTATTCTTGGCAAACATATTGTGTTCTGCGCTTACACAAAGGGATTTTAGTAGGGCCTCCATCGGGCATTAACTTCTTTGGCTCAAGAACCTTCCGCCACTAGCTAGCTTGGGACATTGTCCATCCTCTCTTTGAACTGTCCACACAAGTATTACATCTGTTTTACTGGTTGCTTGGAACAGACAACTTCCATTGTAAATGCATAAGGGACTATTTTATATCAGAAAAGTACACTGTCATTACACATTTAATTATTTATCTCATCCTTGCATTGTATACACAAAGCAAATCTATTTTTATTCATCTAATTATTGCTATTTTAACAAATGCTGACAGCTAGCATTTTTATTGCTTTGTCAGCACTCAAAGTTGAGCGACAGATCTATTGTCTTTACCAATGCTTGTTTATGTTTCATCATGGTGCACTGACATTTATTTTAGTGCGAGATCTTGATGCTCTCACCTGCGACTGAGTCCTTTCTAGGCTTTTGGAGGCAGCGGTTACACAATTAACTCTAAGGAGGGTTGAATGAAAAACATGCGCACACACACATGCTCGGTCTCCCTCTCTCAAACGTGCTGTCACCACTTTCTCTACATTTATCTCCCTCTCTTTCTCTTGTAGTAGTACTACTACACTACCTTTGGTAGGGTCATTCAGGGTAAGGAGGCATGATTGTGTCATAACCGTCCCTAATGTTAGCTGTCAAATTTTGCAAATACTTGTCAATTTTTAATCTGTGGATAAGTCAAGCTACATATGAATATTTGCACAATACTGCTGTGTATTGTTCAAACCAAAAAACATAAATCTATCACTTATAATTGCATCTGCTGTCTTTTTACTATTATATTTTTACTTGACTTCCACAGAGGTATTCATTTAAGTAACATTTTGTCCTGAATTTTTACAGCCCCAACCCAGAATTTGACTCTATTTCAGGTGGTCACCCTACTTTGCACCATAGTGCAAATCTGTGTTTGTGATGTCTAGCATAATTTTTGTACTGGAAGGGGATATGTCTAGTACCAAATACTATGCTTAGACTAACTTTAACACTTATTACACATCGTATGTGTCCTGTAAAGTGCGGCAAATACATATGCAATTTGTGAAATGTTATGAGAAAACAAAATATTTCTCCTTGCAAAAAGCTGCCTCAAAAAGGCATAAGTTTTTGATGCAAAGCCATGTCTGCCAATTTCTGTACACAGAGATTTGCGTCAAAAACCTTGCGTGGTATCCTGGGAGCATCCATGCACCACTCATAGGACATACCCTTGATGCAAAATAACACAAAGCAGTATTTGTGTTACTTTTAAGTCAACTCTCCAGTGCAAAACAAATTTGCCCTGGAAAGTAAAAAAAGACTTTGTGCTGTTTTCTGTCACTAAGGGCTATATTTATGAGGTTTGTGGGGCAGGGCAGCGAAGCAAGTCACCTTGCTGCGCTGCCCTGCATCAAAGGGAAAGAGCAGAAATGTGCTGTATTAATCTAATACGGCACATTCCTGTACTTTTCCCTTGTGCTGGTGCCGTTTTGGTGAGCTAGCGCCAACGCAGGCACCCTTGTGTCATGGTGCAAGGGTGCCTGTGTTGTAGACAGAATTGTTTTTGTGCAAGAATGGGCACCTTCCTGCACAAAAACAATCCTAAGAGGCTGTTTCCTCTGGATCACTGACAGAATATCGAGGAGAAGAATATCGACCTGCCACAATATTGAGGTAAAAATATCGAGTGACAGAATATCGACTTCCTATCTACAAACAGGTAAGTACAAAATATCGAATCCTAAATATCGTTGTTAATAATATAGTTTGCTAAAATATCGACTTTTTTAAATGTCTTAAAAGTAATATAAAATTAATGAAATAATAAATATAATTAAGTAAAACATACTTAAAAATGATTAAAAAAAGGTTAAAATTAATAAATAATAAATGTAATATAAAAAAAAATAAACATGCATTTTGATTTTTTTTATATATTTTAACTTAATAATATTAAAAAAAAATAATATTTTTAATTATAAAATGTTAAAAACATAATTTAAAATATAATTACATATATATATAAATAAACCTATAATATAAATATAAAAATAAGTTATATATAATAAGTTAAAACATTAAAATAAATATTTGTTTTAAAAATAATATTTGACACTACATAAAATATAACAATACTGAAAACGTTGCACAGCATAGGGGATAAAATTACTATTCCCACTCCAGCGAGTGGTACAGTAGGGAAAGTGTTGGATAGCGGGTGGATAAAAATTGCTATTCCCACTCCAGCGAGTGGAAGAGTAGGGAAAATGTTGGATAGCGGGTGGGTAAAAATTACTATTCCCACTCCAGCGAGTGCAACAGTAGGGAAAGTGTTAGATAGCGGGTGGGAATAATGTACTATTCCCACTCCAGTGAGTGCAACAGTAGGGAAAGTGTTGGATAGCGGGGAAGTAAAAATTACTATTCACACTCCAGTGAGTGCAACAGTAGGGAAAGTGTTGGATAGCGGGAGGGTAAAAATTACTATTCCCACTCCAGTGAGTGCAACATTAGGGAAAGTGTTGGATAGCGGGTGGGTAAAAATTACTATTCACACTCCAGTGAGTGCAACAGTAGGGAAAATGTTGGATAGCGGGTGGGAATAATGTACTATTCCCACTCCACCAAGTGTAACAGTAGAGAAAGTGTTGGATAGCGGGAGGGTAAAAATTACTATTCACACTCCAGCAAGTGGAACAGTAGGGAAAGTTTTGGATAGCGGGAGGGTAAAAATTACTATTCCCACTCCAGTGAGTGCAACAGTAGGGAAAGTGTTGGATAGCGGGTGGGAATAATATACTATTCCCACTCCACCAAGTGTAACAGTAGAGAAAGTGTTGGATAGCGGGAGGGTAAAAATTACTATTCCCACTCCAGCGAGTGGAACAGTAGGGAAAGTTTTGGATAGCGGGAGGGTAAAAATTACTATTCCCACTCCAAATAGTGCAACAGTAGGGAAAGTGTTGGACAGCGTAGGAGTAAAAATTACTATTCCAACTCCAGAGAGTGCAACAGTAGGGAAAGTGTTGGATAGCGTAGGGGTAAAAATTACTTTTCCCACTCCAAAGAATGCAACAGTAGGGAAAGCGTTGGATAGCGTAGGGGTTAAAAATAACATACTTATACATTTAAAAAAATATATAATTAAATAATGAATTATTAATAAATTAACAATAAATTAATTGAAAATACCAATAAATAAAAATTAATAATTACTTTAATAACATTAAATTACTTCCCACCCTATTCCCCAATAAACACACAACCCACTCCACATAAAATTTCTCATAATTAATATAATTATCAATTAATATAAATTAATTACCAATTAATAATTAATTAGAAATAAATCATTATCAATACCAATAAATAATAATTAATATAAAACAATTACCAGATAATAATTAATTAACAATAAATTAATTATCAATACCAATAAATAAAAACTAATAATTACTTCATTACAATTAAATTACTTCCCACCCTATTCCCCTATAAACCCACAACGCACTCCAATAATAATTAATACAATTAATATAATTATCAATTAATCAATTAATACAAATTAATTACCAATTAATAATTAACAATAAATTAATTATCAATACCAATAAATACAATTTAATAATTACTTAATTACAATTAAATTACTTCCCACCCTATTCCCCTATAAACCCACAACCCACTCCTAAAAAATACACAATTAACATATTAACAAATTAATTATTAATAATTAATATCAAATAATGACTAATTAATAATAAAAATTACACATTAAACATAATTACCAATAATGTATTAATTATTATTTATCAATTTATAATTAATTAATAATTAATTAATTGACACAATTAATAATATAAATTATTAAATACAAAATTATTAATTAATTAATTAATTAATTTAAATTAAATTACTTCCCACCCTATTCCCCTATAAACCCACAACCCGCTACGGAATAAAATTACACAAAAATTAATTAACATATAAGTAATTAATTCCCCAAAATTCTGAATTAATATATTATAATTAAATTACTTCCCACCCTATTCCCCTATAAACCCACAACCCGCTACGGAACTAAAATACGCAAAAATAATTTAACATAAAAATCATTACTTTTAAAAAATTCCAACATACATTGCAAACATAACATATACTTTTAACACATATACTAACACTTAAAACACTAAAATAAAATTAGATATTTTTTACAACTATATTATGACTGTCGATATTACTAACTTCGATATTATAAAAAACGATATTTCTTACCTGCATTTCGATATTCTGCACCACTATATTTTTGTAAGTCGATATTTTGGCAACTCAATATTTAAAATTCGATATTTAGACTGTTTACCGTTTCCTCTTTCTATGTGTGCTGCAGAATGAAGCACACATAGAAAGAGGATACAACGAGGTACGCCTCTCCTGGGGTGGCATATCTTTTTGGCGCATTCCCAGGTGTACAAGGTCTTGTAAATCTGGGAATGCGTAAAACCATGCGAGTTATGTGAGAAGACCCACGCAATGCCCATAACGCCTACCCAGGGCATAGTAACGCAACACAGCGATTATCGCTGCATTGCGTCACTCCATATTTTTGGAGCCACTCATAGCCACGCAAAGTGACTTTGCGTCCGCGTGGCTTCAAAAATATGACTTACGGTTTGCATCGCTCTTGCACCATGTTGCGTGGTGCAAGAGCCACGCATAACGGGCTATGAATATGGCCCTTTGTGTGCTTTTGCACTGGTGCAAAGTCTTGATAAATCGGCCTCGTGGTGTCTGATAGTGATGAGAATAACAGCGCACAAGCAGTGAAGTAGGTTAAATGAAAGTTAAGGTCTGGGATGCACCAACTGGCGGCAATTTTATGGGCATCCTTATCACTGCTTGAACATTCTTCTTGGGAAAATCATTTACAGAGCGAGTGTTTATAATTCTTCATTTGAGATGCTAAAAATAAAACCTTTCCAGTTATTATGAGTTTAGAAAATCTCAGAAACAGAGTAATGTCCCTGGCCCGCATCACGTAATCACTTATACAAAGAATACACAATATTTACTCTTACAAAAGGAAGGCTGTAAAATCTTTAAATAAAGCAAACGAAGTCACCTTTATTATCTCATAAATCAAAAGTTTGAAAATGTCCCTGTAAGCACCTCTGAGGACCATCTTCACATTAGTACAGGAGTTGTTTTTAACAGCTTCATAAATTAGGAATTTCTTTTCTCATTCTAGGACATAAAAAAGCATTGCAATGGAAACATTTAGGAAATATTTATACAGTATATTTAATTGAAACTGCGAGTTTAAAAAAGGCTTTAGCTTGGTATGAAAGAGGTCCTGTATTTTATTTTAATTGCATGTATACAATGCGTCATACCACCCTAAAAAGGCGCCAAGTCAGGCGCTAATTCACAAAGGCAGTCGTGAACCTCCTGATGGA
Source organism: Calotriton arnoldi (assembly GCA_963921515.1). Lineage (NCBI taxonomy): Eukaryota > Metazoa > Chordata > Amphibia > Caudata > Salamandridae > Calotriton > Calotriton arnoldi. Next base: position 605,424 of record CAWUFW010010967.1, on the reverse strand, counting down.
AGTGTAATCGATGCCTTGCAGAGATTTACTCCTGCTAAACTTGCCTACAAAACACACGGGAGTATGTGTACATTTCCCCACGGTTTCAGAACTTAAGCAGCGAAATGCAGCGGGGAACTAAGGGGCATATTATCAAGAACGGCGTTAAAAATAATCGCCGGTTTAGCGGCAGAAAACTGCCGCTAAAGCGGCGATAATGGGCTTGATAATATGCCCTTGAGAACTCCAATAGAAGTCCATGTTCTGGTGTGAACATGGGCTTCTATTGGAATTCTCCAGGGCATATTATCAAGCCCATTATCGCCGCTTTAGCGGCAGTTTTCTGCCGCTAAACCGGCGATAATTTTAACGCCGTTCTTGATAATATGCCCCTAAGGTTGCCACGCGCCCTAGTGTAAGCAGAGAATAGGGGCCCCTCCATCCCGTTCAGCCACTGACGTCACACAAGCAGCCCTACCAGCTCCACTCCATTTTGCTTCCTGGAGCTTGCAGTTTTGGATGCCCCGTTATAGTTTGAAGTGGGCGCCCCAACAAATTAACAGGGAGAGTTGAGCCAGAGACGAGCCAAGGGTCGGCTTTGGCTCTTAACCAGTACACGAGACGAGCCTTGGAAATATTTGGCATGTGTATCATGCAACAAACATCCTGTGAGAATATTTAAAGGTGTCTTTGAAATTCAAAAATTGTATTTCTTTAACATGGGCAAGCGTTTCTCCTTAGTACATCAGATTATAGCTCTGCAGTGAGAAGTATTTATGAAAAGGGAGAGTTTGTAAACATGCACTTAGAAACATTTCTGCCTCTTTCCTGATGACAATCCTTATTAGGGATCTAAGAGGCAAGTCAGATGTAATGTGTACCCTATATGTGGCATAGATTCTTTATAGATGGAGCAAGATTAGAGGCTATTAATTCAAACACAAGATAGGTTTATGACGCACACATCCTGAATTCACATATTAGAAGATGCTCTCATATGCAATAATGAACCAAAAGGAGCCTTGGTGCAATCAAGTATTTGCCTAGGATCACACAATTTGGTCCAGCAGCAAAGCGATCCCTGATTCTATTTTAGTTTCACGCTGTACACTTTAGCCTTGCGATGGGTATCTCTTTCCGATATCAAAGGTTAATCCTTTGCTCTGAGTTCTTGGAGTTTAGAGTGTAGGTGACAGGCAGAAATCACATTCTATCATTGCCAGTTTTACTTAGCAGGAACCTTGCCTAAGGACATAATTGCACATGACAACAAACAGACTATGTCGCACCTTTTTTTCTCAGCACAGGGATATTTGTCACGATATACAGGATGCTGAGCAAAGGCCGGGACTCGAACCCAGTACCCTATGTTGCATTGTTGGCATCTGTAGTCACTAGGCCACATCACCTCTTGTGAAAGCTCGGCTCGTTTTGGGATCAAGGTTCTAAGAGGACTTCGAGCTGAGCCAGAACCATGCATCTGACTTGAGCCTGTCTTGTGCTTTCAGTGACTCACCCACCTATAATTGAAGGTATAGGCCAGTAAGTCTCAGTATGGAATGTGTGGTTGACTAAAAGGACAGGGCTGGAGACAGGTGACACATTTGACATATGGCCATTTTGCAGCAATGACTGCCATTAAATGTGAAGTCTGTGTTTTCACACACACTCTTCCTCCTCCTTTGATGCAAGAGGCACTGTCCAGCTTCAGTGCACAGCAACAATGTGAGGCAAGCAATGCTTGAATTTATCCCAGCCACTGGTAATCGTTCAGGTCGCATTCCAGTCCACTGTTTTTCACCATCTGTACCACTCTACATAGAGAACATCCATATACAAATCAGTCTTAGTCCTGCTCCAAGGAGAGCAGTCCAACCTGAACTGCAAGGATAGGTCCACTACAGACAAGAACACAGGCAGTCCAGAATGGTTTTGGCCTACTTGAGCCTCTTCTATGAGGTGTAGCTCGAGTTTTATGGAACAGTGAGCACGCAATACACGTCTGGGCAAACCAGTCACACTTAGGGGGATATTCTCAAGAACGTACGATAAACATCGCCAAAATAGGCTAACGCATTTTTCATATCGCCGTCTATCGCGGGAAAATAACTCCGTGTCAACGTCGTATTCTCAACACGGCGGTAACATGCGATAGTTTCCCGATAACGCCTCAAATGTCCGCGATACAACTACCGCGATAAAAAAGGAAACCAGAACGTGAAAAAAGTTGCAATGGGCCCAACTGCGATAAAAATCCAGCGAAAAGCAGCGCCAGGCCCGCAAGTCCCACAAGTAAGGTGGGAAAAATCACTATAAAAGTGGCAAAAATGAAATACAAATAAAACACAAACAACTGCGAAGCACCATGGAGGTAGCCGGAGCAAGCACAGAGGACAACCGGAACCCCACAAGCCCCACGGAGGACCAACCTGGGACCTCGGGGTCAGGGAAGGGCAAGGAGAAGAAGAAGAGGAAGACGCGGTTCAGTCCGCAGGAAAACAGGATCCTGATTACGGAGGTGACAGAACATCATCAACAACTGTTCGTCACCTCCACTGTCATTGGCAACAAAAAATGGAATATGGCAGTCCATCATGGACAAGGTGAATGCAGTCGGAGTGCTGAGGAGGACAATGGAAGAGGTCAAGAGGCGCTGGAATGATGTGAAGCGTAAAACCAAGCTGAAACTCGCCAACAACCGCAAAGCAGCAATGCAGAATGGGGGTGGGAGTCCTGCGCCACAGGAGGAGCTGGATGAGATGGAGGAAATGGTGTCCACAGTCATCAGTGTGGAGACGGTGGCAGGAGTCGGAGGACCGGACACTGCTCAACATGACCTGACACAACAGCAACAGGGTGAGTAACCACCAGGGACTGGGGGGACGGGGGGAGATGGGCACAATGGCACACATGCACAAGTAAGTACAGCACATCTGCGGACAAACCATGCCCAAAAGTCACAACTCCGACCAAGAGCCCAATTTACCCAAATCTGCAACAGCTCAGCACTGTATAAGCACAGAAGTGAAAGGCACACCGCCTGAAAGGGATAAGGGCCAGCCAAATCAGAGCTGAAGGGGCAAATCACCCACAATGCAGCACACACACATAACACTCAGAGCACCTCAACATTTACAACAAAGTGGACCAAACTGCAACACTTTCACAACAGAACAGAGGACACAACTGCTGCTGCTTGTGTGTAGAAAATGGCCATTCGCATTTGGCATAGCAGGAAACTGTGAGATGATAATGGACAAATACAACCTCACATCCGTGATGGTGGCGAAATGTCAACTGTCCAGCATTAAATAGGCATCTCCACACAAACAGTCACAATGTACATTGACATGCAGTCTGTTTGTAAATTTGGCCAATGCGTCAACATACATGTGAACACAATGTCAAACTGCATCTCCCCTTCACATTGCAGAGGGAGAATCATCACCTCCTGCAGAGCAGACCGTACTCCTCATCACCGATGATGTAGAGGACCTACACACCATCGACCCCGACGCCCTCCAACAGCTCATGGACACCCTCAGCACCCCACCCCCAGGAGCAGGGCAGCCCAGCTGCATCGAGGAGAACCCACCCCCTGCACAGACCACACAGCAGGAAGCACCCACCACCACGGCCGTCTCCCAGGATCCCCAGGAGCAACACATGGCATTCCAACGCCGTGTGTTGCAGGGCCAGAAGGGGATGGCAGAGCAGGTGCGGGTGGGGTTCGACCTCATGGCAGCCAAACTAGATGCCATACGTGGGTGTCCAAGTCCCATCAGGGACCACCTACATGCCCTAACGGACACCCACAGTCCGCTCCATGGTCTCCAACAATCCATGGCTGACATCGCCGGAGTCATGACTCGTAGACAAGAACAACTGTCTAGTCAGAGTGGCTCCAGCGATCTCAGCCGTGAGTTGGCCAACATGGGGAGGAACATGGAGAACATGGAGCGGATGCAGGCGGGAAGAATGGCTGCCACGGCTGCACACCAGCGAGATGTAGCAGGGATCTACCATGCCCTGCAGATCCTCATCTTGGCAGTGCGGCCACAAGGCCTGGCGCAGATGAATGCTGCTGTCACTACTCCCTCCACATCACCGCCCCCTGATGTGTCAGTGCCTCACAGTGCGGCTGACAATCCACCTCCGGCCCCTGATGTGTCACTGCCACACAGTGCCACAGACAAAACACCACCACCCACATGTGAGGCACAGCACACATAGGAGGACGATGATGAGGATGAATCTGCCGTTGGGCTAAGTAGGAAGCGGTAGCGTTCATCTCCGCCATATGGCCTCTTTCTGCTTGGTTCTGCCCTCTGCATCATGCCCAGGAATAACACCCTCCACTGTCCCCCTTAACACTCTGCGACACTCACCTTGGCCCCTGACATGGACTGCTACATTTGTTTAGGCAACCAATGACACAGAAATCAGACTGCGGACTGAACTCCCTCTCCTACGATGTACTTTTCCCTCCCCAAAGGACCCTGGCTGGCCCTCCATGGGGCAACATTGTAAAGTAGCGTGTGCATGGCCAGGTACTGGTCCACCTTCACCACTCCACCGAATGTGATTAAGACATTCAAATTCACACAGATGAATCATGTCCATGATCAAGCAAGTATGAAAGTATGGATGTATGTAGGGGCAGTGATTCCAAACAACGGTGCTCCCTGGAAACTGATTTCAATGCGCATGTACGTCCGTGACCCAGATAGGCAGTGAGATGACTGGGAATGTGTGAACTAGCTGTGGCCTCATTGCTCCAAAACAACAATCTCGCTATTTCCAAACTTAGCCCCACGTCAATGTATGAAATAGGGCTGTGTGTCACAAAGGCAAAGTCAAAGTTATGTGGAAGCCACAGCTCGGAGCAATGATTGGTTTGAGTGTGGAGCGCTTCTTGGACTCCTGGGATGGTCGCTGCGTAAGTGTGAAGGTCATACCATGCAAGTGAACTACGAGCAAGGACTCCTGTGTGTGGGGTGTGTATACGTTGGTCTCTGGTTAGCACTGTGCGTAGTGTGGGAGCCGTCAGCAGCTGCTATGGTATCGCTCAGGGGGTGCCGGGCGCATGCATTCCGAAGGTCGGAGGTGCAGATGTGCTACCGCCTTCTAGTTCAGACAGAGGGGCTGTCATCCACAATGTTAGTTTGTCATCTGCTTGCATTCTGGAAATGTGATGGGGATTGGGTGGGGGGGATGTCACTGCTTCGCCTTCCGGCATGGTTGAACCCTTACCAGCCATGTACGTGCCCTCACGGTCAGTATTGCATGCTCTGATGTAGCAGTGTTGTTTTGCTGCAGTCCGACAGTGATGGGTGCAGGTAGCTGTGAGGAGGCAGTTGACCACTCACCTTGCACCTATTAGCTGGCACTGATCACTACTCTTGATGGATGACGTCCGTGTACACATGTGACCTGTACATGGCACATTTGACCAGGGGACACCTTGGTGTGTTCCACGCAAGGTGGACCTGCTGGCATCTAGGCTGGTGTGCATCTCCCAATGTTGCTGAGGTGTCCACTGTGCACACATCCCCCTTACGGCCATGTTGTTCATGTTGTGGGACTCGACACACAGGGTGTATATTTGCATCAGGCAGGTACATCTCTGACCACAAATGGCACCCTGTTGTCTTTTCCTGAACACCAATGACGGCCTTCATGTCATGTTCATGTACACTTGGGGACGCTGATGAGTGGCATGACGTACTACATGTGACACCCTGATATGGCATATCAAATACATGACGCCCTAAACAGCCTCTCGGTACAGAGGTGACATACACACCATCTCTTCTTGCAACATATGCGGATTTTAGCACTCAATGTTGCACTTACACCCGTCAGAGTAATGTGCTAATGCAGAGGACTGACATGCACACGGGGAATGTGTGTTGCTAAGATTTTATTTGCACATGCTGGTCATGTGGTCATCTTGTACTGTGCCATGATTGCTGTGGACAGTCACAATGTGACGTGCTCATGCGAAGAAATTGTTGATGATTGTGTTCCTTCGGGCTATTCCTGCTGCGGCTGCAGTGGGGTGTGGTCTACCTGCATCATCTTCCTCATCATCGTCCGGTGCTTCTGGGACTTGGATCCATGGGGCATTGGTGCGTACACATATGTTGTGCAATACACAACATGCAGTGATCATCTTGCACACTATTTCTGGGCTGTACAAGAGTCTTCCACCGGTGATGTCCAGGCACCTGAAACGTGATTTCGAACACGCCAAATGTGCATTCAACAATGCCCCTGGTGTGTTTGTGGGCCACATTGTACTGCCTCTGGGCCGGGGTGTTCGGGTCTCGGAGGGGTGTCATCATCCACGGGCAGAGTGCATATCCTTGATCACCTGTGAGAGGTAAGTGAGATTAGTGTTAACTGGTGGTTCTGCATGCTGTGTTGGCAGACATACAAGTTTCGTGGTGTGTGATTTGTGCGACTTTGTTCATGTTAGCCATGTATTGCTGCTGGCAAATGTGGTAGGACAATGTGTATTACGTAGCCTCACAGCTGCTCCTCCCTCCCACCGAGCCTATTTACTTGTGTGTGCTGCGCGGTTGCATCACTTGCACTCCTACGGCACACCATTGTCATGCCTGTCTGCGCATGTCTGCAGGACTGACAGCAAGACTGTAATGTTGGCCGTTGAAGGTGGGCGGCCAAGTGTGTGTAGGCCTATGGTAAGGATAGGGCAGACACAGATGTGGAGTTCTGGCCTGGCTGAACTCGCGCTGATATTGAGGTTAGGCCTTCGGTTCAGGCTGCAGCAATGTAGATACACACACAACAGTTGGCATGTATGAGGCGAGACCCCGAGCGGTCTCGCACTCCTTTATTAATCCATTCGGGTGAGGCCGCCCTCCTGGTACATGCTACATTGCAACATTGTCGATTACAGGCCGGATGGCGCAGACACTACTAAGGAGACACACGCCATAGTCACTTTTGTGGCCAGGCCAGAACTGAACCACGCCCAGAGCCCAGAACTGAACCACGCCCAGAGCCCCGGGCCATTTCTCCGCACTCCTCACACGCGTGCGCCGCGGCGGCGGCGCTGGGATGTCGTGCGCTTCGGAGTACGTCTCCAGACGATGTACCCAGGCTTACCGGCGGCCTGTCTGGGACGGGGGTGGCCCCGTGACTGTGAAGGGCTCCAGTGGCGTTACCGAGGACATGCTGTTGGCTACTGGAGGCGGACTTGTGGGGCAGCCCCTCAGGACAATGACTTGCGGTGCACTGAGTTCGGCCCACCGGAAGAGCTGAGCGGGTGTGCAGCCTGCTATAATGCAGCAGGCCTGGTGGCTGGACGGTGACTTGTGGTGCACTGAGTTAGGGGCACCTGAGGCCCTGCGTCCGGCACGGACCAACCGCCACGTGGCGATGACTTGCGGTGCACTGAGGTAGGCCCACCGGAAGAGCTGAGCGGGTGTGCATCATGCTATAATGCTGGAGGCTGGACGGTAACTTGTGGTGTACTGAGTTCGGCCCATCGGAAGAGCTGACCGGGTGTGCAGCCTGCGATGATGCAGCAGGCCTGGAGGGGCGGACTGGAAAGGATATGTCTGTTACTTGCTGTACCGCAGTGTGGTCAGAAGGCAGCAGTAGCCAACTTGCAACTCCGCGGTGCAGTGCCGCTGGGTACGCTGGGGGCCTGTTGCGCAGAATCCAGCGATCGGCTGAGGAGGCTGCCAAGCTCGCGGAGCCCGGCTTTGGAGATTGCACAGGCATGTGGTGGGCCCTCTTGGAGAGACGCCTGTGGCGGCAGGTGAGCAGTGAGGCCTGGGTGCGCAGGGGAGGGCATTCACCGCTGGGCGCAGGTCGGGTCTGGGGATCAGCGGGCTGGGGTGCGGCAGGCGCACAGGATCGCGCAGGCACCACCGGTCACGATGGCGGCCTCGTGCCAGGGTGAGGGACGCCGCCCTGGCAGACACGCCATTGCAGGCGATGACGAGATGTGCGCCGAGTGGCATGGGACGTAGCCACCTCGTCGCCGGTGTGACTTTGCCCGTTGTAGGTGGTCGGCCACGTGTGTGTAGGCCTATGGTCAGGATAAGGCGGACACAGAGCCACACGCAGTAGTTACTTCGGTGGCCGTCCCGGAAGTGAACCACTCCCTGAGCCCCGGCCTATTTAGTCACTCCCCTATGCTGGACTGGCGTGCGCCGGCCCTGCCCACTACGCTTACTCTTACAGGGGGGCCGACATGGCTACTTGTCCAAGGTGTTCCCCAATGCCTGTGATGACATGTTTGCGTCCATTGTCCACGACACTACAGACTCCAGCAGTATGTGTCCACATGGACATGTCTGTGCTCTGCATACTCAAGACTGTCCAGCACATCACCGCCACACTTGGCATTGTGTACATTGTTATTCATAGGTCCATTGCCTCCTTCACACAATCGTGGTTCCCACCTCTCCCCACATTCTGCAAATGTGTGGCAGAGGGGCTGTGCCTTAGTGTATGGTTTGTCCACATTTCTGGCCCCTCTTACCACGGTTACTTGTGTTGTCGTGTCTGGCAGGTGTGCATGTTGGTTGGCATGTTGAATGTGATTTTGTTACGTGTCCATTCCCACAGTTGTGGTTGTGTGATTGTGGAATTGAGGTGTGTGGTGTGTTCCGTTGGTACTTACCAACGAGCAGTCCATTTCCGTAGGTGCCATCCTGAAAGCGCTGGTTGATGATGGACTGTCGGAAGATGTATGAATCATGCACACTGCCTGGGAAGTTGGCGACGACATTGGTGAACAGTCCCCGGTGGTCCACTATTGCCTGCACATTGATGGAATGCGTGTGCTTCCTGTTGCGGTAATTGTGTGCAGTGTCGGCAGGGGGCACAAGTAGGACATGTGTGCAGTCGATTGCCCCCAACACGTGCGGGAATCCAGCTATGGCATAGAAGCCTTGCTTGCTCTCCAGCTGTTCCCGCGCAGTGTGGGGGAAGTGAAGGTGCTGGGGTATGAAACTGATGATGGCATCCAGGACAGGTGTGATGGCCTTTGATAGGGCTGGCTGTGAGACTCCTCCGACTCTGGCAGTTGTTGGTTGGAAGGTACCAGAGGCCAACAGGTGCAGCACAGCCAGCAGCTTTGTCTGCGGAGGGATGTTGGTTGTCCACTGTGTTGGTACCGTCAGCCTGTGGGCAATGTGGGTCATGATGCGGAGGATGTTTGTCCTTTTGAGCCTGTAGTTGGCAATGACATCCTCTGGCGTTAAGTCTGTGTGGCTGATGCGTTTTCGGAAGGTCCGCTGTCTTGTTCTGCGCTGCCTCGGTGGTGGTCCGGGGGGGGTGGTCCTGGGGGTGGGGGTGGTCCTGGGGGTGGTGGCGGTGGGTGTTGTGGCCCTCTTGGGTCTCCAAGCTGCATGATTAGTAGCTCCATGGCATCTGTTGGTCTTCAGATGTGGCTCTGGCCTGGGCTCCCTTTGTACTGAAGGTTTTTCGTCCTACTTAAGACCAGTAAAAAGCAAGTGTTAAGTCCCTGCTGCTAACTCGCCTTATCGCCTGTTTTTGTCCGGCATCACAGATCTGGCTGGTTGTTGAGAATATCGCGAAGTGGTGTTTTCATGTGTTTTTGCAAGGGAACGCCTACTCTGCATATCATTAGCGTTAATTGTCGCTCTCATCCGTGGCGATGTGTTTTGCGGCAGCTATCGCAGGAAAACTGGCGATGTCGGCAGTTTGCACCAGCTTGTGAATAGGGCGATAAGTCTATCGCCACTTTTGCGGCGCTAAAGTGCCGATAAATCGGCGATGACTCCTTGAGAATATGCCCCTTAGTTCTTTCACTGCAATGAACAACAATGTGATGGAAGGAATGCTTGAAGTAATCTCAGTCACACTTTATGTGAAATGAACTCTTGATATAAGTAGGGCCTCTATTCTCCTGTAAGAGAACCCCACCTCATAATTGTGAATGCTTAAGCCTGTGTATGTCTGGCAAATCTCCCATTCAGTCACTCACTCTTCCATTCAATCACCCTCTCCACATTCATTCTCTCCCACCTCTTAATATCACTTTCATTGTACCATTATCCCACTCAGTCACTCTTCTAAACACATGCTCTTTCTCCCATTTAACCACCAAATCAGAAGCTTAATTTCATTCAAGTAGACAGCCAGTAACTTGTCACCCAACCAGTCACCTGTTCTCTCAACCTCATTCACTCACCTGCCTTCAGCCACTCTACGATTCACTCACTGTCCCTGTCAGCTTACTCCCATTCACCATTTGATCACTCCATTCCATTCACCTTCCAATCATGTATTCATCTTGCTTGTCTAAATCCCACGTGAAAACACTCATTATCTAGTGCATTCATTACCTCATTTAACATTTCCATCCACTTGGCTAGGTGCAAATTAGCTTTTTTGTCAACACGTCTGATATGTGTGCGCTAGAAGGGTACGACTTTCATAAGCGGATGGGAAATCTAAGTGCAGGCCTCTCAAGTTTCCCATTTCCATGTTGGGGTAGCTCGACCTGTTTACAGTCTTGAATTTGTATTCCTGTTTACCCCGTTATAAAATGAGGACTACAAGTCCCAGAATGCAAATTAAAAAAAGAAACCGAACTGTATTAGCTACACATGGAACTACTCTGTAAGAAGATTGAAACTGTCCAGTCTTTGCTATGAGAAAGAATTCTGCTACCAGGGCAGAACGTCTCATAATTCACAACTGGATCTTACAAGACGCTTAAAACATAGCAGCAGGTGCATTTTTATTGAGAACAAACACACAATGGTGTTTGTAAAATATATGTATGTTCTTGAAATTCTCTTTCTATGCTTGCCTGAACGAATTACTATTTATAAAGCAAAGTTGACAGCAAAACGTGATCACGTCTAACCGCAGCGAAGAGTGAAGCTCCGTTGTCTGACAATTAATAGCAGTGAAAAGAGAACTGTACTTAAAAAGCGTTTTTGAATTTAATTTGTAGGGTCAACGCTTGCAGGACTGAGAACGAGTATTTTGAACCGGAGAGAGTTAGTCATGTGGGGCAGCACATCCTATTCCAGTGGCTCAAACACGAACTACTGGATTAATCAGTGTGTATCAAAACATTAGGGGCCCCCTTTCAAATTACTATAATGGGCCTCCCACACATAATACCCGTGCCTTCTGTCGTGTTCACTTTGTTCATCCTGCACCCCACACTAACAACAAGAGCTTTAGTGATACAGCGAACGTCAAAAATATGAACATGCTCAGCAGTCATGGTGACTGCAGGATATACCAACATTTGATTTAAAAAATGGTGGGAGAGGTGCCGACTTTGTCTGTCACTGGCCTCACAAAAACGTAGATCAACACAGCCCATATGAAAAGGGTGTTCAGGGGGTTGCTTTGTGAGAGATATGCAGATGGAAATGAAGTCCATTCCAAACATAATTAGGACCAAACTGTCACCATCACTACTCTCACTCCCCAATTAAAAACTATGGGGCATATTTACAAGAAAATGCTGCGCCGAGCTGCGTCATTAGGAAAGTGCAGGGTTGCATTGTATTTACAACAATACGATGCATCCCTGTGCTTTCCTCTGTGCTGGCGCACAATTGGCTGCATAGCACAAACACAGGCCCCCTTTCACCATGGTTCAAGGGTGCCTGCGTTGCAGGGATGATTGTTTTTTGGCACAAAAATAATCATTGATTGTGTTTTCCTGATTCTATGTGTATTGCAGAATGCAGAACACATAAAAAGAGCAAAAACCGAGAAGAATAAAGGTATTCCTCCTCGTTGCGCCACTTTAACACCTACCCCGGGGAGGCGTTAGAATCTGACGCTTTCCCAGGTTTACAAAACCTTGTAAATCTGGGAATGCGTCAAAATCCACGGGTGTTGCATGGAAACACCCACAGCAACACCAATGGAACCCCCCTTTCACACAGAGTAATGTGTGAAAGGGGGCCATATTTACAAGGCCATGAAAAGCCACGCAGGGTGGCTGTGTGTGGCCTTGTAAAGATGGGCCAGCACACTGCGCCACTGGAGCGTCAAAAAAGTGACGCTCCAGTGGCGCAAGGGGCTTGTAAATATCCCCCCATGTTCCTTCATTTTCGTGTGCAGTTCTACATTTTACTATTTTATATAGAACAATAGTCCACCTGGTGTAGTGCCACTCATGTATCAGTGGCTAGGAATGTCGCACGGTTTCCACTTTTCAGTAGGAACTAATCATTTGTTGGACAACACAAACGTTGGGTTGGTGCCAGACTGATTTCATGCACCCCCTCAGGATATGTTGCCCTATAATTCTGCTAGATCACAGTGCCACCATAACTACCCCTAAACCTAGTAAGGTAACGAATGGTTTGGGCAACCTCCGAACATAACAGCTCTGCCCTCCAAGGAATCGTGGTAACAAATCTAGAACCCTTTCGCTCAGTCACTCGTGGTCTGTCAGAGAGATATACAAGAAATACACAAAGGAGCGTTTTCAATATTTATTGAATTATCACGATTCTTATATAAAATATATGCGCTGCAATGATTAATAGACAAAAGCAGACGAATGTGATTAGCAATATAGGGACAGTGAAAAGAATGAACAATTCCACCATTGTGCTAAAACAGTGGATATATGCGGGTGTATAAGTGTGTATAGTGTTCTCCTACTTATGCATTCCCTAACCTAGATGTCTAGTGTGGGTGCTCTGCCAAGAATCCCCTACTGGATGCTCTAAATCCCCATTACCTGAAGGCAAGGTATATAGGTCCCCATCTTGGTCACATGTTGAACATCCCTCCTCGCGAAGGGTAAACAGGAATCAGCAGTGCTGAAACGCCGACGAAAGTGATGACCTCGCAATGACAGCAGAATGCTCCTCTAATTAGATTACTGAAATGCGCATGTATTTATGACAAAGCATTCATGCTTCCGTGTTGAGGCTTCAGTCGAGCTGACATTGTTTATTGTCTCTGTGATAGTACTGTTGCCGTATGGATGAATAATAAACAACAACATTTGCACAATGCACCGAATGTTCAAGGTGTCATGATAGTGTACTTACGAAGTGGAATTGTAAGCAATGTGGATTCAGAGAAACGAATCCTGCACTGTCCCGTAAGCAAATGTGTGTCAAAAGTCAGTATGTCGAAAACGAAGGAATCTTTAGAAGCACGTTAATGTTAAATGGCAGTGTTTCTTCCCGGGCCTAATCTAGCCGTGTGACAGGAATTGCTGTCTTATTTGAGTGCGGTTATGCCTCGTTTGGCTAGAAGCTCTGGTGTGCTGGAGAACTCAGCACCAGCCGTGGCCGCTGCAGGTAAGAGCGGTGGGGCGATGGGGCTGGGTGGGGGGAGGGTGGATTTCGAGAGACAACCATGAGGGAAAATTAAATAAATAATACATTTTCCCTAGTGGTCGTCTCTCCAAATCCCCCCCCCACCCAGCCCAACCGCCCCACCGCTCTTACCTGCAGCGGCCGCGGCAGCTCAGCACCTCCCTTCATCAAAATATATGTTCTTAAGCAAGTCATTAAACACACTGCACCGTGTTTGCCTTATCTGCCAGAACTGGAAGCACCTATAAGTAATTTAGGGGCATATTACCAAGGATTTGCGATAATTATCGCAAAGCGCGCTTAGCGCTGTTTTTTTTATCGCCGGCTATCGCTGGATTTCATCGCGGAGATAACGCGTTATTATCAACGCTTATCTCCAAGGCGATAAAAAATCCAGCAATAGCGGCGAAACCCAGCAATAGCGCGAGAAATCCAGCGATAAATTCACTGCGCTAATGAAAAGCTCGCTAATAGGCAGGTGAGGACTTAACCTTACAATCCACCTCCCATTGACAAGATGGTTAAGTCAAGTTTTTATCAGGTTTTAAATTCCAGCGATAATCGCGGTTAGTGCGACTTTTTTTATCGCTTCGCGAGCATTGGTAATAGGGGGAAGTTGTGTTTGTGACTGTTTGCAGTCACTTTTAGTTGGGAACGCCTACTTTGCATGTCATTAGCGATAAATATCGCTGACATGCAAAGCGGCACCAAAACGGTTGCTTAGCCATAAAGCTGTCGCTAACAGCTGTTAGCGACAGCTTGCTAATAGGGCGATAGAAATATCGCCGCTTTAGCAGCAAAAAGTGCCGCTAAAGCGGCGATATCGCCCTTGCTAATATGCCCCTTAGTTTGCAGCTCAGGCATAAACACCACCCACAGTTTGCAAAGAGTCAGCAAGCCTAAGTCTCTTGTAGAGGTGTTGGAAGAAGTTTGCTCCCGCCTCATGACAATTTGAATAAATAAAGTCCTAAACTGTGGGGCAGATTTACAAATATGTCAGATAAAGCATTGCAGCAACCAAAGTTGCTGAGCTGTGTTGAGTTAGAGGGAGAGAGTAGGGCAGTGCCATATCTACAAAGATGGTGCTCTTTGGGGCGCTAGAGAGCGCACGGCAAAATGGCCGCTCTGTAGAGCTGCTCCGCCGGCCGAGTTTCAATATCCGTCACTATCCTTATCATCCCACCTGGATTGCTGCCTAAACTGAAGAGACTGCGGTGCGGAGTGTTGCGGGACGACCCTGGCCTGCATCAGCGGCTCACAACGGGCCCCCGGAGTGAGAGCGGAGGACGCGGAGGCCGAGACCGGCGCGGGCAACATGGCGGAATGGAGCGCGCACTGAGCGCGAGTCTCGGGTGAGCTGCGGTGGGGTCTGGCTGCGGGCGGCGGGTGTTGTGGGAGCTGACCTACGCCGCTCACTTGGGGCCGCTGGCCGGTGCGGTGTGGGCTGGCGAGACGCCGTGCCCCCCACTTGGGAGTGAGTGACCGCTTGGGGGTGCGGGCTGACCGCGGGTCTCCGCTGGCGCGGCCTACCGGCCTCAGGTTTGCTACAGGCGGGGGTTGCGCGTCCCCTCGGCCCGGGGCTAGCGGCTAGGCCCTTTGTAGTTGCGCTTTGGGCTGCGGCAGTGTGGTGACTCTCTGGCCCTTCCCAAGACTGCCTGGCGCGTGCAGCGGCCCGCTGTACCTCCCTCCCCCATCGCGACAGGCCGCTGGGTCGGGCTGGGCCCTCTGATCAATTGCGGCTGGGGCTAAGGCGTATCTGGATACACTGGCTACACTGCGAGGGTGCAGTTGATGGATCGGTGATTGGGCGGTACAGCCTCTGCCCATGTGCTGCGGGGGACCGGGGCAGCTGCAGGAGACCTGATACGCCCAGAGCAGCTGCCTTGCTGGTGGCGTAGAGTGGATGTTCGTGGGTGATCCTGACCGGCCCTGCATGCTGAGACGTTTCGGCCATCTGTGGCACCTCTGATTGACAGTGACGGCAGGCTTGCGTTCCCTATATATTGGGCTGCCGGTGTGAGTGGCGGAGGAGAACTGTGGCTCTGCTACCCGCCTAATCTGTGGAGACGACCTTCCTGCACTGGTGGGCTCGGCTGATGCCATCTCCTGGCCTAATTCCCGGGGTGGCTTGCGGCGGTGCGCCATCTCAATCTTGTGATCTGGGAGCTGATAGGATACGGTGATCTCCCGGCTCGCGTCGCCCCTCTACGATTTGCTGACATAGTGGGGCTACACAGTATATGTCCTATTGTATTACGTCGACAACATGGGGAAGACCGAGCGCGGACAACTGCGACTCACATTCGAGCCCCGCAAATCCAGTATAGCCTCTCAGCATGCTGCATCGGACTCCGAGGCTGACGCCCCCACCGACCACCTCACTAACATTGACAAAACCCTCCAGGCGGTTCAGGACAGTCTGCAATCTATCGATGGCAAAATCGATCACTTGAACTTGCGGATGGATCACATGTCCACAAAGCTAGACAAACATGCGTTACGTCTGGGGGAAGCAGAGACACGCATCTCTGAGGCTGAAGATGGTCTACACCAGGTAACCACCAAAGCTGCGTCTATGGAAAAGGTCCTTGCTGTCATTCAGGCCCGTAACGAGGATTTAGAAGCTAGATCGCGACGCAACAACTTGCGAATTACGGGCCTGCCGGAATCCACGAACGTGGGCCGCTTCGAAACGTATGTGGAGAAGCTCCTCTGTGATATATTTGGGTCTGACCAGCTGTCTCAAGTCCTGATTGTGGAACACGCCCATCGATCTCTCTCTGCGCGGCCACCACCGGGCGCTCCACCGCGTCCCATCATCGCCCGATTGTTAAATTACAGAGACCGGGATGCGGTGCTTCGGCTGGCTCGCGAGAAGGGCACTATCACTCATGAGGGGAACGTTCTCGCTTTCTACCCGGACTTCACGATGGCGGTACAGGAGGCCCGGCGAGAGTACCAGTCCGTCAAGAAACTCCTGATTGCTGCACAGGTGCCATACGCTATGCTTTATCCTGCGTGTCTGAGAGTGGTGGTCGGTGGGAAGAAAAAGATATTTACATGTCCACGAGCGGCATTGGAGTTCGCCAAATCAGTTGACCGCCGCCAACGAAAGCCTCAAGATCCGGGAGGGGAGGAACGTGCTGAGACCACTGGAACGCTGAATGACTAATGACACTATTACAAGCTCTGCACTGGTCTATGGACATGCCTCTATTTGTCCAGGGACTAAGTCGTCACTGTCTGTTTGGCTCACCCTTGAATATGCGATCATGGCCATTTTCCCTCGATGTTGGAAACCGACTGCTTACGCCACACTCTTCTCTATTGTGACTATATTTGTCATTGCTTTGTGCATACGCAGTCTTAGCTCTCTGAATGATGCATTGCCTTAGCATATGGGTGGGAACGCACGCCAACTCGGCCCCCTCCCTTTCTACCGGGAGGGTTGTTTTTCGTGCTCCAGCGTGCCCCCTTATGGGTGTTCCCCACCACTGGTTACACACTTGGCCTTGCCTGTGGGACTTGTTCTTGGGGGTTCGGGATGGCTTTAGCAGGTTGGGGATGCTGAAGTGGGTGGGGGGGGGTAGGTGGGTGGGTGGGTTGCAAAGGGATGGGTGTTGTGGCAGTTTATACTGTCAATGTTTTATTTCATGTTGATGCGCTCTATATGAAGGTTTTCCAGACAACTTCAATTGCCTATAATTGGTATGTTATATATGCATAGCAATACATTATCACTCTCTTGCCTGACGTGGAATGTACGGGGGCTTAATACACCCAAGAAGATTCGTCAAGTGCTAGCACACTTAGACCGACATGGGGTTGGTATTGCCCTGTTGCAAGAGACACATTTAACAAAGGACACTGAGCAGCGGGTTGGGACCCGGTGGGCCGGTTATCGTTAAGCCTCCTCCTATTCCTCCTATGGCCGGGGAGTGCTTATACTTATCAAGAGGGGTCTTCCTTTTAGTATGCTGCAGACTCACGTTGACATAGCGGGACGATACGCGGTAGTTCATGGGATGCTGGCGGGTCAGCCAGTCACCATAGTTAACACCTACGGTCCCAATATAGACGACCCTGCTTTGTATGAGCATCTCTTCGCTATACTGCGAACACTACCTGATGCGGTATTAATATGGGGGGGAGACCTGAATACACACTTGGACCCCAGGAAGGATAAGTCTAGTGGCAGGGAAGGACACTCCCCTGGGACGGCTCGTGTCATTAATGATGGGATGGCAGAATTGGGACTTCTAGACATATGGCGACACAGACACGAGGAGACGCTTGAGGGCACGCATATCTCCACAGTGCATGGTAGCTGGTCCCGTCTCGATTATTGGCTTATGAGTGAGGGGGCGGCGGGCTGGGTAACTGACGTGGTGAATCTGCCGCGTACACTTTCGGACCACTGTCCAGTCCAACTCACACTTTGCATTCCACAAACCATTCCTCGATCGTTCACTTGGCGATTCCGTCCTGAAGCATTGCTAGACCCCCTGTATGTAGAGACAGTTCGTGAGGCCATAATACAGTATTTCGCTCACAACACGGGCTCTGTGGATAGCGCTGGCGTCCTGTGGGAGGGATTCAAGGCCACCATTCGGGGCACTTGCATCTGCACGTCGGCGGGCATTTTGAAGGATCTACGAGGCCAGCTGACTAAAATGGAAGCCGACTTGTCTAGACTTGAACGTGATTACGAAGCTGCCCCCAGTCCGTCGATTTTGGCATCCATTAAAGACGCTCTACTCGAACACGGGAGGCTAGCAGAAGTGGAGATGCGCTATATCTCCAAGCGACACGTGGCCCGTTCCTATGGCGAGGGAGGGAGACCGGGTCATCAATTAGCTAATAAGATCAAACACCGCTTGCACCAAGATGCGATCACCAAGATCACGGACGATACGGGTCGCGACTATTTCAGTGTCCCAGACATCACGGAACGCTTTCGCTTATTCTACGCGGACCTTTATACCTCCCGGGGTGTGCCAGATATGGGCGAATTTGATGAATATTTCTCTCAAATAGCTATTGCATGGCTGTCTGATGGCCACAGAGACTTACTAGGCCGGCCTATTACGGCTGAGGACATTCGATCAGCAATAAAATCTCTCCCCAATCGCAAAGCACCGGGCCCCGACGGGTTCCCGTGTGAATTTTATAAAACTTATGCGGAAGAGCTCACCCCTTACCTGCTTGAAATGTACAGTGAGGCCTACGATACGGGAGTACTTCCACCGTCTCTGCGTGAGGCGTTAATAATCACGTTGCTGAAAAAGGACAAGTCGACCTCGCGATGTGAGTCATATAGACCACTATCTCTTATTAACACGGACATTAAAATCCTGGCAAAGATTCTGGCCCTCCGTCTCCAACCTCTCATGACAAACCTGGTGCTTCCGGACCAGTCGGGCTTTATTCCCACGCGATCCACCTCCCATAATTTACGTACATTGTTCGCTCTATTTCACACCATTTCTCCCGAGCTGCCAGCTGCAGCGGTTATGTTAGACGCTGCTAAAGCGTTTGATTCGATTGAATGGGGATATCTCTTTTATGTTCTGCAACGTATGGGGTTCTCCCCCTTCTTCGTCAACTGGGTCCGTCTCCTGTACGCCAACCCCACAGCGCGGGTTCGGGTGGGGGGTGCACCTCGGACTCTATACTAATTACTAGAGGCACTAGGCAAGGGTGTCCGCTCTCGCCACTTCTATTTGCGCTGACGCTTGAACCGCTAGCGTGTCTCATTCGGCAACGTCATAAACAGGCAGCATTATCCCTTATACATCGTCCGCTTATCATCTCTCTTTATGCGGATGATATGCTGCTCTTTATTCGAGAGCCTCAGCAACGCCTTGACCTGGTACTGCGGGAGTATATCCGGTTTGCTCGTTTCTCCGGGCTCCATATCAATTGGGAGAAGTCGGTGGTGATGCCACTGACGACGTGTACGCTCCCGCATACACTTGAATTCCCTCTAGCATGGGCCACAGAACCGGTCAAGTATTTGGGTGTATGGGTACATCGCGACCCAGATAGAGTCATTCGCGAGAATTACGGCACTGCCACTATGTTGCTGGAACAGCAGGTCGACAGATGGGTACACCTCCCGCTTTCACTTGCAGATCGTATTGCTTTGATAAAAATGGTAGTGCTGCCTAAGTATCTGTACTTTTTTAATAACATACCGATTCCTCTCACTCAGCAATTTTTTAAAACGGTGCGTACCATGCTTCTTCGGCTGATATGGGGTGGCAAGCAGGCTCGTGTGGGCTGGAGCACTCTCACTCTTGATTATAAACATGGAGGGTTTTGCATCCCAGACATCTACTTATATTATCTCTGTGCACAGGCGCAATACGCATATTATTGGTACCAGCCCCACGATTTCGTTGCACACGTCGCGGTGGAGCACTGGGAGGCGCACCCAATTCCATTGCATTCCGTCCTCACACATCACCACAGAACCACGCCTAGAGGTACAATTAGCACTATAAACTCCACTATCACTGCGTGGCAGGTGCTGGGCCGCAAGGCCGGTAAACTGCCATTATATTCCCCACAGCTGCCCTTGGCTTATCATGCTGAGCTGTCGGTGGCACGGGAGGCGGGGGCAATACGTACACTGGCACTAGTAGGCATTGACAAGCTACAAGATCTCTACCCCAATGGTACTTTCCTGACAGCTACAGACATGGACTACATCCAACACAAAACGCCTCTGTTTCTATTTCTGTGTCACAGATTAAAAAAAGCGATACAGGCGCACTATTCTATATTCCCCGCAGAACCGCCTGTATTACTGGCACTACACACGTTACTCACATCCCCATCCCGTCATAGGCTCGTTGCCAGGCTATATCGCGCAGCTAAGGAAGATGGGTGCACCCCGCCTACCCGGAGTTTGGACACTTGGAATGCTTGTTTAGATCCCTGCTTGACACTGAGGGAGTGGGAGCAGTGCTGCCAACTAACAAGCACCCTAACCTCCAATGGAAATTTGCGCATCATCCATTTTAAATATTTGCACCAGGTCTATTACACACCGAATAAACTTTTTAAATATGGGCTCCGGGATTCTGCCACTTGTAAACGATGTAGGGCGCCCGAAGCTGATTTCTGGCATCTGGCTTGGGCCTGTGGGGGAGTGCAAAACTACTGGAGGGTGGTGGTCGCTACTCTGTCTAAAATTGTGGGAGTTGAATTGCCGTGCTCTCCAAAGCTGTGCCTGCTAGGCCTACTTCCCTCCCTAAAGGGTTCCATGGGCCGGCTGGCTCATGTGGCATTGTTAATAGCTAAAAGGCAGGTGGCAATGCTGTGGGAGAGCAAACAGAGCCCCTTGGCTGAACAATGGCTCAAAGATTTAACATACTGTAGGGATAATTTGGTGCTCTATGCAGAGGAGCTGCCGTCTATGTCCAGACCGAATGACATATGGGCGCCTCTTCTTCTTTATTTACAATCTGCCGTGCCGACGGAAACCAACGATGATGTCTCTGTCTGAATCATGTATGATATGCTACCCCGTACTACAATGTTGTGCAGTTACAATTTCACTGTGATTGGAACCTATTCCTTCTGAGCGCGTAATATAGCCATTTGTTTGTTGTTTCACTTGTTTTGTTATTTTATGATTCGCTTGTGGCGTCCTCATACTGTATTCATGTATGTCATTTATCTGCAATGTATGAGAATATATGGAAACTAATAAAAAAAAAAAAAAAAAGATGGTGCTCTTTGACCTTGTCTTGCGCCATGCATACTCTCTTGCACCATAGTACAGAAATGTGTGCATTATGTCTAGCATACGTTTTGTGCTGGAAGGATATCCTCCAGCACAAAATCCTGTCATTAAACTAGTTTAGAACCTTTCCCACATTGGATGTGTGTTGCACAGTACAGCACACATGCAATGATGGAAATTGTAGGAGAAATAAAAACATTTCTCCTTTTTAATACTTGCCCCAAAGAGGCATTATTTTGTTGGCACAAATCCCTGTCTACCATTGTTAGGAGATAGGGCTTTGTGCCAATACCCATGGGTGGTTGCAGGAGACTGCCCTTGTTGCACCCATGGAATGCCCTCTTGACTCAAAGT
Organism: Calotriton arnoldi; assembly: GCA_963921515.1. NCBI lineage: Eukaryota > Metazoa > Chordata > Amphibia > Caudata > Salamandridae > Calotriton > Calotriton arnoldi. Next base: position 584,019 of record CAWUFW010010967.1, on the reverse strand, counting down.
AGTGCAAAGCACTATTTGCATTAATTTTTGACAACTTTCCAGTGCAAAAAATGTTTTGCACTAGAAAGTAAATAGTTTATCAAGAATATGCACTGGGTTGTATCACTTTTTTGTGACTTTGCTGCAGCGCAAAACCTTGATAAATCTGTTCCTGTGATTTTTACAACATGGTTAAAAAAGAAAGTAGCTGGTAATCATATCTTACTTAAGTAGCCCTTTAAACATGTCTCAGGCCTGCCATTACAGCCTGTGTGTGCAGTTTAAACTGCTGTTTCGACCTGGCAAAGTAAACCTCCTGTCAGGCCCAAACCTTCCTTTTTAATACATATAAGCAACCCATAGGGTAGACTACTGGACAGCCCAGAGGGCAGGGTGCAATGTATTTAAAAAGTAGGACATATACTTTAATGTTCTACATGTCATGTAGTGAAAAACTCTTAAATCGTTTTTCACTACTTCAAGGTCTATCTCTCCTATAGGATAACATTGGAGTTGCCTAATTACAGTTTATAAGTGTAACTTCCAAATGGGAAGAGAAAACCAGTTCATGTTTAGTGTCTCTGGAATCACAATTTAAAATCCTAACTTATGGTGAAGTGACTTCGGCCGTGCCATTTTGTAGGCGCGTGCACCACACATACACATGCCTACAAATTAGGCAGGTGTTTTTTTTTCATTTTATTTACTGATCCGAGTTGGATTGGTAAATAAAAAAAAGGAAGTGCAATAGCGTTTTTAAAAAAAAACTGGGTGGAGGAAGCAACAAGGAGACTAGGGGTGGGAGTAACACATACGGCACGCTGAGTGGAAGCAACATGGAGGGCTTTGAGAGAAGTACATAACATGGGCGAGAGAGCGTAACATGGAACGTGGGAGAACCGAAGCACAGGGGCAAGAAAGTGGAATGTGGAATGGGGAGAAGCACACGGGCGAGAAAGCAATGCGGGTGAGAAGCCCACAAGGACAAGCACAACATGGAATGAGGTGAGGGAGAAGCACATGGAATAGACCAACATGGAGCGCAGTGAAGGAGTGAAGAGAAGTACACGAGGGAAAACACATGCCCTCTCATGGAGTGCTTAACAAAAAAGAAAAAAAGGGGTGTCTGAAAACTAAGCAGTGGAAACACACAAGTAATGAGGTCATGCTCAGGGCGAGGGACAAACAAAAGAAGAGGAAGGAAACCCCACACAACCAGTTTTCGAAGCAGGACTGACTACATATGTACATTGCTTTATTAAAAGCATGCCACATAATGCAATAAGCACCACATTTTCTTAATTCCACTGCACAGCAATTAAAGTATACAAGACCATCAAATATAACATATATGCAAACGTGAATCTGCCCAGTGAGCACTCGCCCCATGGTTCACAGCAACATCCTATCATAGAGTTCCTTCTCAACGTTCACAAATTGATTTCCATAGAGTAGGTCGAAAGGTTGATAGATAGCTCCAGACGATGTGTAAATGTTTCTTAGTTTTTGATGTGACTTAGCTTTACTAGATGCATAGTTTCAAGCAAGAACAAGTTACTCGAGCATAGACAAATCAAATGTAGGCCACAACTTTCCATGTAAACAACATTCAAGTAATGAGTTGAAAATGATTGTTAAAGAATGATTATGGGAATTGAGAACAATTTTGAGTGAAAGAGAGGTCATGATGGTTAGGGTAGGATGGTGGTGAGGGTGGTGATGATGAGGGTGATGGTTAGGGGTGTGGTGGACATAGTTAGTGTAGTGGTAGAGAGCGTGGCGAGGGTTAAGGTGGTCTTGACGGTGGTGGGGGTTAGAGAGGTAGTAGTGGTGGTGGTTATGATAGTGGTTATGGTGGTGGTTATGTTGGTGGTTAGAGTGGTAGTGGTTAGGAAGGTGGTTAGGGTGTTGGTTAAGGTAGTGGTGTTGGTTAGGTTGGTGGTGGTTAGGGTGTTAGGATGGTGATTGTGGTTAGGGTAGGGTGGTGGTGGTTATGGTGGTGGTGGTTAGTGTGATAGTAGGGTGGTGATAGAATGATGTTTGTATGGAGGAGGTGGTAGAGTGGTATTAGAGTGGTGGTGGTAGTGTGTGGTAGTGGTGGTAAGGCAGTGTGGTGGTGGTGATAGGAGGGTGGTGGGGTGGAAAAGGTAGGGTGGTGTGGTGGTGCTAGGGTGTTGGAATGGTGGTGCTGGTAGGGTGTTGGTAGTAGAGTATTGGTGGTAGGGTGTTGTTGGTAGGGTTGTGAGAACATGGTGGTGGTAGGGTGGTAGTGGTAGAGTGGTGATAGGGTGATGGTGAGAGGGTGGTGTTGGTAGGCTGATGTTAGAGTTGTGATAGGGTGGTTGTCATAGGGAGGTGGTTGTAGGGTGGGTAGAGTAGTGTGGTGGGTGGCCTAATGATTGCCAGCAGAAGTGAATTAATTACTAGTGGATGATTCAGGCAGCACACATTTGTTTTCAAATGTTATATTTCCAATATAGATATCAAAGTGTACCTTCAACATTGAAATAGATTTTTGATAATTATTAAAAAAAGGAACTTTAAAACATGATTTGGAGCTGCCCGGGACTGCACCCCTTCTGGGACACTGTAGTGGACACCCTGATTACTACATTACGTCGTTCTAGCACCCCCTCCCCCAGACACCTGCTTGCGGGGATTGTTCCCAAGACCACCCAAACGTGAAGTGCACTCTAGATTCATAGATCTGGCCCTGGTGTTAGCCAAGGAGCAGATAGCGAGGCCTGGAAATCTACGGGGGCCCGGTAGTGGGAACTTGGACAAAAGATGTTACTCAATGGGCCATGGCTGAGGAGAGGGCGCTCCGTAGGGAGGAGGCCCGGGGGGTACGGAGAAGCCCAATAGGGGGACTGTAGGCGGAGGTCTTGGAGGCTTGGAGGCTTGGGAGCACCCGAATGAAGACTTAGAGGGAGATCCTGATGGACAGGGGGACCCAACCGAGGGATACGGAGCTGACTCTCCTGGAGATAGTATTGGGAGCGAGACACACATTAAGTAAGGGAGGACACAGAGCTACTAGTACCTTTTCCAGCTCGAGTTACGGGTCTGGTGCCACTGGATTGGCCCCTCACCCCAGGGCTCCTGCTTATCGAACATGTCACAGGGGAAATTCACCCCGTGGACTATGGAGTGGTCACTGGACCGTCCTCCTCTACAATTCCCTTCTTATTAGCATTTTTCATTTTCCCTGATCTAATAGAACTGAGCGATCCCTGTATCAGTTTGATTGTTTTAGTTCCTTTACAGTTCCTTGCATAGCAGATGCAGCAGTTCTTTTTGTACTGTCTTTTATTGCCTTGAATCTTGTTTTAAACAACATCTTAGCTTGAGCAATAACAATGGTTGGGACATTTTGTTGATTGTGTACAAAGCACTATTTAGTAGATCATTGCTTGGACGCTGCATGACTACTGACAAACTAGAATGCTCTGATTATTGTTGCCACTATGTAGTACTGGTTTCACCTCCCGGTGATGTTTATTATAAATGCCAATAAAACTATGTTTTAAAAAAATGTTATCTTCCTTGATTAAACTATAAAATTAAACATTTAATTAAAACTAGGCTTCTCCATAAGAAGATGAAACTTTACCTATACATTGACAACAGCATTTTGTATATATGCACTGGAGGGTCATATTTTTATTTTCGATCAGGCATGCCCTATTTCCATACTTTTAAGCACTCAATCCTGGGGGGTACAGGACAGACTTAGTTGTGACTTATCTAATGTAAAACAGTGCCATGGATTATTGCAGTATTTCAGACTGAAGCCTGTCAGGCCACAATGATGAACTTGGAGCCATACTTTTCCAGTCATGCATGTGGTTAGTGTAAAAGTGCAATGCAGTCAACATTTGACAGTCAACATTCACACTGCATTTGACAGTCACCATTCACACTGCTGGTACTCTACCTGTATCTAATTACCCAGTGCTTAATTTGTTAAAAAAAAAAAAGAAGTGCTAGGGCCCTTATCAGGAGTCCATTTCCACTAGCAGTGCCCATTAGTTGTCAGTGCTGCCAATTACAGTATCAATACAGCTACTAACCATCACACTCCTACAAGTGTGACAATTCTGACTATTCCAAGCCCCCAAAGCAATAAGAATGGCTTTGGCAGCAGGTATTAGTAATTTGTAATGTATGTTCAATTAATAAACCACTGGTGTTGTGATAGTATCCAAACTAGACAAACAGCTCCACCATGTGGAGGACTGTAATAAGTGCCGGGGCTGCCACTTTAGTGCTGGTGCCAAGCACCGGAAACCACCTGCTCAAATTAAGCACTGAAATTACCATGACCTTGAAGGATAACAAAGTAAACAAATTCAGTCTAGTCAATTGTATTTTATGTTTTACGGACAGAGAACACTCACTGTGAAACTGAATAGCATTATTGCAGTGCATGAAGTCAGAATTCCGGCAAAGGCATTCTTAAAAAGCGGGAGGGGCAGTTGAAAAGATATCCTTTCCCAGACAGATCTTATAAATAATAACTCCATCTTTCAAGAGTGAGTTATGGGTGAATGGTCAGGCAAGGCTACCCCTATGCGCCCCTATTGCTTTTTTTTTTTTTACATATAAACTATAGCCAGTTTTAGTAGGAAACTTATGTACAAGCATAGTACAGGTTAGAGACGAATAACAGGAATCACCTGAGGGCTTGTTTTCAGCTGATTACATGCATTTTTGCATAACTAACTCAGAATTGGTGATCCCTAAAAATGTAGAACAGATGGTGAATGTTGGTTTGTTTCAGATCGTGTTAGTACTGGTCCAAATCACGCAATGTAACTGCAAGACAGCTGATTTTCAGGACTTAACCCTTCCACTTTTTATGGAGATACAACGTGAAATAATAATCAAAAGGTATTCTAACACAACAATCTTAGAATGCTGACTTCTAATGAGACACGGGAATTTTGATCTAAAAGGCACTTGATGGGTAAGACTGATATCAGGACTGGATTAAATTAGGCCACTCTTGAAAATGTTGCATTTGAAAGTAGTATTAATGTCCTTAATTTTCACTGGATATGTCTATTTTGCTAACATTTATAAATCAGAAAAATGCAGTATCTGCCATCCACCAAGTTCTATATCAAAATGGAACAGTTTGCCCTTTTAGCCTTATTGCCACATTATGTTTTATCTTTGAAATATTGCTTTTTAGCTATTGGAGTTTAACTATTAAAGTAGACTGTGAAAATTAAATAACTAATACTCCAAGCTGTTATAAGGAGATGAACACAAAAACAAAATGGTGCTAAAAGTACATTTCCTTAAAATCTAAATGTGATAATGCTATTCTATGTGGGGTGAAATTTGAGATGCTTCAGGAATATGTACGTCCCATCAAATAATTGTATTGAAAGGCAATTCCAATGTGGGCAACTGGAACAATGACAGTTTCCTTCTGAAATAATACTCACATTCAACGTACCACTGTTTTATGAAGATGGTAATTTCTCCCTAACATTAACTTCTGCTTGTGTTTCCCAACACAGGAATGATGAGTTATTTCCTGAACAAGGGATTTTGATCGGAGAGCGTTAATTCTTCCCCTCCCTCCGCCCTGAGGCCAAAACCCCTGCCCCCACCAAAAACTACCCCGACCCCAGTCCCCTCCACCCTGGGCCCTAAAACTTACCCCCACGCTGTCCTTTAAACTACCCCTACCCCACCACTGCCCTGAGTCCTAAAACCCTGCCCCCCATTAATTAAACTACCCTGACCCCCAAGCCCTGAGCTCTTAAACCAACCCCCACCCCTAAAACTCCCCACAAACCCCACCCCAGCCCTTAAAACTACCCCGACTCCTGCCTTAAGCCCTAAAACCCTGCCCCTTCCAAAAACTACTGAAAACCCCCCTGCCCTGAGTCCTAAAACTGTCCTAAAAACTACCCCCCCCCCAAACCTGGCCCCAGTCCCACTTACCTGTCCGTGTCTGGAGTTTCCTGTTCCGATGCTTCCTCTTCTTCTCCCCGCCCATCTGAACACTAGACCGCTATCTGCCTTAACCACGCATATTCGTGGTTAAGGCAGATGCTTGGCTCAGGCAAGCTTGGTTAAGCTTGCGGGGAAATAGCACGCGTGGCTCAGCCGGCGTTGTAAAGGCCGTTTCTCTTTTCTGAGCCTTGTCATATTTATTTATACTTGCCATATTGTTTTAAAACCTTCCATGCTCATGACGGAATGGTTCCGTCATGAGCACAAGTTCTAGTGTGCTCATGACGGAACCATTCCATCATGAGCACATGCTCAGGAAATCCCTCTGCTGCAGACAGCAGAGGGATTTCCCATTTTTTTTTTTTGCCTGGGGAGGTGGGGAAGAGCTTCCCCAACCTCCCCAGGCATATTGTTGCATTTCCTTGTAATGACGATCGCGCGCATGGCGCGCGATCGTCATTACAACGAAATCGAAACTGAAACTTAGTTTCAGTTTCTCAGTTTCGGTGCTTGTGGGGCTATCTCAGTCCCCCGAGCACCGAAAAAGATGGGAGAGGTATCGTTGGAAAGGGGAGCCAATGGTACCCTTCCCTAGTGGATCCCTGCATGGGGATCACCCCAGGAGGGCGATCCCCAAGCAGGGATCCACCCACTAGCACCAGGGAGGGGGGAGCGGCCCCTTGGGCAAGGGCCTTTGCTCCCCCATTTTCTTTTGGGCACAACAGTCTTTCTGCCCCCTTGGGGGCAGATGGGGCAGTAGCCCCCAATCTGGCCCCCCGGGGGCAGAAAGCCCACTAGCCACCAGGGATTTTTTTATTGACGTTGGGGTGGGGGCTGCCCAAAAGGGCTTGGCAATGCCCCCACCCCCTACAGAAATGTGAGTCTTTCTGCCCCCGGGGGGGCGGGCAGAAAGCCCACTAAAAACCAGGGATTTTTTTTTATATTGACGTTGGGGTGGGGGCTGCCCAAAAAGGGCATGCCAATGCCCCCCCCCACCAGAGAAATGTCAGTCTTTCTGCCCCCCCCGGGGGCAGACGGGGGCAGTAGCCTCCAATCTGTCCCCCGGGGGGGCAGAAAGCCCACTAGAAACCAGGGTTTTTTTTAATTGATGTTGGGGTGGGGGCTGCCCAAAAAGGGCATGACAATGCCCCCACCCCCCTCCAGAGAAATGTCACACTTTCTGCCCCCCTGGGCGCAGATGGGGGCAGTAGCCCCCAATCTGCTCCCCCGGGGGGGGGGCAGAAAGCCCACTAAAAACCAGGGATTTTTTTTTCATTGATGTTGGGGTGCGGGCTGCCCAAAAAGGGCATGCCAATGCCCCCCCACCAGAGAAATGTCAGTCTATCTGCCCCCCCAGGGGGAAGACGGGGGCAGTAGCCTCCAATCTGCCCCCGGGGCAGAAAGCCCACTAGAAACCAGGGATTTTTTTATTGATGTTGGGGTGGGGGCTGCCCAAAAGGGCATGACAATGCCCCCACCCCTCCAGAGAAATGTCACACTTTCTGCCCCCTGGGGCAGATGGGGGCAGTAGCCCCCAATCTGCTTCCCCGGGGCGGGCAGAAAGCCCACTAAAAACCAGGGATTTTTTTTTCATTGACGTTGGGGTGGGGGCTGCCCAAAAAGGGCATGCCAATGCCCCCCCACCAGAGAAATGTCACACTTTCTGCCCCCCTGGGGGCAGACGGGGGCAGTAGCCTCCAATCTGCCCCCTGGGGGGGCAGAAAGCCCACTACAAACCAGGGATTTTGTTTTTATTGATGTTGGGGTGGGGGCTGCCCAAAAAGGGCATGACAATGCCCCCACCCCCCTCCAGAGAAATATCACACTTTCTGCCCCCCAGGGGGCAGACGGGGGCAGAAGCCCCCAATCTGACCCCCGGGGGGAGCAGAAACCCCATTAGAAACCAGGGCTTTTTTTTTCAATAATGTAGGGGTGGGGGCTGCCCCCACCCCAAAAACAATTACCAGAGTCTTTCTGCCCCTCCCTGGAGGCATATTGGGGCAATAGCCCCTTATCAGCCCCCCCCGGGGGGGGGGCAGAAAGCCCACTAGGCCTCAGGATTTTATTTTTTAATTCAGGGGTGAGGTCAGCCCAGAATGGCCATGCCAATGCCCACATCTCCCCCAAAAAATGCCACAGTCTTTCTGCCCCCCCCCGGGTGCGGATGGGGGCAGTGGCCCCTGATAGGCGCCAGCGATTACGCTGGCTTTTTTTTATGCGTGGGGGCTGCCCAGAATGGGCATACCAATGCCCCCACCGCCAATAAAATAGCCACAGTCTTTCTGTCCCCTTTGGGGGCATATCGGGGCAACCCTTCCCCCCCCCCCCGATTTCCCCCCAGGGTGGCACAAAGCCAACTAGGCACAGACTTGTTTTTAGCAATGTGCATACCTGTGGATTTTGGGCCCTAGCGCAGCCAGCACATAGGGAAACCTAGCAAACCTGAACATTTTTTAAAACTAGACACCAAGGGGAATCCAGGATGGGGTGACTTGTGTGCCTCTCACCAGGTTCTGTTACCCAGAATCCCTTGCAACCTCAAACTTAGTTAAAAAAAACACTTTTTCCTCACAATTCTGTGATGGAAAGTTCTGGGATCTGCGTGGATCCACAAAATTCCACCCACCCCGCATTACCCAAAGTCTTCCGAGAAAAATGGTACCTCACTTGTGTGGGTAGGCCTTGTGCCCGCGACAGGAAACGGCCCAAAACGCAACTTGGACACACCACATTTTCATAGTGAAAACTGACCCTTTTTTTGCAAAGTGCCTAGCTGTCGATTTTGAACCCTAGCTCTGCCGGCACCTAGGGAAACCTAGCAAACCTATACATGTTTGAAAACTAGACACCCAAGGGAATCCAGGATGGGGTGACTTGTCTGGCTCTCACCAGGTTCAGTTACCCAGAATCCCTTGCAAACCTCAAACTTTGTCAAAAGAAACACATTTTTCTCACATTTCTATGGTGGAAAGTTCTGAAATCTGTGTGGATCCACAAAATTCCACCAAGCCCGCATTCCCCAAAGTCTTCAGAGAAAAATGGCACCTCACTTGTGTGGGTGGGTCAAGTACCCGGGACAGGCAAGGGCCCAAAACCTATTGAGGCGACATCAAAATTACCTATTACAAAACAACCTGGTTTTGCAAGGGGGGTCCCATGAGGTTTTGGCCTTGGGCTCGGTGGCCATCTAGGGAAACCTGCCAAACCCACACATTCCTGAAAACTAGGCACCCGGGGGATTCCAGGGAGGTATGGCTTGAGTGGATCCCCCAACGTTTTCTTACCCAGAATTCCCTGCAAACCTCAAATTTAGCTGAAAAAAATCACTTTTTCCACACATTTTTGTGTGGGAAAGTTGTGGCATCACCGGGCTGACACAAATTTCCTACCACCCAGCGTTCCCCCAGGTCTCCCGATAAAAATGGTGCCTCACTCGTGTGGGAGGCCCAAGTACCCGCGACAGGCAAGGGCCCAAAACGTATTGAGGCGACATCAAAATTGCCTATCACAAAACGACCTGGTTTTGCAAGGGGGCTCACCTGGGTTTTTGGCCCCATGCTCAGCGGCCAGCTAGGGAAACCTACCAAACCCACACATTTCTGAAAACTAGACACCCTGGGAAATCCAGGGAGGTATGGCTTGCGTGGATCCCCCAACGTTTTCTTACCCAGAATCCCCTGCAAACCTCAAATTTATCTGAAAAAATAATTGTTTCCACACATTTTTGTGTGGGAAAGTTGTGGCATCACCAGGCTGACACAAATTTCCTACCACCCAGCGTTTCCCCAGGTCTCCCGATAAGTGAGGTACCATTTTTCTCGGAAGACTTTGGGGAACGCGGGGTGGGTGGAATTTTATGGATCCACGCAGATTCCAGAACTTTCCACCACAAAAATGTGAGGAAAATGTGTTTTTTTGGACAAATGTTTAGGTTTGCAAGGGATTCTGGGTAACAGAACCTGGTGAGAGCCAGTCAAGTCACCCCAACCTGGATTCCCCTGGGTATCTAGTTTTCAAAAATGTATAGGTTTGCTAGGTTTCCCTAGGTGCCGGCAGAGCTTGGGTTCAGAAACGACAGGTAGGCACTTTGCAAAAAAAGGGTCATTTTTCACTGTGAAAATGTGGTGTGTCCATGTTGCGTTTTGGGCCGTTTCCTGTCGCGGGCACTAGGCCTATCCACACAAGTGAGGTACCATTTTTCTCAGAAGACTTTGGGGAACGCGGGGTGTGTGGAATTTTGTGGATCCACGCAGATTCCAGAACTTTCCATCATAGAAATGTGAGGAAAATGTGTTTTGTTTTACAGAGTTTGAGGTTTGCAAGGGATTCTGGGTAACAGAACCTGGTGAGAGCCAGTCAAGTCACCCCATCCTGGATTCCCCTGGGAAATGTATAGGTTTGCTAGGTTTCCCTAGGTGCCGGCAGAGCTAGCGTTCAAAAACTACAGCTAGGCACTTTGCAAAAAAAGGGTCATTTTTCACTGTGAAAATGTGGTGTGTCCACGTTGCGTTGTGGGCCTTTTCCCGTCGCGGGCACTAGGCCTCCCCACACAAGTGAGGTACCATTTTTCTAGGAAGACTTTGGGGAATGCGGGGTGGGTGGAATTTTGTGGATCCACGCAGATTCCAGAACTTTCCACCACAAAAATGTGAGGAAAATGTGTTTTTTTGGACAAAGTTTTAGGTTTGCAAGGGATTCTGGGTAAAGAACCTGATGAGAGCCAGTCAGGTCACCCCATCCTGGATTCCCCTGGGTGTCTAGTTTTCAAAAATGTATAGGTTTGCTAGGTTTCCCTAGGTACCGGCAGAGCTGGGGTTCAAAAACTACAGCTAGGCACTTTGCAAAAAAAGGGTCATTTTTCACTGTGAAAATGTGGTGTGTCCACGTTGCGTTTTGGGCCGTTTCCTGTTGCGGGCACTAGGCCTACCCACACAAGTGAGGTACCATTTTTCTTGTAAGACTTTGGGGAACGCGGGGTGGGTGGAATTTCGTGGATCCACACAGATTCCAGAACGTTCTACCACAGAAATGTGAGGAAAATGTGTTTTTTTTACAATTTTTTAGGTTTGCAAGGGATTCTGGGTAACAGAACCTGGTGATAGGCAGTCAAGTCACCCCATCCTGGATTCCCCTGAGAGTCTAATTTTTAAAAATGTATAGGGTTGCTAGGTTTCCCTAGGTGCAGGCAGAGCTAGGGTTAAAAAACTACAGCTAGGCACTTTGAAAAAAAAGGGTCATTTTTCATTGTGAAAATGTGGTGTGTCCACGTTGCGTTTTGAGCCGTTTCCTGTCGTGGGCACTAGGCCTACCCACACAAGTGAGGTACCATTTTTATCGGGAGACTTAGGGTAACACAGAACTGTAGAGAAACTGTTATTACCTATTGACTTTCGATGCATTTCTGCCTTCCAAATGAAAGACAATGTGTAAAAAAGAAGTCATTTTGAAAAATGACCTATAATTCTCATGCTAGTATGGGTACTCCCAATTTCGGAAATGTGCAAATATCTACTGTTTCTAAACTCTATATTTTGTTCCCATTTTAGAAATACATAGGTGTCTTTCATAGCTTTTTTCCATGTATACATTTTCCCAAAATAATTGCTATATACCCGGTACATAATAAAAACCATTGCAAGATGCTGCTCAGTTATTGGCTCTGGGTTCGTCGGGTTCTTGGTGAACCTACAAGTCCTATATATCCCCACAACCAGAAAGGTCCAGCGGATGTAAGGGTATATTGCTTTTAAACAGCTGTTATAATTAGAAGAAGTTACAGGTGAAAACGTTGACACAAATGGCTGTTTTTTTCAACTAATTTTCAATTTTTCCTATATGTAACTGTTAGTTTCTATAAAGAAACCTTGAAGGATCTACACAAATGACCCCTTGCTAAATTCAGAATTTTGTCTAATTTTCTCAAATGTATAGCTTTCCAAGATCCATTATTGCTTTCATACCCATTTCTACCATTAACTGGAAGGAGGTTGAAAGCACAAAAAATAGCAAAAATAGGCTATGTCTCAGAAAAATGCCAAAACTGTGTAAAAAATGTTGGTTTTCTGACAAAGTCTGCTTGTCCCTGAAAGCTGGAAAGATGGTGATTTCAGCACCACAAACCATTTTTGATACCATTTGCAGGGAAAAAACCAGACGCTTTCATCTGTAGCCCTTTTTCCCATTTAAAAAATAAATAAAATGTAGCTGTATTTTGGCTAATTTCTGGGTCCCCTCCAGGGGAATCCACAAACCCTGGGTACGTTTAGAATCCCCATGATGTTGGAAAAAAAGGACGCTAATTTGGCGTGGATACCTTATGTGGTCAAAAAGTTACAGAGGCCTAAGCGCGAACTACCCCAAATAGCCAAAAAAAGGCTTAGCACAGGGGGGGGAAAGGCCTAGCAGCAAAGGGGTTAAAGTCTTCTCTGTGTTGGATTTAAGTCTTTCAAACCTTTTCTGGAGGGGGATTAAGAAGGTACTGTTCATCAAATGCCCAACCAGCTCCAGTAGGCTCCACAGACAGGATCAGGTTCACCTTCTGACAGAAATGGACAAATGTAACAATATTGTGTATTTTCAAATTTCAGATAGCATGTTATACCAGAATACCAAAATATCTTTTGTGTCCTGAAATGACATCTGCAGAAGACTGGCTGGCTTGGCAAGAAAATGAGAATACTTAGATTATTTTAAAAATTGCAGTATTACCAACCTGTCTGGCTCCCCAGTTGTGGCTTTCGGTAATAGGTTCTTGATGGTGTCTTCATCGCTCTCTGAGTTCCTGTGGACAACCACCTTCGCCTGAGCTGGTGACTGGGCACATCTGGCCTCTAGCTCTGGGCGTAGAGATGTGGGGGCAGACTGGAGACCTTGGCTCTCTGCTGAGCCCACCACTTTTATCTCAATCTGATCGTAGGGTGGTAGGCTTGTTTCATATCGACGAGCTTCTTCGGCATCGGTGTAAGGGGTCTGTGAACTGGAGACCAGACACTATTAGTTCTTTGCAATAGTGGTACCACAAGGTAGTTTCTAATTAGAAAACACTTTTGGAAACTAGATAATTGTGCATGGCCTTTAATAACTGCATCTATTAATTTCAAAATGACAACAAATCAAGTAAGGTTGTGTAGATGACGTTCCTTTGTATTCTAGATCATTCGCCTCGCAGCTAATGCAGCTAAAGGTACCAAACAAGTGCTTTATAAAGAATAATGTTGGTTTATTTATTATGGGACTCCCTAAGTGCGAGCCCATGTTTTTCTTTCGTTGCTAAGACATCCTTCCTCACTTAAACACCTATAAATGTTTTATCACCTTATAGAGGTGTTACCTTCAATGATTCAATTAATCAATCAAAGTAGAAAACATACCAACATAAATCAAGAGTATCTCCAAACATCCACACTCCTACAATACATAAGCAAAGTCGCACACCTGCACACCACACTAAAACCCCACTATGAGTTCTTGCCATACCAGCGGGACCAGGGGACTGCGAGTCCCAGCTTGCCTTGCGGCCGCGAGTTGCCACCAACGTTGTTTCCGTGCCCAGAGGGCAACATAAAAGCCGCCAGTCACTCCCGCAGTGCGGGAGTTCTTGCCATACCAGCGGGACCAGGGGACTGCGAGTCCCAGCTTGCCTTGCGGCTGTGAGCTGCCGCCAATGTGGTTCCCCCCCCGAGGCGCACATAAAAGCCGCCAGTCACTCCCGCAGTGCAGGAGTTCTTGCCATACCAGCGGGACCAGGGGACTGTGCGTCCCAGCTTGCCTTGCGGCTGCGAGTTGCCGCCAACGATGTTTCCGCACCCGGAGGCGCACATAAAAGCCGCCAGTCACTCCCGCAGCGCGGGACGCGCCCGGGCCAACGGCGGGCCCTTTGCGGTCATCTGAGGCCGGGCTGGGCCACCCCCCTTTGGTTTTCCATCTGTGGGGGCCATTACCTGCGCATTCTCCCATCCCAGGTTTCTATGTGGATCAACGTGGAACAAGCCAACGGCGCCCAGATGAGTAACAATTTCTGCTCAGTCCTGTTTTTCTCTTTCATTTAATCTTCTACCTTTTCTTTTTAATGAAAGTTCTTTTTCCTTTTTAACAAAAGAGAACCATTCTAAAGGGCTCGGTTTTGTCCTATATTTGTGTGTTTTTATAATGATATAAGGCTTTTTATCTTGCACTTTGCACTTTGACCATAGTTTTGTGCTCCTTTGCATATAGCAGATTGTACTGTGTACTGTATTTCCTATAAACGCTTTAGCACTTAGCACTTTGCACTTTGACCCTAGCACATTGTACATTTGCACCTGGCACTTTAAATTGGAACTGAGTGTGTACTAGGTCATAGATCATACTAGTTTATATTCTATATATAAATATTGCTTGGGAAGCCACCATGACCATACGCAAGATTCAAAAAGCTATAATTGATAACCCACGCACTACAATCGACTCATTTTTAGTGCGAGCTGTTAGTGCAATCACAGATGAAATTGACAGGACAGAACGTCGTCTATCCCTGGGCCCTGGCACGATGGTTGGGGAACCATTAGATAACAGTAGCAGACTCCAACAGGGAGAGCCTACGCAATCTGTAGAAGCTGCCCCCACTGCGCCCCATGGAACACCTAGGCCACATGGAAATGCATTAGAATCTGAACATGACTTGCTCATTCAACCTGATTCCCCCCCCCTGCAGGTATCCGACAGATCGCCATCCCCGAAGAGGAAGAGAGGTTGCAAGAAGAGACAAACAGTTGTGGGCAACTCTAAAGGAAAGAAAGGTCCTATGCAGACCCCTAAAGACCCGATATGTGATAGCCTAGACTGCCAAGGTACCACTGCCAATTCACAAACAACATTAATTATAGCCACAATTTTATCTAAGGTCGAGGAGTTGCTTAGGCCGGTCCACGAGAAAATTGATAAACTGTCTAGTGAGGTGACCAAGATCTGCAGCCTACTGAGGGACACTTGCACCAGCGCCGGGACAAAGAGGGATGCAACTAGGGGAGGGATAGATGAGCCAGCATCTAAGATAACTATCCCTAGTGTTAATGGAATAAACAAAGGAACAGGTAGAGAACCTCCTGAGGGCCGAAATGACATGGCAAGCGCAGGGTTCACCAGTAGAACTAATGAATTAACAACCCATAATCCACCAAGACAGCAGGTCCTGATTAACCAACCCGACCAGTTCGAGGGGCTAGGTTGGATGGGATGGATACGGAACATACAACTGCTACCTGAAACAAGTCAGGTCACAATATAACCCAAGAGAGGAGAGGAGACGCTCCCATCAACCTGCCCCCTGAATGCTGCCCATATGTCTCCGTTCTGGTGAATGTGCCTCCCTTGCAACGAGGGCAAATGGAGAGCCATGATACCCTAAAGAACAGAATAGTACACTGGCTTGACAAGAATTGTGGCTTCCCAGTGACAGGAGCTAATCAGATTCTCTTGACACGAAGAGTGGGATGGATTGGCCCCTTACAGAAGTGTCTCAAAGGAGACTGTATAATCATCAATTTTCGAACTCCTATTTGGGCCAGAAACACCTTAGTTAGAGCACCCCCGTTGTCTCAATTTGATTCGATCATGACATTGTTACCACTTGGTTTCTTTTATAGGCACCTAAGGTTTAGACAACATAGGGACGTTGACCAAAATCCCCGGAGCACAAACTTAATTTTATCAATCCAACCTCACCAAGATTTACCAGTCTCAAACAGATACCAGGCCTTGAGCTCTCTCCAAGAAAATGATTGACATAAGGGTACGAACCATCCTAGACCGGAGCCATATCCTACTGGAGACTGGGTTGATGACAAAGATGCAGGGGGCTTACCTACAATCGATCTACCTCAGATCGAGCCTACTGTCACTATATACACAGAGTGCATATTTACAGAGGCTCTATCACTCGAGTCAATTCTGAGAAAATACTTGAGAATGGCTACATTATTACCACCTGGAACGTCGCAGGCTTAAGGGGCAAACAGGATTCACCAGCCTGGCAGGATTTTATTACTACCGACCGTGATATAATTTGCCTGCAAGAGACCTGGTGTACCGAACCGATATATGTAGAAGGGTTTACATCATATTGGCTCCAGGCTGTGCCTTCACCAGCTGGCAGAGCCAAAGGAGGGTTCCTGACCCTTATTTCAAATAAGCCATCTGTTTTTATTGTTAAAAGAATTATCACTATAGGAACACACTCCCAGATTTTATGGTTATATTGCAAGGATGGTAGGGATGTGGTCATGGTCAATTACTACAATAACGTGTTCGATTCAACCCGTAGTAATATTGTATTTGAATTAGACAATGGGCTTGACAAATTGCTAAGCACTATCAAGACTAATATTGTTATAATCTGGGTGGGGGATTTTAATATTCAACCTTGACCATTGTCGATGACTAAGGTCTGCGGGAACACTCATGGGGAGGATGAGGAAAGTATGCATTTTACACACAATGACTATGGTGGAGCTCTTAATTTATTGATGGCCAAATATGACCTTGAATTGTTACAATGCGCATGGGATACCAATGGTGGCGCTATACCAACATTTACTGGCAGAAATGCTGCTTCTATTATTGATCATATGCTTATCTCAGCTAGCAGCAGCTATTTGTGTTCTACTCCATGGATCACTGAGCAAGTTTTGAGTGACCATAATTGTATTTCTATGTCAACTTTAGTTTTGGAATTAAAAACGGCAGTAAATCAAGATTTCATAACTAGTATTACTCCTATCAGGCCTAATGGGACACATATTAAATGGGTTGGTGTGGACCCTGCAAAAGTTTTAAAAGACATTTTTACCAAATGTGATACAGAGTTTTCTCATTGCCTCAATGAGGATGTAAATCCCTCTCTGCTGCTAGCCAACTTCGGAAAAATTTATGTTGTAATCGAGGGGATATTGACTGCACCCTTCAGGGAAAATAGTAGACAAAATAGAGGCTGGTTTGATCATACCTGTACACAGGCCCTAAGCCAACTTAAACAAACCTTGGGTAGTAAACCTAGAAATACTGAGACCATCAAAACCTCACGCCTTAATTATAAACTAGTCCTTAAGGCAAGGAGAAACAAGCTTCAAGAGTCAGCGTGGGATAAGTTATCCATGGCAGTGGATACAATGAATAGTAAGTTATTCTGGGAAACTGTTAATTCACTGTTTTTAAAGAATGATTCATTCCCAGAATTGTTTTCTCATGTTAATTGTGATGCGTGGGTGAGACACTTTTCTAGCATTTTTAATCCACTTGATCTAGATGTACCTCGGTTGCCAAGTATAGTAGGAAGTCAGTGGCCAGTGTTGCCCCTAGATATTACCATCGACGAAGTCCATGATGGATTGACCGGTAGCAGGGGTGGCAAAGCACCAGGCCCAGATGGGGTCCCCATTGATGTTTACAAAACTGAAATAGATTTATAGAGCCCCATTTTAACTAGAGTTTTTAACTTAGCAGTGACGGAGTACATACTGCCGTCATGGGGTCAATCTGTGATAATCCCTATTTTTAAAAAAGGCATTAAAACCGAAGCTAAAAATTACCGCCCCATTTCACTCCTGGATTCATCAGTTAAAGTGATGAGTAGAATACTATTGGTGAGACTTGAAAACTGGGTTACCGAAAACGAGATACTCTCACCAGTTCAATATGGTTTCAGAAAAGGGCTGGGAACCCTTGAGCAATGCATTAACTTAGACCTTCTGATAGGCAAATACACGCACGCTAAACAGGGAAGACTATACCTGTGTTTTGCAGATCTTAGCAGTGCCTTTGGCCTTGTTGACCACTCTATCTTGTGGCCAACCTTGCTCAATCTAGGTGCCCCCAAAGAAATAATTTTCTTCCTTGCAAGGCTGTACGAGAAACTTTCATGCAAGGTGCGATATGGTCAGCGGGGTGAATGTACACCACACTTTGAGGTTAAAAGAGGCATCCGCCAGGGCTGCGTTTTGGCACCACTACTTTTTTCTCTATTTATAAATGAAGTCGACAAAGCCCTTAGGTCAGTACAGGCAGATGCACCACAAATAGCTGGCAACCCCGTACCCGTCTTACTTTATGCAGACGATGCGGTGCTGCTTTCCAGAACCCCAGTTGGCCTACAGCGACTAATGGATAATGTTAGCCTTTTTTTATCAAGAATAGGACATTATTAATTAACAAGACCAAAACTTTTGTCATGGCCTGTGGTCAGAAAACCAAGAAATGTAAAACTTTTTACATAGAGAATTCCCCTGTGGAATCGGTTAATACCTTTTGCTATCTGGGTGTAACTTACTCAGGAAATGGGAAATGGACGAACGAACTTGCTAATGTACGCTCCAAGATGGTCAAGAGTGCCCATGGGATTTTTAGATTTGCAGCCAAGCTAGGCAACCGTCGCATTAAGGATATGGTAGACATATACAAGGCTAGATGTGTTGCCATTGCCCTTTACGGCACAGGGGTTTGGGGCCAAAGTCATAGCCAGACACTACAGATCGAAGAAAACTCTTTTTTAAAACGCCTCTTGTGCCTACCCCCATCAGCATCTACCGAAATTACACACCGTGAAGTAGGTATTAATTACCTGGCAGATCTCATCGCTTTGTGGCCATTATTGCTATGGAGATCCATTTGGGCCAAAGAGGAGACTAAATTTACTCAAACCATCATTAAAGACTGCTTACTTTTGGATAAAGGTTACAGTATCCCCTGGCTCAAATATATTTGTGATTGGCTTAGCAATTTATTTAATCTCCCGATCCAGGAAGACCCAGGCTGTGTGACAACCATATCCAAAAAGGAGATTAAGGATACCTTCTTAGCCCACCAAATGGAGACTCGCAGGAGAGTGATAGGGAAGCAACCTACTCTCGTATTTTATCAACAGCTTGAGGTCAGAGGAGGGTTTCAAGATTACTTGACAGTAGTGACTAGGACATCACATCGCTTTGTTCTGACCCGCTTGAGATTAGGCATAGTACATCACCTAGTTGCCTTGCCTATCATGAAAATGTGCCCGTCAACCCTATGCCCCTGTGATGGGCTATCAAAACAAAGCACCACACATTTTATGCTATTCTGTAAGTTTTATTCATTTTTAAGACGTTTTTATTTGAAACCCTCTTTTCGAAAATTCAATGTGAGAACAACCCATGCTGCTATGAACTTATTGTTTACCCTTAATGATCCTGGAATATGCTTTTATGTTGCTTCTTTTATTCTAAAAACAATTGCTGCTAGGAAATCTATTGTACTTGATAATTAACCGGACTGTTTTTTGCACTGGATATTTTTATTCAAAAACAATTGCTGCTAGGAAATCTATCATACTTGATAATTAATTGGACTGTTTTATGCATTGGATATTTTTATTCAAAAACAATTGCTGCTAGGAAATGTATTATACTTGATAACTAATTGGACTGTCGTATGCATTGGATGTCTTATACATATGTTTTAAATTTTGTTTTTGCTTTTATGGTTGTTGTACATACCAAATAAAGCTCTTTTGAATTGAATTGAGTGGTCCGCTAATGTGGGCTGGCAATACCACACCCCATATTAACATTGGGTTGTTGTAACATCGAAAATCACAAGTTGATCCCCTGCGGCCCTAAATGGAATGGAGGATATTCGGTGGAAATCGGTATTTTGGCACTGGTTTCTGCAGGGGAACCTGTAAGTCCATTTGTTTTACAGGGGCTACAGTCCTCCACATATGACCTGGCGGATTTGCCACCCAGTTATACTGCACCATTCAAGAATACAGGGCCACTCATAATGAGAGGCTAAATGTCAGACACGCTTGAAACCTGGCACCCCCCAAAGACTGCTTATAAACACAAAAACACGCACACACTACTGAAACTAACGCAAACAGCCAAGAGAAAACCATCTTTATCAACAACAGAGACGAATCTAAACACTATCCAGTTGTTTTTACCCTTGTATTTATATATCAGGAAGAGGCACTGCATAGCTTCTGCATCAGGCAAATGCAAAGAATGAATCAAAGAAGTTAGGCTACAAAAATACATATTTCCCTCAACGGCAGGTTTTGATGGTCTCAGTATTTCTAGGTTTACTACCCAAGGTTTGTTTAAGTTGGCTTAGGGCCTGTGTACAGGTATGATCAAACCAGCCTCTATTTTGTCTACTATTTTCCCTGAAGGGTGCAGTCAATATCCCCTCGATTACAACATTAATTTTTCCGAAGTTGGCTAGCAGCAGAGAGGGATTTACATCCTCATTGAGGCAATGAGAAAACTCTGTATCACATTTGGTAAAAATGTCTTTTAAAACTTCAAAAATGAAGTTAAATTGCTACTTATAAACAAATGTCTGCCCTAGATCTCACAACTTGACTCATGATCTACTCCCATGATTTTACCAGACTTTCAGATCTTGCCCATTATCCAATTGACTTGTCCTTGTGATATTGCCTGTCTCAATTTGTGAACTTATGATTATGTTGTTGATTGCTCTCTTATCTGTTCTCTTTTGTCCTGATCTTCTGGAAAATGCTCTGATACCCCCATGGGTCATGTTCACGCTATATAAAACTTTATAAATAAATAAAATAAATATTTAAATAACACAAGGCCCCCAAATTGCACATGATGCGCGTAAACCTAAAACTTCTCTATGCACAAAGAGACATGATTATATAAAAGAAATAACTGAATAAGCACAACTATTCATTTGAGAGTCAAGACCAAACATCACTCCCAATTTAACACAAAAAAGAAACAACGCACACATGTCTACATTATCCTAATCCTCTAACACTGGGACCCCCAGCAAATCCAAATATCTAAACAATTGCGAGTGCAAAGCATTACCAACCATTAAAAGTAAGTCAATGTCATGGCAGTTATGTCCGAAGGAACTTACTTAGCGGTGAACGAGGCACACATTTTATACTGCATGGCCCGTTTGCACCGTTTCACATCAACCACCCCCTAGCTTACGAGAAGGGGCTCCATTTGGGTTTAAGAGTCTCACACACAAATGGTGTGCCACATTTCTCCGCCAGAAGCAATTCAGGAGAGCACCAGAGGAATATGCATCCCCAGTGACGTCATAGGAGAAGTAGAGCTATTCTGCTACATTTACACGGATGACACTCAATTATGTAGCTAACAGCAGCGAAAATCTCCAAAATGTTTTAATGCTGCTCAGCTCCCAGATACAGAACATGTAGTGCTATTTAACGGATTGTTACTACATGTACTAATACAAACAGAAGGGCAATTCATAAAAAAGTGGAGGTCTACAGTTGCATGGGTGTACGGCTGTGATCTGCATAGTTTTCTGCATTTAAGGCATTCAACATAATTTCCAAATGTAGACAAAACTCTACAGTTCCCTGGTGTAGGCCTTCCAGTTCTTGCCCTACGGCCTCAGATAGCCCAGAAAGCAGACACTCCGCAGGTGTAGGGTTAAGGTAACTGTGCACTTGCACATTTTTCCTCTTTTTCATTATATACACAATGTTTTCTTGGCAAACATTCACTTCATTTTCCCTTCGCCTTGAAAAACGCGGATGTTTGAGTCAGCTTTTCACATTTATTACTCCACGTCCACCTCTTTGAAGTAGGTGTAAGTTTAGAAATGCACAGAGTCTGGGTAAAGGAACTAAAACCATTTGTAACTAGGGTTTTGGGGGCACATGCATCAAGCTAATTACCGGTCGCAAAGGGGCCGATTCTGCTATTCGGCCCCTTATTCACCGGTAATTAGCCATTTGGGATGCATCAAGCCCAAACCCAATTGCAAAATAGGAAATCGCAAAATTTGCGATTACCTATTTTGAGAATGCATTTAGGGAATCGCAATTTGCGATTCCTTAAATGCAATGCAAGAAGCAATCTGAGATTGCGACTTAGCATTAAGGAATAGCAAATTACCACCAACTTCAAGTTGGTGGTAATCTGCAATTCCTTAGAAAAATACTGGAAATTGCATTTTTCTAAGTGCCATGTGGCGCACACACATGCCCTTAGGGCTTGTGTGTGCGCCACATGTGCACACATGCCAGTTTTGGGGGTGAATCAGGGTGGCATTTTGGCCCCCTATCACTCTTGAAATTGCATGCGCAATTTGCGAGTACCTTTTTGGTAATCGCAAATTGCGAGTGGTTTCCCATTCATTCCTATGGGCCTCTAGGCATTCCCTATTTTGAGAATCGGCCCCCTTGCGACCGGTAATTAGCAATTTGGGATGCATCAAGCCCAAACCCAATCGCAAAATTTGCGATTACCTATTTTGAAAATGCATTTAGGGAATCGCAATTTGCAATGCAAGAAGCAATCTGAGATTGCGACTTAGCATTAAGAAATAGCAAATTACCACCAACTTCAAGTTGGTGGTAATCTGCAATTCCTTAGAAAAATGCTAGAAATTGCATTTTTCTAAGTGCCATGTGGCGCCTCTAGGCCCATAGGAATTAATGGGAAGGCATTCCCTATTAGCGAATTGCAATTTGCGATTCGCTAATGGGGAATGTGTAGGAATCGCAATTTATTTAGCGATTCCTACATGCATAGGGAGTTGCGAGTCCTTAATAGCGATTCCTTAAAAATCGCTATTGAGGAATCGCAATTCCTTACATTGATGCATGTGCCCCTTGGAATTTTGTTTTACTTAGATGATGGTTCTTTGTGGAGATGTAGGCCTTAAAAAGTTGACCTAACAACACCCATTACCCTTCCAATATTTGGGAAAACTGCCACTGCTAGACTAGACTTAAGTCATAGGTAGGATTACCAAAGGTACCCTTGAATCTCTACCAGTCAACCTAGGAATGAGTTCCCAGCAAACCCAGGTGCTGTTGCATCAGCACTCGTGTACCCATAAGATAACCACCCCTAGACAACTAGTAGGAATTTGTCTCAATGTAGAGTGGTTGGTTCCATCAGCCCTGATGTCTGTTTGAGGCACCATCGCTCTTGAAGAATGCGCTGACACTGAGCAATTACATCAACACTACTGTGCCTCTGCTCAACTGTGAAGGCCTTAGTCGTGAGGCCTCAGTCTCATTGCAGAGTTTGGCCCACATTTACTAAAAGTATGGAAGCGCAGAGCAGAGTGAAAATCTGCAGCACTGTCTTGAGTAAATAGTAAACAAGCATTTGCAATGCAATAGGTCTCGCTTTTTTTAGAGTTAGAGCTATTGGCCTTGCAAATGACAATGTCTTTTACTTATGTGTTTTGGTCTTCTTTCTTCATGTGATATGTGTAATCGTTTGACCTCGGCAGAAGTGGAGCTGAATTTGTGCATGCGTTTTCATGTTAAATAAAATTATAAACGGTAATACATAATGAGCAGTAGTGATGCCTTTTTTAACTGACCAGCAGACGTAGGGGCATATTTACAAGGACTGGCGATAACTACCGCTAACGCTAGTTAGCGGCTGTTTTCTTACTGCCGTGTACCGCTGAAAACTATCGCCTTGTTAGCGACGTATTTACAAGACATCGCTACATGGCGATAGCTTCAGGGATCAGCGGTGAAAATTGCCGGTAACCGTAGCGTGATGGCAATAGGAATTCCGGCGTTAGCGGGTGAAAACGAATGAAAGGCCCATTAGCGGCCAAAAAAGGCACGTTAATCAGCCCAACATGAGTTTTTTTTGCCTCTATAGCCAAAACTAGCCTATCAGTCGACCTCCAATGAAAAATAGGCAAAAAAACAATGGAATGCAGAATGGAGCAGCCAGGGCCAAGTGCAGCACAGATCAACAACCCCCTCAAGCCCCCCAACATCCAGGATGACCAGCCAGAGTCCCAGGGGAAGAGGAAATGCTGGGCTACATCCATGAAAAGAGGCGCATCATGGTGCAACACCAGTGATGCATCACTTCTCATTGCGCACTCTTCGTAACACCATGGCATCCAAAACCTTGAAAGCGCGGACAGTCCCTGGGGCCCGGAGGCCTCGCTGGTCCTGCGTCTGGAGCCTGGATGCCTCGCTGGACCTGCGTCCGGAGCCTGGAGTGGGATGCAGAGGTGCTGTGGAGTCGATGAGCCGTGGCGGTAGACATTGAGGTGCAGCGATCGCCCTTACCTGGTGGTGAAGTCTGGCAGGGCACACGGAGACACGCTGCTGACCTGTGTGAGAAGACTGCCTTGAGCCCCTTGGAGCTGTGAATGGTAGAGGCGCTCCTGCGCACCAACGTAGAGAGGTCTGCATCGCATACTACGATCCACCACTACACCGGGGTGCACGGAGGGGATTACCAACGGTGGGCGGCGCCTCTCTGTATCACAGGCTGGATGAATTTGCGCTGGCCGGACGCTGTGGAGGCTGAGGCCTCTGAGCTGCGCCAAACTTGTGTGGCGGGAGTGCTGCAACTTCACGCCTAAGGGGGCCCTGCTGCAATACCTGCATCGGGTGGTTCCCCAGCGGACTTGGCGGCGACTGCTGAACCCAGGCTTGTGAAATCCCACCTGGCAGAGGCTCCTGCTGGTTGAGTCGTAGATTTGGAGAGAGTGCAGCTGATTGCACCACTGTGTCAATGTCCAGGTAAGGAGAAGGTGGGACATGTAGCAGAGGAGGACCGGGGGTCGAGTCGCCCAGGCCTAGCACCTGGTGTGACGCACCCCCAGCGGCGACTCATCCGCAATGATGGAAGAGCATCACCCCACTGCTTTCAAGCAGACTCAGGAGCGCAGGAGCAACAAAGCCACGAAACCCAGCCTCGAGGTAAGATGTCTTTCATTTAAATATTTACAACACCCGCTCACACACCCCCCCGCGTCCCTACCCCATCCAGTGTCCTTTCCGGTGTTTCCCACCTCCCAGCTGTCCAGTCTCCCCCGCAGCACTTCTCTATGGTGGGCGCTGGGCGCCCATGCGCAGCGAGCGTACCACTGGTGTGCCAAAGGTATATATGACGTTACAACGCATACCATTACATCGCCTTCCATTGCAATGCATTCTAATACTACGCATATTGCAACAGTAGGGAAAGTGCTGGATAGCGGAGATGAAAAAATAACTATTCCCACTTCAGTGAGTGCAAACCTAAAACTAACCCTTGCACCCCAAAACACACCCTGAACCCTAAAAGTCTTATTTGACCCCTCAAATCACACCCTGGACCCTAAAATTCATCTTTGACCCCCCAAAACACATCCTAAAATTCATATTTGACCCCAAAACACCCCAAATTTCATATTTTACCCCATAATACACCCCAAATTTCATCCCTGACCCCCGAAACCCATACCCACACTAAAACTTAAAAAACACCATTACTAACCTCACAATGCATTGGAATGGAATGCGATGTAAAGGCACCTGCGTTGTTGTAGTTGCGTTGTAAAGGCATTACGATCTAATGCCTGCATTGTAATGGACGTCTCCCGTACCAAAGGCAAGCCCGTTTGCGTCCGTCTGCCCCTGGAACGCGCTCAGCACCAAGCACCCTTCCTCTCGGACACTCCACCGCTACGACGCCAGCACCCTCCTCGCCATCAACCCTGGACGCCACATCGCCTGCCAGGACCAACCTCTGTTCCGGACCGGACATCACCATTGCCATCACTGACGGCTACTAAATCACCCGCAAGGACCACCCCGACCATCCAGGAGGAGGCATTGCCATCACCTACAGAAGCACACTCCGACTGACCACGCACTCTAATGACCCAACGGTGACCATGGAACACCTCAACTTCCAGATCCCGACCAACCCCAAGCCCATCCTCTGTGGCACCCCCATCTGCATGCCCCCCAGGCCATGGACCCCCATTCTCCGATACCATTTTAGACCTCATTGCACCCCAGGCTCTCCCATCCACCGACGACATCCTACTTGGTGAACTCAAGTTCCACCTGGACAACCCCAGTGACCAGAACACCACCCCTTCCTGGGGAAGCTCGCCAACATCAGACTCAAGCAGTTAGTCACCACAGCAAGCCACATAGCAGGACACACAGTCAAGCACGTCTCCTCCGCCAGCGGGAACTTCAACTACAGCCACACCACCGGACTCTCCTGGACCGACCATCATTGTATACATCACGTCTTCACCATGCCCACCGTACACCACCGCCATCATTGCTCCCCCTCACAGCTGGATCATGGTCACCGAAGAACGTCTCGTCAACGCCCTCAGCACCACCATTCCGCCAACGCTTACAGACGATGACACCGCAGCGCACAACTGCCACCGATGGATCTCCAACTGCGCCGACACCCTGGCACCCCTCAAGAAAAGACCAGGCAAAATCTAGCAACACATTGCGGCGTATTTGCAAAGTGACGCATGTAGGCATATGCGTGACTTTGTGAAGCCCTGTGCCACATCATACCTGCATCAGGTATGATGTATGCAGGGTGTGCGTTCCCATGCGACAAGGCCTCATAGGAGTGGCACAGTTAATCCATCAGATTTCACTGCAACAGTTGTAGGACGGCACTGCGTCAGTACCTTACGCCTGCCTGATGGCAGGCATAAGCGTGACGCAGTGCCACATGGATAGGCTGGCCCCATGCATTGCTGGAGTTGCGTCATGCTTGTGACACAACTGCAGCACTGCGTGACCTTAGCTCAGACAGGTACGTCAGGATTCCAGATATATCTGTCATTACTTGCGTCATGGAACGCTGTCCAGTAAATACAGCGCATCCATGGTGTCGCAAGAAGGGCATTGTGAAAGTGTTGCACCGCTGTCTTGTCGCAGCGCTGCAACACTTTTCATGACTGAGACCCAGGAATGCGCACTATCTTATTGCTTGCAGCGCTGTCCAACACCAAAACCTGCTGAAATGAGGCCCCAAGTGTTATCTCCATTTTTAAGACCAGCTATTTTCTAGTCTTAAAAAACTGCCTCTAACTGTAGTTAGAGGCAGTTTTTTTGGTCCTCCTACCTTCAAGAATTCCCTTGTAAATATTGCGAAGTGGGGTTAGCAGCCGTTTTTGCACGGAAACGCTTCCCTTGCATGTCATTATCGCTAACAGAAGTGGCGATCTTTTCTATGGACGTTTTTGCCGGAAAACTGCCCCTAACAGAGGTTAGCGACAGCTTGTACAAATGGCGATAAAGATATCGCCGCCGAACCGTCGGAGAAGTGCCGCTAAGGTGGCGGTAACTCCTCGTACATATGCCCGTAGTGTTTAAAAGATACTCACGATCTTGCAAATATATATATGTGCGTGTTTAGTTTTATTTTAGCTCCAGCCCATCTGTTTTCAGTGACTTCAGGGCACGAAGCAGACAAAGAATGCAAACATTTAGGACCGAGGACTGAATAAAACAATAAACAGCAGATGCGTGGTTAGATTCATGCACCTCGCTGTCACAGTAGTGAAGTGCATATGGGGCGACAGGGACATGAATTCCATGCGCAGCACTGGTGACTAAACAATTTTGCACTGGTGAGAGGTCACATTTGCACGAGCACTGGCAGGGACCTTCTAGTTCAAAAAGTATTTTCAACTTTCTTGCTCTATTGTGTGTAATCGGTTGACCTGGGGATGACCCGGCAGAGTGGAGCTAAATTTGCGCATGCCTTTTTATGTAGTTAAATGAAATTACAAATGGTAATACATAATGGGCAGTAGTGATGCCTTTTTAATTGACAAGCAGACGTAGTGTTTATAAGATACTCTCGATCTTGGAAATATGTATATGTGCGTGTTTAGTTTTATTTTAGCTCCAGCCCATCTCAGGCACAACGCAGACAAACAATGCAAACATTTAGGACTGAGGACTGAATTGAACAATAAACAGCAGGTGCGTGGTTAGGATAGGGGTTGTATGCAAAGCAGAACTCTTATTCTACCTGAAGCCTATTACTGCAAAAACAAGCACTGTTGCGAGGGTGCAGTACTACAGACTGTCTCTGAGTGTCCCATGGGACCTCCTTTGGCCACATATGGTACTGCACCCTGCAACATGGCTAGGCAAATGATATGATACAGCGGTGAGAGCTGCCGACTGATGAGCTGGGGATCCTGGTTCCAGTCGTCTGCTGTTGGCTCAACATCCTGTGATAATGGGCTGATTGTTTAAATTACCCGAGCCCATGGCTAGGTGCGCTATGTAAATAAAAGTGTTTAATTGCAAATTATGTGTAAAAAAATTAGCAAAACTGCAGCGGCATCAGAGGGGTGAGGGGGAGGCACGGGGAGATTAATGGACAGGAAGCAACCGAAGCAATGTTGTGGGAGGGGCGAGGGGGAGGCACGGGAAGATAAAGCAACAGCAAGCAAAGGCTGTGACCGAAGCATCATTGCACAAGTAAACAGACCAGTTAAGGAGCACAGAGGCAGACTAACTAAAAAAAGAGTTCTCTCTAAGTATAAATAACCTAGGGGCATATCTACAAGGGCTGGCGATAATTATCGCTCAGCGCTCTTAGCGTGAGGATAATTATCGCCGGCCAACTCTGAATTTTATCGCGGAGATAGCGTGCTATCAGCAACGCTTATCTCCAAAGCGATAAAATTCAGAGCGCAAGCTGCCAACTGTGCGATTATCGCTGGAAATCCAGTGATAATCGCACAACTTTTGGCGATAGCTTGCTGATAGGGCTAAACATACTTAGCCATGATATCCACCTTCCATAGGATATCATGGCTAAGTCAGTGTCAAAGCAGGCGTAAGGGAAGTAGCGATAACAGAGGTTATCGCTACTTTTCTTGTCGCCATGCTTCGTAGCGTGAGGCTTGATAATAGGATAAATGTCGCTTAGCGACATTTCTCCCGTTATTCTGGGGAGGAACGCCCACTTTGCATCTCATTAGAGATGCAAAGCTGGGCGATATGTGAAAGGGCGAAGAAGCATGGATTCACGCGTTAGCGTGTCCTTGCTAATAGGGCGTTAAAATTATCGCCGCTTTTCGTCCGAAAACGGACGCTAAAGCGGCGATAATTTTATCGCCAGCCCTTGTAGATATGCCCCTAAACTTTAAGAACATATGTAAGAGGGCTAGTCCTGATGGGAGGATACAAAATTCCATAAGGGGGGACTACTAAGTGTATTCACCAATGAAAAGCCAGCATTTCTAAAGGACAGCAACAGGAACCAATGAAAAAGATGGGCGTATTTTCAAGCCCATATCCTAGATACTGGAGTCGAAGAACAGGAGTAGACCCGTTAACCCAGCTGAGACCCAGGTACAGTTTGTAACTAAAGAACAACGTCTAAACCGGTAATCATTTAGGGGGGGCAAGTACTAGGAGAGTACCAATCACTCAGAGAATGGAAAGAAGGGAGACCACAGAATGTTTCATTAGGAAATAAATTCCTTGTTGTACGTAGTTATATCAGCACTACAATACAGTTTATGGGAAAGTAACCAAAACACACAATTGTGCACTGATTGTGCTAGTGATAGTGAACGGCGCAGTGACACAAAGGGATGAAAAAACAGCGTGAACGGCGCAGGGATTATATACAGAAATAGTGGTCAACTAAATGATAAAAATTATATACAATGAGGGTTTCTTTGTTAAGGCTGTTTAAGTAGACCACAATGATGCCAAGTATACGCTGAATAGTCGACGGTGTTTCGACCTGTTCAATTCCAGGTCATCATCAGGACAGAGTTACTTTATTCAAAGTAGTGCTGTATAAAAAGAAAGGAAAATCAGGCCCAGAGTCCAAGAGGATAAATCAAGAGTTAATAGTGGTGGGAGCTGAAAACTACCTGTGACGGTAGTGGTGAAGAGATCCAGATGGTATAGAGAATAAGCGCGACTGCGCAGAGGCAATGCCTACTTAGAGCCATGAGAGGGTTGAGGGACGGTGTTAAAAAGAGTACACCTTCAGAAGGAAGAAAGGCGCCAAGGAGGCAAGGATAGAGGACAGGAGAGAAATAGGGATAATTACCTGTACAATGGAAGTACAGGGCTATCCACGGGAGGGGAGGAAATAATTTCACAGGGGGTATCGGTCCTCGGCGAACGGCCCGTCACTAGGAAAAAAAGGAAGTGTGGGGTTAGCCAGAGAGTGTACTGGCCGTGTGGGCAATTTGAAAAACCTATTTGTACCTTTGATAGCGTGGCAAGTGGTCCACCGGGAGATCAGGTTATGCATGCGGCAGAATCAGGAAAGAAAATCAGAATGCTGTTGTCCTGTGTAATCACCGTGGCCAGCGTTCCACGTGGGTTTAACAGTGCATGCGGCGGGATTGATAGGGTCCTGGTCAATCGGACAGGAACTGGGGAAATAAGTGATAGGTCATGGTTAGCCGGTGTGCGAGGCTGTTACACCGGGAGCAAGGGGAGAAACCTGCAAAGGCTTACCGTGGGGAGTAAATCCAAGGACGCACGCTGCTTGAAGAATTCGTGTGGGGCGCAGCAAGCGAGCGAATAAAGCGCCACGTCCAACAGCCGGGAGTGCTGTGGACGTTCAGTATGAATTGTCCGGAAGAAGAGTCGTGGTAGGGGTCACGTGTGTCTGGGCAACTAGAAAGCGTAGCGTTGAGACGATGAGCGCCCCGGGGGGACCAAGGAGTGACAGGAGCCATATATAAGATGGCAAAGAAAAAGAATAAAACGCAGAGACACCCGGCAAAGGAAGTGACATTAAAATCAATACATTATCAACTTGGGGATCACTCTAGAATAGATCCACATCTAAATGATTACATACTGAGTGATACTGGTTCAAGACAAAGCTGGCTCAGCGGTTTAGAATGATATACACAACATAGGGAAAATGCAAGTTTGAACATAAGTGTACAACAGGTCAAAATTCGGCGGGGTGGTGGAACAGGGGTGGGGGGGGGGTGTTGGGGGAAATAGAGGGGATGGAAAAGGTGAAGGGGAAGGAAAAGCAGTGGGTAGGGTTCGGAACACAAGGGAAAAGTGCTTAAATTTAGAGGGTCCATATGGTTACAAAGTCCATAGGGATATAGGCATTCAGGTAAGGTACACAAAATGTATTGATTTTAATGTCACTTCCTTTGCCGGGTGTCTCTGCGTTTTATTCTTTTTCTTTGCCATCTTATATATGGCTCATGCCACTCCTTGGTCCCCCCGGGGCACTCATCGTCTCAACGCTACGCTTTCTAGTTGCCCAGACACACGTGACCCCTACCATGACTCTTCTTCCGGCCAATTCATACTGAACGTCCACAGCACTGCCGGCTGTTGAACGTGGCGCTTTATTCGCCCGCTTGCTGCGCCCAACACGAATTCTTCAAGCAGCTTGCATCCTTGGATTTACTCCACACGGTAAGCCTTTACAGGTTTCTCCCCTTGCTCCCGGTGTAACAGCCTCGCACACCAGCTAACCATGACCTATCACTTATTTCCCCAGTTCCGGTCCGATTGACCAGGACCCTATCAATCCCGCCGCATGCACTGGTAAACCCACGTGGAACGCTGGCCACGGTGATTACACAGGACAACGGCATTCTGATTTTCTTTCCTGATTCTGCTGCATGCATAACCCGATCTCCCGGTGGACCACTGGCCATGCTACCAAAGGTACAAATAGGTTTTTCAAATTGCCCACACGGCCAGTACACTCTCTGGCTAACCCCACACTTCCTTTTTTTCCTAGTGACGGGCCGTTCGCCGAGGACCGATACCCCCTGTGAAATTATTTCCTCCCCTCCCGTGGATAGCCCTGTACTTCCATTGTACAGGTAATTATCCTTATTTCTCTCCTGTGCTCTATCCTTGGCCTCCTTGGCGCCTTTCTTCCTTCTGAAGGTGTACTCTTTTTAACACCGTCCCTCAACCCCCTCATGGCTCTAAGTAGGCATTGCCTCTGCGCAGTCGCGCTTATTCTCTATACCATCTGGATCTCTTCACCACTACCGTCACAGGTAGTTTTCAGCTCCCACCACTATTAACTCTTGATTTATGCTCTTGGACTCTGGGCCTGATTTTCCTTTCTTTTTATACAGCACTACTTTGAATAAAGTAACTCTGTCCTGATGATGACCTGGATTTGAACTGGTCGAATCGCCGTTGACTATTCAGCGTATACTTGGCATCATTGTGGTCTACTTAAACAGCCTTAGCGAAGAAACCCTCATTTTATATCATCTTTATCGTTTCATTGACCACTATTTCTGTATATAATCCCTGCGCCGTTCACGCTTTTTTTTCACCCCTTTGTGTCACTGCGCCGTTCACTATCACTAGCACAATCAGTGCACAATTGTGTGTTTTGGTTACTTTCCCATAAACTGTATTGTAGTGCTGATATAACTACGTACAACAAGGAATTTATTTCCTAAGGAAACATTCTGTGGTCTCCCTTCTTTCCATTCCATTCACTAGCGAACGGCAAGCGCGGCCTAGGCAAGACCTAAAGATTGCAAAGCACCATATTTAAAATGAAATCCACACTGATGATGTCATCTGCTATGTGGGAAAAAAGCCATTTTGGCATGCTGTAAGCATTGTGCCACAGCGCTAAGTCCAACCAGCTGGCCTTCTTCTGACATTTGCACCTGAGATACACCCTCCAGTACAAATTTCTATACATTGACAACTGTCGAGGTTGCGCTGTGTAAAATGTGTCATTGCATGGTAATTACATGTTACACGTGGAAATATTTTGCAATATTCCACTTTCTCACATGTATCTTATTTCATTTGGCCCTAGAACTTTACAGAAAGCTGGTTTATGCTACTTTATTAGACCAGGACTTATGCTGTTCCCGCTACGTTATGGCCTTCTTGCATTTATAACCAGGGGTTTGGTGCTGTACAAAGCCATTTGGCATTGTGCTTGTGTTGACTTTTTCCACAAAATGTATTTTGCTCAGAAAAGTTGACTGATGCTAGCTCTTTGACTCTTGCAGTGCCACTTTACATCACACAAGTGCCCATAGAAATACACAGTAAATCTGGACCTTGGTTTGTGTTTTAGAGATGCCTACTCACCTATACAACCTGTCTTAACTTCTTCTTATGCTAGTCACTATTGCACTTATGTACCTATAGCACAGCAGCAATCAGCCATTGACGTCTCAGCATCACCGTAGATTAGATGTATCATCCATAATGTGTAAGAAGGGACTTGAACCCTGCTAAGAATGTATGCTCCACTGTCCTAGCATAGGTTCATTCAATATCAGTTAAATGAGTAATTTCTAACTTCACACCACTTTCCTCTGCAAGCTTCCTCTCTGCATTAGTCGTCACTTATGCCCTTTTTCTCCACGCATCTTTCTGAGGTCCCTCAATCAACATGTGTTTTGTTCTTTGGCATCTATTTCCTTTCATCTTCTTCCCGTTACCATCCCCCTAATTCTCTTTCACACACACAAAAGCTCCTCTTTATTTTCCTTAAGTGCTGCCAATATTGCGTACCTCATTCACACACTTTATCATAGCATCATAACTACATCTGGCACATATGTGATCATCGTTCTGTGGAGAGGCTATGCAGTGGAAGACCATGTAATGTAAGCAACATTATGACAGTGATGGGCACTGTAAAAACTCACAGTGCATTCAGCCTCAGCTCCACATTTCTCATATGTGCCCCTTAGTGCACAATTATACACATGCTGAACTCATCTACAGGCTTAGAGGTGACTCAATTTGAATTATACGCTATACAAGACTCAATGTTGAATGAAAGACAAAACTGTAGAAACACATCTGGGAAAATGAAATGCTCCTACAAAATAGAGACAATATACCATGCAACATGAAGTAAAACGTGTGAAATATAGCAGGGACTGCATCACTGACCTTCATTATCTTAAGGGTTCTTCCAGGCATTGTCAAGAAGGAGGTGTGTTTTTATTTAGAAAGTTAAGGACATAAATATGGAACCCAGTAAGGACACATTTCAATGTCTTTTTTTTAGGTCTCGCCTAGACAGTGCAGGTGCTGTCTCTTTAAGACCTTTTATTTTCTATCAGTTGGCTGATTGCTTGCCATTGGTTGGCTTGATTGTCACTCTCATTTGATTGCTTCTTAATGGTCAGCTGCCATAGGCTTCTTTCCTCATTGTGTGTTTGTCTCTCGCCTAGAGCATGGATGCATTCCTTGTATCCTTCCACTTCTTATTTTTTTACTAGCAATTTTTTCTTTGGATTTAAGCACTCCACTGGAGTGCGTCTTTTTCAGCTGGCTCCCTCGTGTACTTCTCCCCACTCCGTGTTCCTCCACTGTCCACCCCCACCAGCTGTCCCTCCATTTGCTGACTGCGTTAGCTTGCCCCCACCCTCCCTCCTGCTCTCCATTTGTTGTCTGTGTTGGCTTGCCTGTGCCATCCCTCCCTCGGTCCGTTGTCTGTGTTGGCTTGCACCCACCTTACCTCCCTCCGTTGTCCGTGTTGTCTTGCACTACCATCCTTCCAACCCTTCATTCGTCCTCTGTGTTTGCTTAGCCCCACTCTGTGCCCCCATTTGTTGTCCATGTTGGCATGCCCCCACCTTTCCTCTCTCCATTCATCATCTGTGTTGGCTTGTCCTGTCCTCACTTACTGTCCCTCCTTCCGTTGACAGGGCTGTGCTGATCTATGCCTCCCTCTGTTGTCCATATTGGCCCCCATCTGCCATAACCACAAAAAGCACTATGACGAGGACACCGCTGGCCGTGTCATATCACTTTTTCTTTTACCCACACCTTTCACCCTCCGTGCTCCTTCCTCCTTGCTGCCTCTCAACAGAAATTAAATAAAAGCGCTATGACATGGCCAGCACCTAATGCTTTGTTAACTTTCAACCATGCTGCATTGCAGCCCCATTGCTGTGCAACATGGCTAAAAAACAAGGACAAAGCCAATACTTCGCATAAGTGAGACACAGTAGTCGAAGTGGGGGTGATCTGAGGGGAACGATGTGCCCATACTTTTTTAATTTTAGAAAAACAGTTCCCCTACTTTTCGTGGAAAGACAACCGACCCTGGACGGGTAATTTAGAAGGTTGAAATGCTTTAGCTGAATTGTAACACACGGACACTCCTGTGCTGTGAAACTGAGGGAGTGGCAGACAGCTAAACAAGCCTTCTTGTTAAGGTGCTTGCTTCCCTGAAAGAAATGTAAATGTGTGCAACTGGTCAATCTGCAAATGTAAAGGGTGCTTGGCAGCCAGTATTAGCTTTATTTGGTATTACTAAAATCTATATTAGTGATAGAGCGCAAATTGCTCTGGCGGTTGTAGGGGTGCATTATAATCATGGGTAGTCCGCACTCGCACATAATCTTTTATCGTGTTAACATTTATGCCATTAGGTTGTGTACTGTAATAACGTGTAAGGTGAAGTAATATGCACATTTTCGTATAACGGGAAGAACTCAACAAGGAAATCACGTAGACTTAAATGTTGATGTGAAGAATTCCACATGTGACTAATGTACGTTATAATATGTATGCTATGTAACACAGTTATAAATGTGCTCAGTAATAATGATTACGTATGCATATGCTTTATGAAATTATGTGCTGTTTCTTATTTTGGCTGAATTCTGTAGGTCTAATGTGTATTTCTCCCTGCTTCTCTAGAGTTAAATTTACTAGTGGAATTCAAGTGTATGCAGAACTTGTTCTTTCTCATGTTTTCTGTTTCAGGTGGAGAAACACATCTTTGTTAGTTAGAATAATGTCTTTGTTTTAGGAGTTAGGCTTAGGGAGGAGAAGATACATTGAACGGGATGTTGATAATGTGGTATTGTGTTCTTTCTCACTGGAGAGGCCTGGGAATCAAGGTCATCGAGCCAAGGCCTGAGAGCATCACTGCCACATGGAAAGTTACCTACGAGGAGGTGTCTTGCGATGGGGTGATGTTACGTGGCATTGTGGGAAGTCTCGTGCCAGTTATGTGTTGGAGTTAGGGACAGAGTCCGGGGACTTCTGCCTTGCCTTGAGAGGAGAGAGCATCTTAGAAAGAGCTCTGTAGCTTCATGCTACCTGACCCATTTAAAGTGAATGGTCTCCTTAGGAAGCCTTCACAACCTGACACCTTTTCAGACCTTGCCTTGGGGAAATGCTGAGTAGGGATGTTACATTAGTGATAGTGTAGAGATAGATTAATGCTCTTTACCTACGGACCTCCAGTGAGGGGGACTCTGCATGTTGGAGAAATAATCTTCTGTGTTCTGATTCTTGAATTGGTCATTCTATGTATGCTGCATCGTCTTAACTTCACCCATAGGTTTAGCATTGTAGTAGTTCCAATGTATTTCTACACTCTCATTCTGAGGTGTTTGTATGTCCAGTTGTTCTTGGCCTTGTAATAAATTGACTAAATTTGAATCAGGAGTCTGCGATTCTTCAGAGTCATGGTTTATTGGAACCGTAATGTATAATTGGCTAACGATAATTTTCTCCCCTCCACACTTCCAGGCAGGCAAAAAGAGGCATCGGCCAGGGGTTCCAGAATAAGTCTAGAATGTGGAACCCGGCTCCTTCATTAGGAAGCACTTTTTTTTATCTTAAACCTTTTTGTGCCAGCCTATCTTATACTGTGTGCAATGCAAGTTTAAAATAACGACTTACATTTTCACAAATCTTTTTGTCACAGGCTGAACCTTGGAGCACTAAGCATACATACACAAGTCACTACTCTCCACTGCACCAACCACAATTCAGTTCTGTGATTCTCCGGTGCAATGCATTAACTAACTCATGTTTCATAATGTACGATGGAGCATTGCCCAGTGAATAACATAAGTTGCATTTAATTTTCATTTAAACTGTGTGTTATTTTATATGTAGTTACCTTAAGGTGAAAGACCGAAAAAAGTTATAGAATATTTTGTTTGTTTAACCACGCCCTTGACCACGCCCCCACGCTCACTCACCCCGCCCCCGTTGTGTGCAGCATCACAGTTCCCATACTTTGTTTAATGCACTTCCACCACTGGTGAGATCTATTGGTTTTACCAGTGCTTGCAGAGGCAAGACCAGTCCCACTTAAAGCACTGGTTCGGTTCTGCGTACAATAGAGAAAGGAGGAAACGCGCTTTACTGTCGACGCACTTTTCATGAACTCTTAAGGGTTAGAATATAGCAGCCATTGAAAGAGCTTTCAAATTTCACGTGATTCACGTCATTCTCGAACAGAGGCCTTCAGTACTATCTCAACACAAAGGCCTTGTACGCCACATCTTAGATAACCTTGTGTGCAGTTAACATAGTGTCCTTATTAAAATATATTAAACACTGTTGAGTAAAAACACGAAGGGTTATTTATCTAGTACATACCACTTCTTTTCAGAAACTCCATTGTCCGACGACACGAGCGACTTCTCTGGAAACAAAGACTGGGCCTCAGTTTCAACGGTGACAACAAAGGTGATCTGAAAAACAGACACGGTTCAAAACCTCTCAAAGGACAGCTTTGAAAACTGGTTTGTGATCGCTTTTGTAATGTTTTGTTACAATATGCCCACACACAATTTTACAATCTTTCACATACACATACTCTCTCTTACTGGTTTAAACTAGCACATTACCAATCCCACATGGCTAGTTGTAAATGCTTTCTACTGAATGCAAATGCAACGTATGGGGTATTGGACATAGCACCCTAAATATCAAGATTAACAACTAAAGCCCACAGCTTTCGCCTTCGCAAGCTGTTGCAATGGTTTCATTTTTTTTTTTTGTATTGTAAACATCTGACGCAAAAACTAAATAAACATTCCCCCACCTAAATGTGTTGGCCATATCCTTGAAATATACTTTTTTTTTAAAAACGTCCTCATATAATTTAACTAGAAGACCGTGAGTTTTTCCTACCAGTGTTGGCCGGTGGATTATGGAAGTGGTAGGGCCCCTGAAGTCCAAAAGCACTGTGCAGCACTCAGCCCGGGCCAGGCTTTCATATCGCACGCACAGCTACACTTAAACATGCGCTCAGGCATACAGCCAGACATACACCCACAGTTGCAGACACGCACACAAAGACAGTCACACAGACAGTGGCGTCACGAAACTTGAGGGGGGCCCCTCCTGCAAAGTACAAGGAGGCCCCCCTTCCTGGCCCACTGCCTATCACTTTTGCTGAAGGGGACCCCTAGAGCTCGGGGCCCCCCACACCGCAGGGGTTGCGGGGACTTATGTTACGCCACTGCACACAGACATACACATGCACTTCCCAGCACACTGACTAACACGCACTTAGGATTTCAATACAAGACCGGAGGCTATCATTATGGAAATACTTTTAATTGCTGCCCAAACATGGAGCCCTTTAAAAAATGTTAATACATCGTAAAACAAAGAACATTCATAACATCATAAGAAGACAGTGCACACTCCCATCTTCCTCTTTTATTCGCTGCTCCTGACACAGCTAAGTATCTCTCTACATTCGTGGGATGATTGCTATTTTATTGTAATATTGTTATAATAACTTTGTTTTTTCGATATAATATGCATAGACAACTTGTCTTTGACATTAGCCTTTAGTTAATACTTGTATCAACTTTTTTTTCCTTTAGCTACATTCTAACCCTGTCCAATTCATGGCGGGGACTGGTAGGTATCTGATTTAGTCCTCGTAATTTCTTTGCCATAGATGCTTTTTTTATATTACATTCTTGCCGTTACTACGCTCTCGGCAATTTGTCAGAAGTGTATTTGTTTGCGCGCCGCTTACCGGCCCATGCCCATGCCGCGTAGCTTCCCCCTGGCTGGTTTAATTTAGTCAAGCCCGGACCGCGGCTTCATTTTACTCATTTTATTCTTTATAAAAATTTTAAAAAACGGCCCGGAACCGAAGGAGTCACGCTAGCGTGATTTAACTTGCTCGCGTCTCCTAGCAACCTCCTAGGAGACGCGAGAGAGACTCCTTCCTGGTTACTGAATACCAGCACACGCGCCCTTAGTGACGCGAGGCCCGGGAGTTCTCCGTCTCGGCAGGCACGTTACCATAGCTACGGCTCTTCGCTCGAGCTCGTCACGGTGCCTGCTGAGAGTCGGACCCCTCCTGTGCTTCCTGATTTATTTCCTCAATGCGAATGCCACCCGGTGGGCCCATGTATTTGTCATCATTATTTAAAAAAAAAATATATATATATATATATATATATAGAGAGAGAAATTAAAAGGATAAGATTAAAGGGAGAGAATATCCCTGCAGTTGAATTATAAAGGGAAAGAAACCCCCTTTTATAAGTCCTTCTTCGGCCTTATAACTGTGAGTAAGCCTTGAGGGCACTTTTGGTTTATTACAGCCTTTTTTAGAACCTTTATTAGAATGGACATTAATAATCCACAACAGCCCCCGAAGGAGGCGCTTATGGGAGAGAGCCTTAAGAGGTTCCTTGAGGAAGAGCTTAGATCTTCCGTTAAGGAGGTGGTGGATGCCGCATTAGCTAAGAGGAAGAGGGTGTCCTCTGTTGAGGAGATTTACTTCTCTCTCTCTGACGGAGACTCCCCTACAACCTCTGGACCCCTGAAGAGGGGGAAGGTTTCCCAGAAGAGGAAACACTTGAAGGAAGCATCCAACCATGCTAACCTCGCGCTACAATAGATAATGGTGCTCATAGCAGCACAAAAGATAAAACCCAACATTTTGGGACATTGAGAAAAGTTGCCCGTAGCGGCATGAGAGAAAGAAGTAACCTTCATGGTACAAATGATTTTGATGATACCTTTAATTCACAATCTGAATCCTAAGAATATGAGGAGTTGGACATGGACGAATTTATATTCGATCCTCAAGATACCTTTGATAATCTTGACCAAGATTTGGAACAACCTTCCACTTCTTCTTCCGTTAAGGACCCCTCGGAGGGGAAATGTTCAACCCTACATCTATCAGACATCCCGCAGCTCTGAATGGAAGCCAATGGACCACGTTAACAAATACTTAACTCAATGGGTGAGGAAATCTCTGAACAGAGAAACTCGCAACCTTTTGCGCAATGAGTGTCCTAGACCCTCCACGGAGGACAAGGTGTACAACACCCCCAACCTCGATCCAGAATTGATAACATTTCTTTTTAAATTCGTAAAGGACCCCAGGAAAGGGATAGAGAAATTCCTAAAACAGTGTCAGGATAAACTCCTTGATGTCCTTGGACCGTTAACCAAGATTCTGGATATGACTGAAGAGGCAAGGGCCAATAATGACAATGACAATGACAAATATCAACTGGGGTCAACAAATACAAATACATAAAATAGAAAGTGTGAGAATATGTTATTAAAAACATTTTAAAAACTCTTTATAAGAAAAGACAAGTAATAATAGTTTGTGGTCCGCACGAAGAACATACAATAGTTAAAACTATTAGATTTGTGCACTTTTTCTTTAAAATAACTTTAAGAAACTCTTTAAAAACTTAAACAAGTTATAACAAACAAATTCATTAGGGGGAGACTTACACACCATGATTAGATCTTGAGCTAACATAGCGTTATGTCTTAAACGGATTGGCTTTATATATCGACGCCTTGAGCCTCTACCAATATCGGGTTAGGACAAATTAATAATATATGGTACAGATCTTGTACAAGTCACATTTGCCTAGAGAATTATTTGAGGCGTCCCATCTGGCGGAATATGTTTTTAAAGGGAGAATACCCAATTGCAAAAGAAGGATACAGCGCCTTACACTGTGCTCTAACTGAAACTATAGATAATGTTCGGGGGGTTTAAATACTATGTTTTCCGAAAAAGTTTTGTTATGCTTTAATTGGATACAATATTCTTTGTCCATTTCATAACTTATTCTTGGCGTCATATGTTTTAAAAAGAGCTTCAGGTGGGCTGGAGACCAAGCCTGCAAAAGTGCGACAGTGCATTGTGACACCTCAAGGGCTTTTAAAAGGTTCCTACTGAAGGTGTACCGAGACGCTTTGTCTCTTAAAGTCTCCAATTTTAATATATATCTTAAAGTGCCTGGAGCTGCATGAAAGAGATTATAGGCCCACCTTATAATATTGGAGACGATCGAGCAAATATGCTCGTTAGAGAGAGCTCAAGGCGTAAAGCTTGTACAGGGACTGATTGGGATACTTTTAACAGATTCCGAAGGATAATCCCTTCCTTTACTTTTATTGATTGCCATGTTTTAATTTGTGTATGTTCCATGGCGTAAGATAAAATCGATGGGATTTTCATGCCATAAACCTCCAGCAAAGATTTAAAATGTCTATTGCCCGTTGAGTGATAAAATCTCTGTAGTGCCCCGACATGGGAATCTCCCTTTCGCCCTAGATGTTGGAGATGGGGAGTGTCTTGTAAGTTATGCAAGGGCCAATAACATTCCAGTCAATATTGATCTTCTGAGGGGTTGGTCACAAAGCACAATTTGTTTTTCAGGTAATGCAAACGCAAACCTAATTACGGAACGTCGTAAAGCGGTTCTTTAAGGATGAACCCTAAACTAACTGATCTGTCCTCTAGGGAGGACATGGGTGATACCAAAGGACTCCTATTCGGAGATAACTTTGTGAAATCTTTGGGCAAGTATGTTTCCACCTTGGAAGGGCTGACAGGAGGGGACTAGCTGTCAGCCGCACCGCAACACCTATAGGTCCCATTTCTACCCCCAAGACCAGGGAGGTTCCTCTCACTTCAACAGAGGCTTTCGCACAAATTCAAATTTCTACCCCCAAAGAGGGAGGAGCTCAAGATCCCGTGGTGGGAGACCCAGATCTTCAAATCAAGGTTATCAAGGTAAGCCCGACTTCCTGTTCCCATACAAAGGTGGGAGGGAGATTGAAACACTTTGAACACAATTGGTCAAGGATTACACAAGATCCTTGGGTTCTAGAAACTATAGTTGGCCTCAAAATAGAATTTTGGAAACGTCCATTTCAAGTCAAGATACCAAGAGAGATGACTCTAGACTCAGAGAATTCAAAACTAATAGATCTATAGATTTCCCAGATGTTAGAGAAGGGAGCCCTCGTAAAGGTACCTTTAACCGAGATTTCAAACGGTTTTATAAGTACAATTTTCCTAGTCAAAAAGAAGGACAAGAGTTGGCGGCCTGTCATAAACCTAAAATATCTAAACAAGTTCTTAACTTACAGAAATTTCAAGATGGAAGGGATCCATCTCTTGAGAGACATTTTACAAGCCAGGGACTGGCTGGTGATCCAGCGCGGCTAAAATAAATTTTTCCTCATAACACTAACCCAGAAAACACCTACTTAACTTTAATCATATAAAACCTATGTCGGTGGGGCCCATAACACCGCATACATACATTCACTCAGTTTTCTGGATCAATACGCTAAGGAAATATGCTGCTGGACAAACGGGATACCTTATTAAAATGACAGAATTATAACCTACACATTATATACATTATCTTAGGATTCTGTCGGTTTTAAACATCAAGGTACTCCGCTATTCGGTCGATGGACCAACTAGTAGAATTAGTTGATGGCGATTAAGACCAGCTCAATCACAATTAAAACCTTTAACTTTTATTTATCACAATTTTATTTAAAGAACCACAGACTCATTTCAGAGTTAGCATATCATTTTATCTAAATTCTTTGAGCAAATAAGTAAAGTTCATAATTAGGCAAATACATTTAAAATATCAGTAAGCATTTATGTAGAATTTTAGAATAGAGACGGAAAAATAATCATTACCCTTGGCCATAGGGCGATGACAAGAATGGTTCACCAGGAAAGAAAGATGAACCGCAGGTCACAGGATGGGACTCCCAAACTGACTGACTGTCCCGCTAACCTCCTCGGACGCAATCTCCTCCCGGGCAACTCCTGCAACGGTCTCGTTCCTTCCCCAGTCAAAGTTCGGAGTCCAAAATGACAGAGTCTCTTGCAGCATCAGGATAGAAGAAGCGAACCACGCACAACGTAAGAGCAGACTCTCTTATACCCTATTCTTCGACTCGCTACACTTAAAGTTGCAAACTTTAGGGGCAGAAATCACGCTAATTGGTCCATTGGAGGGGTGGTGAAGGTCACCTCATCGCCCTCCTTGTTCGAACCGGTTTGGGGACAATAACGCATACTTTAATTCTCGTGATCACCAACGTCCAAAGGTAATTCATTTTGTTAATGTATTTTGTGACAAACTCCGATGGTCACATATTAGTTCATCCTCTGTCGCTCGATTCTCTCATCCGTTCCCATGCATATATGCTGAACTTTTGGCACGATTCTTGTTGCAGGTCAGACTGGCCTTGACATCTCTCACTCCG
The DNA here is from genome assembly GCA_963921515.1 of Calotriton arnoldi. Classification (NCBI taxonomy): domain Eukaryota; kingdom Metazoa; phylum Chordata; class Amphibia; order Caudata; family Salamandridae; genus Calotriton; species Calotriton arnoldi. The sequence continues at coordinate 540,983 of CAWUFW010010967.1, read as the reverse complement.
GGCACAGGCCGCATACACGTGACTGGAACATTCACTCTGCTCATGCGCGGGGGCCATTTTATTCAGCGCTCGCAATCTCGTCCTTTTCCAGTGGCCATTTTTGAAGCATGGCCTAGCAGGCCCGAACGAAACTAATATAAGAACAAACACAACCGAAATTAAACACGGAAAATAAGCCTTTCTGTTTACCACCCGCCATTCTAAAGACCCGTGTTAGGTATTACCTAGCAGAAGCGACATTTAAAGCCATTTTACTTACCATCTGCATCATTTGCCACGGTGCAATTTTACTACGCAACACAAATCATGCAATTTACTCCTATTTACTACTCAAATTACAATGCTTACGTTATTTTGCTCCACATTTGTAAGTAAATTTGATTTTGCAATCCCAGCAAGTTGCCCACGTGTAATGTTTAATAAAAGGTGCATTTGTTGATTAGTTCATGCGTTTTCAAACGGTTAGTATCATTAATCGTTATGGGGTCATTAACTTCCAAGGGGTACAAAAATATTTTGTTTTCCCTGCTCCATAAATTCCCCTTTGGTGATTTTTAACATCACCACTAAAACCTATCCCTACAAAATTTATCAGAAAAATGTTTCTTGTCCACTTGCATTTGTTATTTTAGACAATTGTGTTCTTTTCATCTTGTCTTTTAGACCTTTTGTACATGTTCTCTTTAAACTCTTCCAATTCGATCTCTCCCATCTCCCTTTCTCTTGTTTCTCTTTCCTTATTTTTCTCATTTTCTCTTTTTGCTTTATTTTGTCCTTTTAATACACACATATACTAATCTCAATATTAATATTATCACTACTACTATGGTCACTGGAATTAGTATTTTCCCAATTATAGAACAACCTATTTCGGTGAACCATTTCTTTATTGAGGAAAAACCCTTACCAAGTTTCTCCCAAGCACCTTCAACCTCCAGTGGGGCAATTTCTTTATGCAAATCAGTAATGTTCTTTATATACTTCTGTATATTCTGACTTTTGTCTGGAATGTAAGTGCAACAATGTTGTACCTTCAGCATTCCACAGACTCCACCCTCTTTCGCTAAAAGAATGTCAAGGGAAAGTCGATTTTACATTACCATAGCTCTCATGGCAACCATTTCACTATTTATCATCAAGAACCCTCCAGCAGTATGCTGGTATCAATGCTCCAAAAATGTCACCTATTATCTCTGAGAAGCTTTCCCTTCTCCTACGGGTTAATGGTTTGCCTATCTCGTGAATTCCTTTCGTTCCTCTCTCCACGTGAAAAATCTTTGGAAAGACCAGGCCTAGATAGCATGTTCCATACCAATGGTCCGGCAACCTATATAGGCTCGGTTTCCGCAAATATAATAGATTCCTGGGAATACTGGATCTTTTCCTCCTTTGAATCCCCATCCTCCTAAAATTTTGTATGTATCTCGGCACTCACTAGAACCCACGAAATAGTTATCTCTACTAATACACAATTTTCCCTGTTGGGGCCAATCTAAATCCATGGCTGCATTTGTTTCGCTCTTGTCATAACTTCCTTCTTCAAACGCCCAAGGTGGGGTTTTTGTCTTTTCTCCCGTTGCTTTTCTCTGAAACTTAACCCTTCTGTCTTCTACCATGTCTAAAAATACCTTTTCTTCCTTTCTTAACCTACATGTAAGGTTATGTCTAAATGCATAATCTAATGTTAATTCTTTTGTTTCTAAGAAAAATTCTCCAACAATCTTTGCAAGTTTCACCTTATTTAGTTCAGGGACTACAGGAACTTTAGCAAAAACAGCATCTGTGTCAGTGTAGTAATACTCTAATTTACCTGTTTTATAAAATAAACTAGCTAAAACACTACAGGTTATTCCATACGTCAAAGGAAAGTGATGATACGTCACACCTTCTGTTACAGACGCAGGTAACTGCATACATACATAACAATCTCTAACATCCATTGTCTCTACATATTCATACAAGAGTTTTGTAAAGACATTCTTGGACAAATCAGTTATTGACTTGTCCCTATGAAATTCCGTACTATCTATCAGTGTTGCAGTGTTCTTTATGTTAGATTTCTCGTCACTATTCGTGTCATTCATGATTGCAGATGTATTTTCTTCAACTAATCTAAGTGGAATTATTATTGCTAAAATGAACCAAATAAGCATTAGTAAACCTGTACAATAGAAACACATTTTACACCATCTACGGAAAAACTCACATCTAGGTCTTCTATTCTCAGGGTCTACCATGTTGAAATATGATCTATATATATATATATATATATATATATATACAGAAAATGTGTTTCCACACCTCAGAATGACTTTTTGCCGTTTTACCCTTTCTTTTATTGTTGACTGGAACCAATTGCTTTTTGGTGCACTTTTTTTTGGCCTTTCAGAAAATTTTCTTTGACTTTATCAGTTTGTGTGTCTAGTCCGGTTTTCTTTTCGCCTCTTCAGGATTGGCGCAGTTCACTCTCACCCACTTGCTCACAGTCTATGTCTGGGTTTTCGTGACTGCTATCCACTTCTTTAATGCCCGGCAGTGATATGTATACCCATTCAGGTGACTTGTATTTCAAGTTAGGTCTTTTCACTCTTTTGGGTCTCTGCAACTGTCTTTCCTGTTTTTCTTTGTCTTTTCTGACTTGTTATTTCATTTACTTGCTCTGCATTGTCTTTGTTCAAATTTATTAGCTTATATCTCAGTCTTTTACTTTCGTTGGGCCAATTGTCTCCTTTTCTTGGGCTTTTCAGTTCGTTTTCCTTTTCTCCTCGTTCCGCTCTCCAAGTTCTTTTTCTTGGTCCTATTCTTTGTCTTATTTCTTCTTCACTTTCTTCAGACTCTGTCTCCGATCTCACTTCACTTTCTTTAACTTTGAACTTTATTATCTCTGTCTCTTTGTCTGAATCTGAATTTTCTTGAGTTATTTCTACAATTTCTGGAGGAGTTTCCCCAAAGCTTGTACTTGGCTGTTCACTGTCACTGTCTATTGGTTCAGTTTCTCCTGTTTCAATATCAGTTCTTTGTTTTTCGGATTCTTCTGTTTGTCTTTCAATGGATTCAGGTTGGTCTGCTTCAGATGCCGAACTGGTACCTGATATTTCCAGATGTCGACTTACAGGTCGAGCTTCAGGATCTGGAACTCTGATGGTATGGCTGGCATGAATCCAATTTTTCACACCTGCACACTTTACTGCAGTTGTTGTCACCAGAATCACTTGACGTGGTTTGTCCCAGCGTGGAACCAAGCAATTTCTTCTTCTGTGAACTTTTATGCGGATCCAGTCTCCTGGACTCAGATCATGAGCTGGTTTTCTCTCAAGAGTGGTCGCATCCGGCCCAACCTGATGAAACACAGAATGCACCACATCAGCCAATCCTTTGCAATAGTCCAGTATGAGATCATCAGTTATAGTCAGCAGTTTGTTGACAGGTACGTATGCTTGTCTCATTGCTCGTCCCATTATAATTTCATGGGGACTCAGACCTGTTTTTCTGTCAGGTATGCTTCTTAGGGTCATTAACACCAGGGGTAAGGCATCTGGCCATTTGAGTCCTGTGGCTTGACACATTTTCCCTAACCTATTCTTTATTGTGCCATTTACTTGCTCTACCACTCCAGAAGCCTCTGGTCTGCAGGCACAATGCAGCTTTTGTTGAATGTCTAGTGCTTCACATATTAGTTGGATAATTTCATTCTGGAAATGCGTTCCTCTATCTGTTTCTATCGTTACTGGAAAGCCATATCTAGGAATGAATTCTCTCAGTAGGAGCTTAGCTACAGTAACTCCATCATTCCTTCTTGTCGGATAGGCCTCCACCCAACGAGAAAACAAACAGACGACCACCAGGACATACCTCAATCTGTTACTCGGGGGCATTTCAATGAAATCCAATTGCATTCTAGTAAAAGGACCTCCTTCACATCCTATTGTTCCCAAACTCACTACTGTCTTCCTTCCAGGATTTATCTGTTGGCATATAAGGCATCTTTGGCAAAGGCTTTCAGCTATAGCCCTAAACTTTGGGTTGTACCAGGTCTGTTTGAAAAGTCTGATCATGGCATCTCTACCTATGTGTGCTTGTCCATGGTACATCTGTGCCATGTTAGAGATCATGCTATCAGGCATAACTGGTCTTTCATCCCTATAAACCCAGACTTCATCTTCCTCTCTCCGTCTGCAACCTGATTTTATCCAAACGTCTTTTTCCTCATCACTTGCCTCTTCCTGCAATTGTTTCACCTCTTCCCATGTTTCAACTGGGTTAGTAAACAGCAAGGGACATGAAACAATTTCCTTTTCCCTTCTCCGATTTATTGAGGTCATATTTCTGGCACAATATTGAGCTAATTCATCAGCATAATTGTTACCTACTGCAATGTAATCAGTTCCATTCTTGTGAGCAGTGCATTTTACCACCGCAATCTGTTTAGGCAGCTGTATCGCCTCAAGCAACTTCTTCACAAACTCATCATTCCTAATAGGAGACCCTGAGGAAGTCAAGAATCCCCTCTGGGACCAGATCTGTCCGAAATCATGGACCACTCCGAAGCCATACTGGCTATCCGTGATCACAGTAATTCGGAAATTCTTTCCCAGTTTGCAAGCTCGAATCAGAGCAATCAGCTCAGCAACTTGGGCTGAACGTATTCCTCTCAAACAAGATGGTTCCATTATGGTTGCCACCGTACATACAGCATACGCAGCACTTAAAACTCCTTCATTTGTCCTCAAGCATGATCCATCCACAAACATCACATAATCTGACTCTTTTAGAGGTTCATCTCTGATATCAGGACGGAGCTTTGTGCAAAATTCAAGCACATCCAAACAGTCATGATCAATCTCATCTTTGACCTCTGCATTTACTGCATCTGGCAGTAAAGTGGAAGGATTCACACTCGTGCATCTTACAATGGTTACATTGTCTGCACTCAAGATCACTTTTTCATACCTAGTCAGCCGACTATGTGTCATGAATTGTGTTTTTGTTCTGGTCAGAAGGATTTCAACTGAATGTGGGACATATACTCTCAAAGGATATCCCATCACAATGCCTTCACTCTGTTCCAGACTCACACAAGTAGCAGCTACTGCTTTCAAACATCCAGGCAACGCTTTTGCTACCGGATCTAAAACAGCTGAAAAATAAGCTATTGGTCGTCTCATTCTTCCATGCCTCTGCACTAATACTGAAAGTGCACATCCGTCTCTCTCACTGCAATACAGCTCAAATTCTTTCTCATAATCAGGCATTCCCAATGCTGGTGCTTCACACAAACTTGTTCTCAGTTCCTCGAAAGCCTTAATTTCTTCCTCATCCAGCGCAATCGGATCTTTGACATCACTCTTTGTCAATCGCTGTAAAGGTTTTGCAATCAATGAAAATCCACTTATCCACTGTCGGCAATAACCAACCATTCCAAGGAACATTCTCACTTCTCTCTGTGTCATTGGGGCTCTCATTCCTTTAATAATCCTAATTCTTTCTGTTGTCACTTTTCTTATCCCTTTCTCAATCTTATGACCTAAGTACTGTACTTCTTGTTGACAGAATTGCAGTTTTGATGGGGACACCTTGTGTCCTCCTTCTGCCAAATGATTCAGTAAAGCAATTGTGTCCGTAACACATGCTTCTCTGGTTTTTGATGCCACCAATAGGTCATCAATATATAGGACCATCACAGATTTTTCAGGCATTTTCAAACTTTCTAAGGATTTCTTCAGGATTTGTTTAAAAATAGAAGGACTTTCAGTATACCCTTGAGGAACTCGGCACCATGCCAAAATGCGTTCTCCAAACCGAAACGCAAATATTGGCTGGCTGTCAGGGTGCAATGGAATAGAAAAGAATGCATGGCACAAATCAATGACTGTGTACCATTCTGCATCATGAGGGATTTGATACAATATTACAGCAGGATTTATTTGGCACAATTGGGCAGCAAGGAATAACAATTTTGTTCACTTTTCTCATTGTGTACCATTCTATATGTTCCATTTGGCTTTTTCAATCCCATTATAGGAGAATTATATGGACTGCTCATTATTTCTCTCAAAATTCCTTGTTCAATCATCTTATTAATTACAGGTGTTATTCCTTCTATAATTTCTGGCGTCAGTTTGTACTGCGGGGTGTTTGGGTAATTCGTTCCTTCTTTTACAGTAATTTTTACAGGATCAACTTCTCTCATTAGTCCAATATCTTCACCTGTGAAATCCCATACATCAGACCTTACTGTTCCTTTCAATTCTGTAGGGATTTTCTCTGCATCGAACACAGGAAACATATCATACATTCCTGGTTCTAGTTCTGCCATTGTCATTTTATACAGAACATCATCATCTGGTGTCTGGAAAGCAATACCATCTGGAGTACAGTAGATGGTACAATTCATTTTGCAAAGCAGATCGCGTCCTAATAAATTTACAGGACTACAATCACACACCACAAAACGGTGCATATCTTTGAATGGACCAATTTCCACCTCTACTGGTTTTGTAAGAGGGGTTTTAATTTGCCTGTTTGAAACACCTACAACTTGGATGTATTCTCCTGAGAGAGGAAGGTTTGAAATTTCCACTGATCTAACAGTAAAATGGGTAGCGCCAGTGTCCACAAGGAAAGTAACATTTACACCATTCACTTTTCCATCCACAAATGGACCTGACTGATCTACCTCTAGAGTTGCGCCAAGCACGCACTCCTCTTCCTCTCCTAGGCACCGTCATAAGCTTTCATCCGATTCATCTCCATCGTGCCGTAACCAATATTGTGAAACAGCAGCTGCGCGCGGCAATTTTGTTACCTGCTCTCCTCCGTAGAATCCTGCCTCTGTACTGTATCTTTGAGAATTTACACTCTTTGGAAGAGGTGGTTGCGGCACCTGACACTGTTGAGTAACTACCTGCGGCTGTTGCGGCGGTTGGTAACTCACCTCATTCTGCACCTGTGGATTTAATGGTTGATTCTCGGTATTAACTCTCGGAGGTAATTTACACTCGTTTCTCCAGTGCCCTAATTTTCCGCAATTATGACATGGCCATTTCTTTTTGGCTTCTTCTATACTCATCTGACCTTTTCCCTTACCAATATTCGGTCTGAACTTGGTCTGTCCTGCGCCACTAGACTGATTATTCATCTGAGCTTCTTGCTGTTCTGCAACCTTTACTTGTGCCCACATTGCCTTTTCCTTGAGTTTACACTGTCTGGTCTCAATGTCATCACTGCAATATTTTGCATACCGTAGTACCTCATCTACTGTGCTAGTCTGCCAACATAACATATGCTGCTTAATCATTTCACTTATCTCAGGTTTCAAACCATACACAAATCGATACACAAAATGACTCATGTCTTTTTCACTCAAATTCTCGTATCCAATATACTGTTTAAAAACCAAAAGCAACCTTTCATAATAAGCCTGTACAGATTCCTTATTCTCCTGAGTTGTTCTATCAATCTTTACCCAGTCCGTCTCTTTTGATGGAATCTTATTTTTCAGGAATGTAATTGCTAGTTCATATTTTCTCATTACTTCTGAACTTGGGGCTCCTGTTTTTGCATCTCTAGGATATTCTTCCTTCGGCCAGTCAATTGTAATTTTACACTCTGTCCATAAATCCGCAGGAACAACAATCTCAAACAATCCATCCAGATCTTCCCACAATACTTTTGAAACCTTTACAAACCTTTCTACCTGTCTATACCATTCTACAGGCGTTTCTCTTAATCTTGGAAAATCATTTGTAAATGACAATATATCTTGTCTGGACCATGGGACGTGTACATAAACTCCTACTGGAATTTCTCTCATTGGACATTCTACTACCGTTGGTTCCTTTTCTTTTACTGGAAAAGCCAATGATGCTTTATCAGTTGTTCCCTCTTTTCTCCTTATCCACCTACTTCTCCAATTGTCTATATCTCCCCAATTTCTCAGTAAGACAATTAGTTCTTTTATCTGTGTTAGCCGTCCTGAAGTGTTCAGATTTTCTATGTCCTTTTCACTAAAATCTACCCTGTACGGTTTCTGCAATCCCCTAATTTTTGCAAATTCTACTCCTAGTTCATTCGCTGTTTCTTCCAACTTTTCATACAAGTTCCTAGCTCTCCAAGTGATGCTTTTACACATAAACATTAATTCATCATCTTGATAAGACTTCAATCGATCTGTACCAATAGTCCCTAGAATCCGTTCCTCCATATCTATCTTTAATTTTACCACATGCAAAGGTTGTGGTTCGGCATCTTTTTTCTGCAAGCTCCTCACCCAATCATTTAATTCCTCTGCAGTCGGACCCACAGGGGTTTTAGTTAACTCTACCCTGTTTACACTTCTCTCCGGGGTTTCACTTGCTGATTCGGCTCCTATAGGAGTCTTATTTACTGGACTCTCATTAATTGTAAAATTTACAGGTGGACTTGTCCTAAATGGACCAACAGAATCTTTTGTCTCTCTATTTTCTTGAATCATCCCTTCTTTTACTTTTTGCATACTAGAACTTAATGGAATTATTAAGGAATGTTCGTCTATCTTTTGATTTTCAAATACTGGGATTACTGGCCCTATTACTGGCACAGTCACAGCTTCCATATTCTTTGTCAGTTCTCTTATCTTTCCAGTCAACTCTCTTGTGGTTCTGGCTAATTCGGCTGTATTATCATTATCATGTTTCACAGTCTGTGGTGTTTCTAGTCTATTAAATGGACTATTTATTTCAGGAAATTGTTCAGGGCTTTGATTTATTACAGTTTCCCTTGGCGGTGCATTTGGTGTCACCACCACAGAATCCTGTTGATATGGAGGGGGTCTTTTATTTAAAATGTCCTCCAGCAACTCATCCTCTGTGTCGCTAACTCCATACCCATATTTCTCTGGTACTGTATGCTTCTTTTTCTCCGTACACTTTTTCCCTGCAAATTCTTCAACTGTTCTGGCAGGAAACATACCATCCGTCATGTTAGCATACCGCCATCGTCTCATCCTGTCTTCATGACTCAAACCCCATACTCTTCCATAAATAAAATTATAATTCTTTGCACCTCTGTGTCTTTCTCTTTCATACATCTCATCTTCCCGTTCACCTAAGGCTTCAAACTGTGTCGGTCTAGGTCTCGGTTCAAGTCTCATTATTTTTTCTCTCAAATTCGAAGTACAGCTGTGTTAAACGAACCATTTCCCGGAAATGCCAATACTCCATCGTCTTTGGTATATTTCGCCCAATTTTCCAACCATATGCAAGTATGATAGCCGTATTTCACCATCATATAAGATGCTGGTGTTTTTGGCAGAGGAAGTACTTCTCCTTCCCTAGTCACAACCTTTTTATCTTTCTTAAAAAGATTTTTAAGCTTCGCAAACCATGACGGTTTCTCCCTATTACGTTCATTGTAATAAGCCATATTTCACTGTTGTTTTTCCCAAGCTAATTCACACAATTCTTCACAAATCGGTTCTTTCTACCCCTCAGCTATTCTGACCTATTCCAACGCATCTCTCACCAACGCACCAATCAGAAAGCTCTACGTCACTCTCACACTAACCTATTCCAGGGCGTCTCACACTAACGCACCAATCAGGAAACTCTTCGTTCTTCCACAACTGGCCAATACCAGCGCGGTTCTTGTTGACTTCTGTTCTACTCCTGCTTCTACTGACCCCTCCTTTACAAAAATTATCGGCACTTTTCTTAACTTTTCTTTTCAACTAAATCGATTAGTTACAACGTAAAACACATTACCATTGTCTGTTTCTCTAAACAAAAGAGATAGTTTATTACCACTTACAAGAATACTGTTTCGTTCGATAAGTGTAGCACTTCTCTCTACCTTACCCTTCTCTCAAGCAAGAGGTAAACCCGTTTCTCTGGGGATAAAACACATGTGGAGACTATACTGCTCCTGAGAATTAAGGCCAAAGTTTCACAAGAAAACCTTTTGCTATTTCACTCAAATGCAATTCATACGTGAAATTTCCCTAACATAACACAGTCCTGTGTTATCACCAAATTTGAAATCAGACAATGTACAATTCCATGTGACTTCTCTGGCCACACGTGTCCACTTCCTACTTCCCGGAAGCTTCAAAATTCTGACTACACATAACGTAATACATACTCAACATAGAGTGTTAGACATGAAAGGGGAAAGAGAGAATTTTTTTTAATTAAAATCGATAATCAATAATCACCAAACTAATCTATAGAAACCATAACGCTGCTACCAAGAAATCTAATCCAGCGCGGCTAAAATACATTTTTCCTTATAACACTAACCCAGAAAACACCTACTTAACTTTAATCATATAAAACCTATGTTGGTGGGGCCCATAACACCTCATACATACATTCACTCAGTTTTCTGGATCAATACGCTAAGGAAATATGCTGCTGGACAAACGGGATACCTTATTAAAATGACAGAATTATAACCTACACATTATATACATTATTTTAGGATCCTATCGGTTTTAAATATCAAGGTACTCCGCTATTCGGTCGATGGACCAACTAGTAGAATTAGTTGATGGCGATTAAGACCAGCTCAATCACAATTAAAACCTTTAACTTTTATTTATCACAATTTTATTTAAAGAACCACAGACTCATTTTAGAGTTAGCATATAATTTTATCTAAATTCTTTGAGCAAATAAGTAAAGTTCATAATTAGGCAAATACATTTAAAATATCAGTAAGCATTTAAGTAGAATTTTAGAATAGAGACGGAAAAATAATCATTACCCTTGGCCATAGGGCGATGACAAGAATAGTTCACCAGGAAAGAAAGATGAGCTGCAGGTCACAGGATGGGACTCCCAAACTGACTGGCTGTCCCGCTAACCTCCTCGGACGCAATCTCCTCCCGGGCAACTCCTGCAACGGTCTCGTTCCTTCCCCAGTCAAAGTTCGGAGTCCAAAATACAGAGTCTCTTGCAGCATCAGGATAGAAGAAGCGAACCACGCACAACGTAAGAGCAGACTCTCTTATACCCTATTCTTCGACTCGCTACACTTAAAGTTGCAAACTTTAGGGGCAGAAATCATGCTAATTGGTCCATTGGAGGGTTGGTGAAGGTCACCTCATCGCCCTCCTTGTTCGAACCGGTTTGGGGACAATAACGCATACTTTAATTCTCGTGATCACCAACGTCCAAAGGTAATTCATTTTGTTAATGTATTTTGTAACAAACTCCGATGGTCACATATTAGTTCATTCTCTGTCGCTCGATTCTCTTATCCGTTCCCATGCATATATGCTGAACTTTTGGCACGATTCTTGTTGCAGGTCAGACTGGCCTTGACATCTCTCACTCCGAGCACAGGCCGCATACACGTGACTGGAACATTCACTCTGCTCATGCGCGGGGGCCATTTTATTCAGCGCACGCAATCTCGTCCTTTTCCAGCGGCCATTTTCAAAGCATGGCCTAGCAGGCCCAAACGAAACTAATATAAGAACAAACACAACCGAAATTAAACACGGAAAATAAGCCTTTCTGTTTACCACCTGCCATTCTAAAGACCTGTGTTAGGTATTACCTAGCAGAAGCGACATTTAAAGCCATTTTACTTACCATCTGCATCATTTGCCACGGTGCAATTTTACTACGCAACACAAATCATGCAATTTACTCCTATTTACTACTCAAATTACAATGCTTACGTTATTTTGCTCTACATTTGTAAGTAAATTAGATTTTGCAATGCCAGCAAGTTGCCCACGTGTAATGTTTAATAAAAGGTGCATTTGTTGATTAGTTCATGCGTTTTCAAACGGTTAGTATCATTAATCGTTATGGGGTCATTAACTTCCAAGGGGTACAAAAATATTTTGTTTTCCTGCTCCATCACTGGTAAAATTAGATCACAAAGATGCCTATTTTACAATACCCATGGAAAAGGACTGCCAAAAGTACCTCCGTTTTACTTGGAAAGATACTCTTTATCAGTTCCTTTGTCTCCCCTTCGGCCTGTCCTCAGCCCCTTGGTGTTTTACCAAAGTCCTTCGTCCAGTAGTGAGCTACCTCAGGGAGAGAGGAGTTTGTCTAATTATTTACCTAGACGACATTCTCATTATGTCTCAAGACAAAATAGAGATTCAAAAACACTTACAAATGGCTGTAGATCTTATTCAGAATCTAGGATTCATGATAAATATAGAGAAATCTATCATGGTTCCGACACAAGAGTTAGAATTCCTTGGATTCCAGGTAAATACTATCCTTTCCAATCTGATTCTCCCTCACAAAAAAGTTACCAAGATAAAGAAACATGTATCTTCTGTCCTAACAAAAGAGTCAATACGTTTAAAAGACGTAGCCAGGGTCCTAGGTCTTCTGTCATCCTCTATCCTAGCTATTTCTCACGGTCCACTTCATTACGGGGGTCTCCAAAGACTAAAGGCATTAGGTCTGAGAAAGGGTTTATGGTATGAGGACTCAGTTCCCCTTTCAGAGGATGCACAAGAGGATCTACTCTGGTGGCTAAAGAACCTCCATGCATGGAACGGGAAGGCTATTTTCGGAACTATTCCAGACTTTACCCTAGAGTCAGATGCGAGCAACCGCGGCTGGGGAGCCCGCCTAAACAATCTAGAAACCGGGGGGAGGTGGTCCTTAAAGGAACAATCCCTACACATAAAATGCCTAGAGATGTTAGCAGCTCTAAATGCCCTTATGAGTTTCAAACAGTTTCTAAAGAACTCCAACACCTTGAGCCGCATGGACAGCTTCTCTGCTGTCTCATATATAAACCGTCTGGGGGGTGCGGAATCGAAGACTCTTTCAGATATTGCAAAACAGATATGGTATTTTTGTTGGGATCAAAACATTACACTCAGAGCGGAATTTATTCTGGGAATTCAAAATATCAGGGCAGACTGGAATTCTCATTTCCTCCACGATTCCAGCGATTGGAAATTGAATCCAGAGGCCTTTGCACTAATCCAGAAGTTATGGGGTCCAATTCAGACAGACCTTTTCGCAAGCAGAATAACTTACCAAGTTCGGAAGTACTTCAGCTGGAGACCGGATCCCAATGCATCAGCGGTAGATGCCTTTCTCCAACCCTGGGAAAGGATCAAGGGTTACGCATTTCCCTCCTTCTCAATGATTCAGAGACTCTTGTGGAAAGTGAGACTGGAGTCATGCTCCATCATTCTAGTAACCCCCTTTTGGAAATCCCAAGTTTGGTTTCCCGGGGTAATGGAACTGTCGGTGGATTTTCCACGCCTGATCCCATCATCTTTAGGTCTACTCCAAGGTCCGGACGGGGAGGAACATCCTTTGGTCTTAGAAGGGAGGATGAACCTTCTTGTTTGGAACATTTCAGGGGTTCTGGCAGATATTCTGACCTTTCGGGAGAGGCTAAAAGCCTTTTGGAAGATTCATGGGCACCAGGAACAAGAAAGAGATATAGAGGTGTTTGGAGGAAATGGAGTTGTTGGTGCATGGAAAGGGATCTGGATCCCGTACAAAGCTCTTTACAACACATAGCCAACTATCTAGCTCATCTCTTTGAGTCAGGTCTCTCTTATAGAACTATCAATTGTTACAGATCGGCAATCTCTTCAGGTCATGCCTTGATTAATAATCTTGCAATTGGTAGCAATCCCTTAATCAAAAGAGTTATGAAAGGAGTTAGACTATTATTTATTTATTTATTATTACTAAGATGACCCCCTAAAGCACGCTACGAATCCCTATGGGATGTCAACTTAATTTTTAATCTCTTCCTGGCCTGGCCTAATAACCCTTTACTCTCCCTTAAACAAATCTCCATGAAACTAGTGACACTTTTGTGTCTAATCTCCTTTAGAAGGGTCTCAGACATTAAAGCCTTAGAACTTTCCAATAGATTCTATTCCTCTGAAGGTGTCCATTTCGATATTTTGAAAAGAACAAAAACCATGTCAGAGTCTATCTTCTACCCCTTTTTTCATAAGTGTGAAAAATTGTGTGTTGTTAATTGTATGAAGTGTTATGAGAGTAAAATTTCAACATTCAGACCCGTCAACACTGACCAACTTCTCCTATCATACGTTAGTCCTTTTAGACCTGTTTCTTCAGCCACCTTAGCCAGATGGTTCCGTCTGATTATGCATGAAGCAGGTGTGGATCTCTCTAGATTTGGGGTTCATTCCTCTAGGGGTGCAATGGCTAGTAAAGTATTCTGGGCAGGAGGATCTCTACCTGAAATACTTAAAGCTGCTGATTGGTCAAATGCAAGTACCTTCTCAGAGTTTTATTTGAGACCAATAGAGCATGTTAGCAGTGTGGCCTTACATGGCTTTAAACATGCATAATGGTAGCCTCCGGTCTTGTAATGAAATGACGATTCTCCAATTAATATGCAGAGAGAATCTTGATTTCATTAAAGACAGACGGAGGCTAACATTATCCCACCCTCCTCTCCCTGAGGAGTATGGGCTTGGTATTACTTTTTATCTTATGTTAATGTAATACTCACTGAAATTGTTCTTTTCTCTGACATGAATATATATATATATATGTTTACTTCTAATGTAATGTTATCTGATGTTGTTTATTACTTTTCTATTACTGCTTCTGTATAGCCTTTCTTTATATCTTTGCTATACAGTGTTTTTTTCCTTTGGTCCTCAGATAACAATGCTTAGGAGCAATCGGAATGCCACGTTATGTCCAATCTTTGGTGTCATCGCAGCCTAAGAGGAAGATGGGAGTGTGCACTGTCTTCTTATGATGTTAAGAACATTCTTTGTTTTATGATGTATTAACATTCTTTAAAGGGCTGCATGTTTGGGCAGCAAATAAAAGTATTTGCATAATGTTAGCCTCCGTCTGTCTTTAATGAAATCAAGATTCTCTCTGCATATTAATTGGAGAATCGTCATTTTAGACACACCACACAAACTTACCCGGGGCAGGGCAACGATTTCTGATTCCTTTGTCCGTCTGCAGCATACCAGAGGCAGATCCACATGCTTCCAATCAATAAGAAGCTGTAATAGGGTTGAAGGTACCAAGGTAGACCTTTGTTCTCTATTCTAGTTTCTGATAGGGCAAGAGAGTGTGTGATTGACAAGCCCTGCTGCACTTCATGAGGCTAACGCAGCATGTTAGATATGTATTGTGTATGTGTGAGGCCGGGCTGTAACAGCCCCTGCCTGACACATGCGCATCACAGCTTGTGGAGCCCTCTTCTTCTTTTGGCAAGGTAATATCGCAGCTTTTACATCCTATTACACAATCCGTGAGAATGTTTGTTTTCATGTAGAAAACTGTAGCATGCAGAGCAGTAGATGGCAGATGGTGGCAGTGGGTCGACACCCCCTATGGGCAGCTGCTACTGCTTCCTACCAGGGAGATGACCCAGCTGCGGTCTGTGTGGGTAACAGCGGTGGGGCTGGGTAAGGGGGGATTTCGAGGGACGATGCCGAGGGAAAATTAAATAAATAATTCATTTTCCCTCTGCATCGTCTTTTGAAATCCCCCATAACCTGGCCCCACCACCCCACCGCTGTTACCAGCACAGACCGCGGCTGAGATAACCTTTGAACGGTACAATGCATATCAAGATGAACAACCAGAGCCTAAAGGCTTGCAAGCTGTTGTATCGGTTTAATTTTTTTAATTGTTTTTTAATGTAAGCATCTGACGCAAAAGTAAAAAAAGCATGCCCCACCGAAAGGTGGTGACCATATCCTTGCAATAAAAAACCAAAAAACTTCCTCACATAATTTTACTGGAAGACTATGGGGCATATTCTCAAGGAGCCATCGCCAATTTATCGGCACTTTAGCGCCGCAAAAGTAGCGATAGACTTATCGCCCTATTCGCAAACTGTCGACCGCCAGTTTCCCTGCGATAGCTGCCGCAAAACACATCGCCACGGATGAGAGCGACAATCAACGCTAATGATATGCAGAGTAGGCGTTCCCGTGCAAAAACACATGAAAACACCACTTCGCGATATTCTCAACGACCAGCCAGATCTGCGATGCCAGACAAAAACAGGCGATAAGGCGCGTTAGCAGCAGGGACTTAACTAGGGGTGGGCGAAATTTGCGTAGTCGCGCTACGCAAAATTCCACGAAACGGCAAGAAATCTCCGCGAGCACGCGGAATTTCACGTGCTCGCAGAGATTTCTTGTAGCGCCCGTTGTAATCTTTGAAGGGTCTCAGGGGCAGACGAGCATCGTGCCAGAATGAATCCTGCCCTGCATATTTATCCAAGAAGATGCCACCATTTTGTGCAATTCCTCTACTCAGCTGGAGTACTTTCTACTGGCTAATCAGTAAGTGCTACCTCGTTGGGTAAATGTATAGCGCTTTTCCTACACGACAGCTGCCTAAAGGGCCAGAAGAGTTGTCTCCAGTGACTATGTGTGTCTGTAACTTTGCCACCGCGCCGAAAGGAGCCGGGGTCCCTTGAGTGAGCTGTCCATCATAGTGTGTAAAGGGCGGGAAGACGTTGCATACCGCTAGTGTGTGTGGGGCGGGGCCAAACGGACGGGGCTTCTATGCGAGTTCACATGCCTCTTGTTTATAAAAGGTCAGAGATGGATCAGAGCAGCAGATGAGGAGAAAGAACCTCCTGGTCACAGGAAGTACACAGGGACTGCGCTCGAGAAAGTCATGGATGCAAAGACCTCCATCAAGCATCACAGCTAATTTACGACGGTAGATATGGGGAGAAAGCACACCTGCCCGGCCTCGACCGAGCTCACGAGGTTTTTGGGCTGATTAATGCGTTACAGAATTTGAGCTTCTACTCGGGCACCTGCTTTATGTATATCTGTAAGTGCTTCCTGTCGAGATTTAATTTTTGTGACAGGAGCATCGTGCCAGAATGAATCCTGCCCTGCATATTTATCCAAGAAGATGCCACCGTTTTGTGTAATTCCTCTACTCAGCTGAAGTACTTTCTACTGGCTAATCAGTAAGTGCTACCTCGTTGGGTAAATGTATAGCGCTTTTCCTACACAACAGCTGCCTAAAGGGCCAGAAGAGTTGTCTCCAGTGACCATGTGTGTCTGTAACTTTGCCACCGCGCCGAAAGGCGCCAGGGTCCCTTGAGTGAGCTGTCCATCATAGTGTGTAAAGGGCGGGAAGACTGCATACCGTGTGTGTGGGGCGGGGCCAAACGGACGGGGCTTCTAAGCGAGTTCACATGCCTCTTGTTTATAAAAGGTCAGAGACCGATCAGAGCAGCAGATGAGGAGAAAGAACCTCCTGGTCACAGGAACTACACGGGGACTGCGCTCGAGAAAGTCATTGATGCAAAGACCTCCATCAAGCATCACAGCTAATTTACGACGGTAGATATGGGGAGAAAGCTTCTACTTGGGCACCTGCTTTATGTATATCTGTAAGTGCTTCCTGTCGAGATTTAATTTTTGTGACAGGAGCATCGTGCCAGAATGAATCCTGCCCTACGAAGCCTGGCAGTACGCACAGCAGCATAGAGGTCGTGTTAAAGTGTTCTCTCGCCCGCCCACTGCCTCTCAAAGACCAGTTGTACAGTTTACCCTTCAGCATTTGAAATTAGCAAATGAATTCCAAAAACCCCAAAAGAAAACATACGGCACTGGTCATGTGTCTTATCCTCTGTGCTTTCCGGCTTATACTAAATGAGTTATGGAAAGTATTGCAAACGCTTTTACTTACAAGACAGTAGATATGGGGAGAAAGCACACCTGCCCAGCCTCGACCGAGCTCAGGAGGTTTTTGGGCTGATTAATGCGTTACAGAATTTGAGCTTCAACTCGGGCACCTGCTTTATTTATATCTGTAAGTGCTTCCTGTTGAGGTTTAATTAATACCTCATGCCCACGAATTCCGTTCCGCCGCGGATCGCGGAACTTTCAACATTTCCGCATTCCCCGCGGAACGCGAGAATGCCGAAATTTCGCAAATTCCGTGAGCGGAACGGAATTTGCCGCCCACCCCTAGACTTAACACCTGCTTATTACTGGTCTTAAGTAGGACGAAAACCTGCAGTACAGAGGGAGCCCAGGCCAGAGCCACATCTGAAGACCAACACATGTCATGGATCTAATGATCATGCAGCTTGGAGACACAAGAGGTCCACAACACCCACCGTCACCACCCCCAGGCCCCCCACCCCGCTCACCCCCCCTCGGACTACCACCGAGGCAGCACAGAACAAGACAGCTGACCTTCTGAAAACAGCATGGCCCCTCAGCCACACAATTGCAGAATGTGGGGAGAGGTGGGAACCAAGTATGTGTGAAGGAGGCAAGTCACCCATTATTAAGAATGTACACAATGCCAAGTGTGGTGGTGATGTGCTGGACAGACTCCAGTATGCAGAGCACAGACATGTCCCTGTGGACACATACTGCTGGTGTGTGCAGTGTTGTGGACAGTGGACGCAACCATCTTACCTCAGGCAGTGGGGAAGACCTCGCTCATGTAGCTGTGTCGTCCCCCCCTGTACGCGGAAGCGGAGTGGGCTGGTCCGGCGTACGCCACACCAGCGTAGGAGTGTGAATAAATAGACCGGGGCTCTGGGCGTGGTTCACTTCCGGGATGGCCAACGTGTCTGCCAGGGCGGCGCCCCTCACCCTGCCACGAGTCCACCGCCGTGACCGCCAGCCTCCTCAGCCTATCGCTGCCTTCCGCGACACAGGCCCCCAGCGGCACAGCACCGCGGAGTAATGTGTGTGCTGACTACTGCCTTTTGCCTACACTGCGGTCAGTAGGGCGCTTAAATCAAATCCAATCCTGACCTGCAAGGACACGCCATCATTGCTGGCTGCACGCCCGCTGAGCGCTCCAGGTGCCACTAACTCTGTGCAGCTCAAGTCAACGCCACGTGGCTATGGGCCCCTGCTGACCGCTGCCTCCGGCCTACACTGCGGTCAGCAGGTCCCCCAAGTCAAACGACGCACCATCGCAGGCCGCGCACCCGCTGAGCGCTTCTGGTGCCACTAACTCAGTGCACCACAAGTTATCGCCACGTAGCTGTGGGTCCTTTCTGACCACTGCCTCCGGCCTACACTGCGGTCAGCAGGGCGCTCAAATCAAATCCAATCCTGACCTGCGAGGACACGCCATCATCGCTGGCTGCACACCCGCTGAGCGCTTCAGGTGCCACTAACTCTGTGCAGCTCAAGTCAATGCCACGTGGCTGTGGGCCCTTTCTGACCGCTGCCTCCGGCCTACACTGCGGTCAGCAGGGCTCACAATTCAAATTGAGTCTTGATTTATTTATGGCGCAGTCCAGTAGGCAACAGACATTGCTTCCAGTGCGGACCGCCCGGACAACGCATCATCGCAGGCTGCGCACCCGCCGAGCACTTCCGGTGCCACGAACTCAGTGCAGCTCGTCATGGACCCTTTATGATGTAATCTTATGTGTGTGAGTCCAGTTCTGGTGCCCCTACCTCAGTGCACTGCAAGTCATGGACCCTTTATGATTGAATCTGTGTGTGTGATCCGATGATCACTGTTCTAGTTGTTGCCAGCACCAACCACTCCCTGAGGGCTGGCTCACACTCACCCCACTCCCATCTACCACAGGCGTCACTGGACATGTGACCCTGGTAATAAAAAGGGGCCGGGCGCACGTGCCCGTAGCCAGTTCCACTATCTATCTAAGTGTGTCCGTGTGGTCATTATGTATGCGTGATGGCCCCTGGCCCTACCACATCACATCGTGCTGTGGACAGCGGACGCAAGCATGTCACCTCAGGCAGTGGGTAAGACCTTGGACATGTAGCTTTGTCCCCCCCCCTGTGAGCGTAAGCGGAGTGGGCTGGGCCGGCGTACGTCAGTCCAGCGCAGGGGTGTGTAGAATTAGCCTGGGGCTCAGGGCGTGGTTCAGTTCTGGCCTGGACAAGGAAGTCACCAATGCGTGTGTCTCTGTTGTAGTGTCGGCGCCACCCGGCCCGCAATTGACAATGTTGCAATGTAGCATGCACCCGGAGGGCGGTCTCTCACGAACGGAGAAATGAAGGAGCGCAAGACCGCTCAGGGTCTTGGCTCATACATGCCAAGTGTTGTGTGTATCTGCATTGCCGCAGCATGATCCAAATGCCTAGCCTTAATCGCAGCACGAGTTCAGCCAGGCATGAACTCTACATCTGTATCTGCACTATCCTTACCATAGGCCTACACTCACGTGGCCGCCCAACTTCAACGTCCAACATCACAGTGTCGGTGTCAGGCTTGTGGACATGTGCAGACAGGCATGACAATGGTGTGCCGTTGGAGTGCAAGTGATGCAACCGCGCAGCGTACACAAGTGAATAGACTCGGAGGGAGGAGCAGCTGTGAGGCAATGTAACACACAGTGATGCCGCTCATTTGCCACATGCAAGTCATGTCAAACATGAATCCCAAAGTCGCACACATCCCACCCCACACCCAACAAGCCACATCACACTTCATGAATGCAAGCAGATGACAAACTGACATTAGGGATGAAAGCTCCTTTGTCTGAACTATCAGGCGGAAGCACATCTGCACATCCGACCTCGGAATTGCATGTGTCCGGCACCCCCTGACAGATACGATAGCAGTTGAGGACGACTCCCACACTACGCACAGCCCGACGACAGACCAACGTATACACACCCCACACACAGAAGTCCTTGCTCTGAGTTATCTTGCATGGAATGGCCTTCACACTTACTCCCACACCATCCCAGGCGTACAACCGTTGCACACTTAAACAACTCATTGATCCGAGCTGTGGCATTTCATCCACAGAACTGGTGCAGGTCAGAACAGTGCCGCTTCAACCAGGGCCACTAACGAACATCCCGGACACATGCATAACCCCTGTCACGTGGAACTGTACCGTGCACGTATGCTGCATTTACTGGGGGCACTGCCATTGGTAGTGCTGCGGGTCAGTTACCGGCTGAGCTTCCGCCTTGCCAACGTCACCTGCGTTCAGCCTGTGTTGCATTGTCGATCGTGCATATTCGAGTGGTCCATGGATGTCTGCCTATCCAACAGGACGGTAGCCGAACTGGATTTTGACATGTGTGTGTGCCCCCTGTTGGCCCACGACAAGGAGTGTCACCGTGATACCCGTCTATGGGATGCCTGAATACTTGGCATACATGCTGGCAGCTGGACCTGGGAGATTGCAGAACTCCTCGTGTGCAGTGACCACATTGAGCCGCTCCCCTATTGGGTTGTAGTGCTAATTAGTAACAGGGGGTGGACGCGGCACATCTGTCCGGTGCTGTTAATGGATTGCCTCGCCGTCCTGTTCGATGAAGTCGACAACGACCTCATGTTGGAAATTATTGCCTACGAAGCTGCAATCGCTTTCATGGACGTGTAACTACGTACCTGCAGCCACAACAGTTTGGAACCCATTGCACATGTCCCGACACCTTGTTGCATCTTGGGGTTCTGGTCACATATCCCACGACAACAGTGGACATGGCTGCATTCGCCTGGACCCCGAATACGTGAACGGACAACCACGCGGGGTAACCCACACCTGTGGAAGGTGAGGCACTCCCCCAGAGTGGACAGCGGCGCATGGCAATGTTCCTCATTCTGACATACTGCTGCATTGGTCCGCATGTTGTGGCACTTCTCTTGCCCGTACTGACACGCATATGCTAATAAAGTCTACGCACATTCACTTGTATTCAACTGTGATGTGAGTTGTTTTGAATGATGATGTGTGTCTCACTTCCTATCTGGGTCACGGCCATACATGCACATTGATAGCATTACCCAGGGAGTACCATTTATGTGGAATCACTGTCCCTACATTCATCAATACTTTCATGCTTAATTGATCAGGGCCGTGACACATCAGTGTGAATTTGAATGTTTTAATCGCATTCAGTGGGGTGTTGAAGCTGGACCAGTACAGGGCCATGCAAACCCCACTTTACACTGTCGCCCCGTGGAGGGCCAGCCAGAGTCCTTTAGGGATTGACAGGTTCATCGGAAGAGGAAGACTTCAGTCCGCAGTGTGATTGCTGTGTCATTGGTAACCAATCCAAATATGGCAGTCCATGTCGAGGTCCAAGGTGAGTGTAGCTGAGTGTAACGGGGGACAGTGGAAGATGTTATTCCAGGGCATGATGCAGAGGGCAGGACCAAGCTGAAACAGGCCATATGGCGGTGATGTATGCTACCACTTCAATCTTACCACCAAGCCAGATTCATCATCATCTTCGTCCTCTGATGTGTCAGGTGCCTCACATGTGGGTGGTGGTGTTTGATCTGCCGCACTGTGTGGCACTGACACTTCAGGTGGCGGAGATGTGGATGGAGTAATAGCACAGCAGTCATCCGCGCCAGGCCGTGTGGCGGCAATGCCATGATGAGGATCTGCAGGGCATGGAAGATCCCAGCTACATCTCGCTGGTGTGCAGCCGTGGCAAACATTCTTTCCGCCTGCATCCGCTCCAAGCTCTCCGTCATTCTCCTTATGTGTCCCAACTCCCGGCTGACATCGCTGGAGCCACTCTGACTAGACAGTTGTTCTTGTCTCCGAGTCATGACTCCAGCGATGTCAGCCATGGATTGTTGGAGAGCATGGAGCGGACAGTGGGTGTCCGTTAGGGACTGTAAGTGGACCCTGATGGGACTTAGACACCCACGTATGGCATCTAGTTTGGCTGCCATGAGGTCGAACCCCACCCGCAGCTGATCAGCTGTCTTCTCCTGGCACCCTAACACACAAAGTTGGAATGCCATGTGTTGGTCGTGGGGGTCCTGGGAGCCAGCCGTGGTGGTGGGTGCTTCCTGCTGTGTGATCTGTGCAGGGGGTGGGGTCTCCGCGATGCAGCTGGGCTGCCCTGCTCCTGGAGTTGGGGTGCCGAAGCTGTCCATGAGCTGCTGGAGGGCGTCGGTGTCGATGTTGGGGAGGTCCTCTTCGTCATCAGTGCTGAGTTGTTGTGTCTGCTCTGCAGGAGGTGTTGATTCTCCCTCTGCAATGTGAAGGGGAGATGCAGATTGACACTGTGTTCACATGTATGTTCACGCATTGTACAAGTTTACTAACTGACTGCATGACAGTGTACATTGTGACTGTTTGTGAAGAGATGCATATTTGATGCGGGACAGTTGACATTTCTACACCGTCAGGGATGTGAGGTTGTACTTGTCCATTGTCATCTCACAGTTTCCTGCTATGCCAAATGCGAATGGCCATTTTCTACACACAAGCGGCAGCAGTTGTGTCCTCTGTTCTGTTGTGAAAGTGTGGTAGTTTGTACCACATTGTTGTCAATGTTGAGGTGCTCTGATTCTTATGTGTGTGTGCTGCATTGTGGGTAAGTTGCCCCTTCAACTCTGATTTGGCTGGTCCTTCTCCCTTTCAGGCGGTGTGCCTTTCACTTCTGTGCCTATACAGTGCTGAGATGTTGCAGACTTGGGTAAATTGGGCTCTTGGTCGGAGTTCTGACTCTTGGGCATGGTTTGTCCGCAGATGTGCGCTACTTAATTGTGCATGTGTGCCATTGTGCCCATCTCCCCCCGTCCCCCCAGTCCCTGGTCGTTACTCACCCTGTTGCTGTTGGCTCAGGTCATGTTGTGCAGTGTCCGGTCCACCAACTCCTGCCACCGTCTCCCCAATGATGACTCGGGTCACCATTTCCTCCATCTCATCCAGCTCCTGGTGTGTCGCTGGACTCCCACCTCCAGTCTGCATTGCTGCTCTCAGGTTGGTAGCGATTTTCAGCTTGGTTTTGCGCTTCACATCAGTCCAGCGCTTCTTGCAGTCGTCCACTTCCCTTCTCTTCACTCCGACTGCATTCACCTTGGCCAAGATGGACTGCCATATTGTATTTTTAGTTGCCAATGTCACAGTGGAGGTGATGAACAGTTGGTGGTGGTGTTCTGTCACCTCCGTAATGAGGATCCTGTTTTCCTGCGGACTGAGACACGGGTTCCTCTTCTTCTCCTTGCCCTTCCCTGTCCCCGAGGTCCCAGGCTGGTCCTCCGTGGGGCTTGTGGGGTTCTGGTTGTCCTCTGTACTTGCTCCAGCTCCCTCCATGGTGCTTTGCAGTTGTTTGTGTTTTGTAGGTGGTTTTTTTTGCCGCTTTTATAGTGATTGTTCCCGCCTTACTTGTGGGACTTGCGGGCCTGGCGCTGCTTTTCGCTGGATTTTTATCGCAGTTGGGTCCATCGCAACTTTTTTCACGTTCGGGTTTCCTTTTTTATCGGCGTCGCGGTAGTTGTATAGCGGACATTTGAGGCGTTCTCGGGAAACTATCGCATGTTACCGCCGTGTTGGGAATACGACGTTGACACAGAGTTATTTTCCCGCGATAGACGGCGATATGGAAAATTGAGTTAGCCTATTTTGGCGATGTTTATCGCACGTTCTTGTGAATATCCCCCTATGAGTTTGTCCTACGAGGCAGATGTTCTTCGCACAATATAGAAACACTTTTTAGTTGTAATTTACATCAGTGGAAAATTTGGGGGCATATTAGCAAGACTGGCGATAAAATTATCGCCGTTTTAGCGGCAGGAAACTGCCGCTAAAATAATTGGTTTGCTAATATGCGTTATAGAATTCCAATAGAAGCCCAGGTTAGATGTCCTGCACATCTAACCTGGGCTTCTATTGAATTCTATAACGCTTATTAGCAAGCCAATTATCGCCGTTTTAGCGGCAGTTTCCTGCCGCTAAAACAGCGATAATTTTATCGCCAGTCTTGCTAATATGCCCCTTGATTTTTTTTATAGGCGCATGGAAAAGGCACTTTTGGCTTTAAATTACTGTAACCTTAAGTCACATTTTAAAGACGTATGCATGACTAAAAAAAAAAAAGGATAAAAAACGGGAAGAAAAAAGTATTGGTTCAGTAAAATATTGTTCCCCAAGCCCTGGCACCGAAATGTACTTCATTTTCGGTGAATGTGTACATTTGATGAGGCAAAATGCTGTAACTCACAGTGCAAGTGAGCCAATGTCTAAAGTGGCCTGACCCACTGCGCCATGTTGTATGCTGTGGTGGGCGCTTGCAACATATGAATTACAGTTGAACGTTACAATTAATGAAGAGGGCTGACCCAGAGCTTCTCTAAGTAAATATTTTTTATTTATGATTTTTTTTATTACATGAGGCTGTTGAAATAACGGAGCTGTCTCTAGGCCAGACCTTAAAAACCAGGGAATCACTACTGATTACATAAAAATACAAATAAAACCAATAGAGAAATAACACTTTAAAGTTATGCAAATTATAATTTACCCAACAAAATCACTGCAGCTCCATGATGTATAAGGATTGTCTCCTTTGCCGAACTTTGTCAACAGGTGAAAATTACCACCTAAAATACGTTTTCCAGTAAACCTCTGTTGCTAAACAATCTCCTGCAATGAATGGGTTTTGCTGGCGTTGTTACTTCTGTAAGATTTTTTGTTCACTAATTGTTCAGAAAAACCTTTGTGACATATGAAATTTACAATGTTTCCAAAGTTTGAATTTGAAGAAAACTTCACAAGCTGCAGAGGAAAATTTTCGCAACTTCACACACTAACTGGGAGCAATCAACTTGTATCCACATATCATGTGCCATGACCTATAGTAATACTGCTTGTAAATGATCAACTAGAATTTTACCAAACCAAAATGTTGACACTAGAGAAAATATTTTAGATTTCTATGCAACGTGAGTCAATTTTCCTCATGCATAACAATGAAGCTAGTGGCACTGTGATTTGGAGTTTGTTTTATTAATGAGTTCTCTCTAGTCATATTGCCCATCCAGCACATACGTCTTATGTACTAAATTCATCAAAATAGTTTGTCGATACACAGCTCCTTCATGCCACCATTTTACCATTTTTATTCAGCACTGTAAATAACAGGTTTTCTGTTACCTAATTTTATAGTACTCAATTACTGCTGTTTCAGATAGCACCAGCTTGGCACATTTGGTATGTAGTGCTATTATGTAGCACAGACCTAGATGGGGAGCAAAAAATCAATGTACATTGATAGAGATAAAACAGTTGAACAATTACATTTTAGCACATTTACAGTTGCATTACATTTTACAATATATGTTTACAATTTTAGGCAACTGGTGGTTAAGTGATTTGATTATATTAAGCAAATTTCCTTCAAGGGGTGGAGCACGGATCAAAACCCAGGTCCCCAAAGCTACCACTAAGGCGCTAGATCACATGTCCTCCAAACCACTTCACACTGCTAAAGTTTTCGTGGTTCGGGATCACCTGTGAATCTTGTGGGCATATAGTAATGTTATTAGGTGCCTGTAAGGCCTGATGCCATGAATTTTGAAAACACAACTGTCAGAGCTGTTTAAATGAAAGCAGATTCGGTTAAAAGTCAGTGTGCTTTACTGTTCAACTATAGTGACACTCCATTATACACATAGGGAGGGAACTGCCTTAGAATGTAGTTTCACTTTCCCTGGGCCTACAGAGACCATTGACGTCTTGAATTAGAGTGTAAAGTGTGCAGGAAAATCACATTTGTAACTTCCAAAATGATAACTGTACATCTTGTGGGTCATTCAGGGTTTCCCTATTTTTCAGGCTCAGCTCAGCATCAGAGCCCAGGCCTTGTTTCACCCTGCTGTGTCCAGTAATTGCATTTTCACCAGCATCAGGAACCAAGGCTGCCACCACACAAAAGGAGCAATTAGCTTTACTTCTCCCATCACCTGAAAAGGAAAGGGGTGGGGCGCAATCATCTGCATCAATCACTCAGCTGTCACACTGCAACAGGGAAGGGCCTGCCCAAGCCCACTGAACAAAGGATTGGGTGCCCAGACAACTGGAGCCAACCCAGAGTGTGTGGGGGGGGGGTGGGGGGTACCTTTGAAATTCTAGTGTGCAAGTCCCTGACAGTGATGTCAGCAAGGGGTGGAGCTGAGACTCCAGGAGCTGATATGCCCAGTGGCCCCTTGATGATGCCATTTTGGATTGTCCCAGCATATTGTGGGACAAGGGTGGAAAGGTGATGTGGCACCCCAGGATTGGTTAGGGGTGCCTGTCTTCTGGAACCTTCCTCTCCCTTTATAAACTCTTTCACAAGAGGAAGACTTTCTTCTTGCCTACAAATTTTCTACCTGCTTCGCTGCTGGATCCTGGGACTACCATGCTGAACTGGAAGGAGGAACGCCCTGACCCCACCCTCAGGACCCAGGACTCTGCCCAGCTAACCCCAGGACCAGTGGGTCTCCATGGGGGCCAGTGAGTCTGGCCCCCTTATTCCCCCTAAGGACCAGTTGGGGGAAGCCCTGGACTTTTCGGCACCCACCAACAAAGCCACAAAGGAGAACTGGTGCAGGGAGCCAGGAGGACCAGCTTTTTGAGGACTGCACTGCTTTGGGGGTGAGGACGGTTGCTGCAAATACAGCTGGTGGATAGAGCTGGCCACCAGGAGTAAAACAAGCTCAAGATCGTCCAAATCGGCCCAAAAGGGCCCAAGTTATGTCCTTTTAAAATTTGGTGACCTTTGTCCTTTCCTCGCACAGAGCGCGTGGAGCTCCACTACCATTTGATCGGATTCCCCCAGGCGGATTTATGGTGAAGAAGTCCGGGAACCCATCCCACGGCCCCCTGTGCTTCCTGGTGTGGGGAAGCATTGTCGCGCTTCCCCGAGATCATGGAGGATGGGAGGGCGCTGTGGCGCTCTCCTCGCTGAGCATGGGATGGGCCCAGGACCTCATCCCTGGCCCCCGGTAAGGATGATGAGGACAGGAAGTGCTGCCACACCCACAGTGTGGTCTGCTCTCCCCACTCCTGTGTTTGGGGGAAGCGGGAGGCGACCGCGGAAGAATGCCGTGTGCCGGCCGGAGCAGGCTGACCCAAATGCAGGTTGTCAGCTCCCGGGGCAACATGCATGTGTGCTGCCAGCGCGGGGAGCCAGCGAGGGCAGTGGGGGTGGGCTCCCCGAGTGCCCTCCAACAATGATAGTCTCGGAGGTGCCCGGGTGGGACCGGTCACCTCGATCCACCAAAAATGTTAAGGACAAATGCGGCACGAGGCCGCAAAGAGAACAAAAAAACATCACTGCAGCTCTCCTCAGCTCAGCTGGAGAGGCACTGCTATAATATTCACTGTACTCTGGAAACTCGCCCCATAATGCTTTGTGGGGCTTTTTTGTATAGAACACATTTTTGCCCATAACTTTGCCTGGGGTGGTCCTAAGATGATGGGACCACCACCAACTCCTTCAGCACGATGTGCTCTTGATGTTCAAGTGGTCCTCTTGGTCTTGACCCTAGGTTGGGGGGACCCCAAAATCATTCCCTTTTTGTCTGTGTGATGCATTTTCAAGTCCTCCCATGGCTGGGGCCAATGCTTATCAGCTGGGAGTTGTTAGTTGTCTAAAGGCTTTGTCCATGGAAATTCTTTGTAAGGTTTCTTAAAATTGAATCCGTTATTCAGGTGGCAATTCCCATGATGGGCTGAATATATGGTTACATTGCCATTCTTTCTTGTTATGTTGTCATATTGTAACACTCTCTAGGGGTGAACAGTAGAACTTGCACTTGTGTCTATATACAACAGAGAGTTTCCTTAGGGGCTAATTGAAATGTAGCATTTTATGTTGAATATTTTAAAAGTGTATGCTGCTATAATTACATAGTGATGTAATTATGAAGGTGATGCCCATGAGAGGCTAAATTGTGTATTTCATGACAAACATGCCTGTACATTTTACTTGCACCTGTCTACATGGACTAATGAGGCTGGCAGCCACTCCTGATCAAAGTCTTCATGCTTGATTGCCAGTTGTAAATGCTCTCACCCAAAGTTACTTCAAATATTGCAGCTGTTAACAAGTGAATGTTTTTGAGATGTGATTTGTTGGTCTAAATCTCCCCTTGGGAGAGACAAGAATGTTTATGCAATGTCATCTTTGGTATGTTCCATCTGCCAATGTAAATTAGTAAATTACTGCGTAGTATTTAGTAATGTGTGCGAATAAATGTATTTCTCTTTTTTCTAAAGAAAAAGTTCTGACTAGGCAATCATTTATTGAGTGTTATTATTGCGTGCCATTGATTGGTGATTCCTTGCCCACACCACCTCCCCTGAGTAGGCCTTAGACTGCTCCGCTTCGCTACCCTGTCAGAATCAAGCGCTACAATGGGGTGTTTGGTTCCCACTGAGGACAATTGAAGAACTATTATGCTGTGCTGGCCACACAACTAATAACCCAATTTCCAACAGCAATTGAAAAGAATGAGAGGATAGTTTCAGGAAACAATACAGTTCATGAACAAATTGACAGTTGGTAAATTCTGTGTATCTGGAAAGAGGACAACAGTTTGGACTAGTCTCATTAGGAAGAGTTGGGTGTATTTGTAGAATCTAATGCTCAAGTTCAGGTATATCTAGAAGAAGAAGGGTGTTCAGATTTTGAGAGAGATTTCCCAGAAATATTTAAGTCATATTTGAGATGTTTGAAAACATATGTCCACAATTTAAAGTAAAACAATAAGCAATACAGTTGGTTTCTAAAGAGAGGCAATTGCCCATATGTGTGCATGAGGTAATAAGGAAGGGGTTGAACTAGTTTTGCAGTTTAGGCGTGATTGAGTCGGGAGAAATAACATGATGGATTGCACCAATAGTTGTGGCCAAAAAACATAATGGAGACATCTGGTTATGTGTTGACCTGAGGGCTTTAAATGAGCTGATGTGATTCATAAGACCTCTTTACCCAATATACAGGAAATGATGACAGTGCTGACAGGGGCAAAGATTTCCAAATTTTTTGCCTCAGCGTAGGTATATCATCAGTTCCGTTTGCATAAGGATTCTCACAAACTAACAGTATTCATTGCTCCAACAGGTGCTTACAAGTTCAAGGGTATACCTTTTAGTCTTGTGTCAGTGGTCTTTTTTTCAAAGTGCTATGGTAGGGAACATTACATGGGTAAAATCCTATCAAGATGATGTGCTAATTTATGGTTACACTTGGGAAGAACATAATGAAAGAGCCAAGTGGATGTTAGAACATTTCAGAGAATATGGGCTAAAGTTAAAGGGCAGAATAAATGCTGTTTCATAAGTGGAGAGATAAATTACCTTGGTCATCATATTTCTTCAATATATGCTAGACTAAAAAAGGAGTTGGTGGAAGGTTTAGGACTTGCATAATTACAAAAATCAAATATACATGAAGAAACAATTGCATTTGCATCGAGATCTTTGAGGGGAGCTGAGTTTAATTATTCAGCAATTGAAAAAGAAGCCCAAATGGCACTTTAGCTATGCAAAAAGGTTATGATTTCATTCTGAGTGTTGCAGTTAGCATAAATGGTGATTGTGTTCAATTTTAAAACACAGATTTCGCCCATGGAATTTCCTCTGCTATGGAGGTAGCATTGTAAATGAGAGAATGTTTCATTTCCATCCAAATGCCAGTCCTGCTAATGGTCTCTCCACTATGCAATATTTTTAATTTCAAAGAGGTGTGATATGTACTGCCAGATAATCTCACATTTCTTGTGAAGAGACCAAAGAAGACAATAAATACTACTAAACAATATGTGTAAAGCATAAATCTGTCAGCATAAAAGTCCCCTCATTCAATGACGTGTTCAGTTTATATGGGTTACATGCATAGACTTCTATTGACTGTAAATAATGACAGCATTGCTAGCATTTCAAGACTTCTGGTGTGCAATAAAACTGGTGTTTTGGGTGAAAACACACTGATGTTTAAATCAAATTAAACCACTATACCAGCACTACATTTGCCATGCCAAAGTTCAGCTTACTACTGCCACATACTTGTGATCAGAGAGAAAGTGTTGTCTGCCACTACTCATGCAGACCATGTTATTATAATTGGAATATATGTCTCTTCTGAGAGTTACAAGTTAATGTTAGGTATTGTCTTGGCATCAGAGTACAGCTTGCGAAAGAGCCAGAAACAACATGGAGCACCTCCGGTGGGCATGTATGATTTGTCAAGGTCACTAGGAGAAAAGCACAGGACTATCCAGAACAACTACAGGGGCATGGCAGCAGCTTTCCAAAGCTCTTAGGAGGACGTTCAACCCCAGCTGTATTTCATGGAGTTAGCGAGTAGTGAAATTGGGTTGGTGTTGTGTGACCAAACCTTAAACACATACCTCTGGACCATGGTGAAGCATGCCCACCATCAAAGACAGTTACACCGGTGAAGGCATGGGCCAGCAATCTGCTATTTTATTGCTTGATACTTATTTATTGCCCTCCTCTAAATCAAGCTGCCAAGCACACTAAGCCTCTTTCATTCCTCGTTCATCCTACACGTCCAGAATATTTGCACATTAGCTGTTGGTAGCAGATTCCTTCACTTCAGGGGCTTTAGGTTCTGGTGCTGTATCCAATCACACCTCTGCATGAAACCTGACCACATAAAGTTTAGATGCATGCTGAAGACCCACTTTTAGAACTTAGGTGCTCCAACTGCTGACTCAGACCGTCTTAATGTTCTCTCTCTCTCTTTCTCTCTCTAACCTTTCTATGTGCTCTCAAGTGGCTTTGGGGTGTAATCAGTGCTCTGTAAAATCCAAATACAAATCAATAAAGGGCTGATAATTCATTACCTCCTTTCTGTGTGTGGGAGGCTGCAACTCAACACAGGCTATGCAGTTACTGGATGTGATGGAGCTGTGATTTGAGTCAAGGCACAGACCTTTCATCAGTACCCCTGTGGAGAGAATGTCTACCAACTCTCCCTAGAAAAGGTTGGTGCAGTATGCACAACTGGGGACCTTTGCCTTTATCATATTCGTACATGGCTAAAGAATGCATGCTGTTTATGTGTGATGTGTGTTGCATAGCTACACTGTTAATGATGGGATCTATTTGGATTCTTTGTGTGGGTGCTGCACTAAACAGTGGTCTCTGTTGTGTCAAGACTGGTATGTCCATCTTGAACATACCAGTTAATTCTACACCCTTTTGTTCACATGCCCGGAAATCTGCTGAACCTGGTGTCATGTTATTTTTTCCTGTCCTGGATGAAACTCATACATCACCCATTTGCTGTGTTGTGCTCAGATGATGTGTTGGCAATGGGCTTCAGTCTGGGGCCAATGTACATTATGCATTGACATCCTTGAGAGTTATTATTGGTCCGACTATGGACTCTAGGCTCCGAAGCCCACAACATCTTGCCAGCAACAGGGACAAAATGCTCCTCCAGAATAAGAAGAGCTTATAAAATCTCTATATGACTGTGGCTTGGCCACTGAACTGTTACTGAAACCCTCAGTCAGAACTTGGTTCATCTTTACCATCTTAGCACAGATGGGTCTGCACGCCAACGTAAGTAGAGAAGACACTGTGTTAGAACCCCTTTCAGAGGGCCATGGGACATGCAGAGGCTACTGGGCCCAACCGTGGTGGTTGAGGCCTTTTACTCCTGATGTCCTGGGGCCCGACCTACTCTCGATCCTGAGCAACTGGGCAAAGTACCCCTTCTGCACGTGACTCTCAGTGGTAGCTGTGATCGAAGCAAGGGCTCCTTTGAAGGGAGATGTAGTTGCAGGTCAGTGAACACGACTCATAACTCAAAGTGTAAACTGTACGAACAATAAATCAATCTCCAGTCAAATACTTCTTTTATAAGAAAAAGTAGTATTTTATTTCTAACTCTACACATCCATAGAAATACAACATTCAGAAGCAACAACACAATCCCCTTGAGTCTGGGGTTCTAGTGGTTGTCAGGCAAATCCCTTTCCTACTCTCCTTTGTGGAACATGTTTGGGGTGATTCCCCATTCACTGGTGGCTGCATCTAGGGAATGCTCACTATTTGGTCATACTCAAGAGTTCCCCTTTGACTTGTCAGGTTTTAGTCAAATATTTCTATGGTGTCTGTTAGACCTGCCATTCTTGGCGTGGTCTTCGCTCTAACCTTTTGCCTTCTACCCTCCCGTTTAAGTTGACATTGTTTTTTTTTCTGGTCTTAGAATTCTGCGCTCCTTACCACTGCTACCCAGTGCTAAAGTGCTTGTGCTCTTTCCCTAAAACATGGTAACATTGGCTCATACCCAATTGGCACACTTAATTTACTTATACGTCCCTAGTAAGGTGGTATTGCACGTACCCAGAGCCTGTAAATTAAATGCTACTATTGGGCCGTCAAATAATCCTAAAAAACTGGCACCTGCTTCAAAACCTGGAATGTCCCTTTGAACGGCCGTTGTTTGCCATGAAGAAAGATACGAGCATTGGACAGCAACTGGTGAGGGCTGACTGTACATCAGTAACCAAAAAGCAGGACCTACTCTCTCAGTGGAACTTCAAACCAATCGAAGGCCACCATAAGTGTGGAAACTGCGTATCTTGTGAAACCACTTGTGAAGGATCTATATTTGAGCATAACAACTTTAAATGGGTCCACAAGTCCTTCTCAAACTGCAAAACGAAGAACGTCGTTTATGCAATCACTTGCCCTTGTGGCAAACTATACATTGAAAAAACCAACCAAGAGGTCCGACTACGAATTGTACAACACCGATCCAGAATTTGTACAAAAGTGTTGAATGCTCCTATGGTCAGTCATTTCACACAGGCCAACCACAGTGAAAAAGACATAAAATGGACTGTTCTTTGTGTCGTGAAACAGATGCCTAGAGGTGGAGATGTCGAAGCGTTTCTATTACAAAAGGAAGCTTACCTTATACTAAAGTTTAACAGCGCCATATCTGGCCTAAATGAGATTTCTGAAATATCAAGGACATAAGCATCAACGATCTTTAAATACCATTGAATACAATGAAACAGTTGTTAATGAAACGATCAATGAGATGCACTACATTTCCCAGCATCCACTTCTATAGCACTCGTGAGCAACAAACATTGGCCCTGCAAACCGGAAGTTGTATCCCGGAGATTTAAACATCTGACATTTCAGGTGAGAACAGCTGAGCTGACACAACCCCGAGCGGCAGACAGAAGCTGCAGGAAACTGATTAATGGCCGCACGAACGTTTTTCATGTAAGTCGACTGTCCTGCAACAACACATCCCAGCGAAACTATCTTTAAACATATGATGATGTTAAGTTAAACTACTGCCCTACGCGCCTGTTGTTTCAGAAAAAATTGACACGCGTCCTCAGAAATCCGAACACATTTCACGGCTTCGCAGCCACTGACAACAATAGAACTAATTTAACGCCGCTCTGCCCACAGAAGCTGCATGAACTAGGTTAACGGCCGCACAAGAGTGTTGAGAAGTAAGTCAAAGGTTATATAACATCGCTGTTCAGTGAAACTATCTTGAAACATGGGCGGATGATCATTTCAATAACTGTTTCACGCGTCTGTCGTTTCAGAAAAATCGACACGCATTTTCAGAATATCTGAACGCTCAACACGGCTTCACCAGCGCTCTGAACTAACAACCCGTCCAGAAAATTCCTAGCTTGGTCTACAACCAAAGACCCTATAAGTAAGTCAAATAGCCAGTACTTACTGTCTACAACAGTTTTCACTTTCAATTAAGTTGTTTTTAACTTTGTAACACCCGTTCATGTTTCAGGCCAATCGGTCAGCAACGTGTGTAAATCGGGCTACTCACAATCACGAAGAAGTGATTTGCAAACTCAACAACAGGTACAGATCCCTTTGTTGTTTATTCCTAAGGGCCTTATAACTCTAGTGGACAAGGAGGGCAACTTTAAAAATATCCTTTTCTTTATTGGCCTTACAGAATCCAGTCACTGCCCTGAAGAGAATCCCTGTAAATATAGTGGGATTCGAAACGCGTCGGCACGCTTAACCACCAGGGGAAGAGTTTCTCATAAAAATATGCATAGCAACAAAGGGGACTAATGAGTTCAAAATGTACAATCCCTCTGTTGTGCCAAATGTTTTACCCCCGATGGTTGGTAACCCGAGCTTGTTTCACTAAAATTGTAATTGATTGAAACGTGGGTTACCTTGTTTCTCTTGACTGGTAACAGTTTACATTGATTTGCCATTTTGAACATTGTTTTGATGTTTTTTGTTAGTTTGTCTTGATGTTATGTAATTGTGAAGTGTAGTCCAAACCTGTCTTGTGAACTTACAAAAAGAGTATTAATTGAAAACATTGAATAATTAAATGATGTAGACCATCATACTTAAAGATTTTGGTCTGAGTCTGTTTAAATAATTGGCAGCATCGCAAACGATCAGCTAGATATCTTATGTTTATAGTACTATTGGGCCTGCAGCACTGAATGTGCCATCCACTTAAGTAGCCTGGTAAACATGTCTGAGGCCTGCCATTGCAGAGCCTGTGTGTGCAGTTTTAAACTGCCATGTCGAACTGGCAAAATAAGCCTTTTGCCAGGCCCAAAGCTTCCTTTTTAATACATGTAAGTCACCCTTAGGGTAGGTCCTGGAAAACCCAAAGGGCAGGGTGTGTTGTCTTTAAAAAGTTGGACATGTACTTTTACGTTTTACATATCCTAGTAGTGAAAAACTTAAAAATTTGTTTTTCACTGCTGCAAGACCTACCTCTCCCATTGGATAACATTGGAGTTAGTCTGTTACATTTAATAAGCTGTAATTTCCAAATGGGAATAGGTAACCAGTTCATCTTTCGTGTCTTTGGAATTGTCATGAAAAATCCTAACTTATGGTGAAATCGGATTTTAAATTATAATTTTGAGAATGCCACTTACAGAAAGTTGGCAATTTCCTGCCTTGGCCATTTGGTGCATGCAGCCTGTCTCTAGGTCACATGGCTGGGTGTAGTAGACAGTGAGGCTTTGTGTATACCTCCTAGGCAGCCACACACACAAGGGAGCTTAGGTTGGCCTGGATGGGCCATCACTGGCAGGATGGGAGGGAGGAGCTAGGCTTGAATAGGCTATGTCTTGTCCACACACAAAGGGCTACATACCCCTTGTAAAAAGGATGGAGCCAGGGTGGGGGGGCAGGGCACCTGTGCATTTCAAGGCATGCCTCAAGAAGCTTCTTTCACTTCAAAGGCACAACTGTGTATAAATATTGGACCTCGACACCAATTCTTCAGTACACTTTTGAACTCTGTTGGACTGCTGCTCTGAAGGAACTGCTTCCCTGTAGTGCTGACATGCTGCCTGTTGCCCTCTTGCTTGGCTGAGAAGAGAACTGGATCGGCAGCTTCACCCTTGAACCCAGTATACCAGATTCCAAGGGCTAGTCTGCTGGCCTCCTGATCTGAGTCTAAGGGACATTAAAGGCTCCCCAACATCCTGCACCAGCCCCTGAACCTGGCTGAAGTGCATTTCTGACCCCCAAGTGGTGCCCCTCAGGTCCTGGACCCTTGGTGTGGCTCAGGGAGCTGTATTTAAGCTTTTGGGCTCTTTGCAAGCAGGTCTGTTCACACCAAGATCTCGCTACTCGCACCACAATTCAACGCGAAGCTCTGGCAGCCGCCTCTTCGTACTACAGCATCGACTTCTAGCAGGGGACCGCCAGCGCAAACTCCAGCAATGCCCATCTGCTATGCCTAGCCCAGTGGTTCCCAAACTTTTTTGACCCCCGGCTCCCTTGAGCTATTGGCCGTTGGCCGTGGCTCCCTATTATGTTACTTTTTTTTGGCAAGTGGGGGGATGTAAGCACAGCCTCAGGGGTACTTTCATTTTTCTCCCTGAAAATAATTGGGATGAAGCCGATGAAGGTATTAAAATCATGGAGTGTGTGAAAGTGTGTCAATGGTAGGCTATGATGTGCGTGACAGGTCGTGGTAAGACCTTTTAGGTAGTACTTGCATGTAGTCATTTGACTCACAAATGAGTTTTGAAGAACTATTGCTTTTACACCAGACTTTGCATGTATGTGTTCATGCGTGTGTGGTGCTCTGTCACTAACGTATGTTGAACTATGCAACAAACTGCATTGTTTGCAAAGATGGGGGAAATATGGCATCCCGGCTGAATAGTGTGCTGGTGCAGGTTGTATGATGAGGCATGTGAAATTCTGGAAGAATGGAATGTAGTGGTGGTAATAACAAAAGGGATCCAATTGGAGGTGCCATGCAAATCCTACAGATAAATATGAAAGTCCAGACTTTACTAGTGTGGCTTTCTTGGGTACTAGTAAGACTGCCAGCACGAGCACTGATACTAGAACCACAGCTAGGAACGACAATATTGCCGAAAAACTATCCACGGCCTTGCCACCCTCTTCTCACACTTTGAGGCCATTAGATGAGCTAGCCACAATTAAATAAGTCACTTATGCTGCTTTCCAGAGTAGCATGTGAAAACAGACTGTAGGAGTAGCACATGGAAACAGACCACAGAAACAAACTTTACAAAAGCATATTGCAAAACAGACTACCAAAATCTCCATATTATGTTAACATCTCCCACAAAAATGAATCCTTGCCCCTCAAATGCATGTTGATTTTTCAGAGAAGCCGGTTTAAGTACGGCCCAGATTTTGGCAGAATTTATTTTGAAGACTCTGCAAAAGATATTTGAACAGATTACATTTTCACATGGGGCAAACACTGGTCTTTGCAGCCGTGCCTCACTATGGAAAGGTTGGTGTCCTTAAAATAGGTTTCTGGAACATTCAGCATGCTGCGTGGAAGCGGGGGCCCAACTAAA
This sequence comes from Calotriton arnoldi, assembly GCA_963921515.1. NCBI lineage: Eukaryota > Metazoa > Chordata > Amphibia > Caudata > Salamandridae > Calotriton > Calotriton arnoldi. Next base: position 503,466 of record CAWUFW010010967.1, on the reverse strand, counting down.
CATCTGTTTATCTATTGAGGAATGCATGCAAGCACATACATAAGAGTATGTGACATCTGAACACAAAAGCAGGAAAAAGCAAAAAGCATCAGCGTTTTTAATGGTTTGTGCTTGTGTTATTTAATTGCCGAAACTTCATAGAATTCTCAGCTCACAAAAATACATGTCAAGAGTGCACTGCTGTACACTGAAGGCTTCCGGTTCCCAATCTGTGTGCTTGGTGCACGGCGCCCCTGGCTACTTTTCATGGCGGACTGGGGTGCCACGGCGCACAGATTGGGAACCACTGTCCTAGCCTGCTCTTTGCACTACTTCAGCAGCCTCCCGTTATGTTCTCCCTGCTCCTCGCAGCCCCCTCCACCACGAGCGGGACTCTTAGCACCGGCCTATGAAGGTGAAATTCAGAGGCCTTACCTGGTGATTGTAGCCGACCTGCGCTCCGTTGCGATCGACCTGAACTTGTGACTTTGACCCAGACCAGCACAACCAGATATCCCTTGTTGGTGCTTTATGCTTTTTGGCGCTATTTTAACAACAACAACAAAAATTCATAACTCCGGTTCTACTGATGTACTTTTTGCCGTCTTGGGGTCAAATAATTTATAAAAATGTTCTCTTTTTTTCTAAATTAGTGTGGGATTTTCCTTGTAAACCAATAGCACTCAAGCACACACTGATAAAGTCACAAACAAAGTCTCATATTGAGAGTCCAATATCAATTCCAGTCCACACGAGTCACGATGTGTCCAAAACGTTTTACTCCATAAGCAGTTTTCACATAGTATTAATCCAACAGAGCCGCAGCCAACACATGTTTCGTCCAGCTGGACTTTTTCAAGGCTAAAGATAATGGCTTATCAAGGCAAGGTGCACATAGCGACTTGCAGACCGTGAACTGCACAAATCGGCACGCTTATCAAGGTGGTGCCTTTCCCTGACACCTTTGAAATTAACCACGGAAGCAGACATATATCGCATTCTTGGAATACTTTGTATCAGCCCGGAAACTGGGCAATCGAACATGTGAGGTCACAGACAGATGAACTTCTTGCTCGTACCTTTTGAAACATATATCTTATGAAAGACCTCAACTCCCCGTTTGGATATATCATTATATCTTTAGCCTTGAAAAAGTCCAGGTGTACGAAACACGTGTCGGCTGCGGCTCTGTTGGATTAATACTATGTGAAAACTGCTTATGGAGTAAAACGTTTTGGACACATCGTGACTCGTGTGGACTGGAATTGATATTGGACTCTCAATGTGAGACTTTGTTTGTGACTTTATCAGTGTGTGCTTGAGTGCTATTTGTGTTCAAGTTATTGAGTACACACCTTGTTCTCAACCTGTGGCCAGATTAGCGCCAAAGGTGGCTTGGTGCTCAGCACGTCAGCACCACGAAGTGCCTAAACGACTTTTTGTATTGACTATTGCCAAACATTAAGACTAGATGTGCAGACACTGTGGCCTAGCCACCAGATGATTTTCTTGGGATTTTCCTTGTGTTGTGTTTTCACTTTATTGTTGTGTTTGTACTGCATAAATACTTTACACTCTAGCCTCTAAATGTTAAGCTTGACTGCTTTGTGGCAAACTACCAGAGGGTTCAGCACAGGTTAATTTAGGGTTGGCTTGTGCCTCACCCTGACAAGGATTGTGGTTGCTGCCTTACCAGGGCTCCCACCCCAGTCAACCAAAAACCCATCTCTTTCAGTGCTGTAGCACCATTAGCAGGAACCCTCTGAGTCCCAGCAGGCCCGTTTCACCCCTTACATGCTCTCGGAGCACAGAAGAGTTCAGCTGGGCAGCAGGTGCCCTCAGTGCAAGCACCCACAAGTCCTACTCTGCTTGGAGAAGTAGGGCTTCCCACCGTCCACGCAACAGCACCCGGCAGCGCAGCCTATCTCTCCTGAGTGGTGCTGCTGGAGTTCTCTTGGTTGTTGGTGTAGCTCCCAGCTCACGAAGACTTGGTAAGTTGGCTATACCCAATTTGGTTAGGGGGTTTGGAGGAGGGGGATCCTTCCTTTAACTCCCGACTGGAACCAACGAGGGTGCGATGTCATCCACGGTATCCTCAGCAGGTCCTCACTGGGTAGTTGGGGGCAGTTTCCTCTCAGTGCGGTTCCAATCCACCAAACGTAGCCTCAGGTTCACCTTCGGGCAGCGTCCTGAACCCTTTGGTACCGGCAGCCCCTCCTGGCAAATGGGGTTTCCGCAGTACAGGATAATAGAACCGCAGGCTCCTCCGGCACAAGCGCCCCTGACCAAGACAATTGGATGTCTTAGTACTTATGGTAACAACTTTACCAGTGGCCCCCTCTAGCACATGGGGTCACCACAGCGCTGCAGTATGGGCTTAGTAAGACCCGCACGGTGCTCAGCACATGGCTCAGTCCAGGGCGGGCCCTCTCCTGACATTCACCAAGCCGACACTGCACATGGGCAACAACCCAATCGATGCACAGCCGAATCCTCACACCTCACACATGGAGGCCTCACAGTAGGGTTCCCCCCTGGACCTCCCTCCCTCAAATGTTCTCCTCTTCCTCATAAGGCACACTGGTCTTGGCAAGCAGGCAGGCACTTGTGCTCCTGGCTCCAGGACAGGTGGTCTTAGTTTTCCTGGGTGATGTCCCCTCACTCAGCAGGGAGACTATCAGGGCTTTACCCCCAGTCCTGGTCACAGGCAGAAGTCTTGCAGAGCTTCCCCTTCTCCCACAGCCCATCTGGCTGATTGGCAGAGGACAACATTTGAGGTCTCAACCTCCCCTTCTTATTGTCCATTTCCACAAAATGTAATTTAGACTCTGAGTCTTTGAAGTTTTATGTTGAGGTTCTGCTTCTTTTGAAGTGGACATTTCTCTTTTTCTTCTTTCCTCATAAAAGGATGCCTGTCACTTCAGGCAAGACTCCAAATCCGATTGACCCACAACACAATTCATAGGCATGACCAGAGATCACACCTGTGCATCAAAAGATTAATCTCAGGCACCCAGCCCTACTCTTTATGATTCCTTCATCAGCCCTAACTCCTTTCCTGAGATATATCCAGGCCCCTTCCTTGTGATCTCTCACTGAATCAAATAGCAGCCTTTTGAAGTGTAAAGGAAACCTCTATCTACTTTCCTCCAGTGTGTGTCCCACCCAGCTCACAGGAATGCAGCAATATACAAATCTGTCTGGGGGATTCCTCTCCTCCTCATGTCTTGACCAGCCAGGCCTGGGCTTCCCAAAATGGAACCCAGGGTCCTCCATATAATGTACCATTGCAGACACACTTACTCAGAGTACATTCACAGCACACTTACTGTCCAGCATTGCTACCTCCATGCAGTGTATCATTACAAGTACATCTGCATTCAGCACACAAACTCGGTCTGCGTGCACTGTTTAGTTCTGAAGATTTTCCTTACTGTACCAGGGTGTGCTATTTGAAAACCCACACACTGTCTGCACACACACACTCACCATGTGCACGCTGCACAACACTTCACCCTTCAAGTATAGCACTTCACACAAGCACACTTACACCCAGCATATGCTTTCATTGCACACGCACTGCACAGCACTACATCTCTCATGTAATGTATTCCTCGTAGGCGTAAATACAATCAGTACATGCACTAACCATACATTTACTGCACAGCACTGCTCTATGCCTGTAATGTACACTTCCCGGGCACACATGCATCCAGCATAGAGCCACTATTCCTGAGCTGAGCAGCACTACACATCTAACTGATGTAAACCAAGGGTGAGTTAAGTCTACATCAGAACTTATAAAAAAGGTGAGTGAGCCTGTAGGCCTCACTCCAGAGACACAGGGTAAAAAGGTCCCCTTCACTACTACTGATTACTACATGGTATGCTGCCACCACCATGCTGCTGAACTCCTGATGAAGGTGGTGGCCTTCCACCACTACCAGTTTATCGCTTTGGGTGCCCCTCCCAGTCCAACAAGACCCCAGTCCACGAGACAGGCCTATCTCATGGCGCCCATGCATGATCTGTGTTCACCTATGACAAAACACCAGCATTAGGGATCCAGACAACAGTACAGTTGGGAACTCAGGGCAGGAGTACATGTCTCTTACCATGCAGATGGCTTTTTCATCTCAACACACCAGACCAGAGAATGAATCTGTGTTGCACTACTACACGCTCTCCAGACTGGATCTAAGGGGGTCATTACGATGTCGGTGGGACCAACACCGACTTGCCATCGATGTCGGTCCCATTGACATCTGAAGCCGCAGTCAGACCGCGCATTACGATGCATCAGTCGGACCGCATAGGTGCAGGGACTGACCGACAGCTTCCGACAGGCTCAAGGACCCTGTCGGGCGGTCGGTCGGATCGCATTCCCCACAATGGGTATTACGATCAACCTTCCCGTCTGCCCTTTTATGGCTGTCCGCCTGCCATGAAAAGACAGGCGGAAAGTGACTTTGGGGGCTCCTAGCAGGGCCCCTTACCACTTGGCCCTCTTCTATGGGGCCTGGGGGGCACCTATGGTGCCCCCCTAAACATCCCTGCACCATGTGACAGGCACCACATGGTGCATGGATGTTTCCTAAGTGTATATTTTCTATTGCGGCTTGTGCTGTGGCTCGCAGCACAAGCTGCAATGGAAAGTATACACTTTCCGACCGCCATGAAGGCGGTTGCATCCAAATAATGGAAGTGGGACCGCCGACTCCTTGTCGGGCGGTCCTGCTTCCGCTACGGTGCATACTTTCAACAGGAATCACACATTCTCAAAACCTCTGACGTCACTCATGCAGGAAGAGATAAAGGACTAGAGAGACAGGATATAATACCAAGACTCCTGCCGGGTCTTAGAGGGACTTAAGATTTTGTAAGTGGACAGACTGACACTGGGTCCTGCCACAGTAATATGGTCACCTCTCTAGGATATGATGAGAGAGGAGAGGTTTAGTTAGTGTAGTCAGGCCCATCTTCATTACTGAGTCTCCAGTGGCAAACTAGATTGGAATGAGGAATATATTTAGTACATGTATTAATATAGTTTTATGCTGATCATGCCACAAAATGCCATCCAAACACGTTGAATGTTTTGAGATAAGTAACCCAACCGGTACCGAAGAGTAATTATGTAAGAGTAATCTAATTAGATAACAATGGCAGTTGACCCGCTGCCAGAGAGATCCTGCAAGTGGCAAAGTAGGTGTGGTTAGGGAAATCCATGAACATATCAAACAAGGATATAGCCAACTTATGAACAAAGAACCACAGTGCCAATGCACTTTCAAATAATTGACTACACCATCTAAGGATGGCATGGCAAAAATGAGGCTTGCGCACAAGTTTGACAGTTCATGGGTTGAATGAATCGGTCATAGCAATGCTAAAGAGACTATGGATCCCACAGTAAATATGTTTGAAAGTTCAATACACAAGTGGGACAGTGTACACCAAACTTACCATATAATTCCCTTCAAGATTGCTTTCACCTTTTCCCTAATAACACAAAAAACACAATAACTTATATTTTGCCAGGTGTACATCCCCATTCCAGGCCTGCTCACTGCCCATAAACACACCAGATCCACCTACTGCACATAAAATAAAAATGTGACCACTAATTAATTTGGGGTTGAGGCTGAGGTCGGCATCCCAGAGAGTACAAATGTTCCTGACCATAAATTAGATTAGGCCAGCATCTCTTAAGAATGTATCTTGTCTTGGCGTCACTGAGTTTTAACCTCTTTTGGCACATCCAATTTTCAGTTGTTTTTAGCTCATTTGAACCATTTGAAATCTGGGCCTCTTCATCTGTGACTTTCAGTTATATTTGGGTATTATCTGCGTAGGAGTGGATTAGTAAACTAGAAATTTTAGGTAGTGATAACAAAGGGGCGCTTGAGGTACTACATATGTTCTTGAGCACGAAGGGCATGAACATTCAATAAATCTGACTTCTTGTGACTGGTCTTCGAGAAAGGATTCAAACGTTTTTAGTGACTAATTGCTGACAAGGGCCACTGGTTACAGAGATTGCAGAATGACACAGTGGTCTGTGTTGAAGGCATAGGATAGGTGGAGGAGGATCAGCATACAGAGTGATCCTTAGTCATCCTGCTCTAGGTTTTCATTTTACAGATTAATAAGTGTAATTTTTGCAATTTTTTGGAGCAAAAGCCTAATTGGTTGATTTCTAGGATGTTTTTGATTTCTGAATGAAAGAGGTGCTAAAAGGCTACAGCTTCATATCTTTGGAAATCTAAGGGATACCTGCAATGGGGATGAAATTGTTGGATAACGGCCCTCTCTGAAGGGTCACCCCAAACTTTTGCCTTCCTCCTTCTATGTTTCTGACCTTCTTTTTGTTGGTTTCAGGACTCTGAGCACTTTACTACTGCTAACCAGTGCTAATGTGCATGTGCTCTCTCCTCTAAACATGGAATTATTGGTTTACACTTGTTTGGCATATTTAATTTATGTGTAAGTCCCTTGTAAAGTGGTATACCATACACCCAGGGCCTGTAAATTCAATGCTACTAGTGGGCCTGCAGCACTGATTGTGCCTCCCACACAAGTAGCCTTTCAAACCTGTCTCAAGCCTACCACTGCAGAGCCTGTGTGTGTAGTTTTACTGCCACCTCGAGTTGGCATTTAAAACCTTTTGCCAAGCTCTAAAGTCCCCTTTTATGACACATAAGTCACACCTAAGGTAGGCCCTAGGTAGCTCATAGAGCAGTGTGCTGTGTAAGCAAAAGGTAAGACATGTACTTTAAAGTTTTGCATGTCCTGGCAGTGAAAAATACCTACATTAATTTTCACTTCTTTGAGGCCAACTCCTCCCATAGGTTAACATTAGGAATTCCTTGACACATTTTAAGCTGTAATTCTGGATTAGAAAGGAGTAGCTGTATCATGTTTTATATCTTTGGAATGGTAATGACAAACCCTCTTTACTGGTAAAGTTGGATTTGACATTACAATTTTCGAAATGCCACTTTTAAAAAGTGGACATTTCTCTGCTCTTACAGCTCTATGTGCCTGCAGCCTGTCTCCAATACACATCTGGGGTAGGTGACAGCTACACATTGTGCATTCCCTCTAGACAGCAACAAACACAGGAAGGTTAGGTCTGTCTGAGAACTCACCTGCATTCTGATGGCACACCTGAATAGGCAGTGTCCTGTCCCCACTGATAGTCTGGAGTCAGGGTTGGTAAGACAGGACCTTTTTGCACTTCAAAGGCCCTTCTCTGAAGTCATCCCCACTTCAAAGGCACAACTGGGTATAAGTACTGGGTCTCTGACCCCACCAAATCAGACACTTCTGGACCTACAATTGGACTTTGCCAGAAGAACTTATGTGCTGCATCAAGGACTGACACTCTGCTGGACTGCTGACCTGGAAAACTTGCTTTTCTGCTGTGCTGCCCTGCTGCTCTCTGACCCCGCTGAGGAGAGCTCGACTATGCCTTGCAACCAAAGTGATCTCGAAGGGCTTGTTGGCTTGTCTCCTGTTGCTTGAGAATCAGGGCTATCAAAGTTTCCACCCCTGCTCCTATGCTTGGTGCACTGGAAGTGGACCCAGATACTTGCTACAGAGAAATCGACACATCTCCAGTCTTCGTGTAGCAGAACCGGAGCATCAACCATGTTGCAGGAGTAGAACTGGCACATCACACTCAAATCTGCTGCATAACGCCCGGAACCACTGCTTCGGAACCAACGCATCCCCACCACTGCATGGACAAGATCAACACATCCCTTCCAGCATGGATTACCGGGTGCATCGCATTCGGAACCTCGCACCTAGAACAGGCACGTCGCTCAACAGACAAGACGCATCGCTGCCACTGCGTGAAGAAAATCGACGCATCAACTTGACTGCGGGCCCGACATCGATGCATCGATTGTCTGGACCTCGCATCACGCTGTTGCGACCAGGATCAAGGTACTCTGTGCCCCAAGCCTGCGTGGCTCTTGTCCCCGGCATGCACTCCATCACGGTTGCCTTGAACTGTTGATTTTGTCCCAGTCCAGCACGACCAGATAAACCCCAATAGGCACTTATTGCTTTTAAGCGCTAGAACCCTTTTTATTCTATAAAAATTCATATCTCGAATTCTACCTATTGGATTTTTGTTGTTTTGTTCTAAATTTATTTATAAAAATTATTGTCTATTTTCTTAACCTGGTGTGGAGTCTTTTTGTGGTGTTTTCATTGTGTTACTGTATGTGTGTGTGTTGCACAAATACTTTACACATTGCGTCTTTAGATAAACCTGACTGCTCTGTGCCAAGCTACTAGAAGGTGAGCAAAGGTTATCTTTTATTGTGTATCTAGCTTACCCTGACTAGGATTGTGCTTCCTGCTTGGACAGGGTGCATACCCCTGTCAACCAGATACCCAGCTTCTAACAGTAAATATTTAGGTTTGATGAATATTGAATTGCTTTATAAGATCGTATGAACCATAGAAATGTTTAGCGGTGGGGGACTTTCTCTATTTTGAAGGCATTTGTGTATGAATGTTGTGGTATTTGGGCAAAAGTGTCCTTTTGTTTGGAGGTGGTATCGGCTTGGTAAGGGTTTTCCAAGACCTTGCTTCGTCTGAGGCCTTGAAGGCGATTTGAGATGTTGGCCCTAAGCACTTTAGAAAAACTGAAATTCTGTTGGTCTGTCTGTCATAGATCCCTCTCCTGGATCTCTCTCCAGCAGGGCTGGGTGGTTATTTTGGGTTTTTCCAAGCCCGGAAATAATGCAAACTGCCTTTTTTTTTGCTTTTTGGAATCTGCAGATTTGGTAGGATGAATGCTTCATTATAAAGTAGTTGCCACAGATAAAGTAGAACAAAACCTGAATTCCTACTACAGAACGTGTGAATAGTAACCTTTTTGGTCAATTTTAGTTGTGAATAAGAATGAGTAAATATGACCATATGTAGGCTTTGTTTGGATCAGGTCTGGGATGTAGTTATGCTTTATTTCGCTGTGCCATGGAATTGTTTGTGGATAAGACTGAGGGGATATGAAGATTACACAGACATTCACATTCATTGTAGCTACCCAAAGATAATTACAAATCCCAAATTAAGCGGGTGATTTCCAGAATTGAAGTATCAGCATGAGTGAGTACATGGCATGAGTGTTTAGCACCTTTCTGGAGCCACATGAACCAGGAGCTATTAAAAGTAATTTATCTCAGTTATTTGTGCAGGACTTGGATGGCCCTGGTGAAAGCTAGAAGGCATGTTTAGCTACCATAAAACCAGCTGAAACATGTTGACCTTGGGGCAGGGAAGCCATCAAGCTCTAATTGCCTTTGTTTTTAGTGCTGACAAGGCTGCTCTTCCTTGTAAAAATTGAAAAATACAAACAAGCAGCCTTAGGCATTTTTTTTTACTTCCTTTTTCCTGGTCCCTTTGACAAAAGGTGTTGGCAACAAAGTACTCTCCCCATAAGAGGGATTTAGCCCAGCCGGTACCGCAAAAACTTACTGGGTGAGAACTCAATGATGAAGCATGCTACATAGAAGTGTTAAGATGGACATGAGGGGAGGTGATAGAGAGCAAAACTTGAAAAAATGTGGAAATAGATGGATTGAGACTCTGAAATGTGTTGACAATTGGTGGAATAATGATAGGGAACTACATACATTTCCGGTTAAATTAAATAATTAGGAATTTGCTGTCTGTGTCAGGGATACTTGTCTTACTTTGCAGATGTTTTTCCTTACAATATGATATCTGGTGATCTTAGACGCCATATAATCTGGATGTAATTTGGTTAATGACTAAATGATGTGAGTCAGGGAATAAAGTGCATACTAGGCTAGCAATAAGGAGATTTGTTTGTAACCAGTGTGGGTCACTAATGACTAGGACGATGAATATCTATAGACAGAACATGAGTTCGGGTGCTCAGCAGCTATAATTACTGACATTAACTTAACCGTTCTTAGGTGTGAAGGAGTTTACGAGTTGAGGTGGAGCTGTCAGTATTGAAAAACGTGGGGTATCATTGTGAATGGATACAATCTGTTGTTTTCACAGGGGATAATTGTAGAATATTAGGACGATGGGACTCTGAAGATAAATTGGTAGTTCAAGTCTAACCTTGGCATGTGGTAAGATCATGGCAGAAGTTGGGGGTCCCTGCAGGTATCTCGTAATCAATCAGGGGAGAGAGAAGCTGGGATCCATTCACAATAGGCAGATAATCAAGAGAGAATGGATCACTTGTCCTGTGTTGTAACCAGGGTCTAGGGTTCTAACCGTCTAAAAATCCCTCATTCACGTAAAAGGTAACGGAGCGGTATGTCTTGATTTTCCGCTTCTGAGACTACGTGAAAAGCATCATCATAGGGTCTTTAAAATATGCTTTCCTAATCCTGGAGGGAGGCCAACTGGTGATTACAGTAGTGATCAGAAATGGTGGGAGTGTAAGTGAAGTGAATTTAAAATTACCTCCATCTCTCAAAAAATAGTATTTATTCAGTTGGAGATGGGGCAAGGTTAAAACAAAAGGCGGTGCGTGTCTAGAAGGGCTACTGTTCTATAGCACCTACTTTGAAAAACGTGAGTTGGAGGTAATTTTAAATTCACTTCAATTACACTCCCACCATTTCTGATCACTACTGTAATCACCAGTTGGTCTCCCTCCAGGAGGAGGAAAGCATATTTTAAAGACCCTATGATGATGCTTTTCACGTAGTCTCAGAAGCGGAAAATCAAGACATACCGCTCCATTACCTTTTACGTGAATGAGGGTTTTTTAGAATGTTAGAACCCTAGACCCTGGTTACAACACAGGACAAGAGATCCATTCTCCCTGTGTGCATGCAGGTAGACAGTGTCTACCCACCATTTTTCCAGGGTTGACGCCGTCCCCCACCAAGAACTTGGGCTCCAGTGAAGGAAGCTAAACTTGTCCTGCTGTAATTGTCCAACACTGGGACACATTCAGCAGCGCCTTCACGTTGTCTGCTTTCCGCAGAGCAACAACGTGCAGGCAGTGGAGGGGCTAAATTTGTTTTTATCCTCCCCTCCAGCTGGGCCAAGACAAAGGACTGATGTAAAGGCCATCAGCTCTCATTTTGTAAAAGAAAAAAAACACATTTGCGTCTCTCCAATGCACTACCCTATGTTTCACCCTATACCTCTCTTAGTATATCCCCTACCTCCACTCTGACTCATCCAAACCTCATTCTGCTACGACGATCTTCAAAATAACCCATTTACTACTAAGATCTCTCAAACAACCCTTTCTAAATTCCTCCCTCATGTATCCCTCCTTAGACTCATCTGAGACCTCATTTTACTACTAGGACCTCCCTAATCCATCTCTAGAGACTCTTCCCTCCTCCATCTCTCCGTTACTCATCCCAAACCTCCTACTACTACTATGATCTCCCAATAAACACTTTCTAGACTCTTCCCTCTTCTATCCCTCCATTATCCTTTTTAATTCAACTAACAGACTCACATGTCCACCACTCAATTTAATTCATATTTGCCTATATTAATTCACCACCAATCCTTATTGGGTTCCGGAGCACCGTGCTACTCGCCGAAAAATGATTCGATGCCTCGTCAGGGCTAGTAAGCGATATATAAATACAATTATATTTACAATTCATCAATGGGAGTAATTTCAAGGTTATGAGATGAAGGGCAGGGCTCTTGTCTGGTTATCAGTCAGTCTGTAGTACTTGGTTCCACCTGGAGGTAAGACATTTGATGTTTTTGCAGTACGGGATAGAGCTGGGGCTGTATTAAACACAGTGCCCTGGGAACACAACAGGTGTGTGCATCTGCTTTTTGCAACCCCGGGGCACTATGGTGTTACAGAAGGGGTTGCAGACGCTTCTGAGAACTCTCCTATAATACTGATAGCAGAGGTGCACATGTTGCACCAGTGCTATCGTGAGATGGTGTTCCCTCATTTGCATGGGGACGTGGCACCAGACGTGACTCCATGCAATAGAGGGAATCACTTTGTCTCTGCCTATTATGGACCCAGAGGCAAACAGGCTCTAAAGAGGCTCACTGATAGTGTGCTACAATAAGGTGGCACACTGTCAGGACTTTCCCTGAGGGCGCCCTCTGGAAGGGAAGGTGGCACTTACAGTTGAACTTTATCCCCGTATGACTACCTTCCTCCAGAAATTTATGAAGGATCCAAAAAAGGGGATAGACAGGTCTTTGCGGGCATGCCAGGACAAACTCCTGGATGTCCTCGGCCCTTTAACAAAAATACTGGACATGGCCGAGAACGCTAAGTCCTCGATTTTCCTTGATTTCCCCGACATACTGTCTGACTGGGCGCAACCCGACGCCATATTTCTAGGCAATGCGATTTGCGCCCTGTCAATGGAGCGCCGTCACTCTTTGTTAATCAAGGTTGACCCCAAGCTGGGGGATTTGGCTGACTCCGAAGGAGGGGCGGTTGCGTAGGGGGGCCTTTTTGGGGAGCCTTTTATTAAAGAGATGGGGAACTTTGTAAACATCTTCACATCCCTAGGCAAGGCCCAGTCATCCATCAAGAAGGTTTTTCACTCCCGTGTTTTCCAGGGGGCCGAACGAGGCAGGGGCTACTCCTCCGGCTGTGCGCACGCACAATACACCTCCAAAGGGCAAGGCTCCCGGCAAGGCCAATATCAAGACCAAGGCCACTTCCCCAATTTCTATCCAGCCAGAGGAAGGTGCTTCAGAGGCAGAGGTGGCAGAGGAGCTCCAGTGGCTGCTGCTTCCAGTGAATGTTCTCCCTTCTTCCCTTCTAGGGGTAGGGGGCTGACTGGTGAATTTTACCCAGGCTTGGGAGGCCATTACCGGGGATGCATGGGTGCTGCAAACAAACCGGGAATTCCACATAGAATTCCATGGCTCCCCCAGGCAACATTTCCAACCACGGGCCATTCAGTTTTCAGAATACAAGGCTGGGTTGGTGGACACAGAGGTTATGGCCCTCCTCTCCAAAGGGCCTATCACCCACACAGTTCCCCACCCGCAAGGGTTCATCAGCAATATTTTCCTGGTTGACAAGACAGACGGGGGCCAGAGACCGGTCATAAATCTTCTGGAATTCAACGAGTGGCTGGTACATCGCCACTTCAAAATGGAAGGGATCCATCTCCTTCGAGATGTTTTGTGCCCCGGGGACTGGCTGGCCCGCTACGACCTCAAGGATGTGTATTTGGCGATCCCAATTTTCCTGCCACACAGACGTTTACTGCAATTCTTTTGGTGCCATCAAACCTTCGAGTTTACCATTCGGCCTTTCGGGCTCTCCTACGCCCCTTGGTGCTTCACCAAGGTTCTCAAACTGGTCGTGGAGCACCTTCGGGCGCAGAGAGTTCGCCTTATTGTGTACCTAGATGATATGCTCCTGCTGGGTCAATGCCCCCGGAAGCTGTCTCTCCACTTACAGATGGTGGTCGACTTCCTGCAGGGCCTGGGGTTCATCATAAACGAGAACAAGTCGTTGCTAACTCCCTTTCAGACAGCAGTTTTTCTGGGCTTCTCCATAGACACCATCTCGGCCACCCTCAGTCTCCCGTCTCGGAAGATGATGAAGATTCGTCACCAGTTGTGGCGTACCTTAGCCAGGCAGCGGGTCTCCCTTCTGCAGATCGCTCGCCTGGTGGGTCTCCTATCCTCATCTATTCAGGCCGTCTTTCCCGGGTCTCTCCACTACTGTGCCCTACAGCGCCTGAAGGCTGCCCATTTGCGCAAGGGCCTCACTTACTCTCAAATGGTCGCACTGACCAACGAGGCGTGCGACAAGATCTATTGGTGGTTGGCACATATGGATGCGTGGAATGGCAGGGTAATCTTCGGCTCCACCCCAGACCTCATCATAGAGTCAGATGCAAGGAGGTCAGGCTGGAGCGCTCACTGTGGAGATTTCTCCACAAGAGGATTGTGGTCACCAGACGAACAGAGGTTACATATCAACTGTCTGGAACTGTTGGCCGGGTCCTTTGTGGTCAGTTGCTGGATCAAGCATTCGATCCAGTCGTGCGTCCTCCTCAAGATGAACAATGTATCGCTGGTCCACTATATCAATCATCTGAGAGGCACCAGATCCAAAGTTCTCCCCGATCTGGCAACCCAGTTCTGTCTGTACCATCAGATTTCGGTCACAGCGAAGTACCTACCTGGTTGGTCGAATCAGGTGGTGAATTTCCAGTCACGCCACTTCAAGGGTTCCAGTCTCTGGAAACTGTACTCGGGGGTCTTCTCGAGCCTGAGCGACCGATGGGGTCCGTTCTCATGGATCTCTTTGCCTCCAGGTTAGATCACCAGTTGCCCAGGTTTTTCAGCTGGAGGCCAGATCCGTTGGCCGCTGCCACAGACGCTTTTCTCCAGGATTGGAGCCAGGAAGTAGGATACGTCTTTCCCCCCTTTGCGATGATCACCAGGGTTTCGGCCCAGGTCCATCGCAAACAAGCCGATTTGGTTTTAGTCACTCCAATTTGGAAGTCCCAATTGTGGTTTCCGGTTCTTCTGGAACTACTTTCTTGGGATACTCTAATATGACTCCCCCTGTTTCCAGCTCTTCGTCTCAATCCGGACCTGCACCCTCACCAAATGGTGCTGGATGGATCACTGGCTCTCATGGTGTGGTGGATTTCAGGAGATTATGGTCGATCCCGGGCCTTTCGGGCCAAGCTGAAATCTTCTTATCAAAGGCATGAGCCAGCAGTAGCAACAAGCTGTTTGCCTCAGCGTGGGGTGTGGTCCCGTTGGTGTCTGCGACAGAATATCGATCCAGTGGTCGCTGAAATAGTACACGTTCTCAATTTCCTAGCCGGGTTAGCGACAGATGGCTTGGCTTATCAGACCAGTAATACCTTCCGTTCAGCCATCTCAGCTGGTCATGTGCCAGTGGAGGGCTCCCCCGTGGGAGAACATCCTTTTGTATGTCGGCTTCTCAGGGGGATCAGGCTTTCACTGCCACTGGAGCCTCGGTATTCCACTCTTTGGGATGTCAACCCGGTGTTGAACCTGTTTCTGTCTTGGCAACCAAACCAATACTTGTCCAAGGAGCTGTCTGCAAAACTTGCAATGCTGCTTTGCCTGGTTTCCTGCCGAAGGGTTTCGGATGTCCGAACCCTGGATATTTTGGGCAGAACCTTCTCTCCATCTGAAGTTTCTTTCACAGTGAGTAGAATAACGAAGTGTAATACCAGGGTCATCAATTACCCAGCATTTCTGGACTTTCCAAAGCTTTGTGTGGTGCAATGTCTTAAGGCATATGAGGAGATGTCGGAAGAGTTTAGTCCCCCTCGGGAACGACAGCTCCTCATCACCAGTGTGTGTTTTGGTGCACATCGGGCACGTGGCGCTATGGCTTCGAAGGATTTTTCTTTGGGTGGCAGACTGGAGGATATCATGAATGCCACCAACTGGTCTTCAGATTCTACCTTTAAAAGGTTTTATTTCAAACCAGTCTTGGACATGGCTCATTTGGTAGTGAGGCAAGGTTTAAACTACAATAATCCTCGCCTCTGGTCCTGACATAGAATGAAAAATGTCCTAGCTTTCGTAACGGAAAGTTTCAATTCTATTAAGTACTCGGACGTGAGGATTGTCCCACACACTCAGGTATATCTCGGTGACCCACCCCGTCACTAATAAGTATTGTTTTTCCTGTATTACAACTGTATAATGTTTGACATGGGTTGTTTATATCATTGCATTTCATTGATGGATTGTGTGCTTTGGATATCAATGCTACTTGATTCCTTTGCAGGGCTTAACTTATGGGTTTTTTCGCATGAGTTAAAGTTACCCTTGTTTTGTAGGGACAGATACCAGTAGGCAGGACACATGAAGATGGCGCATAGGCGTGACTCATGCGACAAAAGGGGAAGAGAGAACACAGTTGATGGACTATATTGTGGACTATACAGACCTGATTGGTGGTTACAGGGGAGCTGTTCTCCCATTGGATGTTGATATTATTCTTCATTCCCAGAGCTTCATGGGAATGGTAGTTTGTTGAATACATTTTAAAAAATCTGGCTGCTATTAAATAAAGTGAAGAAAATATAGCATAATCCTCACCTCCGAGTCCTTAATATAATTGAAACTTTCTGCTACGATAGCTAGGAAATTTCTCATTCATAAACCAATCACGGCTGCTCCAACCACTATAGAGGTCCAATGAGAGTTTTAGAATATGGCACTGGCACTGAGTTACTCCCACCTGTCTTGGCATCAGTGGCACAGAGCAAACATGGTCCATAAAGAGTGGTCCTGTAGACATGATCAGAGGAGGCTTGGAATGCTACTCAAGACCGGGTAATGTATATAAAACGCCCCTTATGTCTTCAAAACATTTCTGAAAAAGACAGACATGCTTAAATGTATCAACAAGTCCACAGTGACAGAGTTTGAGTTCTTCACGAATGATATGCAGCTTTCCCACGTATGAAAACTCCCCCTTCACAGCTCTCTATCCAACTTTCCTCCCTCTCATAGAACAACTGGCTTTATATGTATTTAACATCCCATGTGCTACACTTTGTCTTCAACCAGCCCTTCTGCTAACTATATCTAGAGCATGATTTTAGCTCACACCGTCCAGCCATTGGCTTTCTTTGAGTAGTATTTTTCAGCCTTAGCTTAGCCCAGTAGAGTATTCATCTCGTCCCTTGTGCTATTGGCTTATTGGGGGTAACCTTCCCCCTCTACTGAGTTCTTGCATTGAAATACATGAGAGAATACTGAACAATTAAAGCCCTCTCTGTCTGCTCTTACTGGCTCCCACCCATGGGTCTCGCTCTAATGTGCTAACACTACATGCGATAGCATAGGCAAAAGGTTATAGGGGATTGTAGAGCTTAGGCCCCGCCAATAATTTAAGATAAGAGCACAAGGTTTGGGCCAGAAACTTTCACATTGTTAAATGACTTGACATAAGCGAGGCTCCTGTATTGCAAGATGCCTGCTTTCTGAAAGATAAAATATAAAACAGTGATAAGCTTTTTTAAAGAGACTGAGGTGGGATGTCAGAGACACACATAAGTCTGCAACTCATAACCATCTCTCAGTTCTGAGACTGGTTGCACCCAAGCATTATAGCATTCAATAAAGGACTCATTGAAAATCTGCCCTTTTTAAGTGTGCCAAGCAAAGCTATGCCCATGTTTTAAAATGTCATTTTGGCTAATTCATAGTGAACTCCTCAATAAGTGGAAAATATGCATGTGACGTACAAAAGGTAAAACCCCTTCTATTTTCAATTTCATTTGGGGTATTAGTTTATTTTTTAGAGAGCTTTAAAGTCAAGGGGCCTCCCCAAGGCGCCCATACAAAATGTTATCTTAAATCTTTGAGATCCCTGAATGTGATCTATAAATGAACATATGTACTGTAAACAGTGGGGCTTATTTACAAGCCTCTTGCACCGCTGGCACGTCACTTTTTCTCATATTAAAAATGACGCACCAGCGGTGCAAGGGGCTTGTAAATAGGCCCCAGTATATTTACTTGCATATATAAAACAAAAGTGTTACCCCTCACCTGTGACTGCAAAGGGAAGGGGGATGATATGGTCGTGAGAGTCCTTCCAATGATGAGGCAAAATAGAAGCACATTGCCTACTCTAATTATTCCCAATCTATTGTTCTGGGGCTTGGACCCTGGTTTCAGGTTTCAAGGGATAGCAAGCTTGGTTGTGGAGCACAGAATGGTTGGCACTACACAAAAGTGATACATAAATTGCTTATTTATTGTTTTTGAATGAGGGTGAGTTTGCTAATTTCCTATCTTTTCCATGGAGCATCATGTATTTGAGTAAGGGCATGCTGCGGGGGACGCTTGGCATTTCACTTCCATGGAATTGCTCATATGACCTGGGCCCCACCAATAATTTGTTGTATCTGGCTCCCATGTTCAGCATCACATTAAAACCAGACCTACAGGCTTTGCCAATGCTTGTTATAAAAGTGATGAATATAGGTTGAGACAACCCAGCAGGCGTTGGATCTGTGATCTGCAGATTGGAGACTTCTGATCAGATAAACTAACACACCAAGTTACCTTACAGAAAGGTGGCTTTTTCCCATCACATCAGGTTGGAGAATGCCTTCAATTGTTCGGAATCGCTCCTGTATGACTTAAAACTCAGACAAGCAGAATAAGCCAGCTGGGTATGTATCATCATGTGGACTGAAAACATTCTGGCCTAGATTTAAAAATAAATAAAGCAGAGCAGCAAGTGAAGTTGCTGGGCTGCATTGCATGAATGGGAAAGAGGAGAACAGTGCCATATCTTGAAATATGTGGCGCTGTTCTGCTCTCTCCCTGTGCATGCTGCCATGTGCCAGTGCAGACCCCCTTGCACCATAATGCAAGGGTGTCTGTGTTGAGGTTAGCATCGTTTTTGTGCAAGAAGCAATTTCTTCCTGCACAGAAACTATGCTGAAAAGCAATTTACTCTTTGTATGTGGGCTGTAGAATGTGGCATACATGAAAAGAGAAAAAACTAAGAGAAATAAAAATATTTATCCTTGTTTTTTTTATATTAACTTTATTGGCATTCAGTTATCACAGAGACAGCATTACAATCAAATGTTCAGATAACGTATTCCCCCATTCCTCCTTATCAATCATAGCACAGGAGTCAATCATATCGTTCAAATATTTATCCTTGTTATGCCAGCCTCAGGGAGGCACAGGATTTGTGCGTAAATCCATGTCTCCACGTTGTTGGAGATATGGATTTGAATCAAACTCCATGGATGGATGCACTGGAACGCCCATGTACCACCCATGCAATGCCACCTTGTCACACACTAACGCAAGACACCACATTCCACTGTGTTGTATTACTTTGGATTACAATCCCAGGCAACTGGACACCTAGCTTGCAACTTGCCTGTAGCCTCCAGTTCCTGCTTGTTCCAGACTGATCCAGTAAAACCACAGCTTCCCGAGTATTCCCACTGGGGTTCTCCCGACCAGATTTTCTCACTCAGCATTCTTCCCGCCAACAGAAGCCCCGCCCACCCCGGGCCTTCTTAATGCAGGTCGCAGCGGGCGTGCAACTGGTGCGCCAAAGACAAGCCCATCTAAGCCCAGCACCATGACCCCAGTCCCTCCTGGCCCCCAAGATACACCATAGCCAAGCTCTACACCCTTGACCCCGGACACAGCAACAAACACTGCCACTGCACTGACCCTCGCTCCACAGTAGGACCTTTCACTTGCACCCACTGCCACTTCACCTTCCACTGCACACACACTAGCCCGCTGACCAGCCCCACCCCGAACACACCACAGATACAACCTGAACAAAAACACCAACTTGCATGCGCCCTTCTCAACACACGCTCACTATGCAAGCATTCCACTAAATTATGGGACCTCATCGCCAGCCTCGCACCCGACATCGTCTTCCTCACTGAGACTTGGCTCAACCCCACGTCCGTCCCAGACATTGCCACAGCGATCCCCGACAGATATAAAATCATGCACCAGGACCGCACCAACACGCGGAAGGAGAAACAGCCATCATCCACAAAGAGACCATACAGTGTACCACCACCACCGACAACACCACCACCCCCATGGAACATCTCAACTTCAAGCTCCACACGGATGACAAGACAACCATCAGAGGCACCCTCTCATACCAATCCCCAGGCCCACGATCCAACTTCTGCAACACCATCGCAGACTTCATTGCACCCCTAGCCTTAGACTCCAGGGACTACATCTTCCTTGGGTACATAAATTTCCACAACGACGACACCAACGACAAAAACACCGCACCTCCTTGACAGTATGGGCAGCCTCGGATTGACCCAGATTGTCCACTACCCTACACATAGTGCAGTACACACTCTAGACCTAATTTCACCTTCAGCAACCACGTCAAATACAGCCATGTCACAGAAATCACATGGACCGATCACTTCATCGTCCACTTCAGCACCTCCAGCCCCCGCACCAACCCCTCACAAGATGACCAACACCCCCCACTGGAGGTAGAACAAAATCTCAGAGACCAGCTGGGCAAACTCCTCAACTCCTCCAACCCTGCAACCACCACCGACTTCAAACGGGGCGTGAAAAACTTCAACGCCTGGATCACCATTTGTGCAGTCAGCATCAACCCCATCAAGAGCAATATCCAGAGAAAATCCTCCAAAAAGGCCAGCTGGTACACACAAGAACTCAGAACAGCGAAATGAGACAGCAAACAGTTGGAGAGGTGATGGCGCACCAGCAAGGACACCTCCGACAGGACAGCCTTCAAGACCTCCCTCAACCTCTACCACCGCCTGCTGAGGGCAACAAAGAAGACAGCCTTTGCTGCAAGCATTGAAACCAGCGCCAACAATACCACTATATTTCAACATTGCTAAGGAATTCTCCAAACCGGCTTCCAGTAAAAACAACATCACACCCTCACAAGAGCTGTGCGACAACCTCGCCCACTCCTTCCACGACAAAATCGCAACCATATACACCTACGGACTTCCTCAACAGAAACACCACCACCGCAACTGACACAAACCACACACTGATCATCTGGAATATCCTCTCCACCCAAGAAACCACCTCCACCGTAAAATCCATCCACTCAGGAGCTCCCACAGACCCATGCCCGCACCACAACTTTGTCTTGGGAAGCCAAAGGATTGACCAGGAACTCACCACACTACTCAACACTCTATCATCACCGCAACATTTCCCGATGCCTGGACACACGCCGAAATCAGACCACTACTCAAAAAAACCTCCGCCGACCCCAGAAAACTCGAAAACTACCGGCCAATCTCGCTGCTCCTATTGCCAGCGAAGGTACTGGAAAAGATCATCAACAATCAACTCATGACACACCTGGAGCAGAAACAGCTACATTACGCCTCTTAATCCAGCTTCCGCAGCAATCACAGCACCAAAACCGCCTTGATCGCAACCATCAACGACATACAAACTCTCCTCAACCAAGGAGAAACAGATTCTTTGATCCTCCTTGACCTCTAGGCAGCCTTTGACACCGTATCCCACTACACACTGATTGAAAGACTCCACCACATCGGCATCCATGGGGACGCACGCAGATGGATCACCTCCTTCCTCACCGGAAGAACCCAGAGGATCAACCTCCCACCCTTCACCTCTGAACCCAAGGAGATTACCTGCAGTGTCCCCTAGGGCTCATCCCTCAGCCCCACGCTCTTCAACGCATATATGTTCTGCTGGCCAACATCGTCAGATAACACGGTCTCAACATAATTTCCTAAGCAGACGATACCCAACTCATCCTCTCACTCACCGATGACCCCACCACCACCAAATCCAACTTCCACAGCTGCATGACAAATGTCGCTGACTGGATGAAGAACAACTGCCTTCAGCTGAACACAGACAAGACGAAAATACTGATCTTTGGCAACAACAGCAACACATGGAACAACTCTTGGTGGCCATCAGACCTAGGACCTGCACACATTCCCTTCAACCACGCCACAAACCTCGGAATGATCACTGATCACAAGCTCACCATGAAATCACAGATCAACGCCGTCTCCTCCACCGGCTTCCTCACTCTGTGCATGCTAAGTAAGATCTTCAAGTGGCTACCACTACACATGAGATGCACCATGACACAAGCCCTCCTCACCAGCCGACTGGACTATGGCAATGCCCTCTACGTAGGAATTGCCATACACCTCCTACAGAGACTTCAGACCAGACAGAACGCCACAGCCAGACTCATTGTCAGCCTTCACCGACAAACACACATCACACCCCACCTCAGGAAACTCCACTGGCTCCCCGTACAGAAGAGATGCCAATTCAAGCTGCTGACCCACGCACACAAGGCTCTACACAGCCAAGGACCTGCCTACATTAACCACCGCCTGAACTTCCACCAGCCGTTGAGAAGTCTACGCTCCGCCCCCCTTTCACTTGCCCATACTCCCCCCCCCACATCTGCCAAAGCAGAAGTGGAGGACGCTCCTTCTCCCACATTGCAGCAAAGACCTGGAACAGCCTTCCCACGCAGCTCCGGACCATCACCTCACTTCCGGAATTCCGAATGGCCCTCAAGACCTGGCTGTTCTAATAAGCCTTCGGGACCTGCAAGAGTCTGAATACCCTTTCGAGTGATTAGCCGGGGTTTATAAATCCTGATTGACTGATTGATTGAATCCAAAGCAAATTGTGATTTGCGTTGGATTGTAAATACCAACACAACACTTTGTGCTAGCTCTACATTAAAAACGTAACACAAACCCAATGCATGGTGTTTATAAATATCGGCCTCTTTATTTAACAGGCGCACGCCTTTGTGCCCCTTGTGCAGAAAGTCTTTCAAGCTGGTGAGTTAGGCACTAAATGAACGAAGTGAAAATGAAAAAAGTATACACCCATGATGTACTTTTTTTAGCACATAATGTAACTGCTTTACCTAACGTGGTGCTGTTCTCATGAAGGAAGCACAAACACACAGGTAAACATCAAGGTTTACGTACATGTATATAATGGATACGTTGTTAAAAATGTATGTTCCCATAGGTGTAAACAGGGATATCACAAAAATGTTACATGCTCTGCGGTATCTTTACATCCTATACTATTATTATTAGTAGTATTAGTTGCTGTCGCAGTATTCGTGGTATTATTGTTTTATTAAAATTAATTATTAGTAGTAGTAGTAATACTGGTAGTAGCAGTCGTAGTTGTACTATTGCTTTTGTAGTCATTGTTTTTGTTAGGGGTAATTGTGTTCTTTGTGCATGTTTTTTACAGCTCCATATGACCACCATCTACCCTCGTCCACCTCCCCCCATCACAACTCCATAGAAATTCTTAATAGTGGCTAAGCTGCACACTGCCAACCTAGGGGAAGTCAGTTCGAATCGAGGCTCGACCAATTTACCTCATTCTGTGCTCGTGGTCAAACTGCTAAAGTTCCCTGTGCCCCACTGACTTAGTTGCCGAAATTTGTAGTGGTTAGAAATCTGGTCATAGACGGTACCACGCGTTGCATAACTGCTGACACTGCTAAGAGCAGACACAATGGAGATGCTGGAACACATTCCACCATTTTAGCTCTTCTGGGTAAGGAGGAGTCGCATGCAGATCTGTCTGCCCCTCCTGTCCCATAGGAAGCTAACAGGGGTCGGCACAAGCAATTCCATCACATTTTGTGTCCTTTAAAGCACATACCTGGGCAGCTGAGAGCAGTGTACCACATGGGCCAAGCACTGCCAGGCACTGGGGGAGAATGAACTTCTCAAGAATAATTCTATATACCTTCAGCAGGACAATATCTTACATAGACTGCTACTACACCCTCGACGGAGCATTACAAATGCACCTTAGCACGAGTGCTACTATGCCCTCAAGATGAAAGTACGTACATGTCAACTAGATCTGCTGCAATACCTTAAACTTAAATCCAACAATATATACACATCTCAACAAGACTGCTACTATACCCTCAATGTGGCAGTGCAATTACATCTTAGCAAGAGTGCTGCTATACCCTCAATATGACAGTATGTACATATGCCAACAATACTTGCCACTTTACCTTAACCTTACACTGGAAACATACACACATCTTTATAAGACTACTACTATACCCTGTATGGGACAGTACGTGCACATCTCAAGAAGACTGCTACTATACCCTCATTAGGACCTTGCAGACACATCTCAACATCCTGATACTATACCCTCAGCGGGACAGTGCATATGCATCTTTATAAGACTGCTACTATACAATTCAATTCAATTCAATTTCAATTTTCAACTATACACTTAGTGAGACATATGTAAGTATCAAGGACCCCCTGTATGTATAATTATACTATTCCTAGGACAGGGTAAACAACCGAGAGCATATATCGTTCCTAGGTAATAGACAAATAAAATCACAATAAATGTAGTAAACGCTATAAAGACAATGAGGACAGAAAAAGATAAAATTTAAATAAAAACTGAAAATATTTATTCAATTAATATTCATATATATGAATCAAGAATAACAAAAAGAAAAAGTGGAGGGATCAGTTCATAAATAATATATACAATCTAGTAACATAATACATTCATTAAAATGCTATTCAAATTTTATAAAATACAAAATACATATACAAAAATTCAGAGTGGCAATAAATGAATCTTCGACGCGCGTTTCGGCGCACGTAGCGCCTTCGTCAGGAGGAGCCACAACAACCTAAAATCATTGTCATAATTACATCAATATTTACAATATGATACATTTATAAAGTGCCTTCAGTTGGATCTACAGAAAACCAGGAACAGAAACCAAAATACCCGTGTTGAAGATTAGATTTAAAGAAAAAAAGTGAAGAATTTAGAGTGGGAATAAAGATAAATAGATAAAATGCAGTACTACCAATCCCAAACCTAAAGTGTAATAGAGCAGAAAAGTAAGCTTACTGAACAACTGATACAGCTTGATGAAGATGAACGAGGTTAGGGTCACTCGTTACTTAGTTATGCGATGAAAAACATCTGCAATAACATGTATAATATACGATCGTCAGGATATTTTTTCTATGTATGTTCTAATTTTATTTATGAGAAACATAAGGACATATAATGCTTACCAAGAAATTAAAAAACGTGAGAGGATACAATACTCTCAACGTTTAAAGCAGAACGTCTGAGGAATTAATTGAATATTTTTTAATCTTATTATCAAAAGGAATAAAATAAGCCGACCTTGCTTTATATGATATTGGGCAATGATCACGTCCTAAAAGAAAAACGAACAAACAGGTTCTCATGAGTCTAAATACTTAAATTTCAATACAAAATATATATAGATCTCACCAGTGCCCTAATAAGAATGCAAGGGAAATGGACATACTTATATAGGAAGGGATCCGTTAATCTGCCCGTTCTGGATAGAAAATGCAAATATAAAAATAAATATAAGACAATGCGCAATCCTATTGTAAAAAGGAGAATTAAAATAAAAAATATCTAAGGGAAAGGGCAGCCAGCCGGAATAGAACTTACTTATATGTGGATGCAGCCGCGTGTAATAATACCGGCGTTTCGTCGAGCGAGATTCGCCTCTGAAGGCTTATTTTATTCCTTTTGATAATCTCGTTCATCTTCATCAAGCTGTATCAGTTGTTCAGTAAGCTTACTTTTCTGCTCTATTACACTTTAGGTTTGGGATTGGTAGTACTGCATTTTATCTATTTATCTTTATTCCCACTCTAAATTCTTCACTTTTTTTTCTTTAAATCTAATCTTCAACACGGGTATTTTGGTTTCTGTTCCTGGTTTTCTGTAGATCCAACTGAAGGCACTTTATAAATGTATCATATTGTAAATATTGATGTAATTATGACAATGATGTTTCAGACATATTTTTATTGATTTTAGGTTGTTGTGGCTCCTCCTGACGAAGGCGCTACGTGCGCCGAAACGCGCGTCGAAGATTCATTTATTGCCACTCTGAATTTTTGTATATGTATTTTGTATTTTATAAAATTTGAATAGCATTTTAATGAATGTATTATGTTACTAGATTGTATATATTATTTATGAACTGATCCCTCCACTTTTTCTTTTTTGTTATTCTTGATTCATATATATGAATATTAATTGAATAAATATTTTCAGTTTTTATTTAAATTTTATCTTTTTCTGTCCTCATTGTCTTTATAGCGTTTACTACATTTATTGTGATTTTATTTGTCTATTACCTAGGAACGATATATGCTCTCACTTAGTGAGACTGTACATACACATTTCAACAAGACTTCTGCTATACCCTCAACAGGGCAGTATAATTATATCAGAACAAGAGTGCTACTATGCCCCCTCAGTGGGACAGTGCAAACAAATCACAACAAGACTGCTACTATACCTTAACCTCTAATGGACCTGTATATAGGTATCTCAACCTGAGAACTGCTACTATAACCACAGTGGCACAGTGCATGCATATTCAACAAGACTGCTACCACATCCTCAATAGGGCAGATCATAGGCATCTCAACAAGACTACTACTGTAACGTCAATGGCACAGAACATACACATCCCAACCAAACTGTTACTATACTTTAACCTCAAATGGAACCACATATCTCACCAGTCTGCTACTCTAGTCACAATGGGACAGTGCATACAATTGAAAACACACCTTCTACTATACCCTAAATGGCATAGTACCTTCACATCTCCGCTGGACTTCTACTATACCTCATATGGGACGGAGCAGACACATCACAGCATGATTGCTATTAACTCTTAATTGGGACAGTGTATTAATGGAAGGGAGACTGATATTGTACCTTCAGTGGTACAGAACAGTGAAAAGCCAAAGGGACAGTAAAGACATTTGTCAACAAGGCAGCTACTATTCATTCAATGGGACAAAACTACACTGCTTCTGTACCTTCAATGGGCAGTGTGGATATGTCACTGGAAGGCTTCTACTGTACTGTCAATGTGACGGTAAATGCACTTGTCAGCGAGACCAGTGACATACTGTCACAGGACAGTACCCGCACTTGTAAGCAAAGCTGCTGACATTGTGCCTCTGGACACCTGTCAGCAAGAAAGCCACTGCAGCCCTAATTGGACACGATAGGTCAAATTAAGGTATATCTCAAAGGCAGGCATGTTCTCATAGGCCCTGAAACCCCCACTGTGGCATCATTTAGACTTGAGGCGGTCCTAAAATGCGAGTAGTATTTGCACCCGGTTTAGCATGTGTTCCCATTGGCAGCTGAGTGACTAGCGCGGTTACTACTAAGGTTTTGTGCAGACGCCTTCGTGGTGCAAAGTGACGTGAGTCATTGTGTCCATCTACTTACCATTGTAAAAGCCCCTGGGCGCAGCGCAACATGAACGTCCATGCAATCCGTACTAAATAATTCCCCAGAGCTGTGTACTGACAACTGGTGCCCAACGGTTAATTCTGGTGCAAAAACAAGTGTGAAGGGGTATTGACGTGGGCAAAAAGAGTCCAAACCCCGCCAGCTCACCTTATTCCCCTTTACACCATAACAAGGTGTGGATATCAGGTGCCAGAGTTATTTGCTGCAAGGTGCTTTTACACCGGCTATTACGGCATGGCCTAAATGGCTGAAGTGCGGGTAAAGAGTTACTCAGAGACCCCTGCCTACCTTGGGGTAGCACTGGCAGATACTCCACACGATGCCAAGCAGCACCAGCAGGGCCCCGAGGGTGCAGAAGGTGACGAAGACCTGCGGCCTCTCCACACTCATGATAAACATCCCGATGACGATGAGAAAGAAGCCCAGCACGATGAGCCCGTACCGGAAGGTCTTATCCTCCGCCATCTCCCCGCTGAGCTCCTACCTGTGGCCGGTGGAGAGCCCAGTGAACGCGTCAGAAGGGACCTGACAGAGGCGCGCTCGAGCTGCTGCGCGTGGTGGGCGGGGACCAGAGGGCGGGAGCAGCTGTCAGTCTCCCGCTGTCTTTATCTCACCTTGCGATCACCTGGACATCACAATAAAATGCGTGTGCGCTTTTTTTCCACAGGCTCCCGCGGGCTGCGGATCGGCCTCGGAGTCAGAGACGTCCTGCCCAGGGTTGATCGAACCAGTTTTAATGAACTCTCAATGAATGCAAATGGTTCCCTTCAAGCCTCGCTCCAGTGGAGCCGGACAGCACACCCAGCAGTAACCTTCCCTAGAGGCATGGAATACGCAGGGGGCATTCCGGGCTCCGCTGCCATGACTCGTGCTGCTTGTGTGTGCAAGAATAAAGTGTAGTCATAACCGTGCCCAAGGTTCAGTGAGTCGCTTACATTACTGTACCACTGCACCTGTTGCACCGATGAAAGATAGGAAATAGGTAGAGGTTCTCGGGTGAAAGCCCTACCCTGGGTGTTCTGGACTGTGTTCTCCATTTCACCTTCCAGAGATGGAGAAGATTGGGGAAGTCTGGCCTGGTCGCGTGTGCGGAACTGTGCACTCTCTTGTGAGGTGATCAAATCTCTTTGCTCATTTAGCGCTTTGAGGTTACCGTAGCGCTCTAAGGCCAGAGTGATCTTTGACCAGCGACCAGTGCAAATATAGCTGATTTGAGTTATTTTGTTCACAGTGAGCCACAATGTCTGGTGCCTCGCGCTGTAGAGCGCTTCAGTGATGTCGGGTGAAAAGTGAGGCACTGATGAATGGGCAAATGCATGTGAAAGCTTGAAAGGAAGTACCTACGAATGTGTTTGATGTTTCGATACAGTGATGAAATGAACATTAGCTTGGGTTAATCATTGAGTCTTGCTATCGTTGGGCCAGGAGAGAGGTTGGTAACAGAGATGATGAGGTTTGTGTCCCACTGTTCATGGAGAACAGGGCATCAGGATAAGTTCTTCAACTAGACATGGTCAAAATCTAGACTGTCTATGTCCACTAAAACCCTCTCTGAATGAAATTGATAGGCCATCTTCACATATGCAAATCATCCCATTGGCCTCAGCTGCAGGTCCCTATAATATTCAACGTTTATATCACTACTTGGCATCAGTCATTTGGTCGCATTGCTAGACAAATGAATGTGATACGTCAATGATACACAAATCCTCCAGTTAGATACCAACAGTGAGGGAGATAAAGCTGTTTTACACATTTGCTTTCAGGTTGTGGTGGGGTGGATGCAACAGAACTCACTGAAGCAAAGGCAAAATGGAAGTGATGAATTTGAAGTTCCACTACACCTCTTGACCCAGAACTGGTGGCCATAGATCTGGGGAAATCTCCCCACCACCTTTAGCGAGGTAAGGAACCTACATTTTCTAATGATCAGTGAGCTGTGCTTAGCTCGCTTCTCAGATAAAATAGGTAACTTCAAGTGTTTATTGTTGTATAGGCTACTAAGAAAAACCTTCCCTCTGTTCCCTTAAGAATACAGCAAACAGTGGTCCAGACAGTCATTTCTCCACACTGGACTGTTATATCACCTTTCTACAGCTATTTACCCACAATATTGATCTGTATTCTTTAGCTGAACTCAAACATGGCAATGTACAACTTAAGGGTCGATTACGATGTCGTTCGGAAACCATAACGACCAAATCGGTTTCGGAATGGTTTGCGACCAAATCAGATTCTGGAAGTTCATCCGAACGATTACGATGGTTCCCAACACCGTTTGGTCGGATTCCCATTGACTTCAATGGGAGCCTGTTTTCCAACCAAATACACAGGCTCACATTGAAGAAAGGGGTGGTTGCGTAAAATCATGTACCCTGTGGCGGGCACCCCAAGATGCCTGCCACACTGTGCATGGTTGGAAAGGGGGGATCCGTGGGTACCCCATGGGCCCGATTCGAGGCCCCCAAGTGAAGGGGGGCCTGCTACGGGCCCCCAAAGTCAGATTCCAACAGCCGATCCGTTTCGGAACAACCGATTCGGAAAGGCTGTCCGAATCCGACATCCTTATCACTTGGTCAGAAATGTGGTCCGTAGACCTGTCAGAAAATCATCTACAGAAATATCATTTGACATAAATATTGTGTCCTTCCCATTGGTGTAGATTTTCTTTTTTTAACTCCAATTGGGTGATATTTTTGTAAACAATATTTAGCACATAATATTTATGTTAGACAATATTATGACAACGATATTCTGGTTTCATACTATATTGGTTGTGAGAAACGAATCAAGGCACATGGGTGATGAGGAGGCCATGCACTTCTGTTTAACTTCAGTGTTTCTCTTAGTCAGGCTGCACTCTAAGCAGTTTTTCTGCTTTGCTAGGAGTAGTCTGTATGTATAGATGCTCCTCATTTCCGTGATCATCCGGCATGAGAAAGGGCTTACGTAACAAAATCGTCCTTATGTATAAAACGGTTCTTATGTACAGTGCTCTCTGTCCCAAATTCAAAAATATCAACAACAAAAATATAGAAGATATTAAAATATGAAAAATATAGAATAACACCATTAAATATTAATGCAAACATCCCTACAAAAATTGAATAATAAAAAATACATTAAACTTACTTTTAAAATTAAAACAAAACCTGTATGTGAAGACAGTGTTTAAAAAATTCTGATAATAAAAGATTACACTTGAAGGGTTCATATTCACTGCTCCCGCTTTCACTTAACCGACAGTAAGGTAAGTATTGGACTTTGGAGTGGTCAGATTTACTATTACTACTCCAACGTAAGCAACAGTAGGGAAGTGTTGGACTTTGAAGGGTTCAGATTTACTGTTCTCACTCCAATGTTAGTAACATAAGGGAAAGTCTTGAACTTTGGAGGGAGTCACAGCTACTATTTCCACTCCTATGTTTTTAAATAAAACATTCAAATATAAACAACAAATTTACAATTTTGAAATATCTTTAAAATAATACATGCTAATTTAATATATAACTACATTTACATTTAATCAGTAAACATTTAATACTACAACTAAAATAAAATTGTAATATAAAAAATGTAAAATATTTTCTATTAAAACACTTCCCACCCTACTACCCCAAACAATGAACACCGACAAATAATTAAAATTAATAAAAAATATAAAAATGATGAATTAATGTGTCATACAAAATCAAAGGAAACAATCACAGTTAATATGTACAAAATTAATACATTAATTACCACAATCATAAATACATTAATCAATCAATAAACAATGAATTAAAAATCAACAAATAGTTAAAATAACAATTACATGCTTTACATAATTATCATTTAAATAAATAATTCAAACTAAAATTAATTATAAACAAAAAATAATATTTTACATATTCAAATATTTAACTTACATTTCATACGCAAATACAGAATATACTTAGACAAATTAAACACAAATAATATTGCATTCCTAATAACATAAAACTGAAGTAAATAAAATGTATCAAACTTGTTTTCAGTTTAATAATGTCTATATAGAGAATAAATAGCAATTATAAAAACTAAATTCTAGTCAAATATAATAAACAAGGCAACATAATACATGATTATATATAAAAAGAGAAAAGAAAAGAGACACAGACAAAGACCAGAATGAGCAAGAGAGATAAAGGAGGAAGCAAGAAAAAAAGAAAAAGAAGAGTAAGAATGCTAATTTGCAGAAGTAGAGAAAATTAGTAAGAGGCAACCAAAATAAATCAGATTTAATTTTTTGTTGAAGACTTAGGGCCGATTACGATATCGTTCGGAAACTCTTCCAACCGAATCGGTTTTGGAATAGTTTCCGACCGACTCGGGTTCTGCGAGTCCGACCGACCGATTACGATGCTTCCGAACATCGTTCTGTCGGACTCGCATTGACTTCAATGGGAGCCTGTGTTCCGAACGGGAACACAGGCTCCCATTGAAAAAAGGGGTGGTTGAGAAAAACCATGCACCCTGTGACGGGCAACCCATGGTGCCTGCCACACTGTGCATGGTTTAACAGGGGGGTCCATTGGGTACCCCCACGGGCCCCAACCGGAGACCTCAGGGTGAAGGGGGCCTGCTATGGGCCCCCGAAGTCAGATTCTGACAGCCGTTTCATGTTGGGCAGACCGAATCGGAACGGCTGTCCGAATCGGTCATCATAATCGCTCGATCGGAAACCGTGTCCCTAGAGCTGTATGAATCAGCTCAGAACGACTCGGGCTGTCTGAATGCCGTTCGTAACCGATTCGGACAGCCCAAACGGTTTCCTCGCATCGTAATCAGTTGCTCACAAACGTGGCCGATTTGGTCGGAAACATAGGTTCCGAATCGGATTCGCCGAACCCGAATCCCGTTCGGAGCTTTTCCGGACGGTATCGTAATTGACCCCTAAGAGAAGATGCAGTATGTATTCTATGATTATCACACACAAAATTTCACCAAGTGAGAACAGGTAATTCTTTCCAGCAGGATAGTATCACCCTAAAAACAATTGCAATTAGGAGAGCAAAGAAAATCGGCATAATAGTAGAGCTAGGAAAATCAGGAAATAGAGGGGCATATTCTCAAGGACTTATCGCCGATTTATCGGCACTTTAGCGCCGCAAAAGTGGCGATAGATTTATCGCCCTATTCCCAAGCTGGTGCAAACTGCCGACATCGCCAGTTTTCCTGCGATAGCTGCCGCAAAACACATCACCACGGATGAGAGCGACAACTAACGCTAATGATATGCAGAGTAGGCGTTCCCGTGCAAAAACACACGAAAACACCACTTCGCGATATTCTCAACGACCAGCCAGATCTGCGATGCGATCCGAAAACAGGCAATAAGGCGCGTTAGCAGCAGGGATTCAACACCTGCCTTTTACTGGTGTTAAGCAGGACGACAACCTGCAGTATGAAAGGGAGCCCAGCCTAGAGCCACATCTGAAGACCAACAGATGCCATGGAGACAATGATCATGCAGCCTGGAGACCCAAGAGGGCCACAACACCCACCGCAACCACCCCCGGACCCTCCCCCCCAGGTCATGGAGTCCAGTAGTCAACGGTAGTGGAAAAACAGAACTTTATTACAAATACATAAACAACAAGATGAAAAGCTCAGCCAACGCGCTCCATTCCCAACGGGGAACTTCACCAGGGCAACGTGTGGATCCAATAAACTGCAAATGCTGCGGGAACTCCCCAATACCATTCCATATCCCGAAATCAGTAGTCAGAAACCGGTTGGAGAAATGGTGACAATGGTCAAGCGTCCTCATAGTCACAAACGTAATCTGGTACAGTGTATTGCACTTGGACAAACCGGAATGCATGCAGGTATGATGAATCCAGTCCAAATATACTGTAACAGAAGTCTGTGTGCTCATAACCTCCGCAGGAAAGAAAAGGAAGGTTACGACCACACAAACATCTGTTACGGTCTCATTATGCAGGATTCATCATACCTGTAAACATCACGGTTTGTATCATCTTGATACCCCTGCACCCTCACTTCCCCCACGCTGTGCATGAACAGCAGGAGACCATGCAAGGGAATGACGCCATAACTGCCTTACCGCACGTGTCGGGGGCAATTGACTGTACACATGTACCACTTGTGCCCCCTGCTGACCCTGCACACAATTACCGCTACAGAAAGCACACGTCTTCCATCAATGTGCAGGCAATAGTGGACTACCGGGGACAGTTCACCAATGTCGCCGCCAACTTCACAGGCAGTGTGCATGATACATACATCTTCCGACAGTCCATCATCAACCAGCGCTTCCAGGATGGCACCTATGGCAATGCACTGCTCATTGGTAAGTACTAACTGAACACACCACACACCTCAACTCCACAATCACACAACTCACAACTGTGGGAGAGCACACGTAACATAATCACATACAACATGCCAGCCAACATGCCCAACTACCGGACACGACAACACAAGTAACCGTGGTAACAGGGGCCAGACATGTAGACAAACCATCCACAAAGGCAGAGCCCCTCTGCCACACAATTGCAGAATGTGGGGAGAGGTGGGAACCAAGAATGTGCGAAGGAGGCAAGTGACCCAGCAATAAGAAAGGAGACAATGCCAAGTGTGGCGGAGATGTGCTGGACAGACTGCAGTATGCAGAGCACAGACATGTCCATGTGGACATCTACTGCTGGTGTTTGCAGTGTAGTGGACAGTGGACACAAACAGGTTACCCCAGGCAGTGTGGAAGACCTTGGACATGTAGCCATGTGGTCCCCCCCTGTAAGCCTGAGCGGAGCGGCCTTGGCCGGCGTATGTCGCGAATGAATAGCCCGGGGCCCTGGGCGTGGTCCAGTCCCGGGATGACCACCACAGTAACTACTGCGTGTGTCTCTGTGTCCGCCATATCGTGACCATAGGCCTACACACACATGCCCGACCACATTCAACGGCCGTATTCACACTGGAGACGAGGTGACTATGTCCCAAGCCAACCCGTGCACATCTCGTCAGCGCATGCAGGGTCGTGTCTGCCAGGGCGGCTCCCCCCCACCCAGCCACAAGGCTGCCGTCCTGACCGGTGGTGCCTGCGCGATCCTGTGTGCCTGCTGCACCCCAGCCCTGGTCCCCAGACCGGTCTGCCGCCCAGTGATGACTGCCCGCCCCTGCGCACCCAGGCCTCAATGCTCACCTGCCGCCACCGGCGTGTCTCCAAGAGGGCCCTCCAAATGCCGGTCAACCTCCTCAGCCGATCGCTGGATTCCACGCCACAGGCCCCCAGCGCACCCTGCGGCACCGCACAGCGGAGTCATATGTGTGCTGACTGCTGCCTGCGCATACACTGCGGTCCAGCAGGCCTCACAAATCAAATCGAGTCTTGACTTTCTGGACGCCGTATCGAGGCCAACGCATCATCGCAGGCTGCACACCCGCTTAGCTCTTCAGGTGGGCCTAACTCTGTGCACCGCAAGTCATCGCCACGTGGCAGTAGGCCCGTGCCGGACGCAGGCCATCGGGTGCCATTAACTCAGTGCAACGCAAGTCATCGCCACGTGGCGGTAGGCCCGTGCCGGACGCAGGCCATCGGGTGCCACTAACTCAATGCAACGCAAGTCACGGACCCTTTATGATTGAGTTCCGTGGATGCGGACGCCATCATGTCACCTCCGGCAGTGGGGGATGTGCTGTGGTGGGCCCCTTTTATTGGCAGGGTCACATGTCCCGTGACGCCTGTGCTGGATGGGTGTGGTGTGGGTGTAAACCAGCCCTCAGGGAGTGGCTGTGGCATGCTGACAACTAGACCAGTGACCAGCAGATCACTACAGGGAAGACCTGGGACATGTAGCTGTGTCGTTACCCCCTGTGAGTGTAAGCGGAGTGGGCTGGGCTGGCGTATGCCAGTCCAGCGTAGGGGTGTGAACAATGAGCCTGGGGCTCTGGGCGTGGTTCAGTTCTGGCCTGGACAAGGAAGTAACCAATGCGTGTGTCTCCGTTGTAGTGTCTGCGCCACCCGGACCGCAATCGGCAATGTTGCACCCTGTGACCCAAGCCCCACAACATGTCCAAAATGGACGTGAGGGGGAATCAGTGACCCTACATTCATCCATACTGTCATACTTGAAGGATCATAGACATGACACATCTGTGTGAATTTGAATGTTCTATTCACATTCAGTGGAGTGTTGCAGCTGGAGCAGTACAGGGCCATGCACACCCCACTTGACATTGTTGCCCCGTGGAGGGCCAGCCAGAGTCCATTAGGGAAGGACAAATTCATCGGAAGAGGAAGAGTTCAGTCCACAGTCTGATTGCTGTGTCATTGGTAACCAAACAGAATATGGCAGTCCATGTCGTGGTCCAAGGTGAGTGCCGCAGAGTGTATCGGGGGACAGTAGAAGGTGATGATGCAAAGGGCCGAACCAAGCAGATACAGGCCATATGGCGGAGATGAATGCTACCGCTTCCTCATTACCACAACGGCAGTCTCATCCACATCATCGTCCCCTGATGTGTGATGTGCCTCACCTGTGGGTGGTGGTGTTTCGGCTGCAGCACTGTGTGGCACTGACACATCAGGTGCCGGAGGTGGATTGTCGGCCGCACTGTGTGGCAGTGACACATCAGGTGCCGGAGGTGGAATGTCTGTCGCTCTGTGGGGCACTGACACATCAGGGGGCGGAGATGTGGATGGTGTAGGAGCAGCAGCATTCATCTGCGCCAGGCCTTGTGGCAGCAATGCCATGATGAGGATCTGCAGGGCATGGAAGATCCCAGCTACATCTCACTGATGTGCAGCCGTGGCAGCCATCCTTTCTGCCTCCATCTGCACCATGTCCTCCATGAGCCTCCGCATGTGTCCCAACTCCCGGCTGAGATCGCTGGAGCCACTCTGACTAGACAGGTGTTCTTGTCTCCAAGTCATGACTCCAGCGATGTCAGCCATGGCTCGTTGGAGACCATGGAGCGGACTGTGGGTGTCCGTTAGGGACTGTAAGTGGTCCCTGATGGAACGTAGACACCCATGGATGGCATCTAGTTTGG
The DNA here is from genome assembly GCA_963921515.1 of Calotriton arnoldi. Classification (NCBI taxonomy): domain Eukaryota; kingdom Metazoa; phylum Chordata; class Amphibia; order Caudata; family Salamandridae; genus Calotriton; species Calotriton arnoldi. The sequence goes on along the minus strand of CAWUFW010010967.1, from coordinate 467,583 downwards.
CTGCCATGAGTTCGAACCCCACCCGCGCCTGCTCAGCCATCTCCTTCTGGCCCTCCAACAAACTGCGTTGAAATGTCATGTGTTGGTCGTGGGGATCCTGGGAGACAGCCAGGGTGGTGGGTGCTTCCTGCTGTGTGGTCTGTGCAGGGGGTGGGGTCTCCTCGATGCAGCTGGGCTGCCCTGCTCCTGGGGGTGGGGTGCGGAAGCTGTCCATGAGCTCTTGGAGGGCGTCGGTGACGAAGGTGGGGAGGTCCTCCTCGTCATCAGTGAGGAGGTGTTCGGTCTGCTCTGCAGGAGGTGATGATTCTCCCTCTGCAATGTAAAGGGGAGATGCAGTTTAACAGTGTGTTCCATGTATGTTCACGCATTGGCCAAGTTTCAAAACAGACTGCATGACAATGTACATTGTGACTGTTTAGGAGGAGCTGCCATTTGAAGCGGGACAGTGGACATTTGTGCACCATCAGGGATGTGGGGTTGTACTTGTCCATATCATGTCACAGTTTCCTGCTATGCCAAATGTGATTGGCCAGTTTCTACACACACGCGGCAGCAGTTGTGTCCTCTGTTCTGTTGTGAATGTGTTGCAGTTTGTACCACATTGTTGTCAATGTTGATGTGCTCTGATTCTTGTGTGTGTGCTGCATTGTGGGAGAGTCGCCCCTGCAGCTCAGACTTTGCTTGGCCTTCTCCCTTTCAGGCGCTGTGCCTTTGACTTCTGTGCTTATGCAGTGCTGAGATGTTGCATACTTGGGTAAATTGGGCTCTTGGTGGGAGTTGGGACTGTTGGGCATGGTTTGTCCGCAGATGTCTTGTTGCCGTCAGGGGTTGTTTGTGCACGTGGATGTGTCAGTGTGTGACCTGCTCCTTTCCGGATGTGGACCACACCCAGCCACCTCGGTGTCGTGGCGTGCAACATGTCATGATGAGTGGCCTGCAGACATGCTCATCGTCATGCAGTGTCACTTGCATTGTCAGTGGGGCTCACGGATCCGCAGCTTTGCTGGGTTCAGCACATGTGCATGGGTTTGTTGTGAGATTGGGGATGTGTGGGGAGGGCCACCTCTGGGCACATTGTGGACAGGGGACTACTTGCTGTTTCTATGTGTGCTGCCGTATGGCAAGGAGATCAGAGACATGATCCAGAGTCATTGTGGTTGTGCAGTGTGCTATACTTAATTGTGCATGTGTGCCATTGTGCCCATCTCCCCCCATCCCCCCAGTCCCTGGTGGTTACTCACCCTGCTGCTGTTGTGTCAGGTCATGTTGAGCAGTGTCCGGTCCCCCGACTCCTGCCACCGTCTCCACACTGATGACTGTGGACACCATTTCCTCCATCTCATCCAGCTCCTCCTGTGGCGCAGGACTCCCACCCCCAGTCTGCATTGCTGCTTTGCGGTTGTTTGCGAGTTTCAGCTTGGTTTTGCGCTTCACATCATTCCAGCTCCTCTTGAGCTCTTCCATTGTCCTCCTCAGCACTCCGACTGCATTCACCTTGTCCACGATGGACTGCCATATTCCATTTTTTGTTGCCAATGACACAGTGGAGGTGACGAACAGTAGTTGATGGTGTTCTATCACCTTCGTTATCAGGATCCTGTTTTCCTGCGGACTGAACCGCATCTTCCTCTTCTTCATGCAACCCTGACCCCGAGGTCCCAGGCTGGTCCTCCGTGGGGCTTGTGGGGTTCGGGTTGTCCTCTGTACTTGCTCCGGCTACCTCCATTGTGCTTCGCAGTTGTTAAGTTTTTGGGGGTTTTTTGCAGTTTTTATGGTGATTTTTCCCACCTGACGTGGGAATTGCAAGCCTGGCGCTGCTTGTCGCCGATTTTTCTATCGCGGTTGGGCCCATCGCAACTTTTTTCACGTTCAGGTTTTATTTTTTATCGCCGTCGCGGTAGTTGTATCACGGACATTTGACGTGTTATCGGGACACTATCGCATGTTACCGCCGTGTTGAGAATGAGACGTTAACACAGAGTTATTTTCCCGCGATGGACGGCGATATGAGAAATTGCGTTAACCTATTTTGGCGATGATTATCGCACGTTCTTGAGAATATCCCCCAGAGAGCCTTAAAATAAGTTTGAAAAAATGAGTGGTAAGTTACGATCTAATTTTTTTAAAAACATTCTAACCTTACTAAACCCCAAATGACAGTGGAATAAAATATGAATTATAAAACCAGTATCAGTAGTACATGACTAACAACGTAGAGAAGCAGAATGGTCAAGCTTCTTAGCATGAACTAGGGTAAATATAGCTCTATTAAATATGAAGAAAAGTGACTGAGCAATGATCGCTTCTTTAGAAATTATATAACTACAACCATAACTTGTCCCAATACTGAATGAAGTAAGAAACATTTAAATCTTTTTCCCATAAAAGTTCAATAATACTTTTAGGTCCAATCAAAACATGAGATAAAAAATCTTCTGTATATAAGCAGCCACGGGAAGAAATCCATTCCAAATAGACTCAATAACCACGTTCAGTAAGGGTACAATAGAGTCATAGGCTATAGGGGATATGGAAATATGTTGTTGGATAGATTCACATCTTAGATTATGTCCAGCTCGAAAACAAGAGGGTAAGTGGTATTTTTTTCAGTAAAAAGTCAAAAGTAGCAATAGTGCTCACATTCCAAAATTGATAAATATGTAAAATACCCTTTTCTCTTCAATGTTTAAAAAAATTAAAAAACTATTACATATCTTTAGTAACTTATTATATCAAAGTAACAAATTTATAAAACATTTATGAGGGAACAATTAATTAGATAACACAAGTTGGCAAGAAACAAGAATATTTTTAAACAGGGCATTTAGAAATATAAGTTTATCTAGACATCGGAATAACATTTTTTTTTTGTCAAACTTATGTTTATTGAAAGTTTTTCAGATATATCACTGAGATGTAACCATCACATCGCTCATTGCAGTGAGCAGCTGACATATAGCTCAAAAGGAGGGTTTGCACAATATCACATCACCTGGCCAACGTCCGGCCCCTGTCGCAATGGGAATGCAAAAAATAGAGGGTACAGTTTCTGACATGGTAGGGGTTCGGGTCAATCACCAGTGTTCGTTATATAAAACAAAAAGCACGTAGCTGAGCAACCCATCTTTCTTTTGTGATGGGGCTCTATCAAACCCTTCCAACGGGAAGGAGCCATATGAGATATATAAATTCCCCGAGAAAACAATACCCAGGAAAATGAGTAACAAAAACCCCGCCCCCCTCCCCCCTCCCAAACAGTGGTGGCGGCTCAGTCGTACTATTGTGCTCCACGTAGGGTGGTTAGGGTTAAATCAAAATTGGAAGAGATGTAGTGCTCTGATAGAAGGAGGACAGACAGCCAGGGGTAGCCCACGTGAGAGGAAGGTAACCAACGGCCCCCATTTGAATTCGAAATTTTTGTAATTGTCCCGGAAAATATCGGACATTCTTTCGAGGCTAAGTAGCTTCCATAGTCGGGAAATCGCCGGAGCTTCTTTCTGTTTCCAGGCGGCTGCTATGGTGACCTTAGCCGCACCTATACATAACCACATGATTGCTTTGTCCGCTCGGGTCTGGTGCTCCAGGGCCTGGTCGCAGAGCCCCAGAAGGATTTCTGCCATGGAGGTTGGGATGGGGTAGCCTAACATATCCTTAATGTGCGCTAGTATTTCTTCCCAAAAGGGGCGTATAGTAGGGCAGACCCACCAGATATGTTGGAAATCACCTAAGAGCCCACATCCCCTCCAGCATCTATCAGAAGTATTGGGAAAGATCTGTCTGCCTGGAGGGGTGAAGGTACCAGTCCATCATAGTCTTGAGATGCGCTTCCCGGAGCTCTATGGAGTGATTGAATCTTGAGATGTCAGTCCATAGCCGTGACCATTCCCCATCTGAGATATCGCGCTGCAGAATTCCCTCCCACATGCTCATGTATCGTGGACGTGGGGAGGGTGTATTAGTGAGTAGGAAATTATATATGAAAGAGATTACCCCCTTCATGGTGGTAGCTTTGGAAAGGAAGGATTCAAATCTCGTGGGGGGGCGGGTTGGTGCCTCCGCTCCTGTGGTGTGAGAGCCCAATGTAACAGCTGAGTGTAATGATACCGTTCCGTGTTCTCTAGGCCATAGTCGTGTTTGCAGTTGTCAAAGGTAAGGGGATCAGCGTTATGAAAGAGGTGTGTCAGAGCTAGGCATCCTCCCTCTCTCCAGGCGTCAAAGGGTCCCTCGTACACGCCTAGGGGGAAAGCTGGGTTGAAATGAAGTGGTGTGAATGGTGAGGGGAATGAGGTCCAGCGTTCGTCCCCCATTCTCGAGTCCCACACTTTCAGGGTGGTACGCGTAGGGGTGCTAATGTATGCATTCTTAGGCCTGTCCTTCCTGGGTCGCCATGCTAAATCCCAAATAGTTCTCCCCACTACACTCCGGTCCATATGTAGCCAGTGTTTTTCGGATTCTCGCTTGGACCAGTCTGTCAGTACCCTTAACTGCGCAGCCTTATAGTATAGTGCAATGTCGGGGAGTCCCACTCCGCCCTCTGCTCGGGGACGACGTAGTATTGTGAATGAAAAGCGGGCCCGCCCCCCTTGCCAAATGTAGTGAAGGATCATGGATTTAACTCTACGGAAAAAGTCTTTATCTAATTCTATGGGTAGGGCTTGGAATAAATATAGGAACTTAGGAAGGAATGTCATTTTAACAGCGTGGATCCGGCCCAGCCAGGAGAGAAAGAGAGGTTTCCACCTCGCCAGTTCTGTTTGAATGCGGGTGAGAATGGGGGGGAAATTAGCATGATAGAGTCCCTCGACCCGGGGCGTGAGCTGAACCCCCAGATACTGTATGGAGGAAGCGGTCCATTGGAGAGAAGTGAGTGGTTGTAGCGCGCGCATTTCCGCTGGTGGAAGAGTAAGATTGAGTATGTACGATTTGCCGAGGTTTATCTTGAAGCCTGCGACTGCTTCAAATCTCTCCAGTTCGGATTGCAAGGGGGGAAGAGACCCTGCTGGATCGGAGAGTGACAAGAGGACGTCATCAGCAAAGAGTGTAATTTTGTGTGAGTCACCACTGAAGGGGATACCCTGAATTGCAGGATTGGCCCTAATAGTCATCGCCAAGGGTTCGATGCTTAGGGCAAAAAGTAGGGGCGAGAGGGGGCACCCCTGGCGAGTTCTCCTGGTGTGAAGAAAGGGTGCTGAGAGTATTCCATTGACCTGCACTCTGGAGCGGGGTTGGACATAATTGGCCCGAATCATGGTGATAAATTTGGTCGCGAACCCGAAGCTTGTAAGAGTGTTAAATAGGACCGCCCAATCCACCCTGTCGAATGCCTTCTCGGCGTCCAGCCCCACCAGAACAGCGGGGATGCGACGTCTGCTGGCCTTTTCTATCAGGTGTACTATGCATCGGGTGTTATCATGTGTTTGTCGGCCCTTGATAAATCCCGATTGGTCAGGGTGTATAAGATCAGGCATGAGGTCATCAAGGCGCTTAGCAAGAATAGAGGAGTAGAGCTTCACGTCCAGATTTAGTAAAGCAATGGGACGATATGAGGCGCACAGTTGGGGATTTTTCCCTGGTTTAGGTATAACCGAGATCACGGCCTCAGACATTGATCCGGTGGTCTCCCCCTCCTCCGCCATTTTGTTAAACAGCCGTGTGAGGTGCGGTATGATATCTGGGGCAAAAGCTTTATAGAATTGGGCGGTGTATCCGTCTGGGCCAGGGGCCTTGTGGGTTTGAGAGCTTGTTTAGCAGTGTTTATCTCTTCGGGGGTTATGGGGGCAGTAAGTGTGTCATTCCAATCGGAAGAAACCTGTGGGAACTGCAATGTCTGAAGATAGTCTCGTTGAGCATTCGTATCTAGTTGGTCCGTGGTGTAGAGAGTCTTGTAAAAGGAGCCAAAGATGTTGGCCTTTTCCTCATCCGTATGCGTGAGCCCCCCAGTTTCCCCCTGAATACCTCCTATATATTCCCGTTCTCGTTTTTCTTTTAGTTGTCTAGCGAGAAGTTTGCCAATCTTGTTACCCTGGGTGTATGATAAGTGTCGGAGTTTAAGGAGAGTAAATTCCGCCCTGTTGTTGTAAATAGCTCTGAGCTTGCCCCTCAGGGCAGTCAGCTTGTGGGATTTGTTTTATGTTCGTGTTCGATTGTGGCTACTTCCCTTTCAAGAGCTTCCCTCTCCTTGGTTCGTTGTGTGTTCAACGCTGAGTTAAGGGCAATGCATTTCCCTCTAAAGACTGCCTTAAACGTATCCCAGGTGGTATACTCTGACGTGGCTTCTGGTTTGTTAATGTTGAAAAATTCAGTGATGGTTTCCCTTAGCGCGGAACAGAATACTTTGTCGCGCATGAGAGAGGCTGGAAAATACCATCTGGGAGTGGCTGAGACATTGCTATTCCAGGCCATGCATATTGATAGCAAACCATGATCCGACACTGAAAGGGGAAATATCTTGGCGTCCTGTATCGCCCCCTGCAAGGTCTGACTAATGAAAATGTAATCGAGTCTGGAATACGCTCGGTGGACATGAGAATAAAAAGTGTAGTCACGAGATTGGGGGTGGAGAGTGCGCCAGGCGTCCAGCAGGCCCAGGTCATGTAAGCGTTGCTTAGTGTCCGTGGAGAAGGAGTCCATATCAGAACGGTGTCGGTGAGTGCTATCTAGGTTTTTCTGCCAGGTCAGGTTGAAGTCGCCCATGAGTATCATTGGTCCCTCTACAAACTCTTGGACTTTCCCAGCTAGTGTATCTAGAAAGGCTGTCTGCCCTGTATTAGGTGCGTATACAGCTATGAATGTGCAGAGTTTGCCCATCAAGCGACCCTTGACCATTACTAGACGGCCATCCTTATCAGACTGGACGTCCAGCGGTTGGAATTTCATGGAGGAATGAAATAGGAGCGCCACCCCTCTATGTTTAGTAGGTGCAGAGGATCTGTAAATCAGTGGGTATTGCTTATGTCGAAAGCGAGTGTCCTCAGCTCTAGCAAGGTGTGTCTCTTGTAAAGCCACTATATCGAGATGGTGATCGACAATATATTTCCACACCTTTTGACGTTTTTGGGTGAGTTAAGCCCCTTAACGTTCCATGATCCAATGGTTATTGTCATCTTGTTAATATGTGAAACAGTAACCCGCTGCTAATGCTAGCTGTCTTATCGCGCCGTAGTGTCTTGGAAGTCTCCAGAAGTGAGTGTCCCGTAAGTGGATGATGTCTGTCAGTACGTTAGAGCCTGAGAACTCGTCATGAAAGAGTATTATAGAGCCGCCACCGTCACCCTCCCTCACCCTCCCCACAAACCCCAAAAAAACCAAAATGAACGTTAACAAAAGCTGCGGTTGTGTAACCGCTGGCATGTCCCCGGCCGGTGGAAGGAAAACCCCACGGGGACTTGGGGGGACGGTACAGCCGAGGACCCCGTCCGCGCCCAACCTGAACAGAACTTGAAATTACAGCTTTGTGCGGCTATAATGGTATTAGCAGAACTTTGCGTCAACTTACAAACGTGGGGTGCCCTTGCCCCTGTCTACAGGAGCGTTAAGCGAGACAATTCACTAGCCCACAAGTGTTCGGCAAGACCTCGATGCCCGAGACCACAGAGGGTTCCGGGTCTCAGGAGCACCCAAGGGGTAGATCCAGGTCGCAGCAGAGGAATGACACAGTTTAATCGTCTTTTCGGCCACTGGGTGCAGATCATGACCCAACTCGTCTGGGGGCAAGGAGCCTCACGATGCTGTTCGACCGGCGTGTCCGATCGGCAATAGACCATCACGGGTACTGAACAGTTCAGGGTGGTGGCCCCGGAGGCGACCCCACAGATGTCTTGTAGCGCTAAGTAGATGGTCTCATGTAGGAAGTAGTGGGCGCCGTCACCATCAAAGAACCGCAGACGAACAATTGATGTCCCATGACCACGTTGTGGCACCTTGACTTTTTGGCCTAATCATCCATTCGAGGGCTTGGGGGAAAAGGCGCATTTCTCGCTCATCATCTGTGATTCCTACATGAGCTGACAGTCCATGGAGAAACTGGTGAGCTACCTTGCGTGGTTCTTGACGTTGTGGTGCGGGTAGGGCCCGAGTCTTCTGGAGGGAGACCCAGGAGTTCCAGTCCAACGCTCAAGTCAGTGACATGACGCTGTTTGTTGTTAAACTCGAAGCTCAACCCAAATGGGTAGATCCATCTGTACCGTATCTTGTCATCACGCAGCTTCGAGGTGATGGGTCTGAACAGTTGTCGTCTAGCCAGGGTGGCAGGCGCCAGATCCTGGTAGATAGTGCATGAGTGGCCCTGGAAGGAGACGTTCCCCTTTTTCCTAGCTGCTAGGAGTACTGCTTCCTTGACCTTGTAAGAATGAAACTTGACCAGCACATCTCGTGGCCGTTTCTTTTCGCCTGCCGTCAGTCCGCCCACCCGATGAGCACGATCCAGTTTAATTTTGAGAGTCTGGGGACGCAGGATCTCCGCGAAGAGGCCCTCCAGGAAGGCATCTAGGTCAGGGCCCTCCGCTTTCTCCTCCAGGTCCCGTATTCGAAGGTTTTCTCTTCGGGCCCTGTTCTCAAGATCCTCTGCTTTAAGTTGTGCCTGATGAAGCTGGTCCTGGAGGCCCCGGACGTCTTCTCTCAGTTCGGTGGTGCGTGTGTCATGTTCTTGAGACTGCGTTTCAAGGTCTAGCACTCTTGTTCCCACCGAGTCCACATCTTGTTGTAGGGAGGACAGCCTGTCAGTGAGGTCGGATCGGAGTTGCTCCATGGAGGCCTTTATGTCTTGGCTGAGTTCTTTCCGAAGCTCCGCTTTAAAGTCCCTAAACATGCCCAGAAGGTCTTCTTTTGTCAGGGCCATGTTGTCCGCACCGTCGTTGGGGTCCGGCAAGGGGCACTTGTCTGCTAGTGCGAAAAAGTTTGAAACCTTGTTGGGTGTTTTGCTCGCTGTCTTCTTTGGCGGCATATGGGCGGGCCCAGGAGGACCCCCGCTGTGGTGGCAAGAGAGATGTGTTGGACTCGAGTGTGGAGGACCCCGGGGGCTGGGGCGAGGTGGTTAGTGGCAACTGACTTGTTCTTGGCGCCAAGGAGGGTGTGTAGGGCCGTCGCGCAAACAGGACCACAGAACTTTCATCTGGTGAACACCGTCATTCCAAATCGTCACGGACCCAGGGAATTGCGCCCCCGCAATTGGCAGAATCGTGCCCACGAGGTGAAGGCCAGGCAGGTTGGCACATGAGCCAGATGTCCGCACGCACTCATATAGTCCTCATGAGGCAGGCCGTTCGCAGGGTAGATGTTCCCTCTTCAGAGCGCAGTCTTTACAGGACTTGCTGGACGCCACTGTGCAGAGTGAATGCGCCGCCCGATTGCCTCCGAGGGGCGTTAACAGGGGCAGACTGCAGGACTGCCTTCAGATGCTTCCCAGCCCGCTGGCTCCTGCGCCACTGCCGCCCGAGACCCGCCACCGCGGGGCCTATAGCAGGTCACGAGTCCAGGGGAGCGTCGGGCCGCCAGCAGCAGTCACAGCGGAGACGCCATCTTAAGGTCAGGCGCTGCGCTTGTGGTGTTGAACTAGCAGGGTTTGTCCTCCCGCTACTAGTAATTAACCTCCGGAGCCCTTTGCAATCAATTCCGTTGGAGGTACGTCTCGACTCACTCCCGCAGCCCACGCACCTGCAGCAGTACACAGCGCCACCCCTCGCTTCGGTAGCTGGTACTATGACGTCTCTGCCTCAAACCGCTTTTCCCGGGGGGATGTTAGTACTCACTGCTGTTGCGATCGTGCTCTCTGGCCCCGGCATGTAGCGCCTTAGTCGTCACCTCTGCCATTCTTGTGCTCTCCGGGATTGCGGCTCAAGTCGAGTCCCTCGGAGACGCGGGCGCCATTTTGGGAAGCTCCGGTGTCTTTTCACGGGACTCCCAATCAATCCATAGGAGCGGTAATGATGCAAACCAAAGCCCTCAGAATGTGCCCTGCATCTTCCGCACTGCGGTGATGTAGTTTCCCGCTGGCGGGGCAGCGGTTAGCCGTGAAAAACGAGTCGGGAACAGTGCGCGGACCGGGAGCCGAGACGATCTACGTCCGCTCAGCCATCTTGCCCGACCACGCCCCGGAATAACATTTTTAAAAGAAACATCACTAAACAATGATCTTTCAAAAGTAATCCAGTGAGGTATATGGCTATTATGACAATTAAATATTAAGGCACAAGACTGTCTGATTATGAAAGATGAGTGATATAGTTTATAATCGGAGAACCTCACACGGCCTTCATTTTTTAGTCTCCTTAACTTAGAGATAGCAATACTGGGAGTTTTTGTATCTCATAGAAATTGTAAACAGATGATGTTGAGTGGCTTAAGAATAAAGTTTAGAATTGTTACCTGGAACATAGATATAACATAAAATATGAGGTACAATCATCATTTTAATAGTATCGAGCCTACCCCATCAAGAGAGAGAAAGGGGAGACCCAGCTGAAAATAAATTCTGTATTTTAGATTTCAACGCCAAAAAATATGTTTAATGGTTTCCTTATTATTTGAAGAAAACCAATTGCCTAGCCATTTCATCTTTGAGGGGCACCATGCACTTTTAGAATTAGTAAACATGTATTGAAGGAATAAAGAGTTCAACTGAAGTAGTTTGGTTTTAGTGAAGTTTAGTTTGTATCCAGAAGCATTGGAATATAAATACATTTCTTGTAAGGAGATATTTAAAAGAAGCAACAGGAATGGACATATATACCAGGATGTCATCAGCATGTGCAGGTTATTTAATTTCTTCCAAACCTTGTTAATAAACCAGATATATTTGGATTACAGCAAATACTTTCCAGGAAGGATTCCAGATGTAATAAAATAGTAAAGGGAACCAGGACAGCCTTCTCTAGAACCTCTATGCAAATCAAAATAGGGGAAAAATAACTATTAACAAACACGCTGGCACCAGGGTTGGAGTATGAAAATTTCCCAAAAGAAATAAACTTGAGACCAAAGACAAACCATTGATGGGTCTTAAACATAAATTGCCAATTAATACAGTCAAAAGCATTCTGAGCATACAGAGAGAGTGCTGCTAAAGTAGTAATAATTTTATGAGCTTGACAAATAACATTAGGAAATATACTCACATTATCAGCAGCAATTCTACCTTTCAAAAAAACAGATTGGTCAGACTCAATGAGAAAGGGAAGAGTAGCTTCTAAACAGGAAGCTAGAATCTTTACAAACATTTTACAGCCATGATTAATAAACAATATGGGCCTATAGTATTTGCACAATCTGGGATCCTTATCATATTTTGGAATGATAGTTTATTAAGGCCTCCTAAAAGTGCCACTGGCTTTGGAATTTGAGATAAAGGTGTTAAAAAGTTCCAGCAGTTCAGGAGCAAAAAAAGAGGACAATGATGAAATAAGTTAAATGGTAAAATCACCAGTGCCTTGCTCTTTCGCTTACTTTAGAGAGTTAATGGTAGTTAGTATTTCTTTTATGTTATTTCAGCTTCATGATCTTCAAATATATCATTAGGAGAGGACATTTTTGGGATACCATTATAAAAAGTCAAAATCAGAATAGCTGGGTGGGTATCTTCAGCATACAGGTGTTTCTAAAAAGTTCAGAAAGAGTTTGAAATATCAGCATTAGACGTCACAATGGTATTATCATATTCACTGACGATGGAACCAATTGCTTTGCGCTCCATTTTAATCCTGAAATAATTAGCAAGTATCTTCCCAGCTTTATTTTGACAACTATGACATTTGGATTTAACTGTCAATTGAACTTTGCAAGCGTCAATAGTAGCAATTTTATTTAATTCTGATTTACTTTTAATTAAATCATGAGGCATAGAAGGTTATCTTGGGGTGAAATGACTTTGTTCAAGTGTTTCAATCTTCATCAAAAGGAGTTAATATTGGCCATTGAAGTTATTTTTCTGTCATGCTGACAAAGCAATAGTAAAGGCTCTAAAAGAGGCTTTAAAGGCATCCAAATTGTTAAAGAGTTATTAAATGAAAAAAAACCTTGTAAAAAAGTAGTGTTTTCGGAAATAAAATTATTTGACAGAAGGTGATTATTAAATCTCCATTTTCCAGCCTTTCTATCAATTGTAGTGATGTGTAATGATGCCAAAATAGGAGCATGGTTAGGTAAGAAAATAGAGCCCCTGTCAGCAGAATGTAAATAAAGTAATAGTGATTTAGTATCCAAAATATAATCAACTCTGGAAAGTGTATTGTACACATTAAAAAATGAAAAATCGTATTCTTCTGGATTACAGATTCTCCAAACATCAAATAATGGTCAAGAAGAAATTGTAGATTTGAATGCTGTATGGGATTTCTTAGGTTTAAATTTATACTTAGACCTCCTGCCAGTAAAGGGGTCTAATAACTGATTTAATTCACCTGCCATAATGACTCTGGAGTTAGGTGTATTAGCAAGTTTAATTGTACTATATTCCAGAATAAAGACTCACATTCAATGGAACCATAAACACTGAAGAATGTAATGTGCTTATTTTCTATAATAACATTCACCAACACTCACCTGCAAAAACCATCACATTCTGTGGATAAAACCTGCAATTGTAAAGAATTATAACAAAGGATAACTACACCACCTCTGCCATAATTGGCTGAAGAAATAAATTACCTACTAACAGTTTTTTCGATTTGCTAAGCTCAAAGTCATTACAATATGTTTCTTGTAAAAAGGCAATCTTGCTTTCAAGTCTAGATAAATAAGAAAGCACATTTAGCTATCAACCGGGTTTCCAAGTCCACAGACATTCCACAAAACAAAATTAGACATAACTGACACAGATAAAAATGAATACTGGATCAAGGATGACAATCTGCAAAAATGTGGGGAGGAGATACAATAACACTGGTAATTTTAGTAAACAAAAAAGAGGCAATAGGAAAATGTACAGCACTTTAAAAAGACTTACACTCAAAACCTAGAAGTAAGAGAAGGAAGAGAAAAGAAAGGAACATATATAGAGATAGAAAATGGAGGGCAGATCAAGGGAAGAAACTCAGATCTGAAAAGAAGAAATAAAAAGGAAGATATGTAGCATGTCAGCAACATGACAAGACAAACAGAAGTGTAATAAACAAAACATTAAAACATAACAATAGAGGGGGCGTGGTCTGGCCACGAGAGAAGATGGCCGCCTGATCCGGGAGCTCTGCTGTGAGACGGGCTCCGGACGGGGGCGGTGGACTTCAGAGTGCGGCTGGGGCCACGATATTGATGCCTCACAAGGGGGTATGAACTTTGGACTCTAACGGCCCGGATTCCGACACTGCCATTGGGCATTCAGAGGAGGAAACAACCTGAGGCGCGGGTGAGTGAACGGGGCCTAGAGGCACGCTTACAGCCTCGGCCCTTGCGTAGCCTGTCGACCCCACCTACAGCTCCTCATGCCCTACACTCACTGCCCTGGTTTCAGCGGCCCACTAAACGGAGCGGGTGTAATTATATTGGCGGGAATTACATCAATGATATTTTACTCAGGAGCATCAATACCCCACGCCAAAATGGGAGCCCTGAACCCGGACGCCTGAAGAGAGTCATTATTGACTGAAATGTGAGCGTGGAAGACCCGGGGAGGCTTATCCACAGCCTCGGTCCTCACATATCTACCGGCATCAACAGGTCAAGACATCCACAGCATCTCCCTCCGGGTCTTTGGTGGGCTGAACTGAATTTATCCCAGCTACGATTCATTGAGAGGGGAGCACGGCCCTGATTACCTCACAACTTTGGTCCCGTGCCTGACGCCCGGGTCTCCATCCACTATTTGAAAACACCGGAGTGTTGGCGCGGCGAGTGCGCCTCAGTACCCCGCCAGAGTGCAGCAGCCTTGAGTGGGTGTGGCCCCCCTTCTCCTCTCTCCTCTCCACCCCATACACATAGTCTGGAGGCGGGACCGAGGCGCACCAGGCCCCACACCTGTACCAGGACCACGTCGCACCAAGTACGCCATAGGGCACCCCACAGTCAGCACCACGATTGAGAGAGGGTGAGCTGCGGGCGCAACCCCCCCTTCCATTCAGACAAGAAGGAGAGAGACTCATGGCACCCTGAATTAAACACCCAGAGCCCTGGTTCCTCCCCCCCGGCGCCAACAATGCTACAGCACAGCAAGTACTCCACTGAATATTACTGCGACCCCCAGAAGGGCAAGAGACAGGTGGAGTAACCACGGTGGAGAGGATCAACATGAGAGAGGGCCTCTTGCATATGGCCTAGCACCTAGGTTTCTCTGTCACCATCGAGGCTGCGACACGAAACAGCGGGAGTAGAGAGAGGGAGTGCAAGTTTATGCACACGGTCCTCCCCCCTCTCGCAACGCTACCAGCAAAGAGAGCACCCAAGGAGTTCTGATCCACTGCACATGACCCATGGAGGCGGAGAAGGGGCGAGGTAGGCTCACGCTACAACCCCCCACGGGAGAATCGGCAAGGTGCCATTGATGTGCTTACAGTCATAACAGAGAACACTTCGGCAAGACGGAAGAGCCCTGTGTGAGACGGGCACCAACCCCAACACACTCCAAAACCTCAACTTAAACCGGGATTAAGCGGGAGCTCAACATTCACGCCTGTGGAATCAGAAGAGAGCAGTTACAGCAGGTCCATTGCTGGGCCACCGATATCCTGGACTCTACTCACCCTTGCTGCCTATTTGCCCTCCTATAGTACACCGTCCTAGGACTGAAGCCGAATGTCTGCGAACAAACACAGGAGCAAGTCCTCCAAGCATCTTCTCTTCGCAGACGCGCTAAAACGACCCAGGAATATGTCCATGAAGGGCACACATCCCCTACAAGCGGCCCTCCTCAGACCCCCTCACCACCACAAAACGAGACCATGGACCATATCCTACTAGAAATTTCAGCCGTCAGTCGCCGCCTTGAATAGATGGACACTAATATCTCCTCCCTAGCAGCGGAAGCAAAATCGATTCGAGTGGACATTGCGGGGTTGCACACAAAGGTTGAAGGGCTGGATGAAAGGCTGACGATGGTGGAGGGACGCCTCCATTCTGTCCAAGGCAGGGACTAGGAGCTGCTGGTTCTCCGTAGCAAAGTGACAGATCTGGAGGATCATAGTCGGAGGGACAATGTCCGTTTCTTTGGATTTTCAGAGAAGATCGAAGGCCAGAGTGCCAGAGCGTTCCTATGCGACACTCTCCCGAAGCTGCTGGACATCATCTCCGACCCACCACTGGAGATACAGCGTGCTCATCGCATCGGTCCCCCACGCAAGGACTTTGCCACATGACCACGTCCCCTCATTGCTTGCTCCCTTAGACACAAACAGGCGAGGCAGTTGTTGGCCACAGTCCGCACCAGAGGCTCTTTCTCATATGACGGTCACAATATACGTTTGGCCGCTGATTTTTCCAGGGAAACCAACGACCGCCGTAAGGCATTGCTTTCCATGAGACCCTAGCTGCATCAGCTGGACATCAAGTACGACCTCTTTGAGCCTGCCCACTTCCGTGTCACCAAAGATGGAGTCTCCAAAGACTTCTATGAACCGGAGAACCTGCGTCTCTTCCTAGACCGCCTAGAGCCGCACGAAATGGACACTCATCATGCTACCCTGGAGCAGGCACTATCTGATCCTTCCCTCTCGCCACCGGACAGTAGAAGGAGAAATTCCAGCGGATCCTGGCACTGAGGCAGAAATCGGGAGTGAGCCACCCGCACCCATGAGGATAAAGCTTCGGCCCTACAAACTGTGACTGCCTTCATACAGGAACAACATAGAGACAAGTCCTGTTCACCTCTAAAGCCTGCCCTGCATGCAGACTGAGCTTGAAGGGAGGCCTGGTTTGGGCCTCCCATTCCAGGGACAGACTCGATGATGGGTGCAGTTCCAAGAAGACTCCGGACAGCTGAGTATCGCTTTCACTGTGTTAAGAATAAGAACTGTATTAACTGTTTGCTCATCTGCTTAGTTGTATATGCAGTATACGTGGACTGCAGAAATGGTTCAATTGCTCTGCTCTTAGTTGTTGAAACTATAAATTGCATTACTGCCTCCGGCCTAGCTTAACACTTTATGCCTCTTCCTCCCTAATGCTCTCCCGGGTCCGACCACTCAGCACACTATCATATCACATCTGAATACCTCTCCTGTTCAACGCCGCCCCTTCCCCTTCCGCCAACATCATAGTAATATGCACACTTCTCCACTTAGCCCTAGCCATGGCCTGCCTTCCCGAAGGAGCCCTGTCTCATGGTGGTGCCCCAGTGAGCTTAGACCAGCAGTCGAAGGATTAGTACCCGAAGTGCCGCTCCAGCAGCCACTTACCCTCCCCTCCTGGCCCTATCCTCCCCCTCTGTCCCCCCTTCCTTCCCCTCCCCTGCACCCTACTCCTTGACAAGCCGTACTACTCCCCCTGGGCTGTACATCAAATTCTACACTTCGACCATCTGCACCCCCTCCCGGCTACACCACCAGACTGTAACACTTCCTCCACGTGCCAGGCCCCCTTCCCTTCCCCCCTTGTCTTTCCCTTGCCCACACTTTTCCCCTCACCCTCTCTCCCTCCCTTCTTTCTTCCTCCCCCCTTTTTTCCCCACCGTCCCACCCCCCTCTCCTCCCCTTCTATAGTCACTCCTGCATCCATGCTTCTCTACCTGTAACCCTTACCCACCCCTCTCCGTACATAATCCTGGGTATCACGTCACCCACGCACACAATTAAGGCGAAACCTACCCCGCTGCCATCCAACACGTCATACACTCCATTGAGTGCATTTAACGCACCCTTCAGAGACCCACATCAACATCAATCCCTCCTTGCTTCCACATCATGGCCGCTACTCACCCCCTACGCGTGGTAACTTGGAATGTACACGGAATTACACATTACATAAAAAGGAAAAAAGTGCTCTCTTACCTTCAATCAAAAAAGGTGGCCATAGCACTACTACAGGAAACACATCTCAACGCCCCAGAATCTGAGAAGTTACGCAGGTTCTGGGTGGGTAGAGTGATTCACAGTAGCATAGACAAGGGGGATTCCCCAGACACAGCCCCCACTAGGAAATGCGGGGTGGCGATCCTCATACGCAAATCTCTCCCGGCCACGGTGTCCAAGACGTGTATTGATCCAGATGGGCGATATGTGTTTGCACGGCTGCATATAGGGGAGACCTCTGCCTGCATTGAATCAGTTTATGTCCCGACTGGTGCAAAAAAATAATTCCTTCTTCAACTGACCCGCCTTGAAATAAATGCCTCGCAGTACCTCATTGGCGGGGACTGGAACCTGCTAAGGGACCCTGTTCTAGACAGAACAGGCCCCCTCGACAGAGGCAATGCCGCGGACAGAGCTCTAATGGGTGACATATTGACTGGCGCCTCTGCCACCAGACTGACGCAGAATATACATTCACCTCCCCGACCCACAGCACGCTCTCCCGACTGGACTATTTCCTGGTCTCCCAGAGGACGGTGCAATTAGTCCGAGATTCCCACATTTTAGAAGCTGCACTCTCTGACCACTCACCGGTTCTCCTCTCACTGGAGGTGGGACTGGCTAAACCGGGCCGCAAACCATGGCGCATGAATATACAGCGCCACTGCACTCCACAAGGTAAAGCTCAACTGCGCGAGCACCTCCAGGGGTATCTCGCAACCAACCAGGGATCTGTGGGCTCGGGCAGGATCATTTGGGCTGCAGCAAAAGCTAAAATTCGGGGCCAGCTCATGCGGGACGCGGCACAGGCCAATAGGCAAACAGTGGCTCGGCAGAGAGAACTAGAAAAAGACATTGCGTCCTATACCCGTCTATATACAGATAAACCGACTCTGCAGCACCGTAAATCCTTAGAACAGGCCCGCATGGCACTAAATAGCCTCTTTACTTCAAAAGCTGAATACGCCTTACAAAGGATGAAAGGAAGGCCTTACGAGCAGGGAGAAAAGGCAGGGAGGCTACTGGCGGCGCATTTACGCCAAAGTGAAGCTGCCATGGCCATACCGGCAATACAGTCAGCCAGTGGGACAACATTCACTCGTCCTCAAGATATTGTGAACAAACTTGCTCAGTTTTACCAGCCACTTTACACCCCTGGGGAGCATGCTCATACAGATAAAATGCCCACTTTTTCTTTCGGAGGTGACTCTCCCCCGCTTATCGGACAAGGCCAGAGAACTTCTTGAGGGAGAGATCAGCAAGTTGGAAATAGCGCAAGCGATCGCGAACCTCCCCTATCACAAGGCCCCCGGTGAGGACGGATTCCCGGCGGAATTCTATAGATGGGCCGGGAATGGGGTAGTCGATACTAACCCTACTCTAGGTGGCATTCCAAGAAGCGGAGCTCATGTCCTCTTTAGGTCTCTTCTCTAATAAAGCAGTAATTGCCTTCTTACCTAAGCCTGGGAAAGACCCCACACTGTGCGCCAGCTATCGCCCCATATCACTGCTGAACTGTGATATCAAAATTCTGGCCAGTATTCTGGCCACCCGTCTCTGCAAAGTCCTCCCCTCCCTGACCCACCACACACAAGTAGGATTTGTACCCAGCCGCTCTTCCAGAAATCATATGCGAACCCTGGCACATGCTTTATGGTCTGCCAAAAGCCTTCACTCCGACGCACTGGCATTGTCACTCGATGCGGAGAAAGCGTTTGATCGCATTGAGTGGGACTATCTTTTTAAAGTAATGGCCAGATTTGGGTTGGGAGATCAGTTCATCGCCAAAGTACAACTGCTATACAACAATCCCACCGCCCAGGTAAATTGTGGGGGTTTCATCTCTGACCCGTTTCCGATTAGTCGGGGGACGGGCCAGGGCTGCCCCCTCTCCCCACTCCTTTTCCTCCTGGCTATGGAACCTGTGACAGCTGCCATACGACAATCGACCAAAGTCACAGGCGTACCCCTCCCGGTGGGGGAATCCAAACTCTATCTGTAGGCAGACAATATCCTGCTCACCCTCACAGACCTACCCAGTTCCCTACCGGCTCTGATTCAAATAATACATGACTTTTCATCCTTCTCCGGTTACAAAATAAATTGGGACAAAAGTGAAACATTGCCCATCTCGGATGGAACCACAAAGGCGGCCATACATAGATTCCCCTTCCACTGGCAACCCTCGCGCCTCAAATACTTGGGCGTCTTGGTGAATAAAGGCATGGAGGGAATGATCGGGGACAATATGAGCCCCCTACTCACCCAGATGCAACGTGGCTTTGACAAATGGAAGGTGTTGTGGCTCTCTATGTGGGGCAGGATACAAGCTGTATGTATGGTCACACTCCTGCGCTTCATATACACCTTGGGCATGCTTCCCTTACAGATACCTCTGGCCACACTTCAAAATAAAATCCTTCCTGTGCGGCTCCTTGAGGCCCCGTCTGGGCACGCTGAAACTTGAGGCCCGCCGCTCTTGCGGTGGACTAAGCCTCCCATCAATAGAACATTTTGCACTCGTACTGCAGCTCTCTCAAATGGCGTACATGCTGCTGGGTGCCTCTGATTTACCACAATGGGTGCAAATAGAGAGACCCCTGCTATCTACAGGGTTAGGCCTCTCTGCTCTATATGGACAGGTGGCAAGCCATCAAGACCCCTCAAACCCGTACTACTAGCCATGCACAAGGCCTGGCAACGAGCGCATCGGCTGATGGGCTCACACCCACGATTACACGAGAAAGCCCCTCTTTGGGGGAACGCTGGCATATGCATCAATAGGCAGCCGCTGTCATGGCCCCTATGGGAGACGGCGGGCATCCACACCCTGGGTCAGCTCCTTCATGAAGGGGACCGTAAGACATTTGCGAAACTCCAAGAGAAATTTGACTTTCCCACGTCGCAGTCCTGTAAACATATGCAGCTCTGCCGCTGTCTGCAGAAATGTTTGGGACCGCGCCCTTGGTAATTACCAACCTCGCCAGTGCTATCGTACCTCCACACGTGGGGATCGCACAAAGGAGTTACGGCCGGCCTATACGGAGTACTCACCTCTCATCTCTTCTCCCAACACCTATTACAAACTCTTCACACCAGATGGCAAGCCCGGCTCGCGGTCTCTTATGGAACAGAGGAGTGGGCGGAACTCTTGGAGGACCTGGACAGGAGTGCCCGGGAGGCAATACTGAAATGTTGTCTGTTTAAAATCCTACATGAGTGGCACTGGTCACCGATGAAATTGCATAAAGCAGGCCTTCTCCTGCATGCAAACTGCTGGAGATGCACGAATACAGCTTGCGATATGACCCATATCATATGCGAATGTTCCTCGGTACAGTCCTTTTGGGCCTACGTGGGCAAGACCCTGAGCACCACTATGCCCTTGCGCCTACCACTTACTTCCGCTGCTATCCTTCTGCATGACTTGCGGCGCTCCCCAGAATTGTCAAAACCACAACGCCGACTCTACCATACAGCACTTGCCACAGCTAAGCTGTGTATCCTGCGCCAGTGGAGATCGCTGACTCCTCCATCTCAGGAGGCTTGGTTAGTGGCTATGATCCACACAGCCTCCCACGAACGAATCATATACAACCTCCAGGACCAATCTGACCTCTTCCTCCAGGTGTGGGCACCTTTCCTACGCACAGAGAGCGACAGCAAGGGATGCCCCATGACAGAAAGTCCACCACGGACATCAACATAACAACATCAGGACGTCACAGCGCCTTACTCTACTTCACTCTACCTCACCCCCATATACATGAGCCCACTCCCTTTCCCACTCCACCCCCCCTGCCGATCCACCTGCCACCGGCCCCCCTTCTACTTCCCCCCTCGCCCTCCCCACTCCCAGTGAGATCTTTCCCCTCCCCGTAATCACCGATATCCCTCCTTCCCCTCCCTCTACACCCAATTACCCCCCACCCCCTCCCCGGCTTCCTGGCACCATGGCCCCACAGGCTAATATTAGCTAAGTCACATCCAGATATTAAGATAAGGCCCATCATAAACTGACAAAGTTTTACAGCCTCCCCTCCTCGTGCCTATATTACACCCTCGATATGGTCTGTGGTCAGTGTAACTTTAAAACAGAGCATCTACCCTCCTTCACACCTCATATCGCAGTTGACACATGTCAGAGGCGTATCCTTTTCCTACATCACCTTGCCACACCTCCCTTCGGACTCATACGTTCCGAGCATAGCCCCCCCGTGCTTAGGAACTGGCACGGCCCAGAGTGCTCAGACATGACATGGCCCCCTATATTATGTTATCGCTGACACGTCAATCCCTCCCCCTCCCTCACCCACACCTCAACACGGCATGTTTGATAACTGATATGCGGAAATAGGCATATCTCCCCCCCTTTTTTCTCCTCTCTCCCTATCTCTTCCCTCCGTCCTACCATCTTCTTTTTGAATACTTTCTTCAATCTTCAAGAGGCACAAACCACACAATGTTTTGCTGTAACATCTAATATGACCATTGTATCTGTGTGGTTGATGCTGATGTTCCTATGATGTTATTTTATTTTAAAAATTGCTAGTAAAGAATTACAACACAAAAAAACAAACATGACAATAAAGCCACTTCATGTTAAATTAATAATGACACAATCCTCTGTTTCCGCCGAGTTACCCTCCATCATGTGAAACTAAATATTTTGAAGAAAATCTCATAGTTAAACAGGATCATTACAAATTACGAGAGGGAAGGGGCATGTTTGAGCGCCATCAAGGATGCCGGCGCACTACTGAGCTCTGGGCTGTGCGGGGAGCTTTTCCCTAGTTTGGGGCCGGTGTAGCACTCATCAGCAGAGGAGACATCAATGTGTCTCCTCCTGAAAACTCAGTGAGTCACTTGAGTATTATTTAAATCGCTGACTCCTCATTATGATGCGCGGCCTGCCCCCGGGAATTTCAGCCAGAATACGAGGTCGTGCCCACCATTTTGAAAGGCAGTGTCCATGTCTCCTCGCAAATCAACCTTCCCGAGCTGCTTGTTGCTGAACTTTGGGCCCGATTACGATGGCGGACGGACCTCAGTCCATCCGCCATCACTTCGTATTTGGGATCGTCCGCCTACAAGGCGGTGGTCCCACAGGGAAAATTAGGATGCGACCGCCACCGTGGCGGTCGCATTGCCCATGTTTTGTATTGCAGTGGGTGCTGGGTTCTGCGGCACCCGCCGCAGTACAAAACAAACACCCCACACATATCCCTGCACTACGTGGAAGGCACCATGCGGTGCCTGCCACATGGTGCAGGGATATGTAGTGGAGCACAATAGGTGCCCCCCAGTTCTTGTGTCTGTGGGCCATGGGGGCCCCCCCATGTTATGCCAGCCTCTTCTTGGCGGGTTCACTGCCATGAAAGGGCTGGCGGGAAGGGACATCGTAATGCCTACGGCGGTGCCTAGTAGGCACCGCCACCATTGTAGGCATTACTCAGCCTCCGATGGACCCGTCGGATCCGTGGCGGGTGGTCTTTCCAACCACCACACAGCCGCCCGCCATCCAAATGTGGTGGGGGGTACAGTTGGTTAAGATGGCGGGGAGACCACCACCGACAGCCTGTCAGTAGCGGTCTCCCCGCGATTGTAATCAGGCCCTTTATTATCGACTATTCTCTCCAGTATGAGGGCGGCCCCAGGGACCTTCATAATTAATCAATATAATACTGTGCGCTTGCCGTGCTGTAAGGCAGTAAGCTAGTTTCTTTTATGTATAACTTTTTTCTCACACCAGGATATTTGGTACACAGACAGTCTCCTTCAATTACTGACTCTTCTTCCAAACATGCAGCCGGCATGGGGCCTTCTCTAATCAACACAAGTCCTTGTGCCTGATGTGTCATAAGGCAGTAAGCGCATTTCTGTTATTTTCCACACTTTCCTTGCACCACCATCTCTATTTTTACAACAATGTTGCCTGCCTTCTCTCACCCAGTTATGGGAGACTCTTCATAACTAAGGAAAATGCACTTGTCTAACCACCATATGCCTCTATGTTTCAGCTTGGTTCTCTAAGACATTTTTTATGCTTTTTGTACATCTATGCTGCTACTACTCATTTATGTAACTTATCGCCTTTTTAATTATATGCAACCAGAGACATAAGTACTGCTATTTTTATTATTTTTCTGGATCAGAACCTTTTCCTTCCTCAGTGCTCATACGTACTTTTTTCCAGTGGCTACTAATCCTTGCATTGCATTTCATTTGAGGTTTTGCTTCAGTTCAACACATGTGACTGGTCTTTCACTGGATATCAACCCTCTGCTAGCCCATTTATTTCATATGGGGAAAACAAGAAACCTTAAACTGCCTGGAACCTCAACTTTCGTTTTGTTTTCAGACTCTGACTGTACCTATAACGATATGGATAACAATACCTTTCAAAAGTCTGACACTAACCCAGGAACGATTCCAAAAATGTTTACGCTATGTAAAATGCTCTTGGTATCAAATAAGAGACCAAAAAAAAGATCCCCCATCACCAGTTAAATCAACTGTCATCTCTATGGAAGTGATTCTCGAGGAAATCCATGCATTAAAACCCTTCATAGAAGACACTAACAAAACTTTACAACATTTTTATGATAAATGGACCTTTTTGGAATCGCAGGTTTTTCTGATAGAGAAAAAAACTGATGGTCTTGAGGGTACAGCCTCACGTGTTGCTCATTTCGAGTCCGAGATCTCCCTACTTAAACAAAAGCACACAGAGGATCTTGAGAATCGAAATCGAAGAAATAACCTTCGCATTTATGGTCTTCCTGAAAACACTAAACGCTCTGATCCGACTGTCTATTTTCAGTCCTTTCTCCCCAAACTTCTGGACATGCCTGCAACGACTCATCTCACTATTTAAAGGGTGCACCGACTTGGTCCCAGAGTTTCTACTAAACCGGAGGAATTATATTATTTTCTTGCAATATACATATCTACTGCAGGTAATGTCTGTTGTTAAATCTACAAACCAAATACTCTGGGCTGGCCACAGTCTCTACTCCTCCCAGGATGTGGCAAAAGCTACAGCAGATCATCGGAAGCAATTCCTGGCTATGTGTCCTCAGTTGAGAGCCATGAATGCTAGATTTGGTTTAATTTATCCTTGCTTATTTAAGGTGACATATAAAGTAAACACATTTACTTATGAAGATCCTACCACTCTCAAGAGATTTCTTTAGCAACATGGAAGAAAGACATGGAAACTTCAAGAATTACTTAATTATTAATCTGTTCTTCACAATGTTTTCTTTTATATTCAATCGGTTATTACGGTTTCTTATGTGAATTGTTCTAATAGTATATTTCTCTCTTCATGACAAGCTCTATTTTCGCATTATTTTTCTTTCTTTCTTTCTTTTTCTTTTTTGTTTAAATTTATTTTTTGATTTGAACAAAGGGAAGGAGAGGAGCATTATGCATAGTATTTGTAGCATTGTCCGATTATTATGTGAATTGAAACATTCATCATTTCGTAGCATGCCCAACAAGGATGACACTGCATGTTGGTGCTAATGATTTTGTGTTTACGTGTACCACATGTGGTATAATCAAGGGGGTTAGGTGGGAGGTGAAAGGCCAAAGGGAAGGGAGGCAGGACTGGGGGGGTGAACTACGTTAACTTTGCCCAACTTAGTTTTGTATCGCTCCCCAGCAGCACCTATAGGTCATTTTAGTTAGCGGATCAAGTGTATGTCCCATCTCGTTTCATCTTATGTTATGCCTTCAGGTTGCATATGGGTAATGCTAAGATGATGGGCTCCGTAACAGGTTGTGTATTGAGTCACATTTACGCTTCTACTGCGTTTCATGGTTGACGTTGGCTGGTGTGTCATCATCGCTTATGTTAAGTGCCTGGTTTTCTCTTATTGTCTGCCGGGCAGTTTGGAAGACTAGGAGAATTGTGTCCCATGCGGTTGCCATCAGGTGTTTATGGATCCCCATGATATCCTCGTGGTGGAGAGCAACGATCTCTGCTTGTGCCCTAAGCAGTCAGTGAGCAAAACCATGCTATCTTGGGAGGGGGTTCTGGACTTTTCCAGTGTTTGGTGATCAGGCGTTTAGCCGTGATCATTTCTAAGTCTCTAAACCTGGATGTTATTTTATGTTTTTTGGATCTGTGATAGAGGCCCAGAAGGGATACCTCCCAGGAGATGTCCAATTCACGTTCAGTGCAATTCAACAAAGAATTAACTACCGTTTTACAGTAAGTGGTGAGGGACCTACAGTTCCATAGCATGTGTAACAGGTCTGCATCTATATGATTGCATCTGGGGCATTGAGAATCTGTGCGCCCAAAGTATTTAATAATTTTAGCTGGTGTCAGGTACGCTCTGTGGACTATAAAGTATTGTATGTGGCGGAATCTAGCACTTTTAGGGATCCGCGTAGGTCCCTCCAATATTGCTGCCCATTCCTGATCGGTACATGGCGTTCGTAAATCAGTGTCCCAGCCCTGTTTGAGAGATGTCAGTGGCTGTGCTGCATGTGTCCTCAATGTGATTGCGAACCATTTGGTGAGATGCCTCCCCGTTCCCAGTTCATGTAGGTATTGAATGGTGAGGTGTGTTGTGGGCTCATGTGATATGTCTCCCCATAGTGTTCGCAGCATCAAGGTTAGCGAGTTTTACAATAGAAATTGGACCCTTGGTAAACCATCCTCATCAGCTAGAGTATTGAAGGGCACTAATTGACCATCGTGGTACAAGTCTCCTACCGTCTGAATTCCTGCCTCTTCCCAGGTGTATAACTCCGCAGCAGTGATGGCTCGCGGTCCTTTAGGTGTGCCCTGAATGGGTAAAGAAGGCGCATATGGGATTGTGTGTCGTGTGATGCGTAAGTTGCGGCGGAAGCATCTGAAGGCCACGCCCATTAACAACTGGGTAGGGACTGCCCCTTTCCGCTCAGGATGGAACAGGCTTATAATGGACGTGTGCGTTCTACCTGGTAACTGTGTGGCCGTGTTTGTCAGGTGGGTTCCTCCAATCCATTTGGCTATCCATTGGAGTTCTGCCGCCAAATAATAATGTTCCATGTTGGGGTCTGCCAACCCTCCCTGATCTGTGCACAAACTGCGCTGTCCGACATCGCTGCTAATCCTATTGTGCCTCTCCCTGGTGGATGCCCCCCCCAGCCCCCACCACCTCCCACCCATTGTCAAAAGTACCCCTGGCCCTGCAGGAAGTACCCCACCTTGTCGGTCATCACACTGTAGCAGTCCCAAGGCTATTTGGGGCCTCCTTCTCACCACTGGAAAGTGGCCGCAATCTAAAGAAGGAGGTTAGCCGGGTGCTGTGCCGTGGATGCGGTAAGTATGACTCTGTTTTTTAATTTTATTTACCCTTGTTATTAAATGGTTGCAGTGCAGCAAGCCACACTTTATCTTCACCTTTATGTATGGCTGCACCTCCTTCTCTCTCCTTCTTCCTCTTATTCCCTCTCCTGTCTCTGTCTCGGTCCTCCTCAGTGGTCGCAAAGTGCCCAAATTGGTTTTAGATCAGGTGAGAAAGTGCACCATTCCTGGAGGTACTCTAATAAGTGGTGCAGCCCGGGACGGAGACAAAAAAAAGGTCAAAATATAAAAAGCTGCTGGATTGATTGTATTCACAACCACATTCATTAGCGCCACTTGACAAAGTTTTCCAGTGAAGCGCTACTTTCGTTTTCTCGTGTTTCTTTAAACAACAGTGTTCACTTCTTCTGCTTTGCATCTAGCAGCTGCCCCTCCCCTCCCTCTCTCTTTCTTCTACTTATTGCCTCTCCTTCTGTTTCTGTCTCACTTCTCCTCAGTGGTTTCAAAGTAGTCAGATTGGTTTTACTCACAACCACACACATTAGCGCCACTTTACATAGTTTGCCAGTGAAGCGCTACTTTCGTTTTCTCCTCTTTCTTTACACAAAATAGTTTTCCCCGGGGGAGGAAGTACACCATTTCTGGAGGTACTGCAATACCTGGTGCAGCCACGGCACAGTGAGAACAAGCATTTGCAATGCAATAGGTTTTGCATTACGGAAGTTGGCGTTGCAAATAATAATGCAATGCCAATAGCTCAAACTTTCAATAGTGCAAAACCTATTGCATTGCAAATGCTTGTCTTAGTTGGAAGCTGCCAAGCTCAAAAAATGCTGGGTTGGAAATGTTTTTGTATGGCCTGCAATGAGGAAAAATAATGGAGTACTGGTTCTTTGTCATAAAAAATTACAAATCTTGTTTATCACCCAAGAACATGACACTGAAGGTTGATGGCTTATTGTTCAACTAATTATTGATAACAAATCAATTCCAATCTTCACTGTTTATGTCCCAGCCTCTGTTGATACTACATTCTGGATTACTATCTCTAACAAACTGCTTCAATGTGATGACAATTATATTATATTTGGCGGTGATTGTAATCAAGTTTATGACCCCATATTTAATAGGCATTCTAAAGTTAAATTTGTTCCTAATAAAATTCATACACAATTTCGCTCGACCATTCAACGCAAATCCTTAGTCGATATTTGGAGACTATGTCATCTGGATATTCGGGAATATACATTCTATTCAGCACTTCATCAGTCTCAATCTCCAATAGATAATTTTTTAATCAATCAATAATTCTTTATTCGGCCAGACCGGCCATAAAAGACAAAAATACAACATTGCACAGCATAATAATACAACATAGTTAAAAGAAAGTTCCATAATTGAAACCTCAAATCAATAAAATTCCTTAAAACAGCAAAATATCTTAATCAATGAATATCAGCGACAAAAAATAAATACATAAGGTGCTCATACAAATGATTAAATGTGCAACTTGTCAATAATGAAACTGCTAAAAACAAGATTAAAAAGATAAACGGAATAAAAGAAAATCGCACAAAAAAAGTGTGCCAATCATATAAAAGAAGTCCATCACAACCTTAAGTAATATGTTAACCCTTCATTTTTCTCCTGGTTCTGATTGTAGCTTTTAAAAAAGAGCATATTCTAAAATAGATATTCGGAGTGTTTAACAATTGCAGATGATGTGGCGCTTCATTATATCTGCGATAGCCGAGGGTTTTTAACTAAGGCTTGAGAAAGTGCATTTGTGCATATTTAAAATAAGCACAAAAAAACATATAGTGCAACCAGGACTGTTCAGAGAGGTTATCACAAGGGCAAAGTGTGGCGGAGCTCCCCAAGTTGGCATATGAATCAGCAAAACACTAAAGACGCCATACAGTGTTCGATCTAAACCAAAAAAGCAAGGATCTCTCCCAATGAGTTAATTCTAGTCTAAGATAAAAAACTGGCTATAGGGAAGCGAGTAGCCTATAATAAAGTGACACTGTGCTTTTCGTACTCTCCAATGCAAATCTCCTTTCTTCACAGAACTGAAGGTATAAACGCTTAACCATTAATTTGTCCTCTTTCTTTATAGCTGTAGGTAGAGAAAAGAGAGAGGACAACCCCAAGGCCTTCAAAAAGTTAGTTATATAACTCAGCCATGGTATAGCACATCCTTTATCCAGGCAGAAACAATCCAAAATAATATCTCTGCATAGCTTGACATGGGGATTCACCCAGATACTGATCCAAACCAACAGGGGTGCCGAATGGGCTATGTCCCCAATGTATTGCTGATCAAGCTAGGCGTGGACAATATAGCTCAAAGTTGCTGGAGGGAGGTATAAAAACCTTGGACAAATACGTTTTTTTTCTAACTGAAGTGAAGAGGCATTATGGTAACCCCAAACCCCTGCCCCATACACTGCTCCAGGAATACATTGAGCATTGTATGCTTTTAACAAGGGAGAAATATTACCTTTGTATGAGGGGCTGGAAAGATTAAAAATGCTTCCTGCTGATCTGCCGAGCTTCAAGCGACATAAAGTCACCTGTGAGTACCAAGTGCCTGCAGAGTTAAACGTAATTCCCAAGTAACTCTTTAAACCAACCAAAGACTGTCCATTAGAAATAAGTCCGCTTCAGGTACTTTTACCAGGTCCAAAAGCCATAATTTGTGACTTGCCGTAATTTGTGATCAGATCTAGATTACTCATGAAGAGCATGAAGTGATCCACTAGCTCACGTAAAGCTTTAGGTGTGCGAGTCAGTAGGACCGCATCGTCTGCTTATAACAACGTGGGTACATGGACTCCGGTAATTCTAGGGGTATCAACGAGGCTAGATGTCAGGTAGGGACAGAGATCATTTATATATATAATATGAAGTAGAGGGGCCAATATGCATCCTTGGCTCACTGGACGTTTTAAACAAAACTCAGGCGACATGTCACCTTTCAGACTGACACACACCTTAGCTTTCAAATCGGCATTAATGTAATACAAAACGTTAACCAGAGGAGCCTCAATTCCAAGTTCCAGTAGCATTAACCACGGTTTTGACCTATTCACTGAGTTGAAGGCCATAAACCCTAAGTACAAGGGGCAGTGCTTGATCATACGATTTATTTATAATTAAGATCAAATTTAAGCACTGCTCAGTTGCTCCAAGTCCCTGGCGGAACATGTACTGGAAGGGCGAGAGAATGTTATGCTCTTCAGCCCACTCAATAGGACGATTGTAAATCCCTCTTCCAATTATTTTAACTGGACTGTCTATGAGTGAGATTGGTCTATAACATTTGGGGGCCATACCATTCCCTTTTTAAAAAATGGGCACTATGGTCGATAGGGACCAACATTTGGGGATATGAGTGTTCAGTGAGCTATTAAAAATGTTGGTGATCAATGGGCCTCATAACTCTGTTACATTTTAGGAGATCGATCGGGATCCCATCCGGCGCGGGTGTTTTCCTGCCTGTGCACTGATGTATGGCCAACTCCACCTCAGACAATGATAGGTTAAGTGGCAAAGAACTAAATAACTTTGTTCGTAGGGAGACATCTAACTCTACATTCTCTTCTAAGGGGTCGATTACGATGTTGTTTGGAAACTGTTCCAAACGAATCGGTCTCGGAATCGTTTCCAAACTAATCGGGTCCAGCGAGTCCGAATGACCGATTACGATGCTTCCCAACATCGTTTGGTCGGACTCGCATTGACTTCAATGGGAGCCTGTGTTCCGAACCAGAACACAGGCTCCCATTGAAAAAATGGGTGGTTGGGGAAAACCTTTTACCCTGTGGCGGACACCCGATGGTGCCTGCCACATTGTGCATGGTTGGAAAGAGGGGTCCCCTGGGTACCCCCACGGGCCCCAATCGGACGTCTCCAGATGAAGGTGGGTCCGCAACAGGGCCCCAAAGACAGATTCCGACAGCCGTTTCGTGTCCGGCAGACCGAATCAGAACGGCTGTCCAAATCGGTCATCGTAATTGCTCGTTCGGAAACCGTGTCCATAGAGCTGTACGATTCAGCTTCGAAAGACTCGGGCTGTCCAAATGCCTTTCGGAACTGATTCGGACTGCCTGAATGGTTTCCGGGCATCGTAATCGGTCATTGGGAAATGGGTACGATTCGTTCGGAAACAAGGGATCTGATCGGATTTTGCAATGCCGAATCCCCTTCGGACCCTTTCCGAACAACATCGTAATCGGCCCCTAAATGATAAATGGTGGTAAAATGTGTAACCCAATCTGCCCCCAAGATGTTACAATGGAGCAGGGAGCTAGTGCATCCATTTCTTGTCCTGATGCTCTTTACTGTATTCCAAAAAATACTGCTATTCCCTCCCTCTGTTGCTGTCTCTAGCAGCTCCCAATCACTTTTTTGCAGAGCTTCCTTCCTTTTCTAAAGGGCATGTTTGATGGCCAAGCGGGCCGCCAAGACATCAACTTGCACTCTAGGGATTATAGATAAAACCCGTCTTAGATTGCGATTAGCTACCGAGGATGGCTTATCGAACCACACATTCGCGCTAGCCCGAGTGGGTTTTAAAAGAAACTATTTTCTGGCCAAAGTTAGGCTATTGTAAGATAACAACATAGGGTCACCGCAAGTGTCTGCCAAACAGTTGAGAAATAATCCTTAGTGCAGGTTCAAAAGGGATGCTAAGATAACGAAGGGATTACTAAGTCTCCAGATCAGCCTAGAGTGATGTACTGGTAGATTTTCAGGGGTGGGTTGGGACTTATTTAGGGGAAGAAATCCCAAAATGAACAGGGCATTATGGTCGCCCCAATCTGTTTGCACACCCATCCACTACTAAAAAAGTGAAAGAGGTTTCTGGACACAAAAATGTAATCAATAGTAGATCGTCGCCCATGACCTCTATATGTAGGTAGTTGGAACTCACCCTCAGAAAATGCATCTACTAAGTTGACTAAGTCATGCATTGCTAAATAGCTAGCCAGTTCGCCACCCCTCACATCACGGGTTACTACCTGAGCATCTCCATCCGAAGGCCTGACTCACAATATTGGGTCATCCAGTTTAGAATTAAAATCTCCACACAGCATGTCCGGTGGTTGTATTATGACTACTCTTAGGTGTGACAAATTAGAGAGAAAATTAATCAACTGAGCAAAAAGTATACACTTCAAAGTAACAAAATCATCATTGTAAAAGTTAACCACATAAAATACAAAACGGGTAAGTCTATACTGAAACTGCAAAATTTGAAAAAATGCAGATCCAGTATCAATGGATTTGACATTCATACATAAGTTTGAACAAACCCAAACTGTAATATCACCTACCGCTCTCCTCCATGAGGAAGCAATCGCTTGGATTGAGTAACAGGCGTCTATGGTAACTGGGGAGGTGGCTCAGGTCTCCTGCATGGCTACAATATCATATTTGCTAATAAATGACCACCAATCAGGGTTATTAACCTTCTCTATAAGACCTGTGACGTTCCAACTCAGAAAGGAGAGTCTACAAACTGTGGGTCTACAGCGGGGGTTCCAGTTTGAGGGGCAGAGATATCCATGGTAATAAGGCCTGGAGAAACATATCCATACGGGTAAGTCAATCAGTTGAAGAGAGAGCATCAAATCTTTTAGGTGTTAGGATGGAGAAAAAGGTTGCAGGTCTGTAAAAATAACCCACTGGGCTGGTGGCAAAAGACTCGGGTTTTGAGCCAGAGGGAAGAGTTCCAAAGGAGTAGAGAGGCAACCACGGCTGGCAGTCCTGAGTGCGTTCGGCACGAAAATTATGGGTTCCGTTGGCAAAATGCTCTGATTTATTGACATAATGGCTTGCTGATTTATAGAATAAGCCCCGTGGCACCAAAGTAATGTTGCTCCTTGGAGCAGACTGCAGGCATGCTCCAAACAATACATTTCAGGCTAAAAATGCAAACCTAAAATTTACAATAACACATTCTCCAGATGTTTCTATGGTATGTGGCCCGATCCAGGCGCATCTTCTCACCATTAGAATGGCCTTAGCTTGAGCACAGGAAAAACCTTTATGTCTCACCAACCAGTTCAGGGATTTATTGAACAGTTCCTCCACGGATTCACTCTGTCCCCTTGATAGGGGTGGGACACCAATAAGTACTGCCACGTAAGGGCAAGAAGGTTGATCACTACTCGGTCAGGCACTAAGGAGGGAGTACTAACAGAGGATACCATTTTTGGGGACACCAATGGGCACACTTCCTCTCTAATGACAGATGCAGTGCCAGAGGATAGATTTGTGAGAGAGGAACCCTTGGCACTGCTTAGAGAAGGGGCCAAGTGATGCTGCTTATTAGAGGAATCTCCAGTGACTGAGTACACCACATTTGCGCCATGTACTATAGCGCCAGTTGGTTCCACCGCACCAAGTCAGTACTTCTTCACTATCTGCAGGATCTACGTGTTTAAAGGTACACGTAGATTCTGCAGACAGTGAAGAAGTACTGACTTGGTGCGGTGGAATGAACTGGGGTGGGAGAGGTGCAAGTTTATTTTCCAGGGTAACTAAGCAGGCAATTATAGGGGAGAGTTCTGATATTAACCAAGTTTTTAAATGAAAAAAGTGATCCTCAAATAGTTGCTCTGAGCCATTTTGGGTCAAACAGTCAATGTTCCTTTCCCCCAATTGAGGTGTACTAGAAGGGGTAGGAGATGAGCTTTGTACATCGTTCCCCAGATTTTTACTACAGGCCAGTGTGGCAGCCTGGATCAAAGTTTACGGCGGGCTCCGCATTTGGACTTCCTGGGAAGAATGGGCGAATCAATATCCTCCCCACATCATGCAAACTAGAACTATTCTGGTGACTCGTTGACATGGGATTTAAGCTTGATGAATTAGAAAACCCCGGGGTTACCACTCTTGAGGGGCAACAGCAGTTGCAGGTAAGGTAGGCTGTGAACTTACCCCAGAGCCACATACAAGTTCTGAGCTACGACCAGTAGAGCCGATGGACTTCCACCTCTCTGCTAAAACAATGTCATTGCTGATTACGTTTATGGCGCGTTCGAGCTTTCGGTCAATAGATCCTTGGGAGGAGGGGTGGCAACTTGACCGCTTCCTGTTAGCTTCTTTTTCCCCATATTTAACTATAAACAACAAAACGCTCCAATCATTGTAACTAATGTACAGATTATAATAAGATAAAAAGCACTGCTACCTTATCCACAGAACTAAGCCAAGGGACCGGGCCCAGCCCAGCCTCTTCAGGTCGAGGACAGACGCAGGACGGACCTGCCCTTGGCCCGGGGTTTGCTAGGGCGCTGCCTGCGTGCTTCCCGCACCATGGAAAAAGTGATGGCGCAATAAGCACTTCAGGGGGCTCCTCACCCCGCCGCAACTGGGTCACGTTGAGGTGGGGTGATCCCTGGGAATACAAGTCCCACCAGGGAGAAGTCTGGTGGCAGCAGGCAGCAGAAACAGTCTCGTGCTGTGGGAAGATTGATGGCACTATAAGCACTTTGGGGGGCTCCTCCCCCTTGCCTCAGCTGGGTCGCATTGAGGTGCGGTGATCGTTGGGACTATGAGTCCAACCAGGGAGAAGTCTGGCGACAGCAGGCGGCAAGAAACAGTCCCGCACCGCGGGAAGAGTGATGACGCTATAAGTGCATCAGGGGGCTCCTCCCCCCTGCCTCAGCTGGGTCGCGTTGAGGTACCAGGGGACTACCAGGGAGAAGTCTGGTGACAGCAGCCGCCAAGAAACAGTTTTATCAGTAAATCCTTGGCTCAACATACCCTTAATACAGATATAGGCTCAATTTTAATATCAGACCATGCTCCAGTGTACACTGATTTAGATTTTATACCCTTCCCACCACATTCAGGAAGATGGCGTTTTAATAACTCCCTGTTGTTAGATGCTAATTTTACTTCTCAGTTTGAAGATTTTACTTAATAATTTTTTACTATCAACACCACAACTG
This sequence comes from Calotriton arnoldi, assembly GCA_963921515.1. NCBI lineage: Eukaryota > Metazoa > Chordata > Amphibia > Caudata > Salamandridae > Calotriton > Calotriton arnoldi. Next base: position 433,381 of record CAWUFW010010967.1, on the reverse strand, counting down.
TTTACGTAAAAAAACTCAGTCGAACCAACTTCTTGAGAAAATAAAAAAATTGGAATACACCTATTATCATTCCAAAAATGAACCTTTCTTAAAAAATGTAATAGATGCCAAGTTAACTTTTAATCTATTAACTACAAATGCTGCTTCTACTTATTTATTGAAAAGTAGTGCAAGATATTATGGTGGCCAAAATAAGATGGGAAAATTACTTCTGAATTACTTAAAAGTAAAAAAAGATAGAACTAAAATGGAATCCTTAATAAACAATGAAGGGGCTGCTCTTTTTAAGGACAAAGATATTTTAAATGAATTTGCCATTTTTTATACGACCCTATACTCCCCAGAAACACACCCTTCTCAATCAGATTTGACCAATTAGTATCAATCTATTGCATCCCCACATTTGACTGCTCTTATTCCTTCTACCTATTGTTTGGTTGTTACTCTTCAACAACAATCCATTTGGTATAATAGACACATTAGAATTAAAAATCATTCTATATATTGGACGACTTGAAGAGATAAAGCATTACATTGGCTGTCACAACTTTTATTGATCTGTAAACTAAATTTCCCTTGCCTTCTACATTTAGATCAGAATGTGAACTCCTCTGCACCTCCTTAACTGATTATATGTCAACATTACACCAAACATCTTCTTCACCTAAATCTGCTACTATTTATAACCTATTAAATACTACTACTGACAGAATTAAATTAAAGACTGAAGGGCTTCTTTACAAGCCCCCTGCGCTGCAGGAGCATCACTTTTCGTAAAGCTCCGGCGGCGCAGATTACAAAATAATATCTATGAGGCCATACAAAGCCACTGTGCGTGGCTTTGAATGGCCTCATACATCTGGAGTAAGGCAAGGCTGCGCAAATCATTGCGTTGCCTTAATCTGTGCCCTGGGGGCGTTCCATGGGCATTGCGGTGCGTTTTCCCACACAACACCCATGGATTTTGACGCTGCCCCATATTTATAAGATCATGTAAGCCTGGGGAAGTACCAAATCCTTACACGCCCCAAGTTGAGGCGTAACAAGGATAAATATCTTTATTTCTCCTGTTTTTTTCCTCTTTCTAAGTGTTTTGCATTTTGCAGCACACATAGAAAGAGGAGGGAAACGCCTCTTAGGATTGTTTTTGTGCATGAAGTTGCCCCTTCCTGCACAAAAACAATCCTGCTGACAACAAGGATGCCTGCATTGGCGCTAGGCTGTCTAAATGGCGCCAGCGCAGGGGGAAAGGACAGGAGTGCACTGTATTGCATAAATACAGTGCATTCCTGCTCTTTCACTTTGGCTTCAGGCAGCGCAGCAAGATGACTTGCTGTGCTACCCTGCGCCAAATCCCTGTAAATAAGGGCCTGAGTTGACATGGGAAACAGATTTGCTGAACTGTTGGCCAATTGCTCTGTGGGATACATTTTGGCTTAAACTTTATAAATCTACTCGGGCTGCAAAGACTTTACAAACTCTGTATTTTGTCTATCATCGTTTATTATTTACTCCCATGAACTCACAATTATTTTATATGGATTTAAGTTCATCTTGCTGATCCTGTACTTCTTCCAATGCACATTTAAAACATATGTTGTTTGAGTGTCCTTCTATTCTCCAATTTTGGAAGCTGGTATTGCACCAGATTAACAAGATTTTTAAATACACTATTCTCTTATCCTTTCCAAACATTTTCTTGGGAAGTCTAGCCCCTCATAGGTCTCAACTAACTCATGGTCATAATTTAATAGATTTACTGCTGGTTGTTGCTTTTCACTTAATAACGTCTAATTGGAAACAGGCTCAAAATGTTGCTTTCACATCTGGGTGGAATGACGTTTGTTTTCATCACAGGTTGGATACTAATTATTTCTCTCCCATATCCTTAATTATAAAATGTGATCCATTATGGCTCCTCCTAAATAATTTTGCTATCCCAATCTAGCTTACTTGCAAGCAAAACCATTTATGTTTCTGCTGAAGTGCAAAAACCATCTTGAATTCATTTCTCTGTCTTTTTCATATAAGTTTATATAGTTTTATAAATGCATATATCTGATGTTTTTTTCTCTCTTGTAACGTCTACAGTTTCTATTGTTATTTTTATTTATATTGCTTGGATAGCATCTTCCCTTGATCCCATCCCTCTTCCCTATTGTTCCCCCTTGATTTATATTTAATCTCTCTATATCTTTTTCAATAGTTCTGCTATACACTTTATGATATTTATTACATTTTTCATTCTTTGTTGACTTTTGTTCTTATTGCTTATGCTTATGCCATTACTAAATGCCGTTCACTCTTTCACAATAAACTCAAACTTAAAAAAACAAAACAAGATCATTAAAAGACTTAGGTGCAGGTTTACTAACATTTTACGTGGAGGATCTGCCACTATATTTGCATGGCTTTGCATAGGATTTTGCTAAAAAAGTAATGCAAGGAAGCGCATAGTGCTGCCTTGCATTACTTTACGTTATGGAGTCGTTCCATGGGTGGAGCATGGGCGTTCACATGCACCACCCATGGATTTTGCCACATTCCCAGATTTACAAAGACTTGTAAACCTGGGAATGCGTCAAAATGCATGCCTCCATGAACCAAGCGCTATGAGAAGAAATATCTTTATTTGTCCTTGTTGCTTCCTCCTTGTATGCATGCTGCATTCTGCAGCACACATAGAAAGCGGAAAATGCCTTTGAGGATTGTTTTTGTGCAGGAAGGTGTCCCAGGAGTGGCACAATACATGCTGCAGCCCCTGGTAGGCCTCTGGGGTACCTATGCCCTGGGTACATAGTATGCCATATACTAGGGACTCACAAGGGTACCCCAGAATCCAATCTGGAGTGTACCTAAAGTACATGCAATCAATTTAAGGGGAAAGCAGATAGGCTGGGGTCCTGAATAGCAGGATCCCAGCCAAACTAAGTCGAAAACCAGCAAAACACCAGGAAAAAAGTGGGGGCAACCATGCAGTCAGATTCCACCTTCCTACATAACCCCCCCAAACGAAAGGAGATAAGGCTAACCTTGTCCAGTTGAGCCTTTATTGACTAAGTGGTCATATAAGGAAGAACCTGCACTAGCATGGTTACCCCCTGTCTTATGGTCCACTAAGCAATTCCTAACCCCAAGGGTATTGGATGATCTCCACCATTTCGAATTACTACCTGTGGTGTGTTTTGGCAAAGTAAAAGGCTGGTGGGGTGTCTGAGTAGAGAAGTGAGGCCCTAATAAAGTTGGTCTCAGCTTCCTCAGATCACTGGTCACCATGGAGGCCTTTCTTTCCATGACTGAGTTGTATCTGCCCCTAAGGGTCAACCTCTGGCTGCCTACAGCTGGGGGTTGGGTCCCTTTGACTGGAACACTGGAGCGACATGGTAGGTTTGGAACCATTTGGTCCCAGGTTTGCCTTTGCCCAACAGAATCCATCTGGGGGAGGTCCCTATCCAATGGTAAGAGGGTTCCCTCAGTGTGCTGAGGAATTTTCACCTTGCTAGGGCTACTAGACTGGGTGCCCCTAATCTGTGGATGAGGGGGTTCCTCCGGACAGGGAGCCCTTAGGGGTCCACTGACCTCCCTGACCTCTGCAGCCCTGGGCTGACAGAGGCAGGGTAGAGAGGAGCAGGTTACCTGCTCCAGACTGGGTACCACCTTGGAAGGGTCCCCTGCCATCAGGGGTGTTGCCAGGCCAGGCCTGACCACCTCTGGGGCAGTTCCTTCACTAGGGGTAGGATCAGTTCCCTGAGGAAGCTGACCCTTACCTATAGTCTGGGGGGAAGAAGACTTCTCTTCAACCCTTCTGCTCTCTTGGGGAGTAGAGTGGGCCATTCTTTCAGGCCCCACTTCTCCAAAATTTCCCTGGGTTGGGGCTGAGGGCCTAACAGCCCCACCAACGTTCTCAGAGAGGCCCAACATTTTTAAATGGGCCTGGTATTGAACTTCAGCCCAGGCTGAAACCTCCAGATCATTGCCCAACAGGCAATCTACAGGCAAGTTTGGGGACACTGCCACTCTCTTTCGGCCAGTGACCCCTCCCCAGCTGAGATTGACTATGGCCATGGGATGATCTGTTCTGATACCATCAATGTTGGTCACCTGGTACTTGAACTCAGGTAAAAGCTGCTGAGGGGGGACTAGTTTCCCTGTCACCATGGTGACACTAGCCCCTGTGTCCCTGAAGGCCACAGCTTTCTGACCATTTATTAAGGGCTCCTGTCTGTACTTGCCCAAGGTATTGGGACTCATAGTAAAAGTGGCAAATCCCATGCCACCATCACAGACTAAGGAGGCCTGTGAGGAGGACCTTGATAAACTGGGGTCCACCTAAGTTCCCCACGAAAATGCACCTAACTTTTTGGGGGCAGTACTACCACCTGGGGGATTACTACTTGTAGTACCAGGAGGAGTGGTAGTATTGCTGGGAGGAACATTCTCCTTATTGCCAGCCTTGGAGCAACTGGGGTCATTTTTCCAGTGACCAGGCTTCTCACAGTTATGGCAATAAGGTTTCTTTTCAGGGGAGGGAGGAGTTTGGGACCCACCCCCAGGAGAGGACTTTTGGGGCCCTGTAGTGGATTTATCCTTGGATTTATCCCCACCTTTCTCTTGGGACTTGGTAGAATCTTTCTTCTGGTCACCACCCTGATTCTTAGGCCTTACCCTGGTTCTGACCCATTTATCTGCCTTCTTTCCCAATTCTTGGGGAGAGGTCAGATCAGAGTCCACCAGGTACTGGTGTAAAAGCTGGTTTTGACAATTATTAAGGATCTGCTCCCTCATAATCAAATTGTACAATCCTAAAAAGTCATGCACCTTGCTGCCATGTATCCAACCTTCCAGAGCCTTAGTAGCACAATCTACAAAGTCAACCCAGTCCTGAGTCTGTGCCTTTTGGGTATCTCTGAACTTTAACCTGTATTGTTCAGTGGTTAGGCCAAACCCTTCAATTAGAGCACTCTTCAGGACTTTGTAGTTGTCAGCATCCTCTTCTCTTTCAGTGAGGAGCTTGTCTCTACCTTTGTGTGCAAAGGAGAGCCACAAGATTGCTGCCCACTGCTCCTGAGGGACCCTCTGTACCTTACAGGCCCTTTCCAGTGCAGTTATCCATTTGTGGATGTCATCCCCACTCTGGTAGGGAGGGACAATCTTGTTCAGGTTCCTATGGTCATGAGTATGATCTCTACCTCTAGGGACACTGCTCCTGCCACCATGGGACCCTTGTCCCAATTTCTGTGAAGCTTTCTGAAGCTCCAGGGATTCCCTGTCTAAGGCCAATTGCTCTCTCTTGATTCTCAGCTGAGCTTTCTCAAAATCAAGCAGTTGGCATTTCTTCTCATAAGAGGATGCCCTTTTATGAGAAGCAGAGGACCCTATAGAAGTACCAGAATGATTAGATTCCTGAGAAGGAGATCTTGATCTTCTTGGTAGACTATTAACCGTTCCTGGGGGAGTGAAGAGGGGGCCACTGAGGCCTTCCTCTCCTTCAGAAACAATTGGATTTTCCAGGTGGGAATCATGTTGATCCCCCTGGCCAGCATCAGAGTCTGGGTCATAGTAGTTTTCACTACCTGGCCTTTCCTCTTCTACTGTGCCACCAAACCTGCCTGCCTCATCAGACCCTGGTGCCTTTCTGAGGTCATCTAACCGCAAAGCCTCTATGAGGCGTTGGGTGCTTGCATGTGTAGGAGAGTAGGATCTGCTTCACATGGGTACCCCCACTTTTTGCTGATGCTTCACTGTTTTTTGACTTTAGTCTGGCTGGGGCCCTGCTAATCAGAACCCCAGCCTAGCTGCTTCCTCTCTAAAATGGTTTCCATGTACCTTAGGTACATCTTTGATTGGATTCTGGAGTGCCCTTATAAGTCCCTAGTATATGGTGTACTATGTACCCAGGGCATAGGTACCCCAGAGGCCTACTAGGGGCTGAAGCATGTATTATGCCACCCCTGGGAAGCACTTCAAAATGACACCACAGGCCTGCTACAGCAGCATGGGTAAGGTGGTGCATGCACCCCTTACTGCGGTATAGGCTACCTATATCACTACCATTGCACACACATATAAACCTATAAGTCACTCCTATGGCAGACCTTAACAATCCTGAAGGCAGAGTGCTTGGTTTTTATGTGAGAGGGTGCCCCTGCATGAGCAGAGCCCCTCTGCAGCGTTCGGAGTCAATCCTCTGGTGCTGTTTGTGGTGCAGCCTGACCATATACTCTTAAGTGCATTATAACCTCGCGGTAAATGCTAATTTTGGGATGGCTGCACGGAAACATGTCGTGTTTGGTGTCAAACACTTTGGAATACTACCCCCCCGCCAGTTCTGGCGGCGGGGGTAGCATTCCACCCTTCTAGAGGGAGAGACATGTACACACCGGTATACCCGGTATTAACTTTTCAGAGCCCTGGCATCACAAAATGGATGCCGCTGCCACAGACACGGGTCTGGCCTCCTGCTGCTGACCGAAACTCCGGCAGGGGAGGCCTGGACAATAGGTTTCCTGTCACAGGGAGGTGTAACCACCTCCCCAGACAGGATAGTGTGTATTGGGGCTGGGCGGGAGCACTCTCTGGTGCTTTGAAGTCCTGCACTGGGGGCACATTTGGTGTGTGCTCAAACCGGTTGCACGGGCTACCTGCCCCTGCTCTGGCGCGAAACTGGACAAAGGGAATGGGTGTAACCACCCCTCTTCCCTGACCCTCCCATAGGTGGGTCCCCAGAGTATGTCCAACCCCCTAACTTAGTATAAGTATGGGACCCCAGTCCTTAGGACTTTAGATTATCCCTGGACGAAACTCTGAACGTGAATCCTGGACCTTCGATGCTCTACTTGAAGATTAGAAGACTGAAGAATCTCCCTTGGGGTCAAGGAGTGACTCCCCTGCTTGGCAGGCACCAAAGAAGCAACTGTCCGGTCTGCATCGCTAAAGCTCCCGCCGGACGCCGAAGTCTTTGCATCACCAGAGGTGGATTTCCAGACTTCCCCGAGGCTGCCCTGAGACTACAGCAAAGCTGAGGCACGTAGCTGTCGTGGGTAACGTGGAACCGTGACCCCTGGACACCAAGAACTTTTGCAAGAGCATCCTCTTCCTGATATCCCTTGAAGTTGTGCTTTGGGCTCCGAGTAGCCCCTGCCATGAGCACCGACTGCACCGAAGATCACTGGCCTCTACTCCACGAATGTCCTGTGGGCCAGCTCCAAGTGCGTCCACTCGAGGCTCCTTTGCGATCTCTAGTCCGTTGGCTAGTGGGTCCTCATGAAGGCAACTCTTCTTCTACTTGGGCTTTCCTAGTTGCTCCAGACGTGCCCTGACTTACCCTTGCTGGGTGAGTCCCTCAGACCTTACTGGTCTGCACCGAAGTCCTTTCTCTGTTTCTGCGTGACTTGCCGTTGCCAAGGCTTGTTGGGTCCAATATGGTTGCCGACACCCCAGCACTCGACAGACGTCGTGGGACAGCTCGAATCCAGCTCCTGGTTGTCCTCGATGCCTCCTGGACCTCATGGCTGAAGAGTCAAGACACCCATCAACTCACCTGAAGCACTCAACATCGGTGGGCATCTGCTCATCGCCTTCCTGGTCACTGGCTAGTGACCCAGACTCTGTCCCCTCTGCTTTCAGGTTCTTCAGATCTCCGATCCATCCTTGGATCCACCCGGACACTTTCGACTTGGTCGCCAGCGGCACTTTGCAGCAGATCGCCATTGAAATCGATGACGAAACCCGACACCAAAAGACACCTATGCACCCGGCTTCCCTGGGTGAGGTAACTCGAGTACTCCGGTAATCCCGTGGGTATTGACTCTAGAACTACCTAGTTCTAAAGGGGTTTGCTCCAAGTCCTCTTCTAAGTGTCCTTTTCCTTTAAAAATCCAACCGCGACTTTCCCCATAGAAGTTAACGGCGATTCGCGGCTGTGTTCCCACAATGCACCCGTCCCCCGTGTCACTACCTTGGGTAGTTCCTTGTGGTCCAAGCACTTCTACAGGCTCTAGGCCTTGTGTCTAGCTCAGTCGTGGTTCTTATACCACTTTTTTGGTATATGGTTTGGTACGCCCCTAGGGCCCAAACGTGTATTTGTGCTATTACTGTTGATAACTGACTTGTAACTTATGTACTTCAAACTCTAGCCTCATAAAGAGACTAGAGGGGTGTGTTTTATCTTAAATACATATATTTTAAATATATACCTGGTGTGGTTCTCCTTTCATTTGGTCATTCAAGAGATTATAGACTGGTAAAACAAGCTGCTTTACATTCCTCCAAGACTTAGCCTGAAGGCTGCTCTCCATAGCTACCACTAGGATAGCTTTCAATAAAGGTTGTCTTTAACCTATCACCATAAGGGGTTGTTAGGACTGGTACAAGGTGCCCACTTTAATTAGTGGACAGCATATACCAGGCCAACTTCTCACATTGGTGTGCAGTGTGTGGGATTCCAGCTTGCTATTGTTTTACCAGATAATCTCAATTGAATTGATCAACTGAAAACCACTAAGGGTACCTTAGGTACATATAAAAACAAGCTTAGTATACAGTAAGTTCTACTGAACTTAGAGTTGTGTGTTAAGGGCTTAGCACACCCTTTCTACAACTCAAGAGAGTTTAGTAGGCCACACTAGTGTAGGTAGTCCAATACACCACACCACACTGGTAATGTCTTCTCAGCCAGGAACCAGTGAGTCCCTGCCAGAAGCCACCGGGCTTCTTCCCTTTAAGTATGAGGATCTCCCCTTTGCACAGCTTAGGACCTTATGTACCATTAGGAAGTTGAAGACAGGCAAAAGTCCCAGCACCCAGCATCTCATAGAGATACTCAGGCTAGATGACCTCCAGAATCCTATAGGGACAGAAGGGGCGGGCAGAGTGGGTGGGACAGCAGGTGAGGAAGGACCTAGGGGTGGAACTCCCCAGGGCCCAACCCCTACTGCTAACCAGGCTGATGACAGAAATCAGGACCTGGACAACCCAGCTCCACTGGATGATGATGAGGAGGACACCAATGGCCCCCTCTTTGTCCCCCCAGGAAGAGTTGGCAGTAGGCTTAGAAGGTCTAGATCTCGCTCAGTGGAGTCTAACCATTCTACCTCATCTATAGGGACCTCTTTTTCTTCTCACAGAGGGAGGGAAACCTCCCAGGAGAGGAGAGAGAGACTGTTGAAGTATGAGCAAGCTCAGCTTCAGATCAGAAAGCAACAGATAGCCCTAGATAAGGAAGCCCTAGAGCTCTACAGAGCTAGAAAAAAGATGGGACTAGAGTCCCATGGTGGCAGCAATATCCCTAGAGATAGGGAGAGGTCTTATGACCATAGAAACCTGAATAAGATTGTCCCTCCCTACCAGAGTGGGGATGACATCCACAAGTGGGTAACTGTACTTGAGAGGGCCTGTAAAGTACAGAGGGTCCATCAGGAGCAGTGAGCAGCAATCTTATGGCTCTCCTTTGCAGACAAAGGTAGAGATAAGCTCCTCACTGGTAGAGAAGAGGATGCTGATGATTATCAAGTCTTGAAAAGTGCATTGATTGATGGGTTTGGCCTAACAACTGAGCAATACAGGTTAAAGTTCAGAGATACCCAAAAGGCACAAAATCAAGACTGGGTGGACTTTGTTGATTGTTCTGCTAAGGCTCTGGAAGGTTGGTTAGTGGGCAGTAAGGTGTGTGACTTCAAAGGATTGTACAATCTTATCATGAGGGAGCAGATTCTTAATAACTGTCAAAATCAGCTGTTGCATCAGTACCTGGTGGACTCTGATCTGACCTCTCCCCAAGAATTGGGAAAGAAGGCAGACAAATGGGTCAGAACCAGGGTGAGGCAGAAGGTACAGAACCAAGGTGGTGACCCAAAGAAGCAAGATTCTAAAAACTCTGACAAGGGTGGGGAGAAGGGTAAAGACCAGAAGTCTTCACAAGGCCCCCAAAAATCTTCTTCAGGTGGGGAGTCACAGTCTAACAAAGGGAAAGGCCAAAAGAAACCATGGTGCAAAGTCTGTAAGCAAAAAACACACTGGACCAGTGATTGCACCAAGTCCAAAGACTCTACTCCAGCCCCCACCAATGCCCCTAAGGCACCTGTTCCCCCTAGTGCAGTTACAATTGGTGGTGGGAGTACACAAGCCAAGGGTTTAGTAGGGTTGACCCTGGGTACTGAGATGGGCTCTGGCCTAGTCAGAGAGCCCACTCAGGCTGTCCTAGTCTGTGATGGAGGCATGGAAATGACCTCCTCTGTGAGTCCCAGTAATCTGGGCAAGTACAGACAACAGCCATTAATAAATGGAAAAGAGGCTTTGGCATTCAGGGACACAGGAGCAAGTGTCACCATGGTGACACAAGATCTTGTGGATCCTGGGCAGATTATACTTGGTGAAATGTACCAAATGACCAATGCTAGCAATGTCAGAACAGACCATTCTCTGGCAGTTGTTAACTTCTCCTGGGGAGGGGTAACTGGCCTTAAGAAGGTTGTGGTGAGTGCAGACCTACCAGTTGAATGCTTGCTTGGCAATGATCTTGAAACCTCAGCTTGGGCAGAGGTGGAGCTCAGGAAACATGCAGAAATGCTAGGGATCCCTGCACATGTCTTTGCTGTGACCAGGTCACAGGCAAAAATGTCAAAAGCTGAACAGGCCTTGGATCCTGGAACAATGGACCAAGTGCCTCCCAAGAGGAGGAGCAGTAGGGTTAAGGCAGTGCCTTCCCCCTTGGCTCAGGAAGAAGATCAGTCTTTTGAGGAAGATGATCTCAGGCCTGAAGAAGGAACTGTCCCAGAGGAGCTTGAACCTGACCAGGTTGAGTTCTTGGGGACAGGGGGCCCTTCCAGGGCAGTTCTGAGCCAGGAGCAGCAGAGCTGCCCCTCTCTTGAACCCCTCAGACAGCAAGCTGCTGCTGAGGCTGCTGGGAATGCTAGTGGTCCCCATAAAGTGTATTGGGATGATAGACTCTTGTATTCAAAGTGTAGAGACCCCAAGCCTGGTGCCACCAGGAGGTTGCTTATACCTCTGAAGTTCAGGGGCTTCCTATTGACCCTAGCCCATGATATTCCTCTAGCAGGTCACCTGGGCCAGAACAAGACTTAGGACAGAATTGTCCCTCACTTTCACTGGCCCCACATGTCTGAAGACACCAAGGAGTTTTGTCGCTCCTGTGTAACCTGCCAGGCCAGTGGTAAGGCAGGTGGCACTACAAAGGCCCCCCTGATACCACTACCTGTGGTGGGGGTTCCCTTTGAAAGGTTGGGGATTGACATTGTTGGTCCCATGGATCCCCAAACAGCATCTGGGCACAGATTTATCCTGGTGGTGGTGGACCATGCCACTAGGTACCCAGAGGCTATTCCCCTTAGGACCACCACAGCACCTGTGGTGGCAAGAGCCCTCCTGGGAATTTTCTCAAGAGTGGGCTTCCCTAAGGAGGTTGTATCAGACAGGGGGCAAACTTTATGTCTGGATACTTAAAATCAATGTGGAAGGAGTGTGGAGTGACTTACAAATTCACCACACCATATCACCCACAATGCAATGGTTTAGTTGAAAGGTTCAACAAAACCTTAAAGGGCATGATTAAAGGGCTCCCAGAAAAGCTTAGGCGAAGATGGGACATACTCTTGCCCTGCCTTTTGTTTGCATACAGGGAGGTGCCTCAAAAGGGGGTTGGCTACAGCCCTTTTGAACTTTTGTTTGACCATCCTGTCAGGGGTCCATTGTGTCTGGTAAAGGAAGGATGGGAGTTACCTCTCAAGCCCCCAAAGCAGGACATAGTGGACTACGTACTTGGTCTCCGCTCCCGGATGGCTGAGTACATGAAAAAGGCAACTAAAAACCTTGAGGCTAGCCAGGAACTACAAAAAGCCTGGCATGACCAAAAGGCTGTACTGACTGTTTACCAGCCAGGGCAGAAGGTGTGGGATTGGAGCCAGTGGCCCCAGCAGCTCTCCAAGACAAATGGAGTGGACCCCATACCATTGTTGAGCAGAAGGGTGAGGTTACCTATTTGGTAGACCTAGGAACACCCAGGAGTCCCCACAGGGTTCTCCATGTCAACAGATTGAAACCATATGTGGACAGGGCAGACATGGGCTTGCTCATGGCTACTGATGAGGGACAGGAGGAAGAGAGTGACCCACTCCCTGACCTGCTCTCACAGGACCCTGATGATGGGTCAGTGGATGGTGTAGCCTTGGCAGGCAGCCTCACTGCCCAGCAGCAAACTGATTGCAGACAGGTGCTCAATCAGTTCAGGCATATGTTCTCTCTGACTCCAAGTCAGACCACCTGGTGCACTCATGAAGTGGACACTGGGGACAGTCTGCCTATTAAAAATAAGATTTATAGGCAACCTGACCATGTCAGGGACTGTATCAGGACAGAAGTCCAGAAAATGTTGGATTTGGGAGTTATTGAACCCTCAGATAGCCCTTGGGCTAGTCCAGTGGTCCTTGTGCCAAAACCTCACACCAGTGGTGGGAAAAGAGAGATGAGGTTTTGTGTGGACTACAGGGGTCTCAATGCAGTCACTAGGACTGATGCCCATCCAATACCCAGAGCAGATGAGCTAATAGACACTTTGCCTCAGCCAAGTACCTAAGCACATTTGACCTGACAGCTGGCTACTGGCAGATCAGACTAGCTGAAGATGCAAAGCCAAAAACAGCATTCTCAACCCCTAGTGGGCATTATCAATTTGTGGTAATGCCCTTTGGTTTGAAAAATGCACCTGCCACTTTCCAAAGGTTGGTGAATACAGTTCTCACAGGTCTGGAAGCCTACAGTGCAGCTTATCTTGATGATATTGCTGTCTTTAGCTCCACCTGGGAGGATCACTTGGTCCACCTAAGGAATGTTTTGGAGGCCCTGCAAAAGGCAGGCCTCACTATCAAGGCCACCAAGTGCCAGATAGGGCAGAGTCAGGTTGTGTACCTGGGCCACCTTGTTGGTGGAGGCCAGGTTCAACCACTTCAGAGCAAAATCCAGACCATCATGGACTGGGTTGCTCCAACTACCCAGACTCAGGTGAGAGCATTCTTAGGCCTGACTGGATACTATAGGAGATTTGTCAAGGGGTATGGATCAATAGTGACACCCCTGAATGACTTAACTTCCAAGAGAATGCCCAAAAAGGTTCAGTGGACAGCTAGCTGTCAAAACTAGGGGTGGGCGGAATTTGCGGAGTTGCCCTACGCCAAATTCTGCGAAACGGCAAGAAATCTCCACGAGCACGCGGAATTTCGCGTGCTCGCAGAGATTTCTTGTTGCGCCTGTTGTAATCTATGCAGGGTCTCAGGGGCAGACGAACATCGTGCCAGAATGAATCCTGCCCTGCATATTTATCCAAGAAGATGCCACCGTTTTGTGCAATTCCTCTACTCAGCTGGAGTACTTTCTACTGGATAATCAGTAAGTGAAGAAAGGAAGAACAAGTGAGAGGAGCAGAGTTTTGAGAGAAGAAACAGGAACAAGGGAGAGGTGCCGAGGTTTTGAGAGAATAAAACATGAACAAGGGAGAGGGACAGAGGTGTGAGAGAAGAAAACAACAGATAAGGTCAGAGGTGTGAGAGAAGAAAACAGGAACAAGTGTGTGAAAGAAGAAAACAGGGAAGATGGGACAGAGATACGAAAAGAGATACGAGGGACGTCGGGGTTGGCAGAAGTGAGAGTCAGAAGTAGGAGGGGCAGAGGTGTGGGGTTGAAAGTGGGGGGGAGAGATTTGAGAAAAGAAAGTGATGAGCGGAAAGAAATGTCAGAAAAGAACGAAGGGGAAGGACCATGGCAGATGTGTGGGGGAAGGAAGCAGGGATGGGAGGAGGGGGAAGTGAACTGAGAGGTGGACGGAGGAGAAGACAGGTGTAAGAAAAAAGACAGCAAGGTGTGAGAGCTAGAAGCTTGTGAGAAGCAAGGACGAGAAGAGGGGCTGGTGTGCGAGAGGAGAGAGGGGAGGAACAGAGGCTCAGAAGTGGTAGAGGGGGACGAGGGAGTGAGCTCAGACAGAAGGAGGGAAGGGGGAGCAAAGGGACAAAGGTGTGAGAAAAGGTGTGGTGTGGGGGAGAGCAAATGTGTCTCACATGGAGTGACAAAAGAGAGAAAGCGAAACTAGGCGAGAGAAGAAAGTGACAGGCGGTGGGAGGTGCCTCGAAGCTTCGGTGCAGGCGGTGGGAGGTGCCTCGAAGCTTCGGTGCCTGGCAGGTACACCTCATGGGTGTAAACAAACACACGACAACTCGAGTGTGTGAATTAGTAGTGAGAGGGTAAACAAAGAAACAGATTACAGGAAGAGGCACGACTCAAAAGGAGATGAGAAACACCTTGTTTGAAATTCTTAGAAAAGAGACACATTGTGGGAAGTGCAGAATCACCCTTTAAAAAAAAAAAAAAGATATCACAAAAGACACAATTCATACGTCGTTTGTAGAAAATGTGTTTAATATTCCACGGGACTGATGCAGGTTTGTAAACATCGTCAAAAAGTTGTATTATTTTAATTATTAAAAACAATGCGCAGAGAAATAAGGTAGAGGATTAGAGAAAAAAAATGAAAAAAAAACGTAAAGCGGAAAAAAAGACAAAGAAAGAAAGAGAAAGGAACTTCAAAGTTATGATAGGAAGGAGAGACAGGCCTAGGAAGACCGCACAGAAGAAAGGAGGAAAGAGCATGAGCGAGAGAAGGCAAGACACAGAAAGAGGGGCGGGAGGAGGAAGCAGGGCATGAAACAAAACGGGAAGAAAACACTGAAGTAACAAAAGTTATTTGGTAGGCGTGATGGAGAGCGTGATCTGAAGCGAGAGGACCAAGGAAGAGGGAAAGGAGAGAGGAAAGAAGGGAGGAGTGAACAAAGAGTGAGAAAGAGGTGGAAAAAAGATGAGTGAAAGGACGTGATAGAGAGTGAGAGTGCAGGAGGTGTGCCAGGGCCACCGAGGGGAGAGAGACAGGCTGCAGGGGGCAGAGATGAGGAGAGTGAGGGAGGGAGTTAAGATAGCCCCCCCCCCCACACACACACACACCAATGGTGCAACAGCGTTGTGGTTTCCGCACATTGTGCAACCGCACACTATATACATTTAATATTTCATTCTGAAGTCTGGGGTGATCTGATGCGTGGTACCCCGGTTCTAGCCCTCCTTAGGGTGTTGATTAGGGGTGTCTTTCCACCCCTGTCCTGCATGGCCAGCAGCTGACCCACAGGGCGGGAAGAGAGGGGCCCCCCCTGAATCCGGGACGGGCAGGTGCACCCCGCCAACTGTGCCCCTCGCGCTTGGTCCGGCCGAGTGGCCGCTGCCTTTGCCCTGGCAGGGGTGGAAGGGGATGAAAGGGGAGGGGACCCCATAATCCTGGTGCTCGGGGGAACGCCTAGGTCTGCTTTGGGGGGTTAACTGGCGGCGGGGGACACTGTGAAACGATGGAGGGTCCGTGTCTCCTTGGAAGGATGTCTTCTGTTAGACACGCAGAGGAGGATGCCGAGAAAGTGTGGATGAGCGCTGGCGTGTGCAGCAGCGTGGGGGTGGGGAGCGAAGGGGGAGGAGGCGGGGGAGGGGTTGGGGGAGCGGGGGATGTATTGTTAAGAACTGGCTTGGGAGAAGAAAAAAAGCTGAGGCATTAATATTCACTAAGAACTAGCTGAGCTCGCACGAGGAACTGCTGCTCGGGGCTGTTGTTGTCCATGCCGGTCCTGGCCCACACACCCCCATGCACACACGCACACATGCACTCATACACACCTCATGCACACGCGTTCACCCCCTGCCTCCCCAGCCGCACATTCTCCAAGGGTCAGTGTCTTGAGCATGGTTTCTCCCCGGAGCCCCCTCACGCTCTCTAAGACCCCGCTTCTGTGAGCACCGTGCGCCGTGCCCCGTGCGTGTGTGTCTGCAGCTGGGGGTACCTGCACACTCATCACCCCTCGGTGCAAGTGGCTGATTAATGCGTTACAGAATTTGAGCTTCTACTCGGGCTCCTGCTTTATTTATATCTGTAAGTGCTTCCTGGTGAGGTTTAATTAATAATACCTCATGCCCCCGAATTCCGTTCCGCTGCGGATCGTGGAAGTTTCGACAATTCCGCGTTCCGCACGGAACGCGGAAATGCCGAAATTTTGCAAGTTCCGCGAGCGGAACGGAATTTGCCGCCCACCCTTAGTCAAAAGGCATTTGATGACCTGAAGCAGGCCATGTGCACTGCTCCCATTCTACATAGTCCTGATTACTCCAAGAAGTTCATTGTCCAAACAGATGCATCTGAATTGGGGGTAGGGGCTGTACTGTTACAATTGAATGATGAAGGTCAGGATCAGCCAGTAGCTTTCATTAGCAGAAGGCTGACCCCTAGAGAGAAACGCTGGTCAGCCATTGAGAGGGAGGCCTTTGCTGTGGTTTGGGCTCTGAAGAAGTTGAGGCCATACTTGTTTGGTACTCACTTCTTTGTTCAGACAGACCATAAGCCCCTCTTATGGCTAAAACAAATGAAGGGTGAAAACCCCAAACTGCTTAGGTGGTCCATTTCCCTACAGGGGATGGGCTTTACAGTGGAACATAGACCTGGGAGTAACCATGCCAATGCAGATGGACTCTCTAGGTATTTCCACATAGAACATGAAGACTCAACTGGTCAAGGTTAGTTTAATGTCCCTGCGTTTGGGGGGTTGTGTAGGAGAGTAGGATCTGCTTCACATGGGTACCCCCACTTTTGCTGATGCTTCACTGTTTTTCGACTTTAGTCTGGCTGGGGCCCTGCTAATCAGAAACCCAGCCTAGCTGCTTCCTCTCTAAAATGGTTTCCATGTACCTTAGGTACATCTTTGATTGGATTCTGGAGTGCCCTTATAAGTCCCTAGTATATGGTGTACTATGTACCCAGGGCATAGATACCCCAGAGGCCTACCAGGGGCTGAAGCATGTATTATGCCACCCCTGGTAAGCCCTTCAAAATGACACCACAGGTCTGCTACTGCAGCCTGGGTAAGGTGTTGCATGCACCCCTTACTGTGGTATAGGCTACCTATATCACTACCATTGCACACACATATAAACCTATAAGTCACTCCTATGGCAGGCCTTAACAATCCTGAAGGCAGAGTGCTTGGTTTTTATGTGAGAGGGTGCCCCTGCATGAGCAGAGACCCTCTGCAGCGTTCGGAGTCAATCCTCTGGTGCTGTTTGTGGTGCAGCCTGACCATATACTCTTAAGTGCATTATAACCTCGCGGTAAATGCTAACTTTGGGATGGCTGCACGGAAACATATCGTGTTTGGTGTCAAACACTTTGGAATACTACCCCCGCCTCCAGTTCTGGCGGCGGGGGTAGCATTCCACCCTTCTGGAGGGTGAGACATGTACACACCGGTATACCCGGTGTTAACTTTTCAGAGCCCTGGCATCACAAAATGGATGCCGCTGCCACAGACACGGGTCTGGCCTCCTGCTGCTGACCGAAACTCTGGCAGGGGAGGCCTGGACAATAGGTTTCCTGTCACAGGGAGGTGTAACGACCTCCCCAGGCAGGATAGTGTGTATTGGGGCTGGGGGACCACTCTCTGGTGCTTTGAAGTCCTGCACTGGCGGCACATTTGGTGTCCCTGTGCATAGTCCAGTTCAAACCAGTTGCAGGGGCTACCTGCCCCTGCTCTGGCACGAAACTGGACAAAGGGAATGGGTGTAACCACCCCTCTTCCCTGAACCTCCCATAGGTGGGTCCCCAGAGTATGTCCAACCCCCTAACTTAGTATAAGTATGGGACCCCAGTCCTTAGGACTTTAGATTATCCCTGGACGAAACTCTGAACGTGAATCCTGGACCTTCGACGCTCTACTTGAAGATTAGAGGACTGAAGAATCTCCCTTGGGGTCAAGGAGTGACTCCCCTGCTTGGCAGGCACCAAAGAAGCAACTGTCCGGTCTGCATCGCTGAAGCTCCCGCTGAAGTCTTTGCATCACCAGAGGTGGATTTCCAGACTTTCCCGAGGCTGCCCTGAGACCACAGCAAAGCTGAGGCACGTAGCTGTCGTGGGTAACATGGAACCATGACCCCTAGACACCGAGAACTTTTGCAAGAGCATCCTCTTCCTGATATCCCTCGAAGTTGTGCTTTGGGCTCTGAGTAGCCCCCGCCACGAGCACCGACTGCACCGAAGATCACTGGTCTCCCCTCCACGAGTGTCCCGTGGGCCAGCTCCAAGTGCGTCCACTCGAGGCTCCTTCGCGATCTCTAGTCCGTTGGCTAGTGGGTTCCCACGAAGGCAACTCTTCTTCTACTTGGGCTTTCCTAGTTGCTCCAGACGTGCCCTGACTTACCCTTGCTGGGTGAGTACCTCAGACCTTGCTGGTCTGCACCGAAGTCCTTTCTCTGTTTCTGCGTGACTTGCCGTTGCCAAGGCTTGTTGGGTCCAATCCGGTCGCCGATACCCCAGCACTCGACAGACATCATGGGACAGCTCGAATCCTGCTCCTGGTCATCCTTGACGCCTCCTGGACCTTGTGGCTGAAGAGTCAAGACACCCATCAACTCACCTGAAGCACTCGACATCGGTGGGCATCTGCTCATCGCCTTCCTGGTCACTGGCTAGTGACCCAGACTCTGTCCCCTCTGCTTTCAGGTTCTTCAGATCTCCGATCCATCCTTGGATCCACCCGGACACTTTCGACTTGGTCGCCAGCGGCACTTTGCAGCAGATCGCCATTGAAATCGACGACGAAACCCGACACCAAAAGACACCTATGCACCCGGCTTCCCTGGGTGAGGAAACTCGAGTACTCCGGTGCTCCCGTGGGTATTGACTCTAGAACTACCTAATTCTAAAGAGGTTTGCTCCAAGTCCTCTTCTAAGTGTCCTTTTCCTTTAAAAATCCAACCGCGACTTTCCCCATAGAAGTTAACGGCGATTCGCGGCTGTGTTCCCACACTGCACGCGTCCCCCGTGGGTCCCCTGTGTCACTACCTTGGGTGGTTCCTTGTGGTCCAAGCACTTCTACAGGCTCTAGGCCTTGTGTCTAGCTCAGTCGTGGTTCTTATACCACTTTTTGGTATATGGTTTGGTATGCCCCAAGGGCCCAAACGTGTATTTGTGCTATTACTGTTGATAACTGACTTGTAACTTATGTACTTGAACTCTAGCCTCATAAAGAGACTAGAGGGGTGTGTTTTATCTTAAATACATATATTTTAAATATATACCTGGTGTGGTTCTCTTTTCATTTGGTCATTCAAGAGATTATAGACTGGTAAAACAAGCTGCTTTACATTCCTCCAAGACTTAGCCTGAAGGCTGCTCTCCATAGCTACCACTAGGATAGCTTTCAATAAAGGTTGTCTTTAACCTATCACCATAAGGGGTTGTTTGGACTGGTACAAGGTGCCCACTTTAATTAGTGGACAGCATATACCAGGCCAACTTCTCACAGCATGTCTCCCTGTTTTCAGTCTCCTAGAGGTACACATATTTCTCAATTCCTGGAATGTGAGATTGTCATACCTAGTGGGCAAGGAGTCACTTACTTCAGGCCTTGCAGACATTCTAGTGTGGTGTGGTGTATGCACCTACCTACTCTAGTGGGAACTGAAACTCTCTTGAGTTGTAGAAAGGGTGTGCTAAGCCCTTGACACACAACTCTAAGTTCAGTAGAACTTACTGTATTCTAAACTTGATTTATATGTACCTATGTACCTATAGTGGTTTTCAGTTAGTCACTTCAAAGAGATTATCTGGTAAAGCAATAGCAAGCTTGAATCCAACCGCTGCACACCAATGTGAGAAGTTGGCCTGGCATATGCTGTCCACTAGTTATAGTGGGCACCTTGCACCAGTCCAAACGACCCTTATTGATGATAGGTTTAAAGACAACCTTTATTGAAAGCTATCCTAGTGGTAGCTAGGGAGAGCAGCCTTCAGGCTAAGTCTTGAAGGAGTGTAAAGCAGCTTGACTTACCAGATTATAACCTCTTGAATGACTAAATGAAAGGAGAACCACACAAGATATATATAAAATATATGTATTTATTTCTAAACACTAACTACTAATCCCTTTATGAGATTAGAGTTCAAGATACACAGTATCACAGTATTAAAACGACAGTAAATAGCACAATACACAGTGGGCTCCAGGGGGAGACCAAACCATATACTAAGAAAGTTGTATAAGAACCACGACTTGACTAGACACAGTGCCTAGAGCACGTAGAATCGCTGGGACCCCAAGGAACCACCCAAGGTAGTGACACAGGGGACCCACGGGGACGTGTGCAGTGTGTGAACACAGCCGCGAGCGCCGTAGGATTCAATGCGGAAAGTCGCGGTTGGAATTTTAAAGCAAAATGACACTTAGGAGAGGACTTTGAGCAAACCCCTTTAGACTTAAGAGGTTCTAGGGCCAACACCCACGGGAGCACCGGAGTACTCGAGTTACCTCACCCAGGGAAGCCGGGTGCATAGGTGTCAAAGGGTGTCGGGAATCTTCGTCGTTTTCAATGGCGATCTGCTGCAAAGTGCTGCTGCCGTGAAGAAGAAAAGTGTCCGGTGTGATCCAAGCCTGGATCGAAGATGTGAAGAACCTGAAAGCAGAGAGGACAGAGTCTGGGTCACTAGCCAGTGACCAGGAGCGGAGCAATCGAATGCCCACCGATGTCGGGTGCTTCAGGTGCGAAGAGGTGAAGCTTGACTCTGCAGCCACGGGGTCCTGGAGATGTTGATGACAACCAGGAGCCGTATTCGAGCTGTCCCACGAAGGATGTCGAGTGCTGGGGTGTCGGTGATCGGATTGACCACAACAAGCCTTGGCAACAGCAACCCACGCAGGAAGAGAAAAGACGCTTCTGTGTGGACCAGCAAGGTCCTGGGGACTCCCAAGCAATGGAGAGTTAGGGCATGTCTGAAGCAACCAGGGAAGCCCAATAAAGTTAGAGTTGCCTTCTTGGGGACCCACAGGTCAACGGACCAGGGATCGTGAAGGGACCTCAAGAGGAATCACAAAATGGCAGCCCACGGAACACTCATTGAGTGTAGGCCTGCAATCTTCAGTGCAAATACTGCTCGGGGTGAGGGCTACAAGTAACCCAAAGCTCAGCCTCAGGGGTTGCCGAAAAGATGATGCTTCTGCAAATGGTTGTGGTATCCAGGGGTTCGGGTTGCATGGTCTTACACGAGAGATACGGGCCTCAGACTTGCTGTGGGCACAGATCAACCTCAGAGACCTAGGAAAACCCACCTCCTGTGTGGCAATATTCTTCGGAGTCCGTCGGAGCTCGGAGATGCCAACTGGTCAGTTGCGTTAAAGGTGCCTGCCTTGCAGGGGAGTAACTCCTTTACTCCAAGGGAGATTCTTCAGTCGTCCAGCATCGTGCAGATCGTCGAAGTACTTGGTGTCTGGTATCAGAGTTTAGTCCAGGTGTAATCTAAAGTCCTGTAGTCAGGGTTTCCTACTTTATACCCAAGGAAGGGGTTGGACAAACTCTGGGGACCCACCGATGGGAGGGTCAGGAAAGAGAGGTGGCTACACCCATTTCCTTTGTCCAGTGTCGCGCCAGAGCAGGGGCTGTGAGCCCCTGCAACCGGTTTGAGCTGGACTATGCACAGGGACACCGAATGTGCCCCCAGTGCAGACTTCAAAGCACTCTGAGAGTGCACCCACCCAGCCCCAATACACTAAAGCCTGTCTGGGAGGTGGTCACACCTCCCTGTGACAGGAAACCTATTGTCCAGGCCTCCCCTGCCGGAGTTTCGTCCAGCAGCAGGAGGGCAGACTCGTGTCTGTGGCTGCAGCATCCATTTTGTGATGCCAGGGCTCTGTTAGCTGGTACCGGGTATACCGGTGCTGTCATGTCTCTCCCTCTAGAAGGGTGGGATCATACTCCCACACCAGTTACTGGTGTGGGGGTATGATTCCAAGGTGTTTGACACCAAACACGACATGTTTCCATGCAGCCATTCTCAAGTTAGCATTTACCGCAGGTTTATAATGCACTTAAAAGTATATGGTCTGGCTGCAACACAAACAACCCCGGAAGGAAGATTCCGAAAGCTGCACAGGGGCTCTGCTCATGCATGGGCACCCTCTCACATGAAACCCAGCACCCTGCCTTCAGGATTGTTAAGGCCTGCCATAGGGGTGACTGATAGGTTTACATGTGCAGTGATATGGAGAGATATAGGGAACCTATATCTCAGTAAGGGGTGCATATACCACCTTACACAGGCTGCTGTAGCAGACCTGTTGTGTCATTTTAAAAGGCTTCCCAGGGGTGGCACAATACATGCTGCAGCCCCTGGTAGGCCTCTGGGGTACCTATGCCCTGGGTACATAATATACCATATACTAGGGACTCACAAGGGTACCCCAGAATCCAATCTGGAGTGTACCTAAAGTACATGCAATCAATTTAAGGGGAAAGCAGATAGGCTGGGGTCCTGAATAGCAGGATCCCAGCCAAACTAAGTCGAAAACCAGCAAAACACCAGGAAAAAAGTGGGGGCAACCATGCAGTCAGATTCCACCTTCCTACAGTGTTGCCAATAAAAGAGTGATAAATCTTTACAAGCCTTCCAGGCATTGTCATAAAGTCACAGAAAGAAAATGTGCTACTATGTCATTGCCAAGAGTAGTATTAAATCACAGTGAAAGTGAAGAGGAAAAGCACATCAGTCAAAATATACAGGATAAAAACATTGAGGGCACTCCTTTTTATGTACGGAATTCTCCCTGACTGTGAAGTCTCCGCAGTCGTAAAGTTACTATTACATTGTTTGTTTGTGAATACCGAAAAAGAGCAAACTTAAACAAACGTGTAAGTTTACCTTTATGAATTGGGCCCGATATTCTTAGCTTCTAAAGTCTGTTCCACAATATTCTTGACATCATGATACCTTTGATTTGATATTTGTGTCTCACAATTTTTTTTACACAACATTTTGGCAGAATACCTCTCTAAAATATTTCCTTACTCTGTAAAGGCTAAGAGGGGAAAAGAATGATCATTCACGATATCACAAATCTAGCCAGTGCATTTAAGGTCCGATTTTGACCAGATCATGGCCATATGGTGATGGAAGTGCCACATTGGTCTGGGGTGAGTGGTGAATGCTCTTGAAAGCAGGAAAGCTGTCTGGTTGTGACTCACATGAAAGTAGTCATTGTAGGTCTGCAGGCAGCCCTGTTGGGATTGCTTGCCCTTGTGCTGCTGTTTTTGTATAAAACAATTGTACTGGAGAGTGCCCATCGGGCACAAATTCTACACACAATACCACTGGCTTGCCTTAGCACAATGGTGCAAACTATGCTTAACACTAAACATCCTTTTTTGTGCAAACACCACCAATGACATCATCAGCAAGCAACTCCCTGCACAGATTTCTATTTGCGCAATGTAGCTCAGCTGTTTTTCACCCAGCACCCCGTTATGTGAAGTATAGTAAATTTGTGCCTTGGTGCTTTTCCCAAACAGGATCTTCCAGGCTCCAAACACCAGTTTATTAACCTCAGCATGTACTACAGAACATTTGTCTCCACACGCCTTATGACTGGATTTATGGCTATAAATTAGTGGGACCTGTAATTTATAGCGTTAAGACAGTACCATAATCTAAATAGGCTATTTACGGAAAAACACCCCTCCAAATCTACAAAAGTGGTAGGCTGTAGTGTGAGACATTGGGATATCTAGGGTGTGGGCAGTTTCTGGGTTCACGCCTGCTTGTATGTTCTAATCACCAAAATGGGAGAGCCTGTGCGTAAATAGTCAGGGCCTACTTACCTGGTAATAACCAGGGGTCGAAGTGGGTGGGATCTGAGGGGCACAACGTGCCCATACTTTTAAATTTAAGTAAAACCATTCCGCTACTTTTTGTCCCCGGGCGGTTAATTCAGAGAGTTGAAATGCTTCCGCTAAAGTGACAGGCAGGGAGTCTCCTGTGCTGTGAATCCAAGGGAGGTGCAGGCAGCTATACAAGCCTCTTGTCAGGGTGCCTGCTGCCTGAAAGAACTGTAAATGACGGAATGGTTCCGTCATGAGCACAAGTTCCAGTGTACTCATGACGGAACCATTCCGTCATGAGCACATGCTCAGAAAATCCCTCTGCTGCAGACAGCAGAGGGATTTCCCTTTTTTTTTTTGCCTGGGGAGGTGGGGAAGAGTTTCCCCAACCTCCCCAGGCCTCTTTTTGAATTTCGTTGCAATGAAGATCGCGCGCATGGCGCGCTATCGTCATTGCAATGAAAACGAAACTGAAACTTAGTTTCAGTTTCAATGTTTCAGTGCTCGTGGGGCTATCTCAGCCCCCCGAGCACCGAAAAAGATGGGAGGGGTATCGTTGGAAAGGGGAGAATCTCCCCCTTTCCAATTGTACCCTTCCCTAGTGGATCCCTGCTTGGGGATCACCCCAGGGGGGGCGATCCCCAAGCAGGGATCCACCCACTAGACACCAGGGAGGGAGAGCGGCTCCTTGGGCAAGGGCCTTTGCTCCCCCCATATTTGTTTGGGCACCACAGTCTCTCTGCCCGGGCGGTAGCCCCCAATCTGCCACCCGGGGGGGGCGGAAAGCCCACTAGAAGCCAGGGATTATTTTTTTTTATTGACGTTGGGGTGGGGGCTGCCCAAAAAGGGCATGGCAATGCCCCCACCCCCCGCCCCAGAGAAATGTAAGTCTTTCTGCCCCCCCAGGGGGCGGATGGGGGCAGTAGCCCCCAATCTGCCCCCCCCCGGGGGGGCAGAAGCCCATAAGAAACCAGGGATTTTTTTTTTATATTGATGTTGGGATGGGGGCTGCCTAAAAAGGGCGTGGCAATGCCCCCACCCCCCCTGGGAAATGTCAGTCTTTCTGCCCCCCGGGGGCAGATGGGGGCAGAAAGCCCACTAGGCACGAGGGATTTTTTTTTTTTATAATGTAGGGGTGGGGGCTGCCCAGAATGGGCATGATAATGCCCTGCCCCAAAAACAATTACCACAGTCTTTCTGCCCCTCCCCAGAGGCATATTGGGGCAATAGCCCCATATCTGCCCCCCCGGGGGGGCAGAAAGCCCACTAGGCCTCAGGATTTTTTTAATTTTTATTCAGGGTTGAGGTCAACCCAGAATGGGCATGCCAATGCCCACACCTCCCCAAAAAAGTGCCACAGTCCTTCTGCCCCCCCGAGGGGCGGATGGGGGCAGTGGCCCCTGATCTGCCCCCGGGGGGCAGAAAGCCCACTAGGCGCCAGCGATTACGCTGGCTTTTTTTATGCGTGTGGGTGGGGGCTGCCCAGAATGGGCATACCAATGCCCCCACCCCCCAAAATCATAGCCAGTCTTTATGCCCCCCTTCGGGGCATATCGGGGTAACCCCTCCACCCCCCCCGATTCCCCCTCAGGGCGGCAGAAAGCCCACTAGGCACAGACTTGTTTTTAGCAATGTGCCTACCTGTGGATTTTGGGCCCTAGCGCAGCCGGCACATAGGGAAACCTAGCAAACCTATACATTTTTGAAAACTAGACACCCAGGGGAATCCAGGATTGGGTGACTTGACTGGCTCTCACCAGGTTCTGTTACCCAGAATCCTTTGCAAACCTCAAAATTTGTAAAAAAAAAACACATTTCCCTCACATTTCTGTGGTGGAAAGTTCTGGAATCTGTGCAGATCCACAAAATTCCACCCACCCCGCATTCCCCAAAGTCTTCTGAGAAAAATGGTACCTCACTTGTGTGGGTGGGTCAAGTACCCGAGACAGGCAAGGGCCCAAAACCTATTGCGGCGACATCAAAATTACCTATCACAAAACAACCTGGTTTTGCAAGGGGGGTCACATGAGTTTTTGGCCCCGGGCTCAGCGGCAATCTAAGGAAACCTACCAAACCCACACATTTCTGAAAACTAGACACCCGGGGGAGTCCAGCAAGGTATGGCTTGCGTGCGTCCCCCAACATTTCCCTACCCAGAATCCCTGCAAACCTCAAATTTTGTTGAAAAATTAGATTTTTTCTCACATTTCTGTGTGGGAAAGTTGTAGGATCACCGGGCTGACACAAATTTCCTACCACCCAGCGTTCCCCCAGGTCTCCCGATAAAAATGATGCCTCACTCTTGTGGGAGGCCCAAGTACCAGCGACAGGCAAGGGCCCAAAACGTATTGAGGAGACATCAAAATTGCCTATCACAAAACGACCTGGTTTTGCAAGAGGGGTCACCTGGGTTTTTGGCCCCGTGCTCGGCGGCCAGCTAGGAAACCTACCACGCTGGGTGGTAGGAAATTTGTGTCAGCCCGGTGATGCCACAACTTTCCCACACAAAAATGTGTGGAAAAAGTGATTTTTTCAGCTAAAATTGAGGTTTGTAGGGGATTCTGGGTAAGAAAACGTTGGGGGTCCACGCAAGCTATACCTCCCTGGCATCCCCCGGGTGTCTAATTTTCAAAAATGTATAGGTTTGCTACGTTTCCCTAGGTGCTGGCAGAGCTATGGTTCAAAAACTACAGCTAGGCACTTTGCAAAAAAAGGGTCATTTTTAACCCTGGGCGTAGTCCGCGAAGTAGCGCTACGCGAAGCTACGCAAAGTGCACTTCGCACTACGCGAGCTACGCTTAGCACTACACGAACTGCGTAGTGCGCTGTTCGCGATGATTGCACAGTGCCGGATGCTTGTCCGCACTGTGCAATCATTGAAAACGGCATCTTGCACAGTGAGAGCTGTCTTTTACTGCCACTCGAGTAGATTTTTACTCGAGCAGCAGCTTTCTCAACGCAGACTGGTAGTTTCTCATCGCGAGCGGTCGCGAGCATACGCGACCACTCGCAATGAGAAACCTGACCTCCCCGCGTTGAGAATCTCGCCGGGAGGTTTATTTTCCATGCTCGCGATCGGCAACTTGATGTTGCTGATCGCGAACGAGGAAAAAGTCTCGCCGGGATGTCATTTTGCTTGCTCGCGGTCGCCAACTTGACGTTGAGGACCGCGAGGAAGCAAAAAATGACCGCTGCACTACTCTACGCTATGCGTGTTTGCACTGTGCTACGTGCAATTCGCGTAGTGCGAAGTAGCGCAAACTTCGCAAACTACGCGAGCGTAGCGTAGTGCTTTGCCCAGGGTTAGTCATTTTTCACTGTGAGGTTTGCAAGGGATTCTGGGTAACAGAACCTGGTGAGAGCCAGTCAAGTCACCCCATCCTGGATTCCCCTGGGTATCTAGTTTCCAAAAATGTATAGGTTTGCTAGGTTTCCCTAGGTGCCGGCAGAGCTAGGTTTCAAAAACTACAGCTAGGCACTTTTCAAAAAAAGGGTCATTTTTCATTGTGAAAATGTGGTGTGTCCACGTTGCGTTTTGAGCCGTTTCCTGTCGTGGGCACAAAGCCTACCCACACAAGTGGGATACCATTTTTATCGGGAGACTTAGGGTAACACAGAATTGTAGTTCAACTGTTATTACCTATTGACTTTCGATGCATTTCTGCCTTCCAAATGAAAGACAATGTGTAAAAAGAAGTCATTTTGAAAAATGACCTATAATTCTCATGCTAGTATGGGTACTCCCAATTTCGGAAATGTGCAAATATCTACTGTTTCTAAACTCTATATTTTGTTCCCATTTCAGAAATACACAGGTGTCTTTCATACCGATTTTTCCATTTACACATTTTCCCAAATGAATTGCTATATACCCGGTACATAATAAAAAACCATTGCAAGACGCTGCTCAGTTATTGGCTCTAGGTTCGTCGGGTTCTTGGTGAACCTACAAGTCCTATATAGCCGCACAACCAGAAAGGTCTAGCGGATGTAATGGTATATTGTTTTCAAACAACTGTCATAATTAGAAGAAGTTACAGGCGAAAACGTTGACACAAATGGATGTTTTTTTCAACTAATTTTCAATTTTTCCTATATTTAACTGTTAGTTTCTATGAAGAAACCTTGAAGGATCTACACAAATGACCCCTTGCTGAATTCAGAATTTTGTCTACTTTTCTAAAATGTATAGCTTTCCAGGATCCATTATTGCTTTTATACCCATTTCTACCATTAACTGGAAAGAGGTTGAAAGCACAAAAAATAGCAAAAATAGACTATGTGCCAGAAAAATGCCAAAACTGTAGAAACAATGTTGGTTTTCTGACAAAAGTCTGCTTGTCCCAGAAAGCTGGGAAGATGGTGATTTCAGCACCACAACCCCTTTTTTGATACCATTTGCAGGGAAAAAACCAGACGCTTTCATCTGTAGCCCTTTTTTCCCATTTTTTCCCCAAAAAAACAAAATTTGCTGCATTTTGGCTAATTTCTGGGTCCCCTCCAGGGAAATCCACAAACCCTGGGTACTTTAGAATCCCCATGATGTTGGAAAAAAAGGACGCAAATTTGGCGTGGATACCTTATGTGGTCAAAACGTTACAGGGGCCTAAGCGCAAACTACCCCAAATAGCCCAAAAAGGCTTAGCACGGGGGGGAAGGCCTAGCAGCGAAGGGGTTAAAGGACAGTTATAAAAAAACTCCACTATGTGCAGTTTGGGTATTACTAAAATCTATATTTTGGAAGCCCTTTTTATAGTGAACCTTTTTGCACATTTAGTAGCAGCCTATCTTATACTGTGCGTAATGCAAGTTTAAAATAATGACTTACATGTTCATGGTGCTTTCTTTCACAGACTGGGGCCTCGTAGCACTAAACATACACAAGTCACAATTCTCCACTGCACCAACCAGGATTCAGTTCTGTGGCTCTCTGGTTACACACAGACTTCTGCAGTGCATTAACTAATAGAGGTTTCATAATCTACGATAGTGCATTTCCCACTGATTAATTTAACTTGCATTTATTTTTCATTTAATCTATGAGTTATTTTATATGTAGTTACCTGAAGGTGAAACTGAAAACAGTTGCAGAATATTTTGGTTTTTAGCCATGCATTTGACCACGCCCTCATGCTGATTGCCCCTGCCACATTGCACACAGCATAATTGTTCCCATGTGACATACGTTTTTTAATGCACTTCGACCACTGGTAATAACATATAAAGACAACGAGGACATTTTAGGCATGAATCATAGCAAACGGAAACCGAGCAGTGCCGTGTCTAGATTGGAGACGTTCTAAAACGTGTTTACAAAACATGAGCAGGCAGGTGTGGCTTAGCTGTTCGAAGCAACAAAGGTCACACATACAGAATCTCATTTGGTGTATATGCTTCTTTTTATAAGTACTAGATTTTCAAGACTGAATTCAGACAAATTATCGAAAAAATGTTTCAAATTTGCAAAAGTTCAGGGTCATTGGGTGAAATAATTATTTACCAGAACGACCGTGCATGTGTTTCTAATTTTGACACGTCAATGCGGTAGTTACACATTCCTGTCTTTGACCTTTTAACATCTGTTGCTTTTCGAAGGCTGCAGTTTAGGAATAGCAGCACCCCCGTGTGGGAACAGGAGGCCGTCACAGAAAAAAGCACCTCTTGTAAGACACCATATTAACTTACCTTTTCGCCTCATTACAAGTGACAGTCGAATCCACTCTGCACCATGTGTCATGAACGCAACGCGGAGAAGGTATTCATCAGCCCTCGCCCGGATGTGAATAATTAATATTTGCCAGGTGGCAACATTTGAATCAATTTGATTTGCATGACTTTTGCTGTTCACATAAAATAAGAAACGCAGAGCCTGTATTTTGCTCCTGTTTTGAAATGTGAAATACAGGTCTGAACTGCATTCAGTTCCCACCATTTCGTATCACATAGGCAATGCTATAACCGGCACAAAGCAGCCTATGATTATTTGCTGCAGCTTCAGGCAGTTTACGTTTGTTGGGGAGGTGCCTCACTCTTGTGGGAGGCCCAAGTACCCGCGACAGGCAAGGGCCCAAAACGTATTGAGGAGACATCAAAATTGCCTATCACAAAACGACCTGGTTTTGCAAGAGGGGTCACCTGGGTTTTTGGCCCCGTGCTCGGCGGCCAGCTAGGGAAACCTACCACGCTGGGTGGTAGGAAATTTGTGTCAGCCCGGTGATGCCACAACTTTCCCACACAAAAATGTGTGGAAAAAGTGATTTTTTTCAGCTAAAATTGAGGTTTGTAGGGGATTCTGGGTAAGAAAACGTTGGGGGGTCCACGCAAGCTATACCTCCCTGGCATCCCCCGGGTGTCTAGTTTTCAAAAATGTATAGGTTTGCTACGTTTCCCTAGGTGCTGGCAGAGCTAGGGTTCAAAAACTACAGCTAGGCACTTTGCAAAAAAAGGGTCATTTTTAACCCTGGGCGTAGTTCGCGAAGTAGCGCTACGCGAAGTGCACTTCGCGCTACGCGTAGCACTACGCGAACTGCGTAGTGCGCTGTTCGCGATGATTGCACAGTGTCGGATGCTTGTCTGCACTGTGCAATCATTGAAAACGGCATCTTGCACAGTGCGAGCTGACTTTTACTGCCACTCGAGTAGATTTTTACTCGAGCGGCAGCTTTCTCAACGCGGACTGGTAGTTTCTCATCGCGAGCGGTCGCGAGCATACGCGACCACTCGCAATGAGAAACCTGACCTCCCCGCGTTGAGAATCTCGCCGGGAGGTTTATTTTCCATGCTCGCGATCGGCAACTTGATGTTGCTGATCGCGAGCGAGGAAAAGTCTCGCCGGGATGTCATTTTGCTTGCTCGCGGTCGCCAACTTGACGTTGAGGACCGCGAGCAAGCAAAATGACCGCTGCACTACGCTACGCTATGCGTGTTTGCACTGTGCTACGTGCAATTCGCGTAGTGCGAAGTAGCGCAAACTTCGCAAACTACGCGAGCGTAGCGTAGTGCTTTGCCCAGGGTTAGTCATTTTTCACTGTGAGGTTTGCAAGGGATTCTGGGTAACAGAACCTAGTGAGAGCCAGTCAAGTCACCCCATCCTGGATTCCCCTGGGTATCTAGTTTCCAAAATTGTATAGGTTTGCTAGGTTTCCCTAGGTGCCGGCAGAGCTAGGGTTCAAAAACTACAGCTAGGCACTTTGCAAAAAAAGGGTCATTTTTCATTGTGAAAATGTGGTGTGTCCATGTTGCGTTTTGAGCCGTTTCCTGTCGTGGGCACAAGGCCTACCCACACAAGTGGGGTACCATTTTTATTGGGAGACTTAGGGTAACACAGAATTGTAGCGCAACTGTTATTACCTATTGACTTTCAATGCATTTCTGCCTTCCAAATGAAAGACAATGTGTAAAAAGAAGTCATTTTGAAAAATGACCTATAATTCTCATGCTAGTATAGGTACTCCCAATTTCGGAAATGTGCAAATATCTACTGTTTCTAAACTCTATATTTTGTTCCCATTTCAGAAATACATAGGTGTCTTTCATTCCGATTTTTCCATGTATACATTTTCCCAAATGAATTGCTATATACCCGGTACATAATAAAAAACCATTGCAAGACGCTGCTCAGTTATTGGCTCTGGGTTCGTCGGGTTCTTGGTGAACCTACAAGTCCTATATAGCCGCACAACCAGAAAGGTCTAGCGGATGTAATGGTATATTGTTTTCAAACAACTGTCATAATTAGAAGAAGTTACAGGTGAAAACGTTGACACAAATGGATGTTTTTTTCAACTAATTTTCAATTTTTCCTATATTTAACTGTTAGTTTCTATGAAGAAACCTTGAAGGATCTACACAAATGACCCCTTGCTGAATTCAGAATTTTGTCTACTTTTTTAAAATGTATAGCTTTCCAGGATCCATTATTGCTTTTATACCCATTTCTACCATTAACTGGAAAGAGGTTGAAAGCACAAAAAATAGCAAAAATAGGCTGTGTGCCAGAAAAATGCCAAAACTGTGTAAACAATGTTGGTTTTCTGACAAAAGTCTGCTTGTCCCAGAAAGCTGGGAAGATGGTGATTTCAGCACCACAACCCCTTTTTTGATACCATTTGCAGGGAAAAAACCAGACGCTTTCATCTGCAGCCCTTTTTTCCCATTTTCCCCCCCCCCCAAAAAAATTTGCTGTATTTTGGCTAATTTCTGGGTCCCCTCCAGGGAAATCCACAAACCCTGGGTACTTTAGAATCCCCATGATGTTGGGAAAAAAGGACGCAAATTTGGCATGGATACCTTATGTGGTCAAAAAGTTACAGGGGCCTAAGCGCAAACTACCCCAAATAGCCCAAAAAAGGCTTAGCACAGGGGGGGGGGGGGGGAAGGCCTAGCAGCGAAGGGGTTAAAGGACAGTTATAAAAAAACTCCACTATGTGCAGTTTGGGTATTACTAAAATCTATATTTTGGAAGCCCTTTTTTATAGTGAACCTTTTTGCACATTTAGTAGCAGCCTATCTTATACTGTGCGTAATGCAAGTTTAAAATAATGACTTACATGTTCATGGTGCTTTCTTTCACAGACTGGGGCCTCGTAGCACTAAACATACACAAGTCACAATTCTCCACTGCACCAACCAGGATTCAGTTCTGTGGCTCTCTGGTTACACACAGACTTCTGCAGTGCATTAACTAATAGAGGTTTCATAATCTACGATAGTGCATTTCCCACTGATTAATTTAACTTGCATTTATTTTTCATTTAATCTATGAGTTATTTTATATGTAGTTACCTGAAGGTGAAACTGAAAACAGTTGCAGAATATTTTGGTTTTTTAGCCATGCATTTGACCACGCCCTCATGCTGATTGCCCCTGCCCCATTGCACACAGCATAATTGTTCCCATGTGACATACGTTTTTAATGCACTTCGACCACTGGTAATAACATATAAAGACAACGAGGACATTTTAGGCATGAATCATAGCAAACGGAAACCGAGCAGTGCCGTGTCTAGATTGGAGACGTTCTAAAACGTGTTTACAAAACATGAGCAGGCAGGTGTGGCTTAGCTGTTCGAAGCAACAAAGGTCACACATACAGAATCTCATCTGGTGTATATGCTTCTTTTTATAAGTACTAGATTTTCAAGACTGAATTCAGACAAATTATCGAAAAAATGTTTCAAATTTGCAAAAGTTCAGGGTTATTGGGTGAAATAATTATTTACCAGAACGACCGTGCATGTGTTTCTAATTTAGACACGTCAATGCGGTAGTTACACATTCCTGTCTTTGACCTTTTAACGTCTGTTGCTTTTCGAAGGCTGCAGTTTAGGAATAGCAGCACCCCCGTGTGGGAACAGGAGGCCGTCGCAGAAAAAAGCACCTCTTGTAAGACACCATATTAACTTACCTTTTCGCCTCATTACAAGTGACAGTCGAATCCACTCTGCACCATGTGTCATGAACGCAACGCGGAGAAGGTATTCATCAGCCCTCGCCCGGATGTGAATAATTAATATTTGCCAGGTGGCAACATTTGAATCAATTTGATTTGCATGACTTTTGCTGTTCACATAAAATAAGAAACGCAGAGCCTGTATTTTGCTCCTGTTTTGAAATGTGAAATACAGGTCTGAACTGCATTCAGTTCCCACCATTTCGTATCACATAGGCGATGCTATAACCGGCACAAAGCAGCCTATGATTATTTGCTGCAGCTTCAGGCAGTTTACGTTTGTTGGGGAGGTGCCTCACTCTTGTGGGAGGCCCAAGTACCCGCGACAGGCAAGGGCCCAAAACGTATTGAGGAGACATCAAAATTGCCTATCACAAAACGACCTGGTTTTGCAAGAGGGGTCACCTGTGTTTTTGGCCCCGTGCTCGGCGGCCAGCTAGGGAAACCTACCACGCTGGGTGGTAGGAAATGTGTGTCAGCCCGGTGATGCCACAACTTTCCCACACAAAAATGTGTGGAAAAAGTGATTTTTTCCAGCTAAAATTGAGGTTTGTAGGGGATTCTGGGTAAGAAAACGTTGGGGGGTCCACGCAAGCTATGCCTCCCTGGCATCCCCTGGGTGTCTAGTTTTCAAAAATGTATAGGTTTGCTACGTTTCCCTAGGTGCTGGCAGAGCTAGGGTTCAAAAACTACAGCTAGGCACTTTGCAAAAAAAGGGTCATTTAAAATTTTTCACTGTGAGGTTTGCAAGGGATTCTGGGTAACAGAACCTGGTGAGAGCCAGTCAAGTCACCCCATCCTGGATTCCCCTGGGTATCTAGTTTCCAAAAATGTATAGGTTTGCTAGGTTTCCCTAGGTGCCGGCAGAGCTAGGGTTCAAAAACTACAGCTAGGCACTTTGCAAAAAAAGGGTCATTTTTCATTGTGAAAATGTGGTGTGTCCACGTTGCGTTTTGAGCCGTTTTCTGTCGTGGGCACAAGGCCTACCCACACAAGTGGGGTACCATTTTTATCGGGAGACTTAGGGTAACACAGAATTGTAGAGCAACTGTTATTACCTATTGACTTTCGATGCATTTCTGCCTTCCAAATGAAAGACAATGTGTAAAAAAGAAGTCATTTTGAAAAATGACCTATAATTCTCATGCTAGTATGGGTACTCCCAATTTCGGAAATGTGCAAATATCTACTGTTTCTAAACTCTATATTTTGTTCCCATTTCAGAAATACATAGGTGTCTTTCATACCGATTTTTCCATGTATACATTTTCCCAAATGAATTGCTATATACCCGGTACATAATAAAAAACCATTGCAAGACGCTGCTCAGTTATTGGCTCTGGGTTCGTCGGGTTCTTGGTGAACCTACAAGTCCTATATAGCCGCACAACCAGAAAGGTCTAGCGGATGTAATGGTATATTGTTTTCAAACAACTGTCATAATTAGAAGAAGTTACAGGTGAAAACGTTGACACAAATGGATGTTTTTTTCAACTAATTTTCAATTTTTCCTATATTTAACTGTTAGTTTCTATGAAGAAACCTTGAATGATCTACACAAATGACCCCTTGCTGAATTCAGAATTTTGTCTACTTTTCTAAAATGTATAGCTTTCCAGGATCCATTATTGCTTTTATACCCATTTCTACCATTAACTGGAAAGAGGTTGAAAGCACAAAAAATAGCAAAAATAGGCTATGTGCCAGAAAAATGCCAAAACTGTGTAAACAATGTTGGTTTTCTGACAAAAGTCTGCTTGTCCCAGAAAGCTGGGAAGATGATGATTTCAGCACCACAACCCCTTTTTTGATACCATTTGCAGGGAAAAAACCAGACGCTTTCATCTGTAGCCCTTTTTTCCCATTTTTCCCCCCCAAAAAAAAATTTGCTGTATTTTGGCTAATTTCTGGGTCCCCTCCAGGGAAATCCACAAACCCTGGGTACTTTAGAATCCCCATGATGTTGGAAAAAAAGGACGCAAATTTGGCGTGGATACCTTATGTGGTCAAAACGTTACAGGGGCCTAAGCGCAAACTACCCCAAATAGCCCAAAAAAGGCTTAGCACAGGGGGGGGAGGCCTAGCAGCGAAGGGGTTAAAGGACAGTTATAAAAAAACTCCACTATGTGCAGTTTGGGTATTACTAAAATCTATATTTTGGAAGCCCTTTTTATAGTGAACCTTTTTGCACATTTAGTAGCAGCCTATCTTATACTGTGCGTAATGCAAGTTTAAAATAATGACTTACATGTTCATGGTGCTTTCTTTCACAGACTGGGGCCTCGTAGCACTAAACATACACAAGTCACAATTCTCTACTGCACCAACCAGGATGCAGTTCTGTGGCTCTCTGGTTACACACAGACTTCTGCAGTGCATTAACTAATAGAGGTTTCATAATCTACGATAGTGCATTTCCCACTGATTAATTTAACTTGCATTTATTTTTCATTTAATCTATGAGTTATTTTATATGTAGTTACCTGAAGGTGAAACTGAAAACAGTTGCAGAATATTTTGGTTTTTAGCCATGCATTTGACCACGCCCTCATGCTGATTGCCCCTGCCCCATTGCACACAGCATCATTGTTCCCATGTGACATACGTTTTTTAATGCACTTCGACCACTGGTAATAACATATAAAGACAACGAGGACATTTTAGGCATGAATCATAGCCAACGGAAACCGAGCAGTGCCGTGTCTAGATTGGAGACGTTCTAAAACGTGTTTACAAAACATGAGCAGGCAGGTGTGGCTTAGCTGTTCGAAGCAACAAAGGTCACACATACAGAATCTCATCTGGTGTATATGCTTCTTTTTATAAGTACTAGGGGGCATATTAGCAAGAACGGCGTTAAAATTATCGCCGCTTTAGCGGCAGGAAACTGCCGCTAAAGCAGCGATAATGGGCTTGATAATATGCCCTTGAGAATTCCAATAGAAGCCCAGGATCACAGCAGAACATGGGCTTCTATTGGTATTCTCAAGGGCATATTATCAAGACCATTATCGCCGCTTTAGCGGTAGTTCCCCCCGCTAAAGCGGCGATAATTTTAACGCCGTTCTTGCTAATATGCCCCTAGATTTTCAAGACTGAATTCAGACAAATTATCGAAAAAATGTTTCAAATTTGCAAAAGTTCAGGGTTATTGGGTGAAATAATTATTTACCAGAACGACCGTGCATGTGTTTCTAATTTAGACACGTCAATGCGGTAGTTACACATTCCTGTCTTTGACCTTTTAACGTCTGTTGCTTTTCGAAGGCTGCAGTTTAGGAATAGCAGCACCCCCGTGTGGGAACAGGAGGCCGTCGCAGAAAAAAGCACCTCTTGTAAGACACCATATTAACTTACCTTTTCGCCTCATTACAAGTGACAGTCGAATCCACTCTGCACCATGTGTCATGAACGCAACGCGGAGAAGGTATTCATCAGCCCTCGCCCGGATGTGAATAATTAATATTTGCCAGGTGGTAACATTTGAATCAATTTGATTTGCATGACTTTTGCTGTTCACATAAAATAAGAAACGCAGAGCCTGTATTTTGCTCCTGTTTTGAAATGTGAAATACAGGTCTGAACTGCATTCAGTTCCCACCATTTCGTATCACATAGGCGATGCTATAACCGGCACAAAGCAGCCTATGATTATTTGCTGCAGCTTCAGGCAGTTTACGTTTGTTGGGGAGGTGCTGCAGCATTTCTACTTGTATGTGTGCGTCCTGCCTGAATGTTTAATGTGTATCTGAGAGCGAGCGAAAGGGCGCTGATGATTTGTATTGGAAACTCACGCCGGGAAGGGCTTGTAATGGGTCGCGCTCTAGTGTTGAGAGCGCGGGGGACGGAAGTCCCGGCACCACATCCGCAGGCCAGGCGTGCCCTGCGGGGATTGGATGATTAAACGGAAGGCGCTCGCTCGGGGGCGGCACTTCCAGACTGGACACCGAGAGTGTGGGCTCGTCATTTCAGCGCTCCGCGCTATAGTCCAGCGTTGGCCCCACAACGGGGCATGAGGTAGCACACCTCCTTTGTACCACACCACACTGGCGACGAGGAGGGCCGAGACCCTCGCTCGTTTTCCTGTCGGCACCCGGCGCCCGGCACCGCTCCGTCAGACGGCGGATCCGCGGTCCCGCAGGGAACGGCCCGACAGCCTGACGCCGCACACGCGGAAGGGTGAGTCAGCCCCCGCGGTGCCGTTTCAAGAGGCAGCTCCAGCGCTGCTGCGCACTACCCTGTGCCTCCTGCTACCGGTGCCACCTCGACCAGTCCACAAGGAGCATCGCGCATTCATGCGCTCTCCCCAGTCACAGGCTGACAAGTGCCTGCCCGGCTAGCTTGGCCACGTCCATGTGAGGACCAGGGGGGTGAAGTCACACCCCGGATCATCGCTGGCACTACCTCCAAATAAGCAGAGGAGGGGCACAGTGACGTGCCAGCACCAGGCCCGAGCTGCCAGAACTCCGGCGCTGCCACGCACGCAGCCCAGGCCAGTGGACCCAGGGACACGTGATTTCCCGCGCCCTGCATCCTTCATTTTGCCTGCCACTGGCGGATACGCCTGCCACTGACGTGCCACGATGGGGGACGACAACCCCGGCCTGGCGCAAATCCACGTCCCGTTTCAACACGCAGCCTCCGGGGTGCTGCCACCCTTCAGCGAGTTGGAAGACCCAGCAACGGCGTCTCCTCGGTGGAGAGTATGGATTGAACGCCTCGACAATTACTTCATTGCCACCAGGGAGGACAACAGGGCAATCAAGCGGTCCCTCCTCCTTCACTATGCCGGAGATGAGATTTTTAAACTCTTCAAACACCTCCCGAACACAGGGGCCGCGACAGACTACGACGCGGCCGTGGCTGCACTGAACGCCCATTTCGATCCCCAGCTCAATCTGGACTTTGAGCGTTTTAAGCTGCGCCAGGCGCGCCAAAGGGAAGGAGAGTCTATAGACGCGTTCTACGCCCGCCTCCGCGAACTTGCCAGCACGTGCACGGAGGATGACCAACCCAAGGAAATCAGGGCCCAGCTTATTCAAGGGTGCAGAGACAAAACCCTGAGAGGTCTCATCCTTCGCCAACCGAGAATAGCGCTGGAGGACATCCTCATTCTAGCACGGACACACGATCTGTCAGCGGCCAGAGCAAATGAGATGGACCAAGCCCTCATCAAACCGGCGGGGCGCACAGAGACGATCAAGATAGAAAGGGCGGATGCGGTCAGGACGAAAGGCCGAACGGAGTTCGCACGAAAGCCAAGGTCGGAGGCACCCAGGTCGCGATGTGGTTACTGTGGCCATGAACCACACGCAGCAAAAGACTGCCCTGCCCAGGGGAAGACCTGTACAAACTGCGGGATCCCAAACCATTTTGCCACCGTATGCCGGAGAAGGAACAGAGGCCGCGACACCAGAGGCCCGAAACCACCATCACGGGCAGTTCGACGGCTATCAGTAACAGAGTCGCCCACAGCAGAAGAGACGTCGAGGACCAGCCGCAGGTATCTCAGGCCAGTTGACTCCTCCTCGGAAGACGAAGAAGAAGAGACATACCTCATATCGTTCACACAGGAGCTCAAACGGCGCCGCAGGCCCCAGCCAACATGCGTAGTCCAGATCGCCGGGTCTGAGGTAACGGCAATCATTGACACCGGGGCATCGGTGAACGTGATGGGTCTCCAACAATATCGACGTCTCCGACCATGCCCCCCCGTCACCCCGTCACGGACCCGAATATATGCATACGGGGCAACCACTCCGCTACCACTGAAGGGGAAGATATCGGTCCCGATCAAGACGGAAGACCAAGAGGTGATCGCGACCATCCACGTGATTGACAGAGAAGCGGACACCCTGCTGAGCAGCCATACGGCCGAGGACCTCGGGTTGGTCTCATTCGCCAGGAGTGTGCAAGCTCACCAAGTGGATGGACTGCTGGATCAGTTCCCGGAGCTGTTCCAAGGCCTGGGCTGCATCAAGTGTGACCCCATCAAGTTGCACATCGACAAAGCAGTCAACCCAGTTGCCCTATGGCACAGGAGAGTGCCATTCCACCTGAGACCGTTGGTGGAGAGGGAATTAGAGCTCCTCGAAGCACAAGGTGTAATTGAAAAGGTCTCCGGCCCGACACCGAGGGTGTCACCCCTCGTCATCGCGGAGAAGCCAAAGCAATCAGGCGCCATACGCCTGTGCATTGACATGAGACTACCAAATAAAGCTATCAAGCGGGAACGCCACATTACACCAACAATGGATGATATCATTGCCGATGTCAATGGATCGAGGTGGTTCTCCAAGATCGACCTCAACGCCGGATACCACCAGCTGCCCCTCTCCAAAGAAAGCAGATACATCACCACGTTCAGCACCCACCTCGGACTGAGGAGGTATAAAAGGCTGAATTTTGGGATCTCCTCAGTGGCGGAGGTATTCCAGAACACGATAAGAGAAATGCTGTCCGGCCTGCCTGGTGTACTTAACGTCAGTGACGATATCCTGATCCACTCCCGCAACGACCGCGGAGCACCACAAACACCTCCGAAGCACGCTAAAACGCCTGAGCGAACACGGAGCAACACTCCACAAGGACAAGTGCCAGTTCTTCCAGCCCTCTCTAGAATTCTTCGGATATGTCTTTAACCAGGAAGGCATTCAGGTGGACCCGCGAAAATCGCATGCCATCAAAAGTGCACCAGCTCCTACAACACCCACCGAAGTAAGGAGTTTCCTTGGGATGGCCACCTACTGCGGGAGGTTCATCCCTGACCTAGCAACCCGGGCAGAACCCCTTCGAGCTCTCACCCGGATGGACACCCCGTGGAAGTGGGGAAAACAGGAGGAAGAGGCGTTCCGAGGGATAAAAGATGCTCTACTGGGTGAAGCGACGCTAGCCTACTTTGACCCAGCGAAGAGAACAGAAGTGCTGGTCGATGCAAGCCCAGTGGGACTCGGCGCTATCCTAGCCCAAGAACAAGTGCCCGGCAGATGGGCCGCGTTGTCGTTCGCCAGCAGGTCCCTCACACCCACCGAAACGAGATATGCACAGATAGAGCGGGAGGCCCTCGCCATAAAATGGGCCTGCAGCCACTTCCATCTCTACCTGACAGGGCAGCCGTTCACGATGGTTACGGACCACCAACCCCTCGTGCCTCTCTTCAAGGGATCCGCCCCCCATCCTCCACCGCGAATCGAACGATGGGCCGTGCAGCTACAGCCCTACGAGATGGAGGTCATATACAGGCCAGGGGCAAAGAACCCAGCGGGCTTCCTGTCCCGCCATCCAACGCAACAAGCGCCCGATGAAGACGATGCAGGCACCGAACAATACATCAACATAATATCCACGGCCGCCTGCCCGCGAGCAATGACCCTGGAAGAGATCCAAGAAGCGGCCAAGGACGACAGTGTATACTGCCGCACCCTCCAGGCCGTCCAGAGGGGGTCGTGGCAAGATTACCTGCGTAATGCGAACGCCTGGAGCCCGGAAGACAAAGAAGGGCTGACGAAAATGTGGCGAGTACGGAGCGAACTTAGTGCCACAGGCAGCGGGCTCCTACTCAGGGGATCCCGGTTGGTCATACCGCAAACACTGCGAGACCGAGCGACACAGCTCGCCCACGGAGGCCACCAAGGGGCCACGAAGATGAAAGCTAGGATGAGGGAAAAGGTCTGGTTCCCGGAACTAGAGCAAATGGTCGACGATCTCGTCCGTCGCTGCCCGTCCTGCCAGCTCACTGGCACACTGGCTCGCCCAATTCCAATCATGACGGAAGAAGCTTGCACCGAGCCCTGGTCCAAGGTGAGCGTAGATTTCGGGAGCTTCCCAGACGGCCGCCACACTCTGGTGTTAGTGGACGCGTTCTCCAAATACCCCATCGTAGAGGTCGTATCCTCGACAGCCTTCACTCACATGCGCCCCAGCCTCGAGAAGGTGTTTGCACTGTTTGGGCTCCCTCAAGAAATTCGGAGCGACAACGGGCCCCCGTTCCAAGGGTCAGAATTTGCCACGTTCCTGCAACAATGTGGAATACGCCACCGGAGGATCACGCCTCAATGGCCCCAGGCCAACGGCGACGTAGAAAGATTTATGCGGACGCTGAATAAGACATTCCGCATTGCTGCACTGGAGCAAGTTGACCCGGAAAAACGACTCCACGAGTTTCTCAGGGAGTACAGGAGCACCCCCCACGGAGGCCACCAAGGGGCCACGAAGATGAAAGCTAGGATGAGGGAAAAGGTCTGGTTCCCGGAACTAGAGCAAATGGTCGACGATCTCGTCCGTCGCTGCCCGTCCTGCCAGCTCACTGGCACACTGGCTCGCCCAATTCCAATCATGACGGAAGAAGCTTGCACCGAGCCCTGGTCCAAGGTGAGCGTAGATTTCGGGAGCTTCCCAGACGGCCGCCACACTCTGGTGTTAGTGGACGCGTTCTCCAAATACCCCATCGTAGAGGTCGTATCCTCGACAGCCTTCACTCACATGCGCCCCAGCCTCGAGAAGGTGTTTGCACTGTTTGGGCTCCCTCAAGAAATTCGGAGCGACAACGGGCCCCCGTTCCAAGGGTCAGAATTTGCCACGTTCCTGCAACAATGTGGAATACGCCACCGGAGGATCACGCCTCAATGGCCCCAGGCCAACGGCGACGTAGAAAGATTTATGCGGACGCTGAATAAGACATTCCGCATTGCTGCACTGGAGCAAGTTGACCCGGAAAAACGACTCTACGAGTTTCTCAGGGAGTACAGGAGCACCCCCCACTGTACGACGCAACGAAGCCCGTGGT
Organism: Calotriton arnoldi; assembly: GCA_963921515.1. Lineage (NCBI taxonomy): Eukaryota > Metazoa > Chordata > Amphibia > Caudata > Salamandridae > Calotriton > Calotriton arnoldi. The sequence continues at coordinate 391,415 of CAWUFW010010967.1, read as the reverse complement.
CACTGATGCTACAGGGCCTCATGCCAGCCTGCCCAGGGTGGACGTCCCCACCCCTAGACGCACAAGCCACACAAGACAGGCGGGAGCAACAGAACAGGCAGGCTAGCATCCGACGAAGGGCCGCACCACGATGCCTGAGGCCAGGAGCAAGCGTCCTCCTCAGAGATCGCAGGCCAGGAGGAAAATTCAAAACTGCCTACGAACCAGGCACATGGACAGTGGTGGCCAGTCGTGGGCCCATGGTGACCGTCAGGAGGAGAGGAGAAGACGTCTCGAGAAACATCTCGTGGTTCAAGGAGGTTCCGGCCGAAAGAGCCGGCGAACAAGATCCAGGACTCCCAATAGTCCCAGTTAGGGGGCTCCCCGAGACAGGAGGAATCGAGACAAGAAACGAGAGAAGCTTGGGTGAGCTGGGTACCAACATCTTGCCCGACTCTCACACAAGTGCCGAGGGTGCTGGCTCTGAAGAAGGGCGTAGAGAGCGACACCATCAAAAATATGATCTACGACCCAACCCTCGCCCCAGCCAGCGACTGCGAGACTTCGCCTGCTGAAGAGGACCGCATCAAGACTGCCAGATAAGTCAAGAACTGAGTGACTTTTGTTGAACTAGCCGTTGGAGGGTGGGTGTGTTTATTTTAGTTTATTGTTTTCAAGGACTGAGTTGGGAAGGGATGTAATGGGTCGCGCTCTAGTGTTGAGAGCGCGGGGGACGGAAGTCCCGGCACCACATCCGCAGGCCAGGCGTGGCCTGCGGGGATTGGATGATTAAACGGAAGGCGCTCGCTCGGGGGCGGCACTTCCAGACTGGACACCGAGAGTGTGGCCTCGTCATTTCAGCGCTCCGCGCTATAGTCCAGCGTTGGCCCCACAACGGGGCATGAGGTAGCACACCTCCTTTGTACCACACCACAGGGCTCACCCGCCGCCCCCAGCTGATCGACGAGTTAAAATGTTGCTGCTGTTCCGCCGGTGGAGGGGACACCTTCTGTCTGACGTCAGTCACCACATTCCTTCGGAACCATGATGTGGTCTATCAATTCCACTCTTGTGGTATGTGCCAGCTGGTTTCCTGTTCCCGTGAGGGGAGTGTCACATATAGGGGTCGATTCCGATCCGGGTCGGACAGCCTTCCGAGAGCTGTTCGTAGCCTTACCTTGCGACCGACACGTCCCGGGAGCCGGTCCGTCCGGGCAATGAAGTACGATGCGCATAACTGACACAATTCCGTCCGACACGTAGGCTGCGATTCCAGCAGCATTTTCCGCACGTACCTCCGATCGCCGATTCGAGTCGCCCGGAAGCAGTTCCCACAGCAGTTTCCGGCCGGACAAGTACGATGCGTAAATCATACGAGCCGGACGGGTCGCCACTAGCAGCACATCACAGCATCCGGGAGAGCTGCATATAAGGTCCGATTCGCGCCACAACACGTTCCACGGCTACGAGACGGACCAATTCTCAACGTGTACGAGACGGAGCAACGAGCAGCAAGTACGAGACGAACCAACGATGAATCCCATCACGCAGGTCATCCCAGTACTGTACATATATGACCGGATCAGGAACAGACGCGCACAACGCAGACGGTCAGTCAGACGCCCCCACAAATAAACGTCACGAACGCGTGAAATGCTACACACACATAGGGGGGGTCAAATCCCTTACACCAGCAACAGCAAAACCACAGGGGTAGCATGGTCCCCACTACCAGCAGTCACCACACCTAGGGGGGGTGCCCATCACCACTACCCTCCCCACTCATAGGGGGATGTATGCCCTGCACCACTACCCACAACTCAAACAGTGCTGTATGCCCTGCACCACTACCCTCCCCACTCATAGGGGGATGTATGCCCTGCACCACTACCCTCCCCACTCATAGGGGGATGTATGCCCTGCACCACTACCCTTCCCACTCATGGGGGATGTATGCCCTGCACCACTACCCACAACTCATACAGTGCTGTATGCCCTGCACCACTACCCTCCCCACTCATAGGGGGATGTATGCCCTGCACCACTACCCTCCCCACTCATAGGGGGATGTATGCCCTGCACCTCAACCCACAACTCATACAGTGCTGTATGCCCTGCACCACTACCCTCCCCACTCATAGGGGGATGTATGCCCTGCACCACTACCCACAACTCATACAGTGCTGTATGCCCTGCACCACTACCCTCCCCACTCATAGGGGGATGTATGCCCTGCACCACTACCCTCCCCACTCATAGGGGGCTGTATCACCAGACCAGCATTTGTGACTACTGCACCCAACACCACAACCAATGTTTTGGCAATGTGGTGGTTGTGCCACTAACAAACATAGACATTAGAGGCAAAGAATGCTGTGTATCACAAGAACTCCCTCTGCCATGTGCAGACAAGCATTGGCCATGACCCCTGACAATGCCAACAGCGTTCAATTACACTGTGTGAGAAGGGAGCATCAAGATGCATACACATATCTCCACAAACAGACACACAAACAGCGGAATCCTGTGGAGACTGTCGATGTTAGGTGACAAAGTCACATACCATGGCAGCAATGGGACATACCAAACATGATCAATGTGCAGGATGATGACCTACAAGACGCTTGGACAATAGGGACAATCACACAAACAACATCCCCCCCAATGGAACGCTGAAGCCACACCAATGCAGAGGCACAGATGCACAAACACAGACAGGCTGCCACACACTGCATATCATACACAACATGTGTGTGTGTCACAGTGTCCCCAGGCTACTGCACAACGCATGACGGTGGGCTGAACTACAATGACACACATGTGTGCACTGTGCCATACAAAAGTAAGTCTTTGACTGGGCACACCTGGGGGGACAAGCAGGCATTGTCAGGTAAGCGGGATCACAAAGGATTCATGTGACACAAGGTGGGTGGAACAGCTACCAACACAGCAAGAGGCAGACCCAACACAGCACTACCCTCTAGTCCCCTATCTTTGTGGTGACATTAGCCTGTACGCCAATCCCACTGTGATGATAAAGCTAGTTTTTCCCCAACTGCGTAGCACAGTCAGATGTGCGTCCTGGGTCATGTGTCCGGGCCCACAAACTCACATCACACCTCCATAAACACAAATCACTGGCCATGGCTTGCAAACAATGGGCCAAAAGTAGTTATGGGCCTAGACATTAAACAACTCACATTTAGCAAACATCAACAGCACACACCTTGATCTGCAAGAATGTGCATCAGCTAGGCACACAGGGACTGGTGATATTGCTCATGCACACATGACAATCCCAGGGGTGGTGGGGGGATCAAAGCTAAACACAAATCCCCACACATGGGCTGACAACAACACCTGTGAAGGTCTGCCACACTGCACAGCATGCGGCACATCAACATTACGTGAAAACTGCACAAGTCATTCGGAACCCTGCCAGACACCTACACCAATGTTGAACCACAGGAGAGCCACAACGCACAAATGTCGACACCTTCCAACATAGCAGCAATGACCCTGATGATAGGGAGTTGTCACACACACACACACAAGTGAGCTTGTCAATGACAGATACCACATAGGGAAAAACACATGATGTTGCTAACACATAAGTGCCAATGGTAATCCAGAATGTGTCCCACGTGCGTTGGATAACAACCCTGGCATTTACTAATGAAACAGCCAGGGATGACAGCCTAATTACCAGTAGTGTGTCATGCCCAGAAAAGGCAGGGCAAAGAAGTTACATGAACACAGGCCAAGTCAGCCAGTCCACAAAACAGGTACATCTGTCTGGAACACAGGCTGCGTCCAGAAAAGGGAAGTGAACACACACAGACATGCTCACACAACACACACCATGTGCCCAGGCAATGTCATGGAAGGACACAATGCCATGATGGGACTGCACTCCTGGGGAAGGTCAGCTGTGCCACATGTTGTCTGTGCAGGCTCCTGTCATGCCAGCACAAGACTTGCCCAGTGATACAACTATTACAACTCAAGAAAAGCAATGGTCACAGAAGCTTGTGTACGGGAGTCCTCCCTCAGTCATCTGCACATATGCAATACACATGTAGACCAAGTTGGACAGATGACACAGATGACTTGTGTAACATGGATGCACAAACATGCCTGTCCAGTGGAGATTGTCCAAGTCAGGGAATCTTTCCTTGTGCCCGAATGTAAGCACAACTTATGTGCAACAGTGTCTGGCAAAGATGTCAAGTAGCAAACCCAAAGATAAAACCCTGGTCACAACATTTTGCCATCATTACACCCTGAAATTGCAGCTAAGGATGTCATGGATACATAGCAGAAAAGTACACATACCCCATAGACCACATGGAGTACATCACATCAACAACTCATTCTGTTATACCTTCAAAACACCTGTACAACAGCAAGTCCATGACACCCATCATCAACATCATGTACATTAGAAGCAACACCGCTGGATAACACAAATTGGCTTTATTAAGCACATAACTCATTGAAACTGTGAAGTGCACAATGTCAAAAGGCCAATGGCCAGTCCATGTCAGGAGTCCTCCCAGGGTGAAATGTGACAAGTTGTCACCCATTGCTTGCCTGCATTGCTACGGGCAGGGGACATCTCCCCTTGGAGGGGCATACACAGGGGCAGGCCAGGCACCGCAGGGACAGGATCAGGGAACAGCAGAATGGGGCAGGGGAGGGCTGGTGGGTGCAGGAGTGTCACTGGCAACTGCAGCGGAGGCGTCTGACACTGTGTGCGCCGTCACCATGGCAGGGCCCAGGTCCAATGGGGTGTGTGCTGACATCAATGCAGGGCCCAAGTCAGACGGGGTTGTTACCGGCACCACTGCAGCGGGCAGGTGAGATGGTTGGGACGGGGCCTCCACTGCAGTGCAAAACTCCAAGGGAGTGTCATGGGGCCCAGGTGAGGTTGGCAGGACAGAGGGGGGGGACACGGTCCCCACATCAGTGGCAGGAACAGGCTGAGCATGTGAGGTGGAAGTGCATGTGGTAGGAGGGGATGGCCTAATCATTTTGGGGATGCGGTATTGGTGTGTGGGGGAACCAGGGGCAGGGTGTGGCGGGGGGACCTGTGGAGTGGTGGCCTGGGGGCTGCAGGAAGGAGAATGTGACTTTGACCTGCGGGATTGTGGGGGGTCTTGCTCTTCCTGCTCCGGGGGACTTGCGGCTGGGGGCTCAGTGTCCGGGTGCTTGGGGGAGGGTGTCTGTGTGGCAGGGGAACTCCCCCCTGTGCGTGGTGATTTCCTCTTCCCCTTGTGCGTCTGAGCAGATGGATCGGTGGGGAAGAGGCCAAGATCACAGAGGAAGAGCTGCTTGGAAGGGGGGGTTGCAGGTGAGGCAGGGGAAGTGCTTTTGGAGGGAGAGGCATCTGAGGTCTGCGGAGTGCTCGTGGATGCCTGTTTGTGTGTCTGTGACCCATCCCCTGTGTGTGTGCCATCAGTCCCTGGAGTGTGCGTGCCTGTGGATTTTGTTTTGGACTTGCGTGATTGTGTGCTGCTGGGTCTGTTGTGGTGCGTGCCGGTGCCGGTGTGTGTGTGCGTTGGTCAGGTAGGGTAGTGGGAACTGTGGGTGGTGCAGAGGTAGGAGGGGTGAGGGACTGTTGGAGGAGGGACACTGCTGCCGTCTGTGTGGAGGCCATGGACTGAATGGTCCGATGTAGGGCAGACAGGTTGGATGAGATGCCATCCATGAAGGACACCAGTTGAGTCAACAGAGGGGTGTGGGAATGGAGGAGACTCAGCATCGCTGTCTGCCCTACATGGAGCTGCTTCAGTAAGTCCACAGACTCCACACTGAGGGCAGCAGGGGAGACAGGGGCAGGGGGAGCGGTGCCTGGACCAAAGGAGACATGTTCCCTCACACGGGGGCCTCCACGGACATCTGGGATGGCAGCAGATGGGAGGGTGGAGATGGTGGTGGTGGTGGTGGCGGGGACAGACTCACTAGGTGTTGTCTGGGGTCTGCTGACACCCGCCTCCACAAGGGAGTCCTCACTGGAGATGCTGTGTTCCTCAGCAGAGGTGTTTGTAGCTGAGGTCTCCTCTGTGTTGCTCCCCTCACCCTCTGTGCCACTGGGTCCCTCCAACTCCTCTGAAGCTGACCCAGTCTGGCTCTGCGGATCCTCTTGGTCCGTGGAGCTGTCTCCTCCAGTAGCTGTCGATGTATCTGTAATCAATCGGGATAAACAGATCCACATCAGTCACCAGTTTCACCTGACACATCACAGTCAGTACAGCACATCACAGAGTACGGCTTTGCCTCAAGTGCCAGATATTGCGAACAGTGGAGACATCGTTTGGAAATGACACATGTCAGTCTGCAAGTCAACCATGCCCCTCAGATCCTGCCCCTCCATGGACCCATCTGCCTGGGACATGTTGTCTGCCACTTCTCAAATGTGTGCACATGCACCACATAGACATATCTCTGAACTGCAGGACTCGTGATTTAAATCTGCCTGGACTATCACATGCCATCTCCTGCCACTGACTCAGTACATGTGTCATGAGAAGGGATGGCAAAAATCATTGTCAGTAAAATGGATAGGCTTCACTCACAAGACACCATGATGTGCACATGTCTTGATGGTCAATGCCACAATAGAGTGCATGCTGTACAACTGACATCACTGCGGGATACACATCAGCAAGTGGGATACCATGCTACGTCCCAGTATGGCTGAGCAGCCAGCACTGGCTTCAGTCTCAGGGGTAGTGCATCCAAAATTATACACTCTGCACTGTGTCACAACCATTAACATGTATGAGAATTTAAGCCCTGCAGATGTCAAGTACACAGGGACACCCAATGCTAACCACATCTTCAGGCATCTGATGATCACACATAATAAAAATGCAACAGATGACTGACTGCAAGCACCAATCTGTAAGCATGATGACATCACAGCATGATGGCAATGAATTGAGATTGCCTGCACTGTGATGTACTATACAACATAATGCACCGTCAAGTGATTCGACACCTATGCATGAACCCATTCTGATGATCCATTTCCCACACCCCAGCTAGCTACACAAACCTAAATGACCAACACCACAGGAGTCTAAGAGGCTAGGCAACCTCACAATGACACAGATGCAGACACCATATAGCACACTTCACAATGCACCAATGTTAGGCTGACACACAGGAGTAGAAGAACAGAGTGTACTTCATGTCCGGAGTAGGGATACCTGTCTCGGAACATGTGCAACATGGGATTACCCTGGACACCAGGCATGCGTGAAACACATGATGTACATTTTTCTGAGGCCCATAAATTTTCATTGCTGCTACATGGCTGTGTGTCAAATACCCCTGGCATATATGGTGTGCCAAAACATCAATTGGAACACATATCAATTGCCCACACAGAGTACATGTCTTTTTTCCAGGCAATGTGCAGACACATGGAAATCATGTGCCTCATTCATGAAGACAAAACAATGCACCGGTCGCAGATGCTGTTCACAACGTTAAGTTTGTACAACAGCAGGGACACACAACCCAAGTTACACAAGTCACAGCCTGAAAGGGGCCCACCTGTGTATCAGATGAGGATAGGACATGACGTAGTTTTGCCACATGACTCCTGTACAAGCAGACAGGAGATCTGTGGAAGTGTAACCAGGATGTGGGCGTGCAAAGAGCATGTGATACATTGGACACAGAGAATGCATGCACTTACCCCTCCTTGCTGCTTTCTGGCCTTTAACTGCCCATCCAGGTCCGGGAAGACCACCGCCATAATCCTGAGCATGTGGGGGTCAGTGTCCGTCGTCCGCCCCTTCTGCGAGGAGGCGACAGCTTCAGCTGGACTCTGGCAATCCTCCGGATCCAGCCACGAAGGTCCTGCCACCTCTTCTGGCAGTTGCGGATGCGGCGTCTGTGGACCCCCACAGCACAAACAGCCAGGGCAATGGTCAGCCAGATCTCCGGCTTCTGGTTGGCATCAACCTGTGAGGATGACAAGGGTAGAAAAAGTCCTTTACCACACAAGCCACATGTTTGTGCATCACACATTTGGATATACATGTCTTTCTCGCAAGGGAATATGATGGACACAGGTAGTGCAGATATGGTGATTGACAGTTGTCCTGAGTTTTCAACAGGGAAACATTAACTGAGTATTACAACCGTGTGAAAATGTACTTTTAATGCACAGAACCTGTCCACTACAGGGACCTACACACCATGGGGGTATGAACTACTCAGTGAGCATGCTAGACACTGTTGCACACAATTTCAGTGGTGCCAGTCAGACAACATACACAATGAAAAAGGGATGTGGAGTGCACACTCACCTGCTCCCCTGGCGTCCCATACAGCTTGCTGTACTGTGGAAGGAGGCTGTCCAGCAGGGCCTTGTTCTCCTCCTCTGTGAAGGCTGGGGCCCTCTCCACAGTACGTGTCATTCTTGGAGCCAGAGGATGCAGAAACAGCAGCAGTGTTGGCAGAGATGTCGATCTGGAGCATGTAGTGCAGGCAAGTGAGCTCACAGGTGAACAGACAGACTTATATCTGTGCTGCAGAGGCAGATTCAGACCCATGTGTCAAAAGCGATAGGTCCGACACGTTTGCATCCTATGAATCTGGCCAATCCATCGCATTGCACGTCTCGTACACGCCTTCCGCATCGTTTGAAATATTCAAAAGCATTGCAGTGACGAGTCTGAAACATTGTTGCAGGCAGCCAACGGATTTTCAAGGAACCGAATCGTTCCAGGCTCAAATCCGCGTCTGTTCCTATTGAAGAAATTGTGCAAGGCGTGCGTGCGGATCGGTCCACCCGCGTCAGTCCACATTGATGACATTGTGCAAGGCGTGCGTGCGGATCGGTCCACCCGCGTCAGTCCACATTGGTGACATTGTGCAAGGCCTGCGTGCGGATCGGTCCACCCGCGTCAGTCCACATTGGTGACATTGTGCAGGGCGTGCGTGCGGATCGGTCCACCCGCGTCAGTCCACATTGGTGACATTGTGCAGGGCGTGCGTGCGGATCGGTCCACCCGCGTCAGTCCACATTGGTGACATTGTGCAAGGCGTGCGTGCAGCTCCTTCCCTAGGTGTTCAACGCCTCTTTTGCATTGGTCACCTGCGTCAGTCACCATATAAGTAACTGTTTAAGGCGTGCAACACACCATTGCTTGCCATTGACCCATGGGCACAACAACAGTACACTCTGTGACACAGTCACTCAAAGTGCATGTCAGGATGCATTACCTGTGTGTGTATGTGGGTAGACATGTGAATTTGTATGTTTCACTTAGTGGCACCCACTCCCAGGCAGGGCAGGTTGCCATGGGGACAGATCCAATTGTTGGCTGGACACATAACCACTGTGTTTGACGACAGTACATTTCAGTGCATGAGGCATGTACACAGTTCTCGGTGTACATTGTGTATTTAATGTGACATACACCCTGACTCTTCAGTGGAATGGTAGGTGCCTCACAGGGTGTCACAGTGCCACATATGTGATGTTCCTCCACAGTATGTGTGCATTGCCATGCGGAGATGACTCAGATTTCATGTGCACAATGTCAAATGTTCACAACACCCCAGTCTATTGTCAATGTGAGTGGATGTTGCGTCTGTGAATCACAGACATCCATGTGTGAGCTGGCATGAAATCAGGGGGCACTTCATGTGTGTGTCATGTGTGCGTTGTGTTGTGCACATGGTACGCCACATCATGATGGTGTCCATGTTGCGACACAAGGTCCCTGTGTGTGTCTGTCAGGAACATGTGCTGTGGGGTAGACATCTGTCCTCACTAGTCACTGTGGTGTGTGTCTGGTATGTGACACTCGTACTGATGTACTGTGACGGGGCACATTGATTGCTCACAGCACAACAGGGACCTTGTTGTGGGGCCCTGTAGAGCTGAGATGTCAGATGATGGGCATGTATCTGATATGTGTGTCCATACCCAACAGCACACACATCATGTTCTTGTGTCCTGTAATGTGGTATCATGTGATATTTGTCATGTACACTGGCACATAGATAGGGTGAATGACAAACTGTCTTTGCTCTCCTATGTACTGCAGGAGACCAAATGTCCACAGACCGTTCCCAGACCTGGAGACCATGGTTGAACGTGACTGCATGCGACGGTACCGCTTCACCAGGCCACTGATCGAAGAATTGGCGGAGCAGTTGGCTCCACATCTGCAACCTGGCCGGACATACCCTACAGCGCTGACCCCCAAGGTGAAGGTGATGGCAGCCCTACACTTTTTTGCCACCGGTACTTTCCAGCACACTGTTGCTACTGCTGGTGGGATGTCACAGACTATGTTCAGCCGTGTGCTTCGGGATGTGTTGGAGGCAATGTTGCTTTTCCTGGACCAGTACATCCATTTCCCAAAAGCACAACAACTAGCTGACATCAAGGGGGCTTCTATGCCCTGGGCAGGATGCCACGTGTCATTGGCTCCATCGATGGGACACATGTGGCTTTGGTACCACCGCAGGCACATGAGCAGACGTACCGGAACAGGAAGCATTTCCACTCTATAAATGCTCTAGTGGTTTGTTTTGCCGACATGACCATTTCCCATGTGTGTGCAAGGTTCCCGGGCTCAGCGCACGACACCTACATAATGAGGAGTAGTCGCATCCCAGCGATGATGGCACAGATGCAGTACCAGCATTCCTGGCTTGTCGGTGTGTACTGACTGCTTAGCATTGTGTGTGTTTGCTAAAGTTGATTCGCACCCTATTTTCACGCTCAACTAATGTGCAATTGTCTCCCTGTAGGTGACTCCGGATACCCCAACATGCCGTGGTTGCTGACACCCCTCAGGAACCCTGTGACACCAGCGGAGATGCGCTACAATGAGGCACATGGTCGTACCAGGAGAGTGATTGAGCGGACATTTGGCCTCCTGAAAAGCAGATTCCGCTGCCTGGACAAGACAGGAGGGGCCCTCCCATATGCACCTGAGAAGGTGTGCAGGATCATCATTATGTGCTGCATGCTACACAACCTGGCACTGCGGAAGCGGTTGCCTCTCATCCTGGATGACGATGACCAACCTCCGCCAGCCGTGGAGGATCCTGGTCTTGGGCATGATGCCAGTGATGATGAGGGTGATGGTGATGTTCGGAGCCAGCTGATCCAGAACATATTCTCATGAATGTCAGTATACAGGTATGTGTTGTCCAAGTATTGTGTCGGCATGACCTATGTTGGTGGTGCACTGGTGCTGATTGAGTGTGGCAGTATGCTACTTGTCAGTATGCTTGCTGTGATGTGTCCTTTCTGGTAGTCTGTACTCCCAGTGTTTACCTGATTGTTAGGTTGTGTCTGGGTAGTTAGTGTTTTGTTTTGGGCATGTATATTGTTGTTGTTTGCTGTGAATCTGTGTTTTTGATAGGGTTTTCTGTCTGTCCTTCACAGGGTACTTTGGATGCTGTGTGGTGTGGTCTGAACCCCAAGACACAGATCCTTGTTCCAGAGTGCAAGTAATCGTTGTCCCAAACAATGATGTGCCACACACCCCTGGACTTTCATCGTTCACCACATGTTTATTTTTCGGATAACTGTCACGTGAGGTTAACGTGCATCAGTTGTAGTATTCTCACATTGTGAATATTTAATAAACCAGACTTCACTTTGAGATGTGCTCCGTGTGTCCACACATCCAACAGTAATTCGCATCCTGTACCTGTGTGCTGCTTGCCAATGACCCAGGATGGGTGTTGTGTGTGCTTTCCACTGTATCTCCTGTTCACATCAGTGTTGACAATGAGTTAGGGGCCATGGTGAGTATGTGTTGTGTTGTCCTAGTGGTGTGTCTCCCTCATATGTGTCACATTCACATGACTCACATTACGTTGTTCGCATTGCTGTAATAGTTTGCCTGCACAGTGTTCCTTAGCAGCTCTTCATCGCCATGGCACAAAGAAAGTAGGAATCACGACAGAGGCAAGTATTGTGTGATTGTGAATTTATTTACAAACATTTGTAAGGATGGTGAACGGATTTTGCAGTGCTGTACAATGTGATGGTAATCCAAAGTTCACAGGTGAGTTGGTAGTCTTGGTAATTGAAATATCCAGGGTAGAATCCACAGTCATTTGGTGCATTGTCACAACTTTGACCGGTTGTTGTCCCTTGCTTCCAGGGTGCCCTGTGTGCCTGGTCCGTTGTTGTTCTGGGGCCTGGGCCTTGCCGTGTCGGCATGGGGACTCTGTCTGGTGTCCGATGTGGCAGGAGTGGTTGAGGGGGGTGCTGATGTTACTGCTGCTGGGGCTGCACGATGGCTCACGCCGGAGGGACCAGGTCCGTCAAGGTCGTCGTCCGAAGAGGACGTAGAGTGATCCACACCGGGGAGCTCAGGGTCCGCCAGAGTCTGGGACTGGGACTGTTCCTCAGGACCTGCTGTGTCCCCAGCATCACCTGTGTTTGGAGGAGACACACAATGTATGTTATGTTTCTACAGACCTCAATGTTTCACACACATGACATTTGACACTGAACATCATTATGAGGGTGTGTACATTGCATTGTCATAAGTTGTGACAGACAGAGGTTGATATTGTTGGAGCACTTTGTAATGGCAACCTGGAGCATTTCGATGTGCACGTCAAGCTGTGTGCATGACCAGCTCATGTATTGATCAATTGTCTGTAGATGCCCATTGCCACTCAGGTCCCATCACATGCCTGACACTGCTGTATTATCCCTGTCCACATTTGTACTTTAACAATGACATACGTACTATTACACTTGGGGTATGTTGCGAGGTTGGGGCATGTGTTGTGTGATTCTTTTATTTCCTCTGTGCGTCACATTTGTGTAACTGTGCAACATGGTTGCAGTACGGTATGCCTGTGATCCATTGTGAGATACTAATTAGTTGTCTGTGTTCCTAGTTCACATCTCTTATCTTACAAGTCATGGGGTTAGCATAGCTAATGAAGTTGGTGCTGAGTTTTGTATGTGCTAACACCTTCTATCTTGTCAAATTCATCAACAGTGAGAGGGATTGGGCACAGGTGCTCTCTTGCTTTTCAATGCTCATTACGGTGATCGGCAGAGGTGTGTGTGTTACAGTTCAGCTGCTGTGAGTTGCTTGCCTCCTCAGATGCAGTCCAGGTTAGTCATTGTATTTGGGGTCTCCATGACAGTGAATGATGTGTTGTATGAATGATGCGTACAACGCAGGTCGATGTGGGATTGAACTGCATCTCACAACTGCACATTTTTTGGATGACACCATGCTACAGTGTCAGCTATGTGTGTGTCCATTCTAGTTACCGTCAGGTGTCCACTGTCAATGATGTATGGGTGACATTGTGTCGGCTTCTTGCTATGTGCTAAGTCTACATCTCCCCAATTGTCATCTACAAGACACACCTTCACAGCCAGGTCAGGGGACACCCCAGGGACACTGCATCTCCAGAGGGTGGGAGGATACCTACAGTTCCAATGGCTGTGAGTGTAAATGTGTTTGAGTTGGCCAGTGCGTAGGTGTGACTTGCAGCCAATTCAAACATCATGACCATGTGTCAGCCATCTTGCCAAGGCATTTACTTTTGGAGTGACTGGTCCCAAGAGTGCACTTTGTTCTGGGTGAGAAGGTGTGTTTTGAGGCAGCCTTGATGGCATTTTGAGTCATTGCAGGACCTCCTTCACCCACAGAGGCCAGGTAATCCCCCATGTGGCATGCTTCCATTGCAGGGAGTCACAATTTACGTTCAGGCTGTCTGGCATTGGTGTCCTGTTGTTTGTTTGGGCCCAAGTCCCAGCAGGGCCTTGTGCTCCCCACAGCAGGGCCTAGTGTCAGCCATCTTGGCAGTACTTTTGCACTCCCTGTGAGGTGAGCATGGTTCATTGTGAGCTTGCTGGGACATGTGGATGGGGGACTGGTGGCTGTGACTGCAACTCCCATCATGCTTTTGTCTCCACCCACCTTCCCACAATACCTGAGCTTCCTTCCTGTGATTCTTTTTCCCTATGTGGTGGTGTGCCTGTGCTGACAAGTTGGCAGGCAGTGGTGTCCTGGTGTTTGTTTGCACACAAGTCCCAACAATCCCATGTCCTTCATACAGCAGAACCCAGTGTGGTAAATCTTTGTGGGATATTTAAATGGATTCTTATTGAATACATTATACCAGGTGGGTTGTGTGGAGTTTGTGTTAAGGGGGGGTGTGTGCAAGTTCCTGATGGTAGATGTAGTCAGAGCTGGCAGTCCTCCTCCCCCAGTCCAGACATCCCACCATGTTGCATGCTTCCATTGCAGGGTGTGGAAGTTACCTTTCAGGCTGTCTGGCATTGGTGTCCTGTTGTTTGTTTGGGCCCAAGTCCCAGCAGGGCCTTGTGCTCCCCACAGCAGTGCCTAGTATCAGCCATCTTGGCAGTACTTTTTCACTCCCTGTGAGGTGAGCATGGTTCATTGTGAGCTTGCAGGGACATGTGGGTGGGGGACTGGTGGCTGTTACTGCAACTCCCATCTTGCTTTCTGCTACATGCACATTCCCATCAGCCAAACCTTCCTTCATTTTGACTGAGCTTTCCTGTGAGGTGGTGTGACGTTGTTGGCGAAATGGATGACTGTGTTTGTTGTGGATTTATGCTAATGCCTTGCAGTATTTGTCGTTAGGTTTGTACATGTTATGTCGTAGTTCCATTTTACTGTGGGATGGCAGGTATTGTGTTTGGGTAACTGGCATGCACATCACAGGAGACTTGCCTTTATGTTGCTATGGCTTTGCTGGCAGGAATTGGTTTAACAGTCCCCTTGAGAGTGATATATGTGTATTGCCGCACAAAATTGAGTATATTGTTTGTGTACTCACCAGGCTCTGGTATTCCTGTTAATCCATGGATGCTCTCCGGTGGTAGGATGGCATGCGCCTTCTCCTCCCAGGTCCTGAAGTGCGTTGGTCTGGCAGGAGGGCCACCGCCAGTGTCTGTGCTCAAGGCGTGGTCCCTGTTGATGAGCTTTTTGACCCTCCTGCGCACATCATAGTACCTGCTCTGTATGTCGTCCTTTGTGCGCCGACAAGGAGCTTGTGCGTTGACCTTGTCGACAATCCTCTCCCACATCTTTGTTTTCTGTGACATGGGGGTCTGTTGGACCAATGTGCCAAACAACTGTGGCTCTACCCTGAGTATTTCGTCAATCATGACTTCCAACTCACTATCTGTGAACTTTGGGTTCTTCTTGGGGGGCATGGTGCTGGGTGGTTGTGGGGATTGATGAGAGGGGTGTATGTGTGTGTGGTGGGTGTGAGTTTGTCAGTGAATATGTGATTTAGTTTTTAAGTGGTGCAAATGGTGTAGTTGTTGTGTGTTGTGTGAGTTGTGGTGTGTCTCTGCAATGTGGTGGTGGTGTCGGCTGTCCTATGCCTGTAGTTTGCAAAGGATCATGGTAGGGCTTTCCTGCCATTATATAGGTGGAGTTGTGGGTGTGTCTTTGTTCTTCCATTTTTTTTATTTTTTATTTATTGGCTTTGTCATGTGTTTTTTTGGGCTTTTTTTGTGAATTTTCCTTTGCTTTTGTTGTGCATGATGGAGACGTTTGTTTGACCGTGTCGGACGCTGGATGTGGCTCGTGCGGGCTAACACGAGTCTGTCACACTGACATTCTGCTGTTTTAGACGTTGTCGTACGCGTCGGACGCAGAGGGGTCTGTTATTTGCTAGTCACTATTTGCTGTGCGTCTCGGTTTTCATATTCGTGCTCCGTGCGAGTCGGTCTCAATTCACATGTTTGGCATCGTACTGCGCGGCTCATGGATCGCGGGTACGTTTCGGTCGCGTCTATTCGTGGTGCGTGTCGGTCGGTAGGATTCCCGGACATTTTACGGGCGGCTCACTGATTTTCGTACGGGTCGGTCATTCGGCTCGTGTTCCGTGCGAGTGGGTTGTAATTCACACGCGTTGCATCGTACTGCACGGGTCATACGGCGCCGGTCCGTGTCGGTTGGTCTCCGTCCCAGGTCCGTGTCGGGCGGTACGTTTTACAGCCGGAATCGGAATCGGCCCCATAGTGTCATATATTTATGTCTGGTCATTTGGGGGCACGACTGTGTCAAAATCGTGCATAACTTCTGTGAGTCCATTACATCCATGATCCTGGACAGCCCTGGAAACTGTCAAAGTCTCATCAGCGGTCAGGGTAAATTGGGCAGTGCCATCTGATCATTTGGTCACACTTATTATAGGCTAGATTCATAACTAACTCTTGCATCATAACTTTAGGACTGTAAACCCCAACCAAGAATCATACATGAGAGAATGTAAAGTCAACCACTGGAACCAAGCTATACCTGGTTGAAGAGCCCTAACTAGGGTGAAACCCACTGGAACCTAGCTATACCTGGTTGAAGAGCCCTAACTAGGGTGAAACCCACTGGAACCTAGCTATACCTGGCTGAAGAGCCCTAAGTAGGGTGAAACTGGTTCTAGGTTGCTTGTGTTCCGGTTCAGGGAAGACATGGCCTGGCAGTTCCGGCTGGACTGTTCGCATGAGGAGCAGGGTCAACTCTGATCTCCATATGCCTGGGTCCAAACTGAGGTGGCATGGTGGGCAAAAGACAATGGATTGGGATGTGAACCTGAGCAATTGCCAGTGGCAGAGATTGATTCGAGCATTACACCCACCACCTTGTTGTTTTAACTTTCTAAAAGTGGCATTTTCAGAGTTGTGACTGAAAATCCTACTTTACAATTAAAGAGGACTTTAAATTACACTTCATTTGAGTGTAAACAAGGCATTCCTACCAGCTCCCAATCAAAAGTTATCACTTATTAAATGTTATAAAGTAACCCAATGTTATCCTACAGGAGAGGTCGGCCTTGTAGCAGTGAAAAACACTTGTAGGAGTTTTGCACTACCAGGACATGTAAATCTTAAAAGTACATGTCTAACTTTTTAAGTACACTGCACCCTACCCTATGGGCTGTGTAGCGCCTTCTGTAGTGGTGACATATGTATTAAAGAGGAAGGTGTAGGCCTGGCAAAAAGGGTTATTTTGCCAAGTGGAAATGGCAGTTTAACATTGCACATAGGCTACAATGGCACGACCGAGACATGTTTTAAAGGTGAGCAGTCAAAATATCGAACTTTTTATATCGATATACAAAAATATCGAGTTTTGAATATCGATGGTACTAAATATCTATGTTTTGTATATCGATGTAAAAAATATCGATATTTGTATGTTTAAAAATATCAAAGTAGATAATATCGAATGTGAAAATATCGTAGTGTCAAAATATCGTTATAGTATAATATTTTGTAATTGTTATTAGTTTTTGGTATTTTTTATTTTATATAAGGGGCCCATTACGATAACCGGCGTTAAAAAATCCGCCATCAACTATAGCCTGAAAAAACCGCCCGCCTGCACCATGGGAATACCGACCGAGCAATTATGAAGTCGCGAAGCAACCTCCGCCCACGGCGGTAAAAACACACAAAATTCCGCCCGCCCATGTCAGAGTAGAAGATTATCCGTCCGCCACGGACGCAATCCCGCCCGACAACCCAAATCCGCCCGCTCTGACGACAGAGACACCGGCCGTGAAATCAGGATCACACCAACATGAGCGCTGAAAAACTACATATTTCCCGCCCGCCACGGTTAACAACAGAGATGAATAACTGACATTGTGGAAGGCATGGCAGCCACGTCCGTGCACGGAAATCATTGGCGGACCAAAGAAAGACACACAACATGGCCAACAAGTCCACACAGCAAACTACGCCAAAATACCCAAACACAGAACACATCCCAAAGACACATTCCCCCTGGCAAAACAAAAAAACTACAAATACCAGGACACCAGGCACAACACACCTGAAAACGACAGCCCATCATGACACACCCACATAGGTGAGTACAAAAGCAGCCCCTTCACAGACCACAATCCCTTGCACTACTACAAAGCGAAGACGACAGCAGAGAACCCAGAGAGCCACAAAGGAAAGCAGCATACCACACGCACGCACACATCACACTCATCACCAACAACACCACCACCATCACCAGTGAAACACCGGCACCACTAACCCCCTGCACATCACACACCACCCACCACACACCCACCACACCAGCACCACAAATACCAAGACACACACCATGGCAACACAAAGAATGCCTAAGTACACTGCCACTGAGTTGACGGTCATGGTCGACGAGATCATCAAGGTGCACCCACAAATCTATGGGAACCAGGTCCAACAGACACCAGTAGCCACCAGAAACAGAATGTGGAGCAGGATCGTAGACCAGGTGAATGCAGTTGGGAACGTGCCACGCAACCGGGGTGAAATTACAAAGAGGTGGCACGACCTGAAAAGCGTGGTCAGGAAGAAGGAGGCCAAGAATCGTGAGCTGGCTGACAGGACTGGCGGCGGAAATCCAGCCACATTCAAGACCTTCAAGGCGTGGGAGGAGAAGGTGCGAGGCATTCTACATCCGGAGAGTCTCACCGGAATACCAGGGGGAGTGGAGGCTGGTAAGTACAAACAAATGTATACCAGCACACCGCTATGTACTGTCATGCACTACCAGAATGCCATAGCTCCGAGGGCCAAACACCCCCATGTCCAGTACACAATACACAAGACATCTCTCACACATGCAACAGACACTCCCACACACTCAGCCCAAAGGTACCAACAAACAAAACCATGGGGGCATGTGTACAGTCAGCCAGCACCACAACTCCCACCAGGTCCCCTTGTACCCCAGATGCGCCGGAAGAAGCACTCCCCACACCCACACTCATGTGTCAGCCATAGCTGCACTAACCAACATGTAACAGGTAAGTAGCCTTACCACAAAGTCCGTGTATCGGAGGGGGGACTGCAGAAGTACAACTCCCACCAGGCCCCTAGTCCTAAAGCGCAGCAAGATGGAGCACTCCCCACACCCATGTGTCAGCCATTGCAGTGCACACCTTCACCCGACAGGTAGATATGTTTCCCTACATGGAGGGGTGTCTGTGGGTGGTAAGCCATCACCACAACTCACAACATGGCCCCCACTCCCACAGACCAGCAAGATGGAGCACCCCTCCCTCTCATAACCATGTGGTAGCCATTGCATTGCTCCCTCCAAACCAACAAGTAGGTAGACTACTGTACAGGGCGGGGTGTCTGTAGGCATGAGGACTGTACTACGACTAACATTTGGGAAATGTCACGTAGCAGAGGAACAGGTAGCACTGCTCCCTGTCATAATCATGTGACTAATGTGCACACGGACATGAATTACAGAGTCATAGCCCACATGAGCCATCTCAAATACAGTAACACGTAAGGAGTCAAGTCTGCATGCACAAGTCTCACTGGAGTACTGACCCACATGGCGTGCACTGTGCCAGTCATCACACACATCAGCAACACCATCGAAGTCTTGTCCATGTAGTCGTGTCTGCTTGTTCCGTTGACATTGTACAACATCACCCATGTAAGTCTATCTTGTCTCAATGTAACAGAGTGGAACCCCAGTAATGTCACATACACCACTGGACCCATGAACCACACAGCTACACAATGCACATTCAAAATCTCATCCATCTCATCTTTCAGCCCCAGTGTCATGAAAGGTATATCATCTAAACAGTTGTCCCATATACAGTAGTTCAGCAAAGATTCCTGCCGATGACCAAAAATGTGTCTGCAGTGTCTGAAGCGCTCGTCACACTGTGATTTACAACATACCTAATATAGTCAACACCCCAAGAGCACTGCATTGCTGCACATGGCTGAGGGTAGCACGCACACCAAGGAATTGTCTCATCTGCAATACGTTGTGTGGCACACAACCATTACTGACTCACTACAATGCTTGCAGTGTAATGTCCCTAAATGATAACAGTGAGCAGATATGCTGGGTATGTCAGACATACACACACCTTTGTCTCTGCAGTGTCGTGTGGCCAAAACACATGTCCCCTTCTGCACCCATATGTCACAGTATGTACCACAAAACCATATTTCATCTCAAAAGCGTTGATGGAGCTGTACTCCTTATCCCATCTGCGTTTCTAAGCGTTTCATTTGAACCCCAAAACCATATTTCACCTCAAAAGCATTGATGGGGCTGTACCCCTTTTGCCATCTGCATTTCTAAGCGTTTCATTTGAACCCCAAAACCATATTTCATCTCAAAAGCGTTCATGGGGCTGTACCCCTTTTGCCATCTGCGTTTCTAAGCGTTTCATTTGAAACCCAAAACCATATTTCATCTCAAAAGCGTTCATGGGGCTGTACCCCTTTAGCCATCTGCGTTTCTAAGCGTTTCATTTGAACCCCAAAAACATATTTCATCTCAAAAGTGTTCATGGGGCTGTATCCCTTTAGCCATCTGCGTTTCTAAGCGTTTCATTTGAACCCCAAAACCATATTTCATCTCAAAAGCGTTCATGGGGCTGTACTCCTTTAGCCATCTGCGTTTCTAAGCATTTCATTTGAACCCCAAAAACATATTTCATCTCAAAAGCTTTCATGGAGCTGTACCCCTTTAGCCATCTGCGTTTCTAAGCATTTCATTTGAACCCCAAAAACATATTTCATCTCAAAAGCGTTCATGGGGCTGTACCCCTTTTGCCATCTGCGTTTCTAAGCGTTTCATTTGAACCCCAAAACCATATTTCACCTCAAAAGCGTTGATGGGGCTGTACCCCTTTGCCATCTGCGTTTCTAAGCGTTTCATTTGAACCCCAAAAACATATTTCATCTCCAAAGCGTTCATGGGGCTGTACCCTGTTTCCACCAAAGCCACAAAATGTAGGGGTAGTGCAACACACACCGATTGGCATTCCAAATCCGTCCCATGCCATATGCACCCATCACACTATTCCATTGCCTTGATCACGCACACACATTGTAGAGCCATACACACGCATCTGTGAAATCAGTGCACAACTGTGCACCAACTGTGAATGTCAGACATCTAAAACAAACCTTGCAAGGTGCAACACAATAACCTTTCGTCTCCGCCCCACAGGTGACGAACAGCATGATGCTGGAGAGGGAGACAGCAGCCATCACAGCCAGTCCACAAGCCCTCCACCCGGACTCACGGATGTGGAAGACCTTGACACCTCTTCGGACGAGGACTCCCGACCAGGCACATCTGGTGTGGCAGGGCGCAACCACTCCCCAGGACCCCTCCTACCCACCAACCCATCTCCCAGGGCTGGTGACCAGTCCCAGGCCCCTGCTGCCACGGTCATTGCGACCACCACCACCACCGCCGCAACCACCACCACCACCACCAGGGCCTCCCTGACCACTCACCCTGCGCAAGGGGTGGTACGCACGTCAACACCGACCCTGGGAGCCACAACGAGGCCCCGGGTGACCAATGTGGCGAGTGGGCAGGTCGGTGGCAGCAGTTCAGGTGGGAGGAGCAGGGTCAGGCCAACGCCATCAGAGCCTGGGAGCCAAGCCCTGCCGCAAATCGCCAGAGTCCTTGGGGCCTATGAAGAGGCCCAGGGACAATGGGCCCAGTCAGCTGCCGATACGCGGGAAGTCCTTGGGGTGTTGAGGTCCATGGACGCCCATATGGGCCAATTCGTGACACGTATGGGCAAAATTGTCGACCTCATGGGCCAGCTAGTGGTGGCGGTGAGGGCCCAATCAAGGCCAACCACACCACCTCCGCCACCACCTGCTGGGGCGCAGGGTCGTGCAACATCCAGTTCCCCTGCGTCCACAGCGAGTGGGCAATCCTCAGCCACCACCAGCAGCCCACAAACACAACCCCCTCTCAAACGTGGAAGGGGTCGTCGAAAGAGGAAACAGGTGTCCAGAGATGACTTTGCACGCTCCAAACGCCAGTGAGTCAGCCAGCCACGGTGGCCATCTACTGCATTCACTTGGACTACTATCCTACCCCACACTGCCATGTGAATGGCATGTGTCTGTCGGACTGTGGACCCAGAACAACATGGGTACACCTTGACCATCACGCGGACATGTCCGTCAACTCATTGTTTCAGCATGCACCACTTTTGTGATCACCTTGCCCACAATCACGTCACCGCTTAAAATAAATACACCTGGATCACATTCTGTTTTATCTGCTCTGTGTTTAATCAAGGATGTGCAACCGTCACCATGATCAGAAATGCATCTGGAGTGTGGTATGTCGATAGGCCAAGAGAGGCTGTAGGGACCTAGGGGTGAAAAACAGAACAAGAGTCCATTGAATGTGTGTGTCACACACTCATCACACAGTACTTGTCATCAAGTTTAAGCAATGTACACACATCTCACAGAGCAACAGGGCACAATGCTACAGCCACTGTCAGTGGCATACTACCCTGGACATGGACCATTGCCACACAGCACTCAGTGAACAATAGGCCGCCGTGACAATGCACACATACACCTACACAACTACAGCAACATCAGCCATCGTACATGGTCACTCAACGTCAAGTGAA
Organism: Calotriton arnoldi; assembly: GCA_963921515.1. Lineage (NCBI taxonomy): Eukaryota > Metazoa > Chordata > Amphibia > Caudata > Salamandridae > Calotriton > Calotriton arnoldi. The sequence continues at coordinate 368,993 of CAWUFW010010967.1, read as the reverse complement.
GTAGCGGGCGATGAGCTGCTGACGCTCATTTACTGCTTCCTCCTCTCCACTGTCCTCGTCACTGGACACGGCTTGGTCTGCAGGCGGGGACCCTGGCTGATCACCGTCATCCACTATCAGGGGGATCTGCCTGCGAATCGCGAGATTGTGCAGCATGCAGCATGCCACAACTATCTGGCACACCTTCTGTGGGGAGTATGCTAGTGCACCCCCGGTGCGGTCCAGGCATCTGAATCTGGACTTCAGGAGTCCAAAAGTCCGCTCCACCACACGTCTGGTCCTCTCATGTGCCTCATTGAATCTGACATCAGCTGGTGTCCTAGGATTACGTAGTGGGCTCAGCAGCCAAGGCCCGTTAGGATATGCAGAGTCACCTGGGTGTGAGAAACACAGAGAATCGTTGCAATTCCAACAGGATACAAGACAGCATGTCACACCCAGCACGCTACACGAGTATGCATACTCACCAACAATCCATGCACGGTCCGGTTGAAGATTGGTCATCATTCGTGGGAGGATGCTGTGGCGCATGATGTGCGAGTCATGGGCGGATCCGGGAAACTTCGCACACACGTGTGTGATGATCATGTCCGCCAGGCACACCACTTGCACATTCAGGGAGTGGAAATGTTTCCGGTTCCTATAGATTGGCTCCATGGCCTGTGGTGCAACAAGGCCAACATGGGTGCAATCAATTGCACCAACAACGGGGGGATGCGTCCAAGGGCATAGAAAGCACCCTTCACTGCCGCCAAATCACGAGCCCTGGGGAATCGGATTTACCGGTTCCTGTAGAGCATCATAGCTGACAGGACATCCCGTAGCACCATGCTGAACATGGGCTGGGACATCCCACCTCCACTGCCCACCGTGTGTTGGAAAGATCCGGTTGCGAAAAAATGCAGTGAAGCCATCACCTTAGCCGTGGGGGTGAATGCTGTAGGATACACCCTGCGAGGACGAAGGTGGGCTTCCAACATTGCACATAGGTGATGCAGGGTGGGTCGGTCCAGACGGAATTTCCGTATAACCTCCACATCCTCCATGTCTGCCAGAAATTGGTAGGGGCGATGTATGTTTGGTCTCCTCCTAGGACAGATGGAAGTGGACACATGTCAATGCAACACACCACATGGCATTTTCACATACACAAACCTAAAATTACTGACAAAGCAATAGAATCACAGAACAGCTGACAAGTAGGGACAGCACAGCTACAATACTCTTACACAGGTCCCCTTACCAATAGCAATGACCACTGACACAAACCATTGCTATGAGCATGCACATGGGGATTTAGGCCATAATAGCTTGAAAGGCATGATGATGATTTCAGACTGCATATGTGGGAAGCGGCAACACCACGGCAATATACCTAGCTGCTGTGCCTGACACAGCTTCCGAGGCTGGGTAAGTATGGCACACACCAACAACACAATGTACACAGGCTGAGCGACCCAAACAAGTGGGTCCTGTTGCACAACGGGATATGTGACAGTCAATGATGTCCCTAGTTCACCCAATGTACAGCACTGTACGTATCACACCTCCAACACACATTGACAGGTGTACACATTGACAACTCCATGACAACACAGCTGTGTGAATGCAAATACACATCACAAGTGACACGTAACGTTGCACGTGCCAAGTGGGAGATGTACATTGAGAAATATGGCATGTGTGTGCATATGCACATCCCATGCTCCCATGCTAATGTGTACATGATGATGTGCCAACAGACATGTGGAGGCTGAGCACTGGCCGTCAATGCCTATGCACACAGCATGAAGTGGCCCTGTCTAGTTTGGACATGCTCCCACACACAAATCATGGCCACACCTGCAAATGCATGGCGCACATTAAACTGTGGATTCCACATGGCACCAGCGGACTGTACCCGCCTTGGACCAGGCCCTTGAGGCCAACTCTAATGGCCCTCGCGGTTGCATCCTGCGTGTTCGACTATAGAGGTAAGCGTACCGGGACAGCTCGGAGCAGGCCATTGTGTGCATTTGAAGTAGGCAGACATGGTACACCAATTGCAGCAGCTTGGACCCACTGAAACAGCCCCAGGGGGCTATATGAGTTTGGGAGGGAGACCAGCATTACCACAGCTTCCAGGGACTGCTGTCTGGCATCCCTCAACAACACCTGCTGCTGCTGCCACCGGTCCACCTTCATGTCGACGACTCTGAAGATATGTCCAGGTCCACTCACCAGCGAGGAGCTGGAGATCCTGGATTCCGAGCTCCATGCACACTGCCCAAGGCTATTTCTTGCAAAAGTTGTGTGTGTAAGACAACTACAGTGTGTGTGGGAGTGCATGTGGGGGACACACATGTCGTTGATCCGCAGCACTATGAGTCTGAGCCTGTGGGGTTCCAACATGCACTGCTTACCATGCTTACTACAGGTGGAAGGGGTATGTAGGCTCTCTGGCGCTTTCCCATGCATGTCCCTCCCGAGTGGTGGTACATGGCATTTTCATGTCAGACATCCAGTGACGCAGCCACTTGGCAATGCAGGACTCAGGGCAGTTATTGCTTGTGTGAATGGCTGGCTGGGTCCCTGCTGGCCTTCTCAGTCTCAGCAGACCTGGGCTGCACATTGACCGCCCAATCCTAGAAGGAAACAACAACAACTGTACAGTGGGTTACATGTGTCTTTTGTTCACAACTCTCCGGAAATGCGCAAACTCAGCCCTGTCGATTGAACACTCCAGGCCTTGTGATAGGGATGTGTGTGAGAGATAGTGGCACTGAATGTGACCTCCATTGCGGGGTGAGCCATTCATAGGGCGAGTACGTTGAGGGCTGCGCAGTGTTGGACACAGTGAGTCCACCCACAAAGATGTGTTGCCTTGTGATCTATGTGTTGGTCCACCTGACAATGGACAGTAGATGTGGGCAGACTACACATTGCTCAATGTGCTGGCATCCTGCATGTGAATGGGATGGACAGGTACTGTGTACACACTCCCACCAGCATGCATTCACGTGTGGTGTACACATGCTGTTAGGCCATGTCTGATTACTTCTTGGCTCTGTAACACATCTCTGAGTATTTTGGATGGGTCAGCATCATGCCACTGTGATTGGTGGATGTGGGTGATGATGAGAAGTGTATGAGTGATATTCCAACCCTCTTGTGTACCATCCCTGCAGTTGGAAGTCCTCCAGCCCAAGGCCTTGTGATGAGCCATTGCATCCAAGTTGATGCCTCTGTGAATGTGTAACCGACAGTGCAGCCAATTCCACAAAGGGTGTGACGTCATCTGCCGGATGAGCGACTACGTGGCGGACACGAATCGGGGGACGCCCCCTCGTATTGTCAGGTTAGCACGGCGCTGCATTTCACCACTAATGGTCTGCATCTTGACAGTCACACAGCCTGTGCCGGATGCACATTTGTAGGGGCATCAGTAGCAAGCAAGTGTACAGTATTGTGGGATGGTGTCTTTTGCTGTGAGAGGCAGCATGTGTCCACAGCCTACCCATAATCTGGGTGATGTGATGTTTGTTGTGTGATGCCATGGGTTTGTAAGTGTACTCTGTGCTGGGTGCATCTGACATGCATATGCGATTCCTGAGGGTCAAGATGTAATTTGAGCACTCTGCATTGTCAATGCATTCAGAGTCGTAGCCCTCAGGAACAACCTGTAGTAGGCTGGAGTGGCAATTCACATGTATGTTTGAGGCACTGTGCCTACTCTGATTTCGTTCGGACATATGTGTGCGATGCCTCACCTCATATTCCTGGTACTTACACATCCGGCACACTGTGCAACAGTAGTTGTGCTCGTGCGAACGACAGGTGGATGGCATGGGCTCATGACCATTGTGGACTGTCATGTTGCAGTCTGTGTGAGTGGTGTCCCATTCTGCTCCATGCAGGTATGTCCTTGGCCTAATTACGTAGTGGTCATCCTTGCCACCATCAGGACAGTGGGTGTGCACACAGCGATTTGTGGCTATGGTCGCAGGGTGACACAGGCCGGGTGTTGTGCTATGTGCACAACACATGTGCCACTTATTAGCGGCTTCATTTTCTGTACGCCAGCCATTACGTGTTGATTGTGGTGGCTGTATACAACTGCACAGGTATCGTGCAACATGTGGATTTTGGAATGTTCTGTGCTGCTTCCCTTGCACATGTCTGTTTAATTGATGCCAAATGAGTGAGGCCACCTCGCTCTCTCTCATGTGGCATCTCCCGTGGGTGCTGAGGGACAGGGGACGGTCAACAATGGTGAGGCATCGGATGAAGCAGCTGCACAGGAGCTGAGTGAGACAGATGTGACCAGCGCCTCGGAGGGGCCAGACGTGTGCTGGATGAATCACAGGCCGAGACGGCAATTTCGGCGTCATCTGAGGACAGAGGTGATGCATCCATGTTTGGTAGCACAGGGGACGTGGACTCTGGCTCCTCTTCAGCCACGCGGAGGCCAATGCCCGCCCTCCCATCTACTTCCACTGGTGCAACACGTGTCGGCACAAGGATGAAGGATAGAGTGTCCTTCACACCAGGCACAGCTGCCCCTGCACATGTGACCCCTGCTGCCCTCAGTGCTGGGTCTGTTGAGCTTGTGCGGCATCTCTGCATGGGGCAGACAGCTCTCCTCAATTACTTCATTGCCCATGACATCACCTTGCCGCAGGTGACATAGTTCATGGAGGGCCTACATGTACGCGTGGGTGGGCTACACCAGACTGTCCAATGGTTGTCCTCCCGAGTCAAGGTGGGCCTTCAACTGGGCCAATCTCAGGCTGACATTCCTGACCCTTTCTCCACCCCCCTGGAAAGTGGCACATCTGACAACAGCAGGGCACGAGTCCTAAAAAAAGAAGTGGGGGGATGCTGACGTCACGACTGGAAGTGACATCACGAAAGGTGGCTTGCACCGTCAGACTCATTGCCTCCCCTCGCTCACCCCTTATATGCGATTGCATCAGAGAAGCCAGCGCGTGCACCAGCAGCTCCGATCTCACCCCAGAGAGGCCAAAGAGTGAATGTGTGGCTCCATTTGCTCCAGTTATTGAGTTCGCGGTAAAATAAGTGGGGGGACACCGTCCACCCGCGTGGTACCCCGACTCGAGCCCTGGACAACAGTGACAATGCATGACAGTCTCCAGAGTCCGGATACACCACATGCAACACACAGAAGCTGTAGCTGCCCTAGCGGGCCAGGCCGCAAACACCATCCCAGACGAAAGGTAGATCCGACCTGGCGCGCATAGTCATTACATCCGCTGCCATTGACAAGGGACCCATAGAGTGAGATATGGGCCTCAGGGTGACGGGCCTCCGAGCCATCACCCGCCAACGAGTGTCATGCAACTCACACATATCGCAAAACAATAGGACACTTTGCCTGCAGTGCACACTGAGAATGTGTTGCCTGCGAGATGTGACCAGCAGAAGGGCGCCATGACCTCCCACCCACCAAGCTCCACTGCAATCCCGTGCCCTGGGTAGCCTGTGCAGGTGGACAATGTAGGGGGTACACCTGGAGGACAGGGGATGTAAGTGCCTTGGCAAGGGCCTGGCAGACGCACTGCAGTACCCAGCATGTCCCCAGAGGGAGGGCTAACGTCTACACCTGATGCAGCATTAATCGTGTGCCCGCCTGTTGTGCCCACACGAGTTCACATTCATCCCCAGACAGGTAGGCTTTCCAAATACCCAACACAGTGGAAATCTACCCCTCCGGAATCCGCCCCACACAGTCTGTTTCAACACTGCATGAGTGCACCTACCCGTGCCACCCACCCACCTGGGCCAAGCAGCCCTCCCGCTTCACATGCCACATGTGTGTCTTCCACAGTTGTGCTTCTCTCTCAGGGCCGGACCTCCAACTGTCCCATAGCACACAGACAGCACCGAGTCGGACTGGCATCCTGTTTGAATGGTAGGCACCCTCACACAACTACCTGTGACACAGTGGTGGCTGTATTGGCTATTGTGACTGCCATGGCAGTGTTGCTGGCCATGGCAGGGTACACTCACACACATTGCATACGCAGCTTTTCGTGTCACTACTTGGCACATCGGACTGGCCACTGTCCCTGGTGTTGAGCAATATTGCCGCCTGTCTATGTAATCTGTGACTGGATGCTGTTGTTCCTGTAGTTGGTTGTGTCTGTGTAGTTGCTGATTGCAGTTGTTACTGTGTGTGCATAGTTAAGTGAGGCACATGCCGTGTATGGTACCTCAACAACTGCAATGTCTGGTCTCACATTCCAATGTGTTTTACACGTGGCAGGGACTTCACTTCTTTCAGACTCTGCTACTTGTGTGTGTGATGACGAAGTATTTTTGTGACACGGATTGTCTGCATGTATTTGGTGGTATTTCTGGCAAAATGTATACGTGTCATGTTTGCGTGCAAGCAAAGCACAGGGTGTGAGTCTAGCCACAGGATGACAGGTAGCATGTGCAGAGTGTGCGGGTATGTGTGAGCTTACTTTCTGTGTGGCCAGCAGTGTAGGTGTATGTTAATCTTGTGATGAACATTGAGCCTGGGCACATGGCTTACTTTCAGTGTGTGCATTTGGGAGGTGTAGGTGTGTGTGGTGTGAAGGGTATGACTTTGGGGTAGTGTTGGTGTGTGTGTGTGCGCTCTGGCAATGTCGACTACACACATGTGTTACCCAGGGGCATGGTGGGTGTTTGTATCCGTGTTCAGGTCTGTGAATGTGAGCACATGTGTGTATTGTATGTTGCACAGTGTGCAGTGTGTGGGTGTGTCCTTGCAGTTCAGGATGACTCCTACTTGTATGTTTTGGCCATTGTGGGTCTGCAGGGTGTGTGACTGTCAAGATTGTGCCTTGTTTGATTAAGCATGTATGTGAATTTCTGCAGTTCGTACTCACTGTGCAGACCTGCCCACCCACACTGATATCGTGTGTGTGTTTTGTCATGCATTGCTGTAGCATGCTTCTTGCGTGGCTCCTAATTTTGCTTGATGAGTGTGATGTCAGACTGTGAAGGTAATTATACACATATGTAGGACTGTGCTTTGTAGTGACCAGGCCGTCAGTGTTAATGTGATGATCTGTTGGGCCACGTCAGAGTCTGACAAGCCAAGGCCCACGACCTCTTGTATTTCACTAGGTCCACTGTGGCGGCAACTCATATGCATTGACATCCAATGACACTAGACTACATGGTCATCTCACGACTCTCGTGTACTTCACACACTCTCATCCTCTCTCATTCGTACTTGTCTTCGATAAATAATTCTACCGAGTCACATATTTGCTTCAAGGCATGTATTTGAACTTACTTCCTCTGTGATGCAGTATCGTGGACACTACGGGAAGCAAAATGCATGTGAAGGATATACTTAGCATGATTACACATACAAAAGTGGGTACAGGTAGATGTGATTAGTTGTTGATTGTGGAATAAAGGCTTCAGAGTTACAACTGCCTTGCCCTTGCTATGCTAAAGTACATTTGCTCATTACTGAAGAGCTCTAGACTTTGACACAGACAGTATTCATTTTGCCTACCAGACAGCTTGACATCATAGGCACAGTACATCTCAGTTCCATGGTACAGGATTACTACAATAGTGACTCTGACACACCTGCGTCAGAGGTGACATCAGAGCATGAGCCTACATGCATGCAGCAGCGTCTCACTAGTTGTTGCAATGTGGTGGCTACTGAACATGACACAATAACTAGGGCCATGTTGTAGGGGGTTGCATTTGTTGTCCATGCAAAGGTCCTGGCACGGAAGTACAGACAAAGGTGAGGTGACAGTTCTCACGTAATACAGCAGTCAGATAAGTGGGCACTGACAGGTGCATGTGTTCAGCTGCACAGAATACATATTATAGCATAGTTGTTCGTGCAGTATTGGCCATGTGGTTACTGTACACAAGTCCCATACCTCTGCCTCCCCCTGTTCATGCAGAGACACAGGATGTGGTGAGGAACAGAGTGCATGTCCCGAGAATGTCAAATGTCATGGCAGTGGAGTTGATGGTAAGGTGTTTGTTGCAGATTGTAAGGTATAGTTGTTGTACAGCTAACTGCCCACTCCGTGCGAAAGCCAAGCATAGGTACGGTGTTGAACATCAATGTTCAATTGGGGGTATTGAGTCGGGGACCCATGAATTGACAAGTTGTCAGGTATGCGATACCTTCCAGCAGAGCATCACTGGCATTGGTGGTAAACATGGATGCCATCCAATGAAGCGGATGGTGGGTAGCAACGTGTTCATCGTAAGTTGTCCCTTGTAGAAGCATGATGGGACATGTTGGATGACATTCGATGAAACTGTGATCCAGAATACGTTGTGTGGAGGCACACTGGTCCCATTGCAGTGTGTGTCCGATTGCAGCCACAAACGCCATGCCCACATCCACTGAACAGCTCCTGTCGTGGGCGTCCAGGGGTGCAAACAAGTGTACCAAGTCCGCCTTTGGACATGCCGGGTTGGAGAGACATAAATCCACAGGCCAGTGGAATGGACACCTCCGACAGTAGAATACGGGGATGACGCAGCTGAACATTGTAATGCGGTAAGTTACTCGGTAACTTACATTCAGCATAGCCAGATTTGAACAGCCCACTATCTGTAGCAAGCTGTCACTGTACAGCTGTATCTGTCCGGCGTAGTTGAGAAGCACTGGTGCAACAGCCATTTTGCTACAGGGTGATGTGATGGCGTGCTCTGGCTGCCTGAGCAGTCAGCATAGTGCAACCTCCGACGATGCTGGGAATTCTGGAATGGATGTACGGCGGCAGGACTTGGGGTATAGCTTGGGCGGAGGACACAGGCCCTCATCCCACATGCTTCAATGAATGGTCAAGGACAGTGGTGTCTGACTCTTTCCAGATTACTTGCATTTGACCCACATGGAGAAGTGGTATAATTGTATTTTGTGTGTATTATCTTTCTTTCATGTTAGGCGCTATCTGACAGTGGAAGTTTTACTCTGCATGGCTATGTTTGGCTTCTTGTTGGTACAATGGCTCCATTCTCCTGCATAATTTGTTGCAATGTGATTTCAGAGTAGGAACGGAAGGCCATTCAGTGCTATCTGCTCTCCCGTGTGTGGGCGGGACACTCCGTTTCCGCTATACATTGAGGCTTCTGTGTGGGTGTAGTGATTGGGAACACCTGTTCTCAGGCAGCAGGGTTTTTCTATTTTGTACATTGCATGGCTTGATATTGCGAGCAGGATGGAATAGATATTTTTGGATGAGACTAGCGTGCCTTTTGCGGACAATGTCCATATTCTGCGCTGTTATGTAGCAGCAGCAGTGTGCTTCTCCATGTTTTGCACACAAGGGTGTGTCCTATTTTGCCATCACATTACTCCCCTGTTCGGGACACTTGTGTGACATCCAGTTGACAACTGTGAGTTGTCGGTTGGGGACATGATTGATGCAGGAAGGCCACGTGACATGTGCCTTCAAGGTGGGGCTGGTGTGTGGGATGTGTAGTTGTGAACCTGTGGTGTTTGTGTGCAGCCCATGCGTGGCGCTGTCGTTGGCCTCTGCGTTGTGCGCATGTGTACCTGCGTCATCGCCGCTGCGCGGCGGTGCCGTGATGGGGACGTCACTTCCTGGTCCCGGGTAGTGGGTGCCCAGGGTGTTGCGAGTTGTTTTATTTTAACAGGTGGGACATGTGTGGGTACAGTGGTGGATGTGTCCTGTCCACACAGGGGTGTCTGGGGGGGCCATGTACAGTTTTTCCGCCCTTGCATTGTGTGCAGTGTTTGCGTGCCCTTGTTGTGTGTCTGCCTACCTGCGTCGTCGTTGCGCGTTCACTCCTAGGTGGTGCATCAGGTACAGCATGGGGATGGCCTGGAGAGCAGGATTCATTTCGGGGTGGGCCGCCTTTTTGGTCTCCGTACTCAACAGTCGGGTTTCCGCCTTGGTATCTCGTGCGGTGTCTCTTTGCCGGTGAGGCTGTTTGGTTGTGGCATCGTTATTTGTACGCCGGGAGTAACGTCATTTCGTCGGACGGTGTGTCTCCATTGGCTTGCGCCGCTACGTAGACGGGCGCACTTTGATGGCGGGCGGCGTCGCAGGCTTACGGGCAGTGTTTGGCTGACTTTTCACATCCTAATTTGACGGGCGTGTGGGCCGTTGCTGGCGGACGGTAACTAGCGGTTTTTGCCTCCGACAGAACGGCGGTAGTGCTTCCGTCCGACATCGTAATGGGCCCCTAAGTGTTTAAAAATGTTATTTTGAATGTTTTAAAAATGTATAGTTTATATATTTAATTATGAATAAATATTTTTAATTTTGATATTTAATTTTAGGAGCGGGATGTTGGGTTTATAGGGGATAAGGGTGGGAGTGTTTTAAAAATATATATTTTAAATTAAATATTATATAATTATTTTTAAAATTTTAGATTTTTTTTTATAATGAAATATTTTTAATTTTGAAAGTTAATTTTAGGAGCGGGATATTGGGTTTATAGGGGATAAGGGTGGGTAGAGTCTTAAAAAATTTTTTTTAAATAAATGAAATTTTAATTTATTTTAAATTAAATTTAAATTAGAATTTTAAATTTAATTTTTAAGTTTTGATGTGGGAGTATTGTATTTTATGAGATAAGGGTGGGTAGTGTTTTGACAATATTCTAAAAATTTGGAAATTTAATAATTTTAAATATGTCGAAAATATATATTGAAAATATTTTTTATGAGCGTGATGATGTGTTTATAATGTATGATGGTAGTTTTTTACAAAAAAAATTAGAAAACATTTATAAATTTTAATATTACAAATTTAGGGGCCCATTACGATAACCGGCGTTAAAAAATCCGCCATCCACTATAGCCTGAGAAAACCGCCCGCCTGCACCATGGGAATACCGAACGAGCAACCTCCGCCCGAGGCGGTAAAACACACAAAATTCCGCCCGTCCATGTCAGAGTAGAAGATTATCCGTCCGCCACGGACGCAATCCCGCCCGAAAACCCAAATCCGCCCGCTCTGACGACCGAGACAACGACCGTGAAATTATGATCTCCCCGACATGAGCGCGGAAAATCCACATATTCCCCGCCCGCCACGGTTAACAACAGTGATGAATAACTGACACGGCGGAAGGCCTGGCGGCCACGTCCGTGCACGGAAATCATTTGCGGAACAAAGAAATACACATAGCATGGCCAACAAGTCCACACAGCAAACTACGCCAAAATACCCAAACACAGAACACATCCCAAAGACACACCCCCCAGGCAAAAATAAAAAACGACAAATCCCAGGACACCAGACACAACACACCTGAAAACGACAGCCCATCATGACTCACCCACATAGGTAAGTACAAAAGCAGCCCCTTCACAGACCACAATCCCTTGCACTACTACACTACAAAGCGAAGACGCCATCAGAGAACCCAGAGAGCCACAAAGGAAAGCAGCACACCACACGCACGCACACATCACACTCATCACCAACAACACCACCACCATCACCACTGAAACACCGGCACCACTAACCCCCTGCACATCACACACCACACACCACACACCCACCACACCAGCACCACAAATACCAAACCACACACCATGGCAACACAAAGAATGCCTAAGTACACTGCCACTGAGTTGACGGTCATGGTCGACGAGATCATCAAGGTGCACCCACAAATCTATGGGGACCAGGTCCAACAGACACCAGTAGCCACCAGAAACAGAATGTGGAGCAGGATCATAGACCAGGTGAATGCAGTTGGGAACGTGCCACGCAACCGGGGTGAAATCACAAAGAGGTGGCACGACCTGAAAAGCGTGGTCAGGAAGAAGGAGGCCAAGAATCGTGAGCTGGCTGACAGGACTGGCGGCGGAAATCCCACGCTATTCAAGACCTTCAAGGCGTGGGAGGAGAAGGTGCGAGGCATTCTACATCCGGAGAGTCTCACCGGAATACCAGGGGGTGTGGAGGCTGGTAAGTACAAACAAATGTATACCAGCACACCGCTATGTACTGTCATGCACTACCAGAATGCCATAGCTCCGAGGGCCAAACACCCCCATGTCCAGTACACAATCCACAAGACATCTCTCACACATGCAACAGACACTCCCACACACTCAGCCCAAAGGTACCAACAAACAAAACCATGGGGGCATGTGTACAGTCAGCCAGCACCACAACTCCCACCAGGTCCCCTTGTACCCCAGATGCGCCGGAAGGAGCACTCCCCACACCCACACACATGTGTCAGCCATAGCTGCACTAACCAACAAGTAACAGGTAAGTAGCCTTACCACAAAGTCCGTGTATCGGAGGGGGGACTGCAGAAGTACAACCCCCACCAGGCCCCTAGTCCTACAGCGCAGCAAGATGGAGCACTCCCCACACCCATGTGTCAGCCATTGCAGTGCACACCTTCACCCGACAGGTAGATATGTTTACCTACATGGAGGGGTGTCTGTGGGTGGTAAGCCATCACCACAACTCACAACACGGCCCCCACTCCCACAGACCAGCAAGATGGAGCACCCCTCCCTCTCATAACCATGTGGTAGCCATTGAATTGCTCCCTCCAAACCAACAAGTAGGTAGACTACTGTACAGGGCGGGGTGTCTGTAGGCATGAGGACTGTACTACGACTAACATTTTGGACATGTCACGTAGCAGAGGAACAGGTAGCACTGCTCCCTGTCATAACCATGTGACTAATGTGCACACGGACATGAATTACAGAGTCATAGCCCACATGAGCCATCTCAAATACAGTAACACGTAAGGAGTCACGTCTGCATGCACAAGTCTCACTGGAGTTGACATTGTACAACATCACCCATGTAAGTCTATCTTGTCTCAATGTAACAGAGTGGGACCCCAGTAATGTCACATACACCACTGGATCCATGAACCACACAGCTACACAATGCACATTCAAAATCTTATCCATCTCATCTTTCAGCCCCAGTGTCATGAAAGGTATATCATCTAAACAGTTGTCCCATATACAGTAGTTCAGCAAAGATCCCTGCCGATGACCAAAAATGTGTCTGCAGTGTCTGAAGCGCACGTCACACTGTGATTTACAACATACCTAATATAGTCAACACCCCAAGAGCACTGCATTGCTGCACATGGCTGAGGGTAGCACGCACACCAAGGAATTGTCCCATCTGCAATACGTTGTGTGGCACACAACCATTACTCACTCACTACAATGCTTGCAGTGTAATGTCCCCCAATGATAACAGTGAGCAGATATGCTGGGTATGTCAGACATACACACACCTTTGTCTCTGCAGTGTCGTGTGGCCAAAACTCATGTCCCCTTGTGCACCCATATGTCACAGTATGTACCACAAAACCATATTTCACCTCAAAAGCGTTGATGGGGCTGTACCCCTTTTGACATCTGTGTTTCTAAGCGTTTCATTTGAACCCCAAAAACATATTTCATCTCAAAAGCGTTGATGGGGCTGTACCCCTTTTGCCATCTGCGTTTCTAAGCGTTTCATTTGAACCCCAAAAACATCTTTCATCTCAAAAGCGTTCATGGGGCTGTACCCCTTTTGCCATCTGCGTTTCTAAGCGTTTCATTTGAACCCCAAAAACATCTTTCATCTCAAAAGCGTTCATGGGGCTGTACCCCGTTTCCACCAAAGCCACAAAATGTAGGGGTACTGCAACACACACCGATTGGCATTCCAAATCCGTCCCATGCCATATGCACCCATCACACTATTCCATTGCCTTGATCACGCACACACATTGTAAAGCCATACACACGCATCTGGGAAATCAGTGCACAACTGTGCACAAACTGTGAATGTCAGACATCTAACACAAACCTTGCAAGGTGCAACACAATAACCCTTCGTCTCCGCCCCACAGGTGACGAACAGCATGATGCTGGAGAGGGAGACAGCAGCCATCACAGCCAGTCCACAAGCCCTCCACCCGGACTCACGGATGTGGAAGACCTGGACACCTCTTCGGACGAGGACTCCCCACCAGGCACATCTGGTGTGGCAGGGCGCAACCGCTCCCCAGGACCCCTCCTACCCACCAACCCATCTCCCAGGGCTGGTGACCAGTCCCAGGCCCCTGCTGCCACGGTCATTGTGGCCACCACCACCGCCGCAACCACCACCACCACCAGGGCCTCCCTGACCACTCACCCTGCGCAAGGGGTTGTACGCACGTCGACATCGACCCTGGGAGCCACAACGAGGCCCCGGGTGACCACTGTGGCGAGTGGGCAGGTCGGTGGCAGCAGTTCAGGTGGGAGGAGCAGGGTCAGGCCAACGCCATCAGAGCCTGGGAGCCAAGCCCTGCCGCAAATCGCCAGAGTCCTTGGGGCCTATGAAGAGGCCCAGGGACAATGGGCCCGGTCAGCTGCCGATACGCGGGAAGTCCTTGGGGTCCATGGATGCCCATATGGGCCAATTCGTGACCCATATGGGCAACTTGTCGACCTCATGGGCCAGCTAGGGGTGGCGGTGAGGGCCCAATCAAGGCCAACCACACCACCTCCGCCACCACCTGCTGGGGCGCAGGGTCGTGCAACATCCAGTTCCCCTGCGTCCACAGCGAGTGGGCAATCCTCAGCCACCACCAGCAGCCCACAAACACAACCCCCCCCCTCTCAAACGTGGAAGGGGTCGTCCGAAGAGGAAACAGGTGTCCAGAGATGACTTCGCACGCTCCAAACACCAGTGAGACAGCCAGCCACGGTGGCCATCTACTGCATTCACTTGGACTACTATCCTACCCCACACTGCCATGTGAATGGCATGTGTCTGTCGGACTGTGGACCCAGAACAAGATAGGTACACCTTGACCATCACGCGGACATGTCCGTCAACTCATTGTTCCAGCATGCACCACTTTTGTGATCACCTTGCCCACAATCACATGTCACCGCTTAAAATAAATACACCTGGATCACATTCTGTTTTATCTGCTCTGTGTTTAATCAAGGATGTGCAACCGTCACCATGATCAGAAATGCATCTGGAGTGTGGTATGTCGATAGGCCAGGAGAGGCTGTAGGGACCTAGGGGTGAAAAACAGAACAAGAGTCCATTGAATGTGTGTGTCACACACTCATCACACAGTACTTGTCATCAAGTTTAAGCAATGTACACACATCTCACAGAGCAACAGGGCACAATGCTACAGCCACTGTCAGTGGCATACTACCCTGGACATGGACCATTGCCACACAGCACTCAGTGAACAATAGGCCGCCGTGACAATGCACACATACACCTACACAACTACAGCAACATCAGCCGTCGTACATGGTCACTCAACGTCAAGTGAAGTAGCGGGCGATGAGCTGCTGACGCTCATTTACTGCTTC
Organism: Calotriton arnoldi; assembly: GCA_963921515.1. NCBI lineage: Eukaryota > Metazoa > Chordata > Amphibia > Caudata > Salamandridae > Calotriton > Calotriton arnoldi. The sequence continues at coordinate 353,671 of CAWUFW010010967.1, read as the reverse complement.
CTCCTCTCCACTGTCCTCGTCACTGGACACGGCTTGGTCTGCAGGCGGGGACCCTGGCTGATCACCGTCATCCACTATCAGGGGGATCTGCCTGCGAATCGCGAGATTGTGCAGCATGCAGCATGCCACAACTATCTGGCACACCTTCTGTGGGGAGTATGCTAGTGCACCCCCGGTGCGGTCCAGGCATCTGAATCTGGACTTCAGGAGTCCAAAAGTCCGCTCCACCACACGTCTGGTCCTCTCATGTGCCTCATTGTATCTGACATCAGCTGGTGTCCTAGGATTACGTAGTGGGCTCAGCAGCCAAGGCCCGTTAGGATATCTTCTTAAAAAGGCCAACGCCGATCCAGACTCACCTTCTAATTATCGTCCTATTTCTTTGTTACCGGCCTTTTCTAAAATCCTGGAGAAACATATCCACTCCCAACTCACACAATTTGCGGAAACACAAAAGTTCCTCCACCATTCTCAATCCGGCTTTAGAGCCGGTTTCTCCACCGAGACTACTTTACTTGGAGTAACGGAAAAGATACATCACCATCTGGACGCTGGGGATACGGTCGCCCTTATCCTACTTGACCTAAGCGCGGCATTTGATACGGTATGTCATTCCACACTAATAAAAACGCTTGGGTCTCTAGGTATCGGCGGCTCTGCCCTTAGCTGGCTCATCTCTTTTCTGTCTAATCGTACTTTTCAAATCTTTTCTCCCACATCTTGCTCTGATATTCATTCTTTACCCTATGGGGTACCCCAGGGTTCCATTCTTAGCCCCTACTTTTCAACTTATATGTTAGACCCATGGCCATCGTCGCGGAAGAAGCAGGGTTGTCCCTATTCTCTTACGCTGACGACTCCCAAATTATCTTTTCGCTCTCTGCGAATAAAGCAGCTAGGCCATCTCATCTTCAGCTTGGCCTAGGAAAAATTGCATCTTGGATGCAGTCCCACTACCTTAAACTAAATGGAGAGAAAACTGAGGTACTGGTACTAGGAAAAAATAAAGACCTCTGGGGCCGTCAACATTGGCCTGAGGTGATGGGGGCACTCCCTCGGCCCTCCAGTAAAGTCTGCAATCTTGGTGTCATCATTGATGATTCACTTACTATGCAACATCAGGCAGTCAAGGTTGCCGCCTATTGTTTTACCATCTTAAGGTGGCTAAGAAAGATCGTCTGGATGCTGCCTGAGTCCACGCAGAAAACAGTTGTCCAGGCCCTTGTTACCTTGCGACTGGACTACTGCAATGTCCTTTATCTCGGATCCAACAAGGTGGTGACGCGCAGGCTTCAGCTGGTACAAAACTCAGCCACAAGGCTACTTTGTAGGGTACCCAGAACTTCCTCGGTCTCATGCTATTTGAGAGACCTGCATTGGCTCAGGGTGGAGAACCGTATTAAGTTCAAAGCTCTGAGCTATATGTTCAAAATCAAAACAGGCGTGGCACCCCAATATCTCCGAGACATGGTCAACCCTTATGTGCCTTCCCGGTGCCTCCGATCTTCCACCCAAGGGAACTTCTCTGTTCCCAGAATCAAACTATCCAGGATGGGAGGGAGATCTTTTTCATACCTCGGTTCCCTACTATGGAACTCACTTCCCATAGCCATCTGTAGTGAAACGGCATACTCTCAATTTCGAAAATCTTTGAAGACCTGGCTCTTCAACCAGTAACCAATTCAGCTGTCGCTTATTTCTTTTGTTCCGCTCTGGCGCCGGGAAACCCTTTATGGGTAGCTGTTGCGCCTTACAAGTTTAATAATAAATAAAATAAAATAAATAAATATGCAGAGTCACCTGGGTGTGAGAAACACAGAGAATCGTTGCAATTCCAACAGGATACAAGACAGCATGTCACACCCAGCACGCTACACGAGTATGCATACTCACCAACAATCCATGCACGGTCCGGTTGAAGATTGGTCATCATTTGTGGGAGGATGCTGTGGCGCATGATGTGCGAGTCATGGGCGGATCCGGGAAACTTCGCACACACGTGTGTGATAATCGTGTCCGCCAGGCACACCACTTGCACATTCAGGGAGTGGAAATGTTTCCGGTTCCTATAGATGTGCTCCATGGCCTGTGGTGCAACAAGGCCAACATGGATGCAATCAATTGCACCAACAACGTGGGGGATGCGTCCAAGGGCATAGAAAGCACCCTTCACTGCCGCCAAATCACGAGCCCTGGGGAATCGGATGTACCGGTTCCTGTACAGCATCATAGCTGACAGGACATCCCGTAGCACCATGCTGAACATGGGCTGGGACATCCCACCTCCACTGCCCACCATGTGTTGGAAAGATCCGGTTGCGAAAAAATGCAGGGCAGCCATCAACTTAGCCGTGGGGGTGAATGCTGTAGGATACACCCTGCGAGGACGAAGGTGGGGTTCCAACATTGCACATAGGTGATGCAGGGTGGGTCGGTCCAGACGGAATTTCCGTATAACCTCTACATCCTCCATGTCTGCCAGCAATTGGTAGGGGCGATGTATGTTTGGTCTCCTCCTAGGACAGATGGAAGTGGACACATGTCAATGCAACACACCACATGGCACTTTCACATACACAAAACTAAAATTACTGACAAAGCAATAGAATCACAGAACAGCTGACAAGTAGGGACAGCACAGCTACAATACTCTTACACAGGTCCCCTTACCAATAGCAATGGCCACTGACACAAACCATTGCTATGAGCATGCATATGGGGATTTAGGCCCTAATAGCTTGAAAGGCATGATGGTGATTTCAGACTGCATATGTGGGAAGCGGCAACACCACGGCAATATACCTAGCTGCTGTGCCTGACACAGCTTCCGAGGCTGGGTGAGTATGGCACACACCAACAACACAATGTACACAGGCTGAGCGGCCCAAACAAGTGGGTCCTGTTGCACAACGGGATATGAGACAGTCAATGATGTCCCTAGTTCACCCAATGTACAGCACTGTGCGTATCACACCTCCAACACACATTGACAGGTGTACACATTGACAACTCCATGACAACACAGCTGTGTGAATGCAAACACACATCACAAGTGACACGTAACGTTGCACGTGCCAAGTGGGAGATGTACATTGAGAAATATGGCATGTGTGTGCATATGCACATCCCATGCTCCCATGCTAATGTGTACATGATGATGTGCCAACAGACATGTGGAGGATGAGCACGGGCCGTCAATGCCTATGCACACAGCATGAAGTGGCCCTGTCTAGTGTGGACATGCTCCCACACACAAATCATGGCCACACCTGCAAATGCATGGCGCACATTAAACTGTGGATTCCACACGGCACCAGCGGACTGTACCCGCCATGGACCAGGACCTTGAGGCCAACTCTAATGGCCCTCGCGGTTGCATCCTGCGTGTTCGACTATAGAGGTAAGCGTACCGGGACAGCTCGGAGCAGGCCATTGTGTGCATTTGAAGTAGGCAGACATGGTACACCAATTGCAGCAGCTTGGACCCACTGAAACAGCCCCAGGGGGCTATATGAGTGTGGGAGGGAGACCGGCATTACCACAGCTTCCAGGGACTGCTGCATGGCATCCCTCAACAACACCTGCTGCTGCTGCCACATGTCCACCTTCATGTCGACGACTCTGAAGATATGTCCAGGTCCACTCACCAGCGAGGAGTTGGAGATCCTGGATTCCGAGCTCCACGCACACTGCCCAAGGCTATTTCTTGCAAAAGTTGTGTGTGTAAGACAACTACAGTGTGTGTGGGAGTGCATGTGGGGGACACACATGTCGTTGATATGCAGCACTATGAGTCTGAGCCTGTGGGGTTCCAACATGCACTGCTTACCATGCTTACTACAGGTGGAAGGGGTATGTAGGCTCTCTGGCGCTTTCCCATGCAAGTCCCTCCCGAGTGGTGGTACATGGCATTTTCATGTCAGACATCCAGTGACGCAGCCACTTGGCAATGCAGGACTCAGGGCAGTTATTGCTTGTGTGAATGGCTGGCTGGATCCCTGCTGGCCTTCTCAGTCTCAGCAGACCTGGGCTGCACATTGACCGCCCAATCCTAGAAGGAAACAACACTGACTGTACAGTGGGTTACATGTGTCTTTTGTTCACAACTCTCCGGAAATGCGCAAACTCAGCCCTGTCGATTGAACACTCCAGGCCTTGTGATAGGGATGTGTGTGAGAGATAGTGGCACTGGATGTGACCTCCATTGCGGGGTGAGCCATTCACAGGGCGAGTACGTTGAGGGCTGCGCAGTGTTCGACACAGTGAGTCCACCCACAAAGATGTGTTGCCTTGTGATCTATGTGTTGGTCCACCTGACAATGGACAGTAGATGTGGGCAGACTACACATTGCTCAATGTGCTGGCATCCTGCATGTGAATGGGATGGACAGGTACTGTGTACACACTCCCACCAGCATGCATTCACGTGTGGTGTACACATGCTGTTAGGCCATGTCCGATTACTTCTTGGCTCTGTTACACATCTCTGAGTATTTTGGATGGGTCAGCATCATGCCACTGTGATTGGTGGATGTGGGTGATGATGAGAAGGGTATGAGTGATATGCCAACCCTCTTGTGTACCATCCCTGCAGTTGGAAGTCCTCCAGCCCAAGGCCTTGTGATGAGCCATTGCATCCAAGTTGATGCCTCTGTGTATGTGTGACCGACAGTGCAGCCAATTCCACAAAGGGTGTGACGTCATCTGCCGGATGAGCGACTACGTGACGATAACGAATCTGGGGATGCCCCCTCGTATTGTCAGGTTAGCATGGCGCTGCATTTCACCACTAATGGTCTGCATCTTGACAGTCACACAGCCTGTGCCGGATGCACGTTTGTAGGGGCATCAGCAGCAAGCAAGTGTACAGTATTGTGGGATGGTGTCTTTTGCTGTGAGAGGCAGCATGTGTCCACAGCCTACCCATAATCTGGGTAATGTGATGTTTGTTGTGTGATGCAGTGGGTTGTAAGCGTACTCTGTGCTGGGTGCATCTGACATGCATATGCGATTCCTGAGGGTCAAGATGTAATTTGAGCACTCTGCATTGTCAATGCATTCAGAGTCTTAGCCCTCAGGAACAACCTGTAGTAGGCTGGAGTGGCAATTCACATGTATGTTTGAGGCACTGTGCCTACTCTGATTTCGTTCGGACATATGTGTGCGATGCCTCACCTCATATTTGTGGTACTTACACATCCGGCACACTGTGCAACAGTAGTTGTGCTCGTGCGAACGACAGGTGGATGGCATGGGCTCATGGCCATTGTGGACTGTCATGTTGCAGTCTGTGTGAGTGGTGTCCCATTCTGCTCCATGCAGGTATGTCCTTGGCCTAATTACATAGTGGTCATCCTTGCCACCATCAGGACAGTGGGTGTGCACACAGCGATTTGTGGCTATGGTCGCAGGGTGACACAGGCCGGGTGTTGTGCTATGTGCACAACACATGTGCCACTTATTAGAGGCTTCATTTTCTGTACGCCAGCCATTACGTGTTCATTGTGGTGGCTGTATATAATTGCACAGGTATCGTGCAACATGTGGATTTGGGAATGTTCTGTGCTGCTTCCCTTGCACATGTCTGTTTAATTGTTGCCAAATGAGTGAGGCCACCTCGCTCTCTCTCATGTGGCATCTCCCGTGGGTGCTGAGGGACAGGGGATGGTCAAGAGTGGTGAGGCATCGGATGAAGCAGCTGCACAGGAGCTGAGTGAGACAGATGTGACCAGCGCCTCGGAGGGGCCAGACGTGTGCTGGATGAATCACAGGCCGAGACGGCAATTTCGGCATCATCTGAGGACAGAGGTGATGCATCCATGTTTGCTAGCACAGGGGACGTGGACTCTGACTCCTCTTCAGCCACGCGGAGGCCAATGCCCGCCCTCCCATCTACTTCCACTGGTGCAACACGTGTCGGCACAAGGATGAAGGATAGAGTGTCCTTCACACCAGGCACAGCTGCCCCTGCACATGTGACCCCTGCTGCCCTCAGTGCTGGGTCTGTTGAGCTTGTGCGGCATCTCTGCGTGGGGCAGACAGCTCTCCTCAATAACGTCATTGCCCATGACATCACTTTGCCGCAGGTGACATAGTTCATGGAGGGCCCACATGTACGCGTGGGTGGGCTACACCAGAATGTCCAATGGTTGTCCTCCCCAGTCAAGGTGGGCCTTCAACTGGACCAATCTCAGGCTGACATTCCTGACCCTTTCTCCACCCCCCTGGAAAGTGGCACATCTGACAACAGCAGGGCACGAGTCCTAAAAAAAGAAGTGGGGGGACGCTGACGTCACGACAGGAAGTGACATCACGAAAGGTGGCTTGCACCGTCAGACTCATTGCCTCCCCTCGCTCACCCCTTATATGCGATTGCATCGGAGAAGCCAGCGCGTGCACAAGCAGCTCCGATCTCGCCCCAGAGAGGCCAAAGAGTGAATGTGTGGCTCCATTTGCTCCAGTTATCGAGCTTGCGGTAAAATAAGTGGGGGGACGCCGTCCACCCGCGTGGTACCCCGACTCGAGCCCTGGTGTGCAGGCAAAGTGTCCTATTGGCTTTGCGATATGTGTGAGTTGCATGACACTCATTGGCGGGGGATGGCTCGGAGGCCCGTCACCCTGAGGCCCATGTCTCACTCCATGGGTCCCTTGTCAATGGCAGCGGATGTAATGACTATGCGCGCCGGGGTGGGTCTACCTTTCGTCTGGGATTGTGTTTGCTGCCTGGCCCGCTAGGGCAGCTACAGCCTCTGTGTGTTGCATGTGGTGTATCCGGACTCCGGAGGCTGTCATGCATTGTCACTGTTGTCCAGGTCTCGAGTCGGGGTACCACGCGGGTGGACGGCGTCCCCCCACTTATTTTCCCGCGAGCTCGATAACTGGAGCAAATGGAGCCACACGTTCACTCTTTGGCCTCTCTGGGGCGAGATCGGAGCTGCTGGTGCACGCGCTGGCGTCTCTGTTGCAATTGCATGTAAGGGGTGGGCGAAGGGAGGCAATAAGTCTGATGGTGCAAGCCACCTTTCGTGACGTCACTTCCTGTCGTGACGTCAGCGTCCCCCCACTTCTTTTTTAGGACTTGTGCCATGCTGCACACTGAGAATGTGTTGCCTGCGAGATGTGACCAGGAGAAGGGTGCCATGACCTCCCACCCACCAAGCTCCACTGCCATCCCGTGCCCTGGGTAGCCTGTGCAGGTGGACAATGTAGGGGTACACCTGGAGGACAGGGGATGTGAGTGCCTTGGCAAGGGCCTGGCAGACGCACAGCAGTATCCAGCATGTCCCCAGAGGGAGGGCTAACGTCTACACCTGATGCAGCATTGATCGTGTGCCCGCCTGTTGTGCCCACACGAGTTCACATTCATCCCCAGACAGGTGGGCTTTCCAAATACCCAACACAGTGGAAATCTACCCCTCCGGAATCCTCCCCACACAGTCTGTTTCCACACTGCATGTGTGCACATACCCGTGCCACCCACCCACCTGGGCCAAGCAGCCCTCCCGCTTCACATGCCACATGTGTGTCTTCCACAGTTGTGCTTCTCTCTCAGGGGTGGACCTCCAACTGTCCGTAGCACACAGACAGCACCGAGTCGGACTGGCATCCTGTTTGACTGGTAGGCACCCTCACACATCTACCTGTGACACAGTGGTGGCTGTAATGGCTATTGTGACTGCCATGGCAGTGTTGCTGGCCATGGCAGGGTACACTCACACACATTGCATACGCAGCTTTCGTGTCACTACTCGGCACATCGGACTGGCCACTGTCCCTGGTGTTGATCAATATTGCCGCCTGTCTATGTAATCTGTGACTGGATGCTGTTGTTCCTGTAGTCGGTTGTGTCTGTGTAGTTGCTGATTGCAGTTGTTGCTGTGTGTGCATAGTTAAGTGAGGCACATGCCGTGTATGGTACCTCAACAATTGCAATGTCTGGTCTCACATTCCAATGTGTTTTACACGTGGCAGGGACTTCACTTCTTTCAGACTCTGCTACTTGTGTGTGTGATGAAGAAGTATTTTTGTGACACGGATTGTCTGCATGTATTTGGTGGTATTTCTGGGAAAATGTATACGTGTCATGTTTGCGTGCAAGCAAAGCACAGGGTGTGAGTCTAGCCACAGGATGACAGGTAGCATGTGCAGAGTATGCGGGTATGTGTGAGCTTACTTTCTGTGTGGCCAGCAGTGTAGGTGTATGCTAATCTTGTGATGAACATTGAGCCTGGGCACATGGCTTACTTTCAATGTGTGCATTTGGGAGGTGTAGGTGTGTGTGGTGTGAAGGGTGTGACTTTGGGGTAGTGTTGGTGTGTGTGTGTGCGCTCTGGCAATGTCGACTACACACTGTGTTACCCAGGCCCATGGTGGGTGTTTGTATCCGTGTTCAGGTCTGTGAATGTGATCACATGTGTGTATTGTATGTTGCACAGTGTGCAGTGTGTGGGTGTGTCCTTGCAGTTCAGGATGACTCCTACTTGATATGTTTTGGACATTGTGGGGCCGATTCCGATCTCGGTCGGAGGCGCACCCAATACCATTCGGTCGGGAAAAAATCCATGCGAAAGCCTGTTTCCCGACCGATCCGTACAGCACACCGAACGAGTAAGTACGATGCGCACAACAGCACAGAATCCGGCCGAGCCGTACTCACCCAAACCAGGTCCTGTTCCCCGACCGAGGCGAATCTGGAAACGCTGAATCGAGTCGCACGGAAGGAAAATGCAGCTCCGTCCGGCCGAACAAGTACGATGCGCTTTCCGTACGCGCCGAACCCGTCGCTACGCACGGCACGTCAAAGCATCCGGGAGAGGCGCACATAAGCTCCGATTCGCGCCACAACATGATCCACGGCTACGAGACGAACACGCCAGCGACGAGGACGACGCGAAGCGACGAGGACGACGCGAAGCAACGAGAAGGACGAACGACACGAACCAACCATGAATCCCTTCGTCTCGATCATACCAATATTCTACATTTACTACCGGAACAGGCACGGACGCGTACGGCGCAGAAGGTAAGTCAGACACCAACCACAAAACACATACAACACGTACACGACACATCACACACACACAGAGGGATGCAGAATATACTTACACCAGCAACAGCAGCACCATAGGGGCGGGATGCCCATCACCAATGCCACATATGCACACAGGGGCCTGAATGCGCACCACCACCCCTACCCAGGGGGGGCAGGATGCCTACCACCACCCTGAGCCAGGGGGGGCTGGATGCCCACCACTACTACCACCCTCACCCAGGGGGGGCTGGATGCCTACCACTACTACCACCCTCACCCAGGGGGGGCTGGATGCCTACCACTACTACCACCCTCACCCAGGGGGGGCTGGATGCCTACCACTACTACCACCCTCACCCAGGGGGGGCTGGATGCCTACCACCACTACCACCCTCACCCAGGGGGGGCTGGATGCCTACCACCACCCTTAGCCAGGGGGGGCTGGATGCCTACCACTACTACCACCCTCAGCCAGGGGGGGCTGGATGCCTACCACCACCCTTAGCCAGGGGGGGCTGGATGCCTACCACTACTACCACCCTCACCCAGGGGGGGCTGGATGCCTACCACTACTACCACCCTCACCCAGGGGGGGCTGGATGCCTACCACCACTACCACCCTCACCCAGGGGGGGCTGGATGCCTACCACCACCCTTAGCCAGGGGGGGCTGGATGCCTACCACTACTACCACCCTCAGCCAGGGGGGCTGGATGCCTACCACCACCCTTAGCCAGGGGGGCTGGATGCCTACCACTACTACCACCCTCACCCAGGGGGGCTGGATGCCTACCACTACTACCACCCTCACCCAGGGGGGCTGGATGCCTACCACCACTACCACCCTCACCCAGGGGGGCTGGATGCCTACCACCACCCTTAGCCAGGGGGCTGGATGCCTACCACTACTACCACCCTCACCCAGGGGGGCTGGATGCCTACCACTACTACCACCCTCACCCAGGGGGGCTGGATGCCTACCACCACTACCACCCTCACCCAGGGGGGCTGGATGCCGACCACCACCCTTAGCCAGGGGGCTGGATGCCTACCACTACTACCACCCTCAGCCAGGGGGGCTGGATGCCTACCACCACCCTTAGCCAGGGGGGCTGGATGCCTACCACTACTACCACCCTCAGCCGGGGGGCTGGATGCCTACCACCACCCTTAGCCAGGGGGGCTGGATGCCTACCACCCTCACCCAGGGGGGCTGGATGCCTACCACCACTACCACCCTTAGCCAGGGGGGCTGGATGCCTACCACTACTACCATCCTCACCCAGGGGGGGCTGGATGCCTACCACTACTACCACCCTCACCCAGGGGGGGCTGGATGCCTACCACCACTACCACCCTTAGCCAGGGGGGCTGGATGCCTACCACTACTACCACCCTCACCCAGGGGGCTGGATGCCTACCACTACTACCACCCTCACCCGGGGGGCTTGATGCCTACCACTACTACCACCCTCACCCAGGGGGGCTGGATGCCTACCACCACTACCACCCTCACCCAGGGGGGCTGGATGCCGACCACCACCCTTAGCCAGGGGGCTGGATGCCTACCACTACTACCACCCTCAGCCAGGGGGGCTGGATGCCTACCACCACCATTAGCCAGGGGGCTGGATGCCTACCACTACTACCACCCTCACCCAGGGGGGCTGGATGCCTACCACTACTACCACCCTCACCCAGGGGGGCTGGATGCCTACCACCACTACCACCCTCACCCAGGGGGGCTGGATGCCTACCACCACCCTTAGCCAGGGGGGCTGGATGCCTACCACTACTACCACCCTCACCCAGGGGGGCTGGATGCCTACCACTACTACCACCCTCACCCAGGGGGGCTGGATGCCTACCACCACTACCACCCTCACCCAGGGGGCTGGATGCCGACCACCACCCTTAGCCAGGGGGCTGGATGCCTACCACTACTACCACCCTCAGCCAGGGGGGCTGGATGCCTACCACCACCCTTAGCCAGGGGGGCTGGATGCCTACCACTACTACCACCCTCACCCAGGGGGGCTGGATGCCTACCACTACTACCACCCTCACCCAGGGGGGCTGGATGCCTACCACTACTACCACCCTTAGCCAGGGGGGCTGGATGCCTACCACTACTACCACCCTCAGCCAGGGGGGGCTGGATGCCTACCACCACCCTTAGCCAGGGGGGCTGGATGCCTACCACTACCACCCTCAGCCAGGGGGGCTGGATGCCTACCACCACCCTTAGCCAGGGGGCTGGATGACTACCACCCTCACCCAGGGGGGCTGGATGCCTACCACCACTACCACCCTTAGCCAGGGGGGCTGGATGCCTACCACTACTACCACCCTCACCCAGGGGGGCTGGATGCCTACCACCACTACCACCCTTAGCCAGGGGGGCTGGATGCCTACCACTACTACCACCCTCACCCAGGGGGGCTGGATGCCTACCACTACTACCACCCTCACCCGGGGGGCTGGATGCCTACCACTACTACCACCCTCACCCAGGGGGGCTGGATGCCTACCACTACTACCACCCTCACCCAGGGGGGCTGGATGCCTACCACTACTACCACCCACACCCTGGGGGGGCTGGATGCCTACCACCACCCTTAGCCAGGGAGGGCTGGATGCCTACCACTACTACCACCCTCAGCCAGGGGGGGCTGGATGCCTACCACTACTACCACCCTTAGCCAGGGGGGGCTGGATGCCTACCACTACAACCACCCTCAGCCAGGGGGGGCGGGATGCCTACCACCACCCTTAGCCAGGGGGGCTGGATGCCTACCACTACTACCACCCTCAGCCAGGGGGCTGGATGCCTACCACTACTACCACCCTCACCCAGGGGGGCTGGATGCCTACCACTACTACCACCCTCACCCAGGGGGGCTGGATGCCTACCACTACTACCACCCACACCCAGGGGGCTGGATGCCTACCACCACCCTTAGCCAGGGGGCTGGATGCCTACCACTACTACCACCCTCACCCAGGGGGGCTGGATGCCTACCACTACTACCACCCTCACCCAGGGGGGCTGGATGCCTACCACCACTACCACCCTCACCCAGGGGGGCTGGATGCCTACCACCACCCTTAGCCAGGGGGCTGGATGCCTACCCCTACTACCACCCTCAGCCAGGGGGCTGGATGCCAACCACTACTACCACCCCCACTCATAGGATGGACAATGCATGACACAACCAGCACACCACAACCTAGGGAATGCAAGAAGAAGACATCCCCCAACACCATGACAAGCGTGTGTAGACTGTGTCAAATGCCTACAACACCGAACATGACTTTGAACATACAATGTGACCCCCTAGCACATGTGCCACACATATATGTGTGTGGCACCCACAATGCTAAGCAGGCCATGACCATTGTGGCAATGGGGTCCAAACCCCCATCATCACAGTGACCAAAATGTAAGTGTGGGGTCCATAGCTGAAGCACATTTTGAACATTGTGGCAATGGGGTCCAAACCCCCATCATCACAGTGACCAAAATGTAAGTGTGGGGTCCATAGCTGAAGCACATTTTGAACATTGTGGCAATGGGGTCTAAACCCCCATCACCACAGTGACCAAAAGGTAAGTGTGGGGTCCATAGCTGAAGCACATTTTGAACATTGTGGCAATGGGGTCCAAACCCCCATCATCACAGTGACCAAAATGTAAGTGTGGGGTCCATAGCTGAAGCACATTTTGAACATTGTGGCAATGGGGTCTAAACCGCCATCACCACAGTGACCAAAAGGTAAGTGTTGACAAAGAAAGAGGTGCAACTGCCAAACTGCATGGATGATTCCTGGTCACAGAACAAAAAACACATCAGTGGCAAAGTAGTGTATGTGTCCCATTGCAACATAAATTGGGGAGCCAAATACTGCAGTGCAAATAAGACATACCTTTGGCCATGTGCAGACAAACAACACCCATGGGGGCTGACACCGTCAACAATCATCAATGACACAATGACAGAAGTGACCATCAGAATGCAGACCCACATATTTGCACCAATGGGCACACAAATGCAGATACCCTGTGGAGACTGCAGATGTGAGGTGAACAGATACCATACCATGGCAGCAATGGGACACACAAACCATGATCATTGTGCTGACCGATGACCTAGGTGTCCCAGGGACAGCAGGGGAAACCCACAAAACTACATACAGCCAATGGCACACCCAAGATATGCCAATGCAGTGGTGCAGATGCACAAACACAAACAGGCAGACCCACACTGCACATCATACACAACAGGTGAGGGGGGTGCCAGTGTCCCCAGGCAACCACACAACACATGAGGAGACCTGAATACCAATCATACAGATGTGCATACAGTGCCACACAAAGGTAACTCATGGATCCAAATCCCCTATGTGGGCAAGCAGGCATTGTCAGATGAGAGGGAGCACAAATCACACATGTCACACAGGCACGTAGGGACAGCAACTGACACAGCAAGACACAGACACACCACAGCACCACCCCCAGGGCCCCCACAATGTGTTGACCCTGGGCTGCATTACAATCCCACTGTGATGACAAAGCTAAATGTGGTTCACACTGTGAACCACAGTCATGTGTCCTGAGCAACTAACTACCATCACACCTACACAAGCACAAATCAATCAGCATGGCCAGTAAGCCAAGGCCAACATGGAGGCAGGGGCCTAGCCGGGCAACAACTCTCATCTGCACACACTCAACACCACACCCCTCGACCTCCAACAATGTGCAGCAGTGAAGTACACATGCACTGGTGACATTGCACATGCACCCATGACTATTCCAGGGTGGTGGGTGGGAAACAAGGTGCAGAAACACATCACACATGGCCACTCAACAAGACTCCTGAATGTCTGACACACTGCACACTACGCTGTACATGGACATGACGGCAATACCACACCAACCAATGGGATCCCATCCACAGTCACACACCAATGAAGAAGCCAAGGTCACCCACAAAGAACACACATAGACAACAACCAACATTGCAGCCCGGTCCCTGAGGAGTGCCAGCAGTCACACAAACAACGTGTCACAATCACTGAAAGATAACACAAACTGGAAATCACATGACAGGGGCAAACAACAAGTGCCAAGGGGAAACCTGACTGTGACCCATCTGCGTCTGCACACAAACTCAGCCCTGACAGCAAACACACCTATGGGTGACACCCTGATGACCAGTAATGTGCCATGCACCCACATCACAGAGAACCCAGGGAGAAGACTTTGGGGGAACATAGGTCAACTCAGCTAGCATCACAAACAGGTACAACACTAGGGATCACAGCATGCACAGCTAAACGGAAGTGAACACACAGACATGCACATACAACACACACCTTGGGCGCAGGCAATGTCACAGGAGTACACACTGCCATGAGGGGACTCCACTCCTGTGTGAGGAAAGCTGTGCCATATGTTGCCTCAGTAGGGCCCCATCATGTCAGCTGAGCACTTGGTCACACAATCAACAATTAGCACCAAATGAGGGCTCCCGTAACATCAGCCTGGTCATGGAAGTGCCAACGGAATCATCAGCACAGATCCAACACACTTGTATAGCAATGTTGCACTGACAACACAGATGAGTCCTTCCCCATTGATGCCCAAACCTGCATGTCCACTGGAGATGGCCACACGGTCAGGGAAGTAGACGAATTGAACAATGGCAGGCACAACAGATGTGCAGGGGTGGAAGCCACAGATGTGAAATAGCTAATCTAAGTAGGAAATCCCATTGCCAAATACTGAACACATGACACCCTCAGATGCTGCTATGGATGACATGGATACACCACAGGATAGGACACATTCCCCCTGGACCACATGGGTTCCTGCACAGTAACACTTCATTATCATGAGACCAAATATCACCATCACTGCAGCAAGGGCATGGTTAGCATCATCAACAACATGTACATCAGAAGCATAAGCACTAGAGAACAGAAAGTTGCTTTATTCAGCATATGTGTGGAATGAAAACAAAGTCCAGAAAAAACACAAAGGCCAATGGCCAGTCCATTGTAAAAGTCCAAACAGGTGAGTGGCAGATGTCACCCTACGCATGCCTGCACAAAACCAGGGACAATCCACTAGGAGGGGCAACCGGGGGGTAGGCCAGGCACCGCAGGGACAGGATCAGGGCTCACCAGGAGGAAGCAGGGAAGGGGTGGTGGGTGCTGGAGAGCCACTGACAACTGCAGTGGAGGTGTCTGACATGGTGTGTGCCGGCACAACTGGGGGCATGACTCAGATGTTGTGGGTGCCGGCACGACTGCAGTGGACCCTGCAGATGGAGTGGACAGGTCCGCCACTGCAGTGCCCTAGTCAGACAGGGTGGTAGTGGACTCCACTGCAGTGCCTACCACCAGGGGAGGAGAATGGGGAACAGGCAAGGTGGGCTGGACAGAGGGGGAGGACACCCTCACCACATCAGTGGCACAGACAAGCGCAGCGGGGGTGTGGTGCCGGGAGAGCAAGTGCCAGGGGGAGAAGGCCGGATCCTCTTGGGGATGGTATATCTGTGGGTGGGGGAACCTGGGGCAGGGTGTGGTGGGGGCACCTGTGGAGTGGGGGCCTGAGGGATGGAGGAAGGAGACCTGGTGCTTGAGCTGCAGGGCGGCGGCGGGGTCTTGCTCTTACCACTCCGGGGGGACTTGCGGGTGGGGGCCTCAGTCTGTCTGCGCCTGGGGGAGGGTGTCCGGGGGCGAGGGGCACTCTGCTCCGTGTGGGGGGGCTTCCTCTTCCCCCTGGATGCTGGAGCAGCTGGATCGGAGGGGAAGAGGCCGAGGTCACTGAGGAAGAGGCGCTGGGTCTTTGGGGTTGCAGGTGAGGCAAGGGAGGGTGTTTTGGAGGGAGAGGCAACTGAGGACTGCGCAGTGCCCGTGGATGCGTGTGTGTGTACCAGGGCCCCATCCCCTGTGAGTCTGGTTTCAGTCCCCTGACTGTACGTGCGTGTGCGTTTTGTTTGTGGCGTGTGTGTCTGTGTGCTGGACGTGTGTGTGCTGGTGTGTGCCTGTGCCGGTGTGTGTGTGCTTGGGACGGGTAAGGTGCTGGGGAGTGTGGATGGAGCAGAGGCAGGAGGGGTGAGGGACTGTCTGAGGAGAGACACTGCTGCCGTCAGGGAGGAGTCCATGGACCTATTGCCCCTCTGTAGGTCAGACATGCCGATGAGATGCCCTCCATGAACGTCAACAGAGCGGTGTGCGCATGAAGGACACTCAGCATGGCTGTCTGCCCTACATGGAGCTTGCGAAGGAGGTACACAGACTCCTCACTCAGGGCAGCAGGGGACACAGGGGCAGGGGTGCGGTGCCTGGCCCAAAGGAGACACGCTCCCGAACATGGGAGCCTCCACGGACCTGGGGAATGGGAGCCGATGGGAGGGCGGTGGTGGTGCTGGTGGTGGCGGGGACAGCAACACTAGCTGGGGTGTGGTGGCTGCTGACACCCGCCTCCATAAGGAGTCATCCTCCGAGTTGCTCTGGTCCTCAGCTGAGGTGGATGGTGCTGAGGACTCCTCGGTGTGGCTCCCCTCGCCCTCCGTGCCACTGGGTCCCTCCGACCACTCCTCGGCTGCTGACCCAGTCTGGCTCTCTGGCTCCTCCTGGTCCGTGGAGCTGTCCCCTTCCGTGGCCGTGGATGTATCTGCAAACAATGGGGAAACAGACAGACATCAGTCACCTGCACCAAACGCACACACCACTGTGAGCACAGCACATTACAGAGCAAGCCCTGGCATCATTAGTTGTACATTGCTAAAAGTGCCCTAACTGAACAGGAGAAGCCCATTGTCAGTCTGATGCCAAGCATGGCACTCACATCCCACATGGCCTTTCACCCATCTGTCTGGTGTCTGTTGGATTGCAACACCCCAGTGTGGACACATGCACCAAGTACACAGTAGTTGGACAGTGCAGAGGACACGGTGTGGCATGTGGACATGCACACATCACAGCTCTTGCCACTGAGTCAGTACAGGTTTCCGGATGAAAGGGATGCCCAGAGTCAAATAGGAAATGCATGTGATGCATACCAGCGACAGACACCATGATGCACCCATGTCCTGATAGCCATCGCCACAATGGTGTGCATGTAGCACATGTCACTCCCCTGCAGGATCACCAATAAGTAGACACATGCCATGGCAGAGGCATGACTGCTAAGTCATACATCACTGTCTCAGTGATGTATGACTTGGCAGCCAGACAACAACACTATGCACTGTGTCACAATAGTAGGTCATGGGGAATGCAAGTCCTGGAGCTGCACAAGTGCACATGTACATCCCCCACACAACACATCATCTTAACCCTCATCTGTCCAGGTCATACCTATTGGACATATGGGAGACCTGTGACACTACCCTCTGAACCTGAGCCCTCACAATCTGCTGTGAATGGGGAACAGCTGCCTGAACTTCACATTCGCATACCCCAGTCTGCACGGGCAGCTGATCAAACACCTATGTGACACACAAGTATCGTCTCCTATGGTCACATCTCCAGGGGCATGCTGAGCCCCTACCAAGAAACACCCCAGCAGTCCTGGCAACTAATCCACAGCACACTGACACAGAGGCAGACACCTGAGGGGTCAAATCACTGCGCACAATGTGTCAGCTGATACACGGGAGTAGGAGTACAGAGTGCATTGCATGGCCTGGAGTAGGCATGACTGTCCTGCTCCACATGAATGAGGGATGAGCCCTGGACAGTGGATAGCTGGCTATGTATGTGTGACACACGTAATCTGCACACTCCTGGGGCCCAAACATTGTTCCCACCCGCTGCATGGGCATGTGCCACATACCCCAGGCACATGTGGTGGCTCAGCACAGCAAGTGGACCGCATATCAAAGCAACACGCAGATTACATGTCCGAACACAGGCATAGTGTGAACAATGGACCCACCCATGATGCCCACAACAGAGTTAGGGAAACAGATGCTGTCCCCCACCTTTAGTGAAGCAAACTGCAAGGACACAGTCCCAAGTGACACAATTCCCTGAATGTAAGGGCCACACCTGGGTATCAGATGAGCAGTGGGCAGTGCACAATAGAGGGACATGGCTCCTGGACAACATGACTGCTGCACTGTGGCAGTTGAACCAGGCCAGAGGAGGGTACACAGCATGTAATACAGAGTTCACAGTGCAGTCTTTGACTCACCCCCTCCTTGCTGCTGTCTGGCCTTCAGCTGCCCATCCAGGTCTGGAAACACCACCGCCAGGATCTGGAGCATGTGGGGGGTCAGGGTCCGTGTTCCGTCCCTCCTGCGAGGAGGCGACAGCTTCAGCTGGACCCGTGCAATCCTCCGGGTCCAGCCCCCTCTTCTGGCAGTTGCGGATCCGGCGCTTGTAGACCCCCACGGACCGGACAGCCCGGACGATGTCCTTCCAGATCTCCTGCTTCCGATGGGCATTAACCTGTCAGGATGACAAAGTGAAAAGGCCATTACTACACATGCAACATATCCGTGCATGACACAGTTGTATATACATGTCTCAATCACAGGGGCACATGATGTACACAGGCAGTGCAAAGCTGCCCATGGACAGTTTGCCAGACATCACTACATGGTATCATTGCATGGGAAGTAAAACCTTGTTCAAATGCACTGTCACTGCACCATACCTGTCCAGTGCATGTCACTACACACTATGGGGGTGACAACTACTCAGTGAGCCTGCTAGCCAGTGGTGTGCAGACTTTCAGCCTTGCTAGTCAGACAATATGCACATTCAGAAAGGCAGTGCACAGAACACTCACCTGCTCCCCTGGTGTCCCATACAGCTTGCTGTACTGTGGAAGTAGGCTGTCCAGCAGGGCCTGGTTCTCCTCAAGGCTGAAGGCTGGGGCTCTCTCCACAGTACGTGCCATTGCAGGGTCCAGAGGGGCAGAGACAGCAGCAGTGCAGTGGCAGATGTCGTCCTGGAGCATGTAGTGCAGGCAAGTGAGCTCTCAGGGGAACAGCCAGCAATATATATGTGCTGGAGAGGCAGATACTGTCCCTTGTGTCCAAAGTGATAGGTCCAAGTCGTTTGCATCTTCTGAATCTGGCCAATCCATGGAATAGCAGCACCAAAACACGCCCACAGCATCCTTCAAATCTTCAACTTCATGACATACATGATTTTGCAACATTGTTGTGGGTGACCAACTGAATTTCCAGCAACCGACTCTTCCGAAATTCGAAAACGCGTCCGTTGCCAGGCAAGGCCATTGTCAATGGGTGCGCACCGATCGGTCCATTGCGGTACAACGCGTACAGGGGTACAACGCGTACCCGCACACATTGCATGCAATGGGCCGGCCGGGGCACCGATCGGTCCATTGCAGTTCAACGCGTACAGGGTACAACGCTACAGGGTACAACGCGTACCCGCACACATTGAATGCAATGGGCCGGCCGGAGGCACCGATCGGTCCATTGCGGTACAACGCGTACAGGGGTACAACGCGTACCCGCACACATTGAATGCAATGGGCCGGCCGGGGCACCGATCGGTCCATTGCGTGTACAACGCGCACAGGGGTACAACGCGTGCCCGCACACATTGAATGCAATGGGCCGGCCGGGGCACCGATCGGTCCATTGCAGTACAACGCGTACAGGGTACAACGCGTACCCGCACACATTGAATGCAATGGGCCGGCCGGGGGCACCGATCGGTCCATTGCGGTACAACGTGCACAGGGTACAACGCGTACCGCGCACATTGAATGCAATGGGCCGGCCGGGGGCACCGATCGGTCCATTGCAGTACAACGCGTACAGGGGTACAATGCGTACAGGGGTACAACGCGTACCCGCACACATTGAATGCAATGGGCGGCCGGGGCACCGATCGGTCCATTGCAGTACAACGCGTACAGGGGTACAATGCGTACAGGGGTACAACGCGTACTCGCACACATTGAATGCAATGGCCCAGCCGGGGCACCGATCGGTCCATTGCAGTACAACGCGTACAGGGTACAACGCGTACAGGGGTACAACACGTACCTCCACACATTGAATGCAATGGGCCGGCCGGGGCACCGATCGGTCCATTGCAGTACAACGCGTACAGGGGTACAACGCGTACAGGGTACAACGCGTACCCGACACATTGAATGCAATGGGCCGGCCGGGGCACCGATCGGTCCATTGCAGTACAACGCGTACAGGGGTACAACGCGTACCCGCACACATTGAATGCAATGGGCCGGCCGGGGGCACCGATCGGTCCATTGCAGTTCAACGCGTACAGGGGTACAATGCGTACCCGCACACATTGAATGCAATGGGCCGGCCGGGGGCACCGATCGGTCCATTGCAGTACAACGCGTACAGGGGTACAACGCGTACCCGCACACATTGAATGCAATGGGCCGGCCGGGGCACCGATCGGTCCATTGCAGTTCAACGCGTACAGGGTACAACGCGTACAGGGGTACAACGCGTACCCGCACACATTGAATGCAATGGGCCGGCCGGGGGCACCGATCGGTCCATTGCAGTACAACGCATCACTGTACATGTGACTGGCATATGTCAGCATGCCTGTCTCAGATGGACATATGCCAGCCACAGATAGCTCCCAGGGAGTGAGGGGCACACCTACATCACGACAGCCTGTCCAAACTTTATCATAAGGCATGTAAGGCTGCATTTCCTATTGTGTGTATGTTGGTGTACATGTTGTCCTGTGGGTGTCACCTGTGGGCAGCCACCCCCAGGCTGTGCACGTGTTCATGGGGACAGGATCCTGGGTGTTACGTGTACATGACCACTGTGATGTGCAACTGTTCATATCTGTGCATGTGCCATGGTCACATTTCACGGTGGTGTATGTGTATGTCATGTCACATACCCTGTGAGTCCCATGTGGGACGGTATGTTTGAGCCAGGGTGTCCCAGTGGCACAATTGTGATGGTCCTCCACAGTCTTTGTGCATGTAGTGTTTACAATGTCTCTGATTTCATGTGCACAATGGGAGACAGTCTCCACATCCACGTTGTGTGTGCATGGACTTTGATGTTGTGCATGTGTGTGTCACAGACGTCCATGTCTGTCCTGCCGTGGCAAGTGGGACCACTACCTGTGGGGGTCATGGTTGTTTTGCTGTGGTGTATACATGATACTCCATGTAATGCCAGTGTCCATGTGGCAATACAGGGTCCCTGGGAATGTACCTGTCGTTGAGCTGTGGTGCCTGAGGCACATCTGTCCTCACATGTCACTGTGGGGGTGATTGTGACACGGCAGCAGGAGATGGGAACTGTGACACGGCCTCATGATATCCAATGGGCCAACCTGGGACTAATTGATGCCACCTGTTGGACCGTGTTGACAGATGTTGGAAATGTATGTACCATACATGTCCTTACGGAACTGCACACTTCATGTAGTTGTGCCTCATAATGATGTATGTTGGGATATTGAGTGTGTTCAATGCCGCATATGTGGGGTGACTGACAATCTTGCTTACTTCTCCTCTGCACTGCAGGGCTCCTGCTGTCCATCGACCATTCCCAGACCTGGCAACGATGGTGGAACGGGACAGCATCCGACGGTACCGCTTCACCAGGCAGCTGATTGAGGATTTGGCAGTGCAGTTGTCCCCACATTTGCAGCCTGGCCGGCCGTATCCTACAGCGCTGACCCCCAAGGTGAAGGTGATGGCAGCCCTACACTTCTTTGCCACCGGTACCTTCCAACATACTGTGGCGACTGCTGGTGGGATGTCACAGACCATGTTGAGCCATGTGCTCCGCGATGTTTTGGCGGCAATGTTGCTATTCCTGAACCGGTACATCTATTTCCCTAGACTGCGACGACTCACTGACGTGAAGAGTGACTTTTATGCCCTGGGGAGGATGCCGCATGTCATTGGCTCCATTGATGGGACACATGTGGCTTTGGTACCACCACAGGCCCAGGAGCAGGCCTACAGGAACCGCAAGCACTACCACTCGGTCAATGCACTGGTGGTGTGTCTTGCAGACATGACCATCACACACGTGTGTGCCCGTTTCCCTGGTTCAGCACACGATGCCTTTGTGATGAGGAGTAGTCGCATCCCCAGGATGATGGCACAGATGCAGAACCAGCGTGCCTGGCTTGTCGGTGTGTACTGACTTTGTGCCATTGTGTGTGATCTGATCTGTAGTATTCCGCCCACTTTTCCAAGTCAGCTAATGTGCACTTGTCTGTCCGTAGGTGACTCGGGATACCCCAACATGCCGTGGTTGCTGACACCCCTCAGGAACCCTGTGACACCAGCCCAGATGCGCTACAATGAGGCACATGGTCGGACCAGGAGAGTGATTGAGCGGACATTTGGTCTCCTGAAGAGCCGCTTCCGCTGCCTGGACAAGACCGGAGGGTCCCTCCCATATGCCCCTGCGAAAGTGTGCAAGATTATCATCGTCTGCTGCATGCTCCACAACCTGGCAGTGCGGAAGGAGTTGCCTCTCATCCAGGATGACAATGACCAACATCCGCCACCTGTGGAGGATCCTGGCCTGGACCACGATGCCAGTGACGATGATGATGATGATGATGAGGGTGATGTCCGCACACAGCTCATCACCAACTTCTTTAGCTGAATGTGAGTATCCTGAGGTGTCATGTCAATGATGTGAGTTGGCATGATATGTGTAGGTGGTGCTCTGGTGCTGTTGGAGTGTGTCCATGGGCTACTTGACTGGATGTGTGTTGCGATGTGTGCTTACAGGTGGGCTGTACTCCCCAACAGTGTTGACATGCTAACTTGGTTCTGGGTGGGTATCTTGTAACATGTATTGTGCATGAGTTTTGCTGTTCTGTCCTGTACTCCATTGCTTTTGACTGTGTGTCATTTCTGTCCTTCACAGGGTACTTTCAGATTCGTTTGGTCAACTGTGTCCACCGACGACGTGATTGCACTTCCAGGCTGGTAGCTGTTGTGTCCCTACAGGTGATGTGCGCCACACCCATGGACTTCCTTCCGTCTACAGTTGTTGACTGTGTGCCCGCTGCCAGGTGGGATTACCTTGCATCTGTAGTGGTTACGACATGTTGCAACTGTGTAATAAACCTGTGCTTCACTTTGTGATGTGCGTTGTCTGTGGTCACACATTTGACTGCCATTTGCTTACTGCACCTGTGGGCTACTTGACTACAACTGGGAATGGGTGTGGTGTCTGTGCATTGCACCATCTTCCCTGGCAACATCAGTGTAGGCAATGAGTCAGATGGCCTAGGTGTGTATGTGTTGTGTAGCCCTGGTGGTGTGTCTCCCTCATATGTGTCACGTTGCCTTTACTCACATGCCTGTGTTGTACTTGCTGTTGCAGTTCGCATACACAGTGTAATTTTGCAGTTCATCATCCCCATAACAGCACCCACGTTGGAATCACAACAGAGGCAAGTATGGTGTATTAGTGTGTTTATTGTGATACATTTGTGTGAATAGTGCATAGGATGGGTAGTGCTGTACATAAATCTTGCAATCAGAAGTTCCTAGGTGAATTGAAAGTCCTGGTAGACAGAATCCCCAGTATCAGGGCCACAGTTGTCTGACACATTGGTCCAACTTGTACTCCCCATGCAATGTGTGGGAGTAGTGTTGCCGTCAACAGGGTGAACAGTCTGTGCACAAAGGTGAACATCCAGAACAGGTTCAGGCTTCCTGGGAGTTGCGCTTGGCCATCGGCCTCTCACTTGCCCCTCTTCGGACGACCCCTCTTCTTGGGGGGGGCCCTCAAGTACAGGCTGCTGCGGTGCAGGGGACTCTCCGCCAGAGTCTCCCTCCCTGTGGCAGTTGCAGTTTGTTCAGCACCAGATTTTGTTGGCACACAGGGAGGTGTGGACTGGTTGCTGTTCATCTGGCGGAGGCATTGTAAAATGTCCCTGTGCACCGCCGTCATCTCATGCAGTGCATCCCACTTGGACTCCACGCGGGACATGTGTGAGTCCACGCGGGACATGTGTGACTCCACGTGGGACATGTGAGAGTCCAAGCGGGCATGATGGGCAGCCTGCTGCTGTTTCATGTCTCTGAGGAGCCCCACTACCTGGCTGAGGTCTCCGGTGCTGGACTGGTACGCATCAGCTATGCGTACCAGTTGTGGGTCATCATGCACACCAGCAACCTCTGCAAGCAGCGACCTCTGTCTCCCACCCTCCCACCACCCCTGCTGACATGTGCAGTGCGTGCAGTGGCACGCACAGATGACCCTGGTCCACCTTGGGGTTGGTGGTGGTGGTGGTGTCCATGGCCCCAGGTTGGTCCAGGGTCCCTGTGCTGGTGTTGCTCCTTGTTCTGTCCATGTCGGCAGGGATGGTATTTGTGGTGACAGTCGTTGGAGGGGTGGGTGCAGGGGGTGCAGCTGGTGGTCCTGCTGGTGCTGCATGTAGACTTGCACCGGATGTGCCAGGTTGGTCTTCTTCGTCCGAGGAGGGCAGAGGCTGTACGACGCCAGTGAGCTCCGCATCCTCTTGAGCCTGGGACTGGGACTCTTCAGCATCTGCTGCTGTGTCCCCATCATCACCTGTTTTTGGGAGACACACACAATGTATGTTATGTTTCTGCAGGCATCAATGGTTGACACACATGACAGTTGTGACTGTGCCTCTGGGTGCGGGCCTGTACATTGCATTGTCCTAAGTCGTCACAGTCAGGGGTTGATATTGGTGTGGCACATTGTCCTGCATTATTTGGGCATTTCTATGTATTTTTTGGGGTGTGAACATGGTCTGCATTGGTTGTGTTTGGTTGACAGCCGGCCCTCTTTCCCATCCACCCAGCCAGTCAGTTATCCCACCATGGACTGTGCTTGCATTGCAGGGAGTGGAAGTTGTCTCTCAGGATGTCAGTCAGTGGTGTCCTGCTGTTTGTTGGTGCACAGTTGCCAGCAGGGCCTTGTGCTCCCCACAGCAGTAGCCAGTGTCAGCCATCTTGTGAGTCCTTCTCCACTTCCTGTGATGTGAGCATGGTTCAGGGTGGTGTTGATGGGACAGTTGTGGGGGTGACCAATATCAGTGACTACGACTCCCATCATGCTATTGCCTCCACCCCCTTCCCAGCATGCCCATGCTTCCTTCCTTTTGACTCTGCTTCCCTGTGGGGTGGGCTGGCTGTGCTGACAGGATGGCTGGGAGTGTTGTCCTGGCAGTTGTTTGGCTAACAGTCCCAAGAGTGTCCCTGTGCTTCACACAACATAACCCAGGGTGGTGGTTCTTTGTGGGATCTTGTGTTAGGATGGGGGCATTGCATTCTACCAGGTGGGTTCTGTGGAGTTTGTGTTGAGGGGGTGTGAGGGGAGGTGCTTGTGACTATGGTCAGTGCTGCAAGTCCTCCTTCCCACCCAGCCAGCCAGATATCCCACCATGGTACGTGCTTGCATTGCAGGGAGTGGAAGTTGTCTCTCAGGATGTCAGTCAGTGGTGTCCTGCTGTTTGTTGGTGCACAGTTGCCAGCAGGGCCTTGTGCTCCCCACAGCAGTAGCCAGTGTCTGCCATCTTGTGAGTCCTTCTCCACTCCCTGTGATGTGAGCATGGTTCAGGGTGGTGTTGATGGGCCAGTTGTGAGGGTGACCAATATCTGTGACTGCCACTCCCATCATGCTATTGCCTCCACCCCACTTGCCAGCATTCCCATACTTACTTGCTTTTGTGGGGAGTTCAGTATGTGTGGGTGTGTGAGCAATGGCAAGATGGCTGACAGTGGTGTCCTGCTGTTGGTTGGTGTGCAGTTCCCAGCATGCCCTTGTGCTCCCCACGACACAGCAACAGTGTCAGACATCTTTGATGGGCCTTTCCACTCTCTGTGGGATGTGCATGCGTGAGTGTGAGCTTGCTGGGCCATGTGGTGGGGGATGTAGAGCTGTGACTACGACTCCCATCATGCTATTGCCTCCACCCCCTTCCCAGCATGCCCATGCTTCCTTCCTTTTGACTCTGCTTCCCTGTGGGGTGGGCTGGCTGTGCTGACAGGATGGCTGGGAGTGTTGTCCTGGCAGTTGTTTGGCTAAAAGTCCCAAGAGTGTCCCTGTGCTTCACACAACATAACCCAGGGTGGTGGTTCTTTGTGGGATCTTGTGTTAGGATGGGGGGCATTGCATTCTACCAGGTGGGTTCTGTGGAGTTTGTGTTGGGGGGGTGTGAGGGGAGGTGCTTGTGACTATGGTCAGTGCTGCAAGTCCTCCTTCCCACCCACCCAGCCAGCCAGTTATCCCACCATGGACTGTGCTTGCATTGCAGGGAGTGGAAGTTGTCTCTCAGGATGTCAGTCAGTGGTGTCCTGCTGTTTGTTGGTGCACAGTTGCCAGCAGGGCCTTGTGCTCCCCACAGCAGTAGCCAGTGTCAGCCATCTTGTGAGTCCTTCTCCACTCCCTGTGATGTGAGCATGGTTCAGGGTGGTGTTGATGGGACAGTTGTGAGGGTGACCAATATCTGTGACTGCCACTCCCATCATGCTATTGCCTCCACCCCACTTGCCAGCATTCCCATACTTACTTGCTTTTGTGGGGAGTTCAGTATGTGTGGGTGTGTGAGCAATGGCAAGATGGCTGACAGTGGTGTCCTGCTGTTGGTTGGTGTGCAGTTCCCAGCATGCCCTTGTGCTCCCCACGACACAGCAACAGTGTCAGACATCTTTGATGGGCCTTTCCACTCTCTGTGGGATGTGCATGCGTGAGTGTGAGCTTGCTGGGCCATGTGGTGGGGGATGTAGAGCTGTGACTACGACTCCCATCATGCTATTGCCTCCACCCCCTTCCCAGCATGCCCATGCTTCCTTCCTTTTGACTCTGCTTCCCTGTGGGGTGGGCTGGCTGTGCTGACAGGATGGCTGGGAGTGTTGTCCTGGCAGTTGTTTGGCTAAAAGTCCCAAGAGTGTCCCTGTGCTTCACACAACATAACCCAGGGTGGTGGTTCTTTGTGGGATCTTGTGTTAGGATGGGGGGCATTGCATTCTACCAGGTGGGTTCTGTGGAGTTTGTGTTGGGGGGTGTGAGGGGAGGTGCTTGTGACTATGGTCAGTGCTGCAAGTCCTCCTTCCCACCCACCCAGCCAGCCAGTTATCCCACCATGGACTGTGCTTGCATTGCAGGGAGTGGAAGTTGTCTCTCAGGATGTCAGTCAGTGGTGTCCTGCTGTTTGTTGGTGCACAGTTGCCAGCAGGGCCTTGTGCTCCCCACAGCAGTAGCCAGTGTCAGCCATCTTGTGAGTCCTTCTCCACTCCCTGTGATGTGAGCATGGTTCAGGGTGGTGTTGATGGGACAGTTGTGGGGGTGACCAATATCAGTGACTGCCACTCCCATCATGCTATTGCCTCCACCCCACTTGCCAGCATTCCCAAACTTACTTGCTTTTGTGGGGAGTTCAGTATGTGTGGGTGTGTGTGCAATGGCAAGATGGCTGACAGTGGTGTCCTGCTGTTGGTTGGTGTGCAGTTCCCAGCATGCCCTTGTGCTCCCCACGACACAGCAACAGTGTCAGACATCTTTAATGGGCCTTTCCACTCTCTGTGGGATGTGCATGCGTGAGTGTGAGCTTGCTGGGCCATGTGGTGGGGGATGTAGAGCTGTGACTACGACTCCCATCATGCTATTGCCTCCACCCCCTTCCCAGCATGCCCATGCTTCCTTCCTTTTGACTCTGCTTCCCTGTGGGGTGGGCTGGCTGTGCTGACAGGATGGCTGGGAGTCTTGTCCTGGCAGTTGTTTGGCTAAAAGTCCCAAGAGTGTCCCTGTGCTTCACACAACATAACCCAGGGTGGTGGTTCTTTGTGGGATCTTGTGTTAGGATGGGGGCATTGCATTCTACCAGGTGGGTTCTGTGGAGTTTGTGTTGGGGGGTGTGTGAGGGGAGGTGCTTGTGACTATGGTCAGTGCTGCAAGTCCTCCTTCCCACCCAGCCAGACAGATATCCCACCATGGAACGTGCTTGCATTGCAGGGAGTGGAAGTTGTCTCTCAGGATGTCAGTCAGTGGTGTCCTGCTGTTTGTTGGTGCACAGTTGCCAGCAGGGCCTTGTGCTCCCCACAGCAGTAGCCAGTGTCAGCCATCTTGTGAGTCCTTCTCCACTCCCTGTGATGTGAGCATGGTTCAGGGTGGTGTTGATGGGACAGTTGTGGGGGTGACCAATATCAGTGACTGCCACTCCCATCATGCTATTGCCTCCACCCCACTTGCCAGCATTCCCAAACTTACTTGCTTTTGTGGGGAGTTCAGTATGTGTGGGTGTGTGTGCAATGGCAAGATGGCTGACAGTGGTGTCCTGCTGTTGGTTGGTGTGCAGTTCCCAGCATGCCCTTGTGCTCCCCACGACACAGCAACAGTGTCAGACATCTTTGATGGGCCTTTCCACTATCTGTGGGATGTGCATGCGTGAGTGTGAGCTTGCTGGGCCATGTGTTGGGGGATGTAGAGCTGTGACTACGACTCCCATCATGCTATTGCCTCCACCCCCTTCCCAGCATGCCCATGCTTCCTTCCTTTTGACTCTGCTTCCCTGTGGGGTGGGCTGGCTGTGCTGACAGGATGGCTGGGAGTGTTGTCCTGGCAGTTGTTTGGCTAAAAGTCCCAAGAGTGTCCCTGTGCTTCACACAACATAACCCAGGGTGGTGGTTCTTTGTGGGATCTTGTGTTAGGATGGGGGCATTGCATTCTACCAGGTGGGTTCTGTGGAGTTTGTGTTGGGGGGTGTGTGAGGGGAGGTGCTTGTGACTATGGTCAGTGCTGCAAGTCCTCCTTCCCACCCAGCCAGACAGATATCCTACCATGGAACGTGCTTGCATTGCAGGGAGTGGAAGTTGTCTCTCAGGATGTCAGTCAGTGGTGTCCTGCTGTTTGTTGGTGCACAGTTGCCAGCAGGGCCTTGTGCTCCCCACAGCAGTAGCCAGTGTCAGCCATCTTGTGAGTCCTTCTCCACTCCCTGTGATGTGCGCATGGTTCATGGTGGTGTTGATGGGACAGTTGTGGGGGGGCAATATGTGTGACTGCGACTCCCATGATGCTATTGGCTACACTGACTTGGCCAGCATACACAGAATTCCTTCCTTTGAGTGGTCTTCACTGTGTGTTGGTGTTGTTGTGGTGGCTACATGTCTGGATGTGTTTGTTAGTTCTATTTGTGCCACTGCCTAGCTGTAGTTGTAGTTGTGTTTGTACATGTGATGGCACAGTTGGATGTGACTTTTTTGATGGCATGTGTTGTGTTTATCTGACTGACATACACATTTTGGGATGATTCTGTTCTGGTTGCTGTGTAATTGCTATCAGTGCATGGTTTGACTCTCCCCTTGACAGTGATGTGTGTGTGTTTTGTGGCAGTATATTGTGTACATTTGTTGTGTACTCACCAGGCTCTGGGATGTTCTCTAGTCCATATACGCTCACTGGCGGAAGGATGGCCCGCACCTTCTCCTCCTAGGACCTGAGGTATATTGGCTTGGCAGGAGGGCCACTGCCGGTGTATTGGCTGTTGATGTAGTCTTTCTTGAGCAGGTCCCGTACCCTCCTGCGCACGTCATACCACCTGTTCTGGATGTCGCTCTTTGTGCGCCGACATGGTGATTGTGCGTTCACCCTGTTGATGATCCTCTCCCACATCTTGGTTTTCTGGGAGATGGGGGTCTGTTGGACCAGTGTGCCAAACAGCTGTGGCTCTACCCTGAGG
The DNA here is from genome assembly GCA_963921515.1 of Calotriton arnoldi. Taxonomy (NCBI): domain Eukaryota; kingdom Metazoa; phylum Chordata; class Amphibia; order Caudata; family Salamandridae; genus Calotriton; species Calotriton arnoldi. Next base: position 323,948 of record CAWUFW010010967.1, on the reverse strand, counting down.
ATCTCGTCTACCATGACTTCCAATTCACAATCTAGGAACTTGTGATTCTTCTTGGGGGGCATGGTGATGGGTGGTGATGGTGAGTGATGTGTGTGTTGGTGTGCAGGTGAGGGTGTGTGAGTGTGTGTTTTGCTGGGTGTATGTGAGGTAGGTATTTGTTGGTGTGCTGATGGTGTGTGGCTTGTGTGAGGAATGAGCTGTGGGTGTGTGGTTGCTTTCTCTTGGGTGCTGGCAGTGGAATGGCATTTGCAAAGGATCATGGTTGTGATTTGTGTCCTTTATATGGGTGGAGTTGTGGGTGTGTCTTTGTTCTCTGTCCCCACCCCCCAGTATTTATTGGCTTAGTAATTGCTTGTTTGGCCTTTTTTTGTGTGATTTTTCCTTTGTACTGTCTGTGCATGTTGGAAACGTTCTTGTGACCGAGTCGGACCCTGCATTTGTCTCGTACGGTATTCTCCATTTCGTTCACGCTGTGTTTGTGCAGTTTTCTATGCTGCGTACGCGTCGGTCGCGGTGTTTTGTGTTGCTTCGGCTCGGTTTTGTATGCATGTCGGTCGTACGGCTTGTCCTCCGTCCGACTCGCTCGTGGTTTTCGCGCCTTGCATCGTACTTTGCGGTTTGGAGTTCGCGTGTACGTTTCGGTCGGATTTGTTCCGGGTGCGTGTCGGTCGGTTGGATTCGCGTGTTTTTCCGACCGGATTGCTGTTTTCCGTGCGGCTCGGTCGTTCGACTTGGGTTCGGTACGTGTCGGTCGGATTTTGCACGCATTGCATCGTACTTGGCGTGTCGGGTGCCACAGGAACGTGTCGGTCGGTATAATTTCCGGATCCGAGTCGGTCGGTGCTTTTTCCGGCCCGAATCGGAATCGACCCCTGTGTGTCTGCAGGGTGTGTGACTGTCAAGATTGTGCCTTGTTTAATTGAGCATGTATGTGAATTTCTGCAGTTCGTACTCACTGTGCAGTCCTGCCCACCCACACTGATATCGTGTGTGTGTTTTGTCATGCATTGCTGTAGCATGCTTCTTGCATGGCTCCTACTTTTGCTTGATGAGTGTGATGTCAGACTGTGAAGGTAATTATACACATATGTAGGACTGTGCTTTGTAGTGACCAGGCCGTCAGTGTTAATGTGATGATCTGTTGGGCCACGTCAGAGTCTGACAAGCCAAGGCCCACGACCTGTAGTATTTCACTAGGTCCACTGTGGCGGCAACTCATATGCATTGACATCCAATGACACTAGACTACATGGTCATCTCATGACTCTCGTGTACTTCACACACTCTCATCCTCTCTCATTCGTACTTGTCTTCGAAAAATAATTCTACAGAGTCACATATTTGCTTCAAGGCATGTATTTGGACTTACTTCCTCTGTGATGCAGTATAGTGGACACTACTGGCAGCAAAATGCATGTGGAGGATATACTTAGCATGATTACACATACAAAAGGGGGTACAGGTAGATGTGATTAGTTGTTGACTGTGGAATAAAGGCTTCAGAGTTACAACTGCCTTGCCTTTGCTATGCTAAAGTACATTTGCTAATTACTGAAGAGCTCTAGACTTTGACACAGACAGTATTCATTTTACCTACCAGACAGCTTGACATCATAGGCACAGTACATCTCAGTTCCATGGTACAGGATTACTACAATAGTGACTCCGACACACCTGCGTCAGAGGTGACATCAGAGCATGAGCCTACATGCATGCAGCAGCGTCTCACAAGTTGTTGCAATGTGGTGGCTACTGAACATGACACGATAACTAGGGCCATGTTGTGGGGGGTTGCATTTGTTGTCCATGCAAAAGTCCTGGCACGGAAGTACAGACAAAGGTGAGGTGACAGTTCTCACGTAATACAGCAGACAGATAAGTGTGCACTGACAGGTGCATGTGTCCAGGTGCGCAGAATACATATTATAGCATAGTTGTTCGTGCAGTATTGGCCATGTGGTTACTGTACACAAGTCCCATACCTCTGCCTCCCCTGTTCATGCAGAGACACGGGATATGGTGAGGAACAGAGTGCATGTCCCGAAAATGTCAGATGTCATGGCAGAGGAGTTGATGGTAAGGTGTTAGTTGCAGATTGTATGGTATAGTTGTTGTCCAGCTAACTGCCCACTCCGTGCGAAAGCCAAGCATAGGTACGGTGTTGAACATCAATGTTCAATTGGGGGTATTGAGTCGGGGACCCATGAATTGACAAGTTGTCATGTATGCGATACCTTCCAGCAGGGCATCCATCCCATTGATGGTAAACATGGATGACATCCAATGAAGCGGATGGTGGGTAGCAACGTGTTCGTCGTAAGTTGTCCCTTGTAGAAGCCTGATGGGACATGTTGGATGACATTCGATGAAACTGTGATCCAGAAGACGTTGTGTGGAGGCACACTGGTCCGATTGCAGTGTGTCCCCGATTGCTGCCACATACGCCATGCCCCCATACACTGAACAGATCCTGTCGTGGGCGTCCAGGGGTGCAAACAAGTGTACCAAGTCCGCCTTTGGACATGCCGGGTTGGAGAGACATAAATCCACAGGACAGTGGAACGGACACCTCCGACAGTAGAAAACGGGGATGACGCAGCTGAACATTGCAATGCGGTAAGTTACTCGGTAACTTACATTCAGCATAGCCAGATTTGAACAGCCCACTATGTGTAGCAAGCTGTCACTGTACAGCTTGATCTGTCTGGCGTAGTTGAGAAGCACTGGTGCAACAGCCATTTTGCTACAGGGTGATGTGATGGCGTGCTCCGGCTGCCTGAGCAGTCAGCAGAGTGCAACCTCCGACGATGCAGGGAATTCTGAAATGGATGTACGGCGGCAGGACTTGGGGTATAGCTTGGGCGGAGGACACAGGCCCTCATCCCACATGCTTCAATGAATGGTCAAGGCCAGTGGTGTCTGACTCTTTCCAGATTACTTGCATTTGGACCACATGGAGGAGTGGTATAATTGTATTTTGTAGTATTATCTTTCTTTCATGTTAGGCGATATCTGCCAGTGGAAGTTTTACTCTGCATGGCTATGTTTGGCTTCTTGTTGGTACAATGGCTCCATTCTCCTGCATAATTTGTTGCAATGTGATTTCAGAGTAGGAATGGAAGGCCATTCAGTGCTATCTGCTCTCCCGTGTGTGGGCGGGACACTCCGTTGCCGCTGTACATTGAGGCTTCTGTGTGGGTGTAGTGATTGGGAACACCTGTTCTCAGGCAGCAGGGTTTTTCTATTTTGTACATTGCATGGCTTGATATTGCGAGCAAGATGGTATAGGTATTTTTGGATGAGACTAGCGTGCCTTTTGCGGACAATGTCCATATTCTGCGCTGTTATGTAGCAGCCGCCGTGTGCTTCTCCATGTGTGTCCTATTTTGCCGTCTCATTACTCCCCTGTTCGGGACACTTGTGTGACATCAAGTTGACAACTGTGAGTTGTCGGTTGGGGACATGACTGATGCAGGAAGGCCACGTGACATGTGCCTTCAGGGTGGGGCTGGTGTGTGGGGTGTGTAGTTGTGACCCTGTGGTGTTTGTGTGCAGCCCATGCATGGCACTGTCGTTGGCCTCTGTGTTGTGCGCATGTGTGCCTGCGTCATCACCGCTGCGCTGCGGTGCCGTGACGGGGACGTCACTTCCTGGTCCCGGGTAGTGGGTGCCCAGGATGTTGCGAGTTTTTTTATTTTGACAGGTGGGACATGTGTGGGTACAGTGGTGGATGTGTCCTGTCCACACATGGGTGTCTGGGGGGGCCATGTTCAGTTTTTCCGCCCTTGCATTGTGTGCAGTGTTTGCGTGCCCTTGTTGTGTGTCTGCCTACCTGCGTCGTCGTGGCGCGTTCACTCCTAGGTGGTGCATCAGGTAGAGCATGGGGATGGCCTGGAGTGCAGGATTCATCTCTGGGTGGCCGCCTTTTTAGTCTCCGTACTGAACAGTCGGGTTTCCGCCTTGGTATCTCGTGCGGTGTCTCTTTGCCGGTGAGGCTGTTTGGTTGTGGCATCGTAATTTGTACGCCGGGCGGTACGTCATTTCGTCGGACGGTGTGTCTCCATTGGCTCGCGCTGCTACGTAGACGGGCGCACTTTGATGGCGGGCGGCGTCGCAGGCTTACGGGCGGTGTTTGCCTGACTTTTCACATCCTAATTTTGCGGGCGTGTGGGCCGTTGCTGGCGGACGGTAACTAGCGGTTTTTGCCTCCGACAGCACGGCGGTTGTGCTTCCGCCCGACATCGTAATGGGCCCCTAAATATTGAAATTAAAATTTGAAATTAGAAATTTAATTTTATGAGTGTAATGTTTAGTTTTTATTATATAAGGGTGTTAGTGTTTTATAAAATAGTCTATATATTTCAATTATATTGCACATTTTAAAATTTTAGGGGCTCATTACGATGGCGGGCGGAAGCACAACCGCCGTGCTGGCGGATGCAAAAACCACCAGTTACCGCCGGCACGCAGCAGTCCACACGCCCGTCCAATTACGATGCGTAAAGTAGGCCAAACACCGCCGGCAAGCCAGCAACACCGTCCGCCATCAAAGTGCGCCCGTACACGTAGCGGCGCAGCACAACTGACACACACCGTCCGACGAAACACGTCCCGCCCGGCGTATAAATTACGATGCCGCAAACAAACGGCTCCCACGGCTAAGAGACACCGCACGTGAAAGAGAGGCGGTAACACGGACGCAGAGCACGGAAAACGAAGAAGCGGCATCCCGAGCATGAATCCAGCACTGCAGGCCCTTCCCATGCTTCTGCTGATGCACCACCAAGGACGCAACGTACCGCGGAGACGCAGGTAGGCACACACACAACAAGTGCACGCAAACAGCGCACACAGTGCAAGGGCGGAAAAGCGGACAACCCCCACCAGCGCGTGTACACTACACATCCACCATTGCATCCACATATGACACACAGGCCAAATCCTAACATCGCGGAACACATGTGTACACACCACCTGGGACTAGGAACCAACCACCCCGTCACGGCCACAAAGCGCCGATGACGCCGCCACACATGCGCACAACGCAGAGGCCAACCGCAGCGCCATGCATGCGTCGCACACAGACACAGGGACACAACCAAGCAGCACACACATCAGCCCCACCCCGAACGCACATGACACGTGACAGGCCTGCCACAGACATGTCCCCAACGCCCAATTCACGGACAACACCCAACGCCACACAACCGACGCACACATGTCAGTGAAGTCACGCAACAGCAGGACACACCCCAGTGTAACAAACATGGCGAAGCACACAGCGGCGGCAACACCAACTAGGAGAAGCAGGGCCCCTTCGGGAAGAGGAACGCCAGTACCACACTGAAAAACCCATACCACCCTGCACATATGAACAAGACACATGAAACGGAACACCAAAGAGCCCGGGGACCGACAACAGGTGGCCCAAGAATTACATCCACACACAAGGCCCAACGCAGAGCGGAAAGGCAGGCTGCCGCCCACACAAGGGAGAGCAGACAGCACTGAATGACCTTCCATTCCAACACCGAAACCACAGCCCTACGACAGAAGCCGGTGAATACAGCCATTGTCCAAGAATAGACCAACACAGGCATGCCGAGGAGACCGACCACAGGGCAGATAGCGCATATCACAGAAGCACACAACGGACGGGGAAGAAAGAAGAAAACACTCCCCCATGTCGGCCACATGCAAGTTAATTGGAAGGAGTCACACAGCACCGACCTTGAACTGTCTGAGAAGCATGTGGGAAGAGGGCCAGTGTCCTCCAAACAAGCCAACAGAACACAAGTCCTGTCTCCCCACGACTACACAGAGCTCACAGCAACCCCGGAGCGTGCACATTGCAGACTGCACACACAGCCGGAGCACGCCACCTCTACGAACCGCTGCGAAATGGCAACCGCAACACACCTACCCAACTACGCCGAACAGCTCAAGCTGTACAAAACCAACCTGTGCCATACATTGGGATGCGATCTCCTGTCCCTGCTGAACGTAAGTTACCGACTGACTTACCGCATCACATTGTTCAGCTGCGTCATGCCCGTCTTCTACTGTCGGAGGTGTCCCTACCAGCATCCCGTCGAGATATGCCTCTCCAACCCGGCATGTCTGAAGGCGGACCTGCTACCACTACTCCTCCCTCTGGACGCACACGACAGGGCCTGCTCTGCCTATGGGGGCATGGCGTATGTGGCCAACATCGCACGCGCACTGAAATGGAACCACTGTGCCTCCACACGACGGATCATCGAGAACAGCTACATCGAATGTCACCCAGCATGCCCCATCATGGTCCTCCAAGGGACAACCTACGAACAACACCTTGACAGCCACCATCCGCTTCATTGGCTGGCAAACATGTACACCACCAATGACATGGAAGCCCTGCTGGACGGCATCGCATACCTGACAACCTGTAAATACGTCGGACCACAACGCAGGTTCCCCGACTGACCTATGAAGTCCAACCCCGCACCCATGCTCAGCTTCCGCACGGACTGGCCAGTCACCACCACAACAGCCATACCAAACGACCGGCAACTGTAACCACACCATCAACGACATCGCCATGACATCGGATATGACCGGGACATGCACACTGTTCCCCATCACATCCAGGAACACCGCATGCATCGTGGGAGGCAGTGGCATGGGCTCTGTGCATCGCACCCACATGGACGGAACTGCACGAACAACCAGGACACGACATGGATCCAGCGCACATGGACACACACACCGCTCAGTGGACATGAATAGGTCGCCTGGAGTCTGTGGGTGCTGCACCCCTCCCACCCCCGCCCCGGGAATCCCATACCAGGACCTTTGCATGGACGACAAGTGCATACATCAACAACACGACCCCAGTGACTGTGACATGTCCAGTAACCACCACAGTGCAACAACAAGTGGCACGCCGCTGCATGCACGCAAGCACATGCCCTGATGTCATCTCACATGCACGCGTGCATGAGGAACAACCGCAGCAAACCTGTCACATGGAACTGAGATGGACTGTGCCCATGATGCCGAGCGGTCTGGTAGGCTACATGTATACCGTCTGTGTCAAAGTCCGCAGCTCCGCAGCTATACGTAAATGTACATTAGCACAGCCTTGGCCAAGCAGATGTAACCCCACACCCTATCCCATTTGTTATCATGCTCAGTATATCCTCAACATGTATTCCGCTGCCAGTAGTGTCCACTATACTGCATCACAGAGGACAGAAGACTCAATATAATGTTTGAAACCAAAACTGTCTCCGCTGACTCATTTCACAAGTACGAATGAGAGAGGATGAGAGTATGTGAAGTACACGGCAGTCGTGACATGACCATGTAGTCCACTGGTATTGGATGTCAACGCAAATGAGTAGCACTACTGTGGAAGACACACATGTGTCGTGTGAAGTCGTATGGACGCAGTGCTCAGGTGGGTGGGTGCGACGGGTAGATGCGCACATGCCAAGTTGGAGCACGCCGTGTTGGGAGGGCTCATGAACAGTACACCACCGCTTCCCTGGGCATTGTGAGAGGACACCTGTCGGGGGGAGTGAACACGTGTGTGCACAGCAGCCGGGCACACGTACAAAGCAGTACCAGGCGCACCTCAGCCCACCCTCTGTGGACAAGCTGGATCCTGTTGTGCGCCCGCCATGCCCCTTGACAAGGCACACACAGCCCCAGTCGACCAGGTGTAACCCCAATATAGTCAATCCGCACAGGCGATACAGGGCACGGGATGGCAGTGGAGCATGGTGTGTGAGAGGTCTCCTCGCGCTCCTCCTGGTCATATCACGCAGGCAATAGAACCTCAACGTCTAGCATGGCACAAGTCACATGGAAGTGTAGGGGGACGCACCACAGCACGAGCAGCACTGACGTCACGGGAGGTGGCTCGCACCATCCCATCCATTGCCCATCATACCAACCACGCCACATGCCATTGCGACTAAGTGCAAGCGCGTGCGCCACCACCCCGAGCCCTCCCCAGAGAGGCCAAAGAGTGAATGTGTGGGCCATCAGCCACAGACGGACGCGGCATGGCCGCAAGGGCAGCCACAGCCACTGGGTGTCGCAGGTGGCGGATCCGGAAGGCGAAGACTGTGATGCATAGTCCATGCAGGCCGGGTCTCCATTTGGGGCACCACGCAGGTGGACGGCGTCCCGCCACACATCATACCCTGGACCCACACATACACTCCTTGCCCTCTCTGGTGCGAGCTTGGGGCTGCCTGTGCAAGCGCTAGCCTCGCAGGTGAGCATGCATATTGGGGGGCGAGGGGAGGACATGAGGGCTGGGGCGAAGATGACTGTATCACTGTCAGTTAGTACAAGGGATGACCCAGATGTGGAAAGGAAGAGACGTGTCCCGTGTGTACTGCAACTAGTCGCCAATCCGACTACCCCCCATGTCCGGAATGTAAGCCCGCACCTAGGCCCGCCCATCCGCCACATCGAACATACCACCAGCACGACAACCTTCCCATTCGAAACACTGACTGGGGGTGGCGACCAGTGAACAATCATGTGTAGCCTACCCACGCGTACATGTGGGCCCTCCATGATCCATGTCACCTGCGGCAAAGACATGACATGCGCAATGAGGGAAGTGAGGAGAGCTGTCCGCCCCACGCGCAGAAGGTGCATCAGCTCCACAGACCCAGCAGCGAGTCCAGCAGGGGTCACATGTGCAGGGGCAGCTGTGCCTGGTGTGAAGGCACATGCATATAGACAGCACATCGACCAATGTGTAGTCTGCCCACATCCACAGTCCATCATCATGCGGACATAGGAATTGAACACAGGGCAACACATCTTAGTTGGTGCACCCACCGTGACCAACAATGCGCAATCATCGACGTACCCGCCCTGTGCATGGCCCCCCACCCAACGGAGGCACATCCAGTGCCACCATCCCACACACACAAGCCTTCCACGGAACATGCTGTGTCCAATGGTCAGTACAGAGTCAGCGCCCATCTGGTGGATCCTGAACAGGAGACACATGCACACACATGCCAGCTCCCACTATGTACGTCTGCCACCTGGCACGTGCAATGTAACCTCTCACCTGTGACGTGTGACTGCAAGCACACAGCCGTCTTGGCATGGGGCTGTCAATGTGGACACCAGTCAATGTTTCGGGAGCTGTGATCCGTACAGTGCTGTACATAGGGTGCAGTGCTGACACCTACTACTGTCTCATATCCCCTCGTGCCACAGGTCCCACTTGTATTGGCCGCTCAGCCCGTGCCCACATCGTCGTCGTCGTGTGCCATACTCATCCAGCCTCGGAAGCAGTTCCATGCTCAGCAGACACTCATGTTGCCGTGGCGTTGCCGCTTGACGAATATGCAGTCAGTCCCCATCAGCACGCCCCGCAAGTCATTGGGGCCTAGATCCCCATGTGCATGCACATGGCAGTGGTATGTCTCACTTGCCATTGCCATTGTTGGGAGACCTGTGTAAGTGTATTGTGGCCGTGCCGTCCCAGCTTGACAGCTGGGCTGTGGCTCATGTGCTTGCTCAGTCATGTCAGTGATGTGTATGCGAAATTGCTATGTGTCGTGTTGCTTTGACATGTGTCCTCTGCCATTTTCCCCAGGCGGAGACCGAACATTGACCGCCCATACCAATTGCTGGCGGACATGGACGATACAGAGGTGATCAGGAAGTTTCGGCTGGACAGGCCAAGCCTGCATCGACTGTGTGCCATGTTAGAGCCCCATCTCCGTCCCCGCAGGGTGTATCCGACTGCTGTCACCCCCACGGCTAAGGTGATGGCCGCCATGCATTTCTTCGCCACTGGGTCATTCCAGCACACAGTGGGCAGTGGAGGAGGGATGTCCCAGCCCATGTTCAGCAAGGTGCTGAGGGATGTACTGGCAGCCATGATGCTGTACCGGAACAGGTACATCCGCTTCCCCAGGGCTCGTGAATTGGCGGCAGTGAAGGGTGCATTCTATGCCCTTGGCAGAATCCCACACGTCGTGGGAGCCATTGACTGCACACATGTTGGCCTTGTTCCACCACAGGCCACTGAGCACCTGTACCGCAACAGGAAGCACACGCACTCCCTGAATGTGCAAGTGGTGTGCCTTGCGGACATGGTGATCACCCACGTGTGTGCCAAGTTTCCAGGCTCGGCACATGACGCACACATAATGCGCAACAGCATCTTGCCACGACTGATGGCCAATCTGCAACAGGATCGTGGCTGTATTGTCGGTGAGTATGTGGAGTGGTGTAGCGTGCTGGTTGTGCGATGCTGTCCCCTGTCCAGTTGGAATAGCAACGGTTCTCTGTGTCCCTCACACCCAGGTGACTCTGCGTATCCGAATGGGGCATGGCTGCTCAGTCCATTGAGGAATCCTCGCACCCCAGCAGACGATCGATACAATGAGGCACATGGGAGGACCAGACGTGTGGTCGAGCGTACCTTTGGCCTCCTCAAGTCCAGGTTCAGGTGCCTGGACCGCACCGGGGGTGCACTGGCGTACTCCCCACAGAAGGTGTGCCAGATAGTGGTGGCGTGCTGCATGCTGCACAATCTGGCCATTCGGAAGCAGATCCCCCTCATTGTGGATGACGGAGATCAACCAGGGCCCCAGCCCGCAGACCAGGACAGCTCGAGTGAGGTGGACAGCGGAGAGGAGGAAGCTGGGAATGTGCGCCAGCAGCTCATCGCCCGCTACTTCACTTGACGGTGAGTGTCCATGTACGACGGATGATGTGTCTGTATCTGTGCAGGTGTGTGTGTGCTGTGTCAGGGTGGCCGTATGTTCACTGCGTGCAGTGTGTCAACGCTCCATGGCCAGGGTAGTATGCCACTGTTGGTGACTGTGGCATTGTGCCCTATTGCTCTGTGCGATGTGTGTACATTGCTTGTAGTTGTTGACATGTACTGTGTGATGGGTGTGTGACACACTCATTGAATGTGCTCCTGTTCTGTCTCCCACCCCTAGGTCCCTACAGGCCCTCCGGATTCCATTGCCATGCCACGCATCAGGTGCCTTTCCGCCCAAGGTGGCCGTTGTATTCCGTACAAATAAAACACAGGGCACAAACAGCAGTTAGTGAAAAAGGTGCATTTATTACAAACTGTGACATGTGATTGTGTGTAAGGTGATGACAAAAGTGGTGCGTGCAGTGACAATGAGCTGTCGGTCATGGCTGCGTGAAGCGCAGGGTGTACCCACTGGTTCTATGTCCATAGTCCAACACACACATGCCATCCAGCTGGCTGTGTGGAGTGGGATCGTAGAGCAAGTCAATGCAGTGGCTGGTCAAGGAAGGCTGGCGGAAGGCTGGCTGGCTGCCTCACTTGCGACTGGAGCGTGCGAAGTCCTCCCGGGAGACCTGTTTCCTCTTCGGACGGCCCCTTCCACGTTTGGGAGGGGGTGTGTGGTGGCGACCTGCTGGTGGTGGGTGAGGTGTGCTCACTGGCTGTGGACGCAGGGGAAGTGGACACTGCTGGCCGACCCTGCGCCCTAGCAGGTGGTGGCGGAGGTGGTGTTGCTGGCCTTGCCTGTGACCCCACCGCCACCACCAGCTGGCCCATGAGGTCCACGAGTTGGTCCATACGGGACACGAATTGGCCCATATGGGCGTCCATGGACCTCAGCACCCCCAGCACCTCCCGCGTGTCTGTAGCAGACCTGACCCATTGTTCTTGGGCCTCCTCATAGGCCCCAAGGACTCTGGCCATTTGAGGCAGGGCATGGCTCCCAGGGGAGGCTGGCGTTTCCCTGACCCTGCTCCTCCTACCAGTCCTGCTGCCACCGGCCTGCCCACTAGCCACATTGCACACCACGGTCCTCGCTGTGGCTCCCAGGGTGGATCCAGTCGGCCGGGCCACCACCTGCGCTGGGGCTGGTGCCAGCGAAGACGTGGTGGTGGTGGTGGCGGTGGTGGTCGGTGCGGCGATGGTGGCGGTTGCGGCAGTGGTAGTGGCCGCAATGACCGTGGGTGTGGCCGCAATGACCGTGGGTGTGGCCGCAACGACAGTGGCAGCAGGGGGCTGGGAATGTTCAGCAGCCCTGGATGATGGGTTGGTGGGTAGGAGGGGTCCTGGGGAGCGGCTGGGCCCTGCCACACCAGATGTGCCTGCTTGGTGGTCCGTGTCCGAAGAGGAGGACAGATCCTCCAGATCCGTGTGTCCTCGTTGGGGGCTTGTGGGCTGGCTGTGCTGGCTGCTGTCTCCATCCCCAGCATCCGGCAGTTCGTCACCTGTGGAGAGAATGAGATTTGTTATTGTGTTGCACCTGGCGAAGTATGTATTTGTCGTCTGACATTGGCAGTTCGTGCACTCTCGTACATGGGTTTCCCGGAGGCGAGTGTGTGGCTGTGGCATCTGTAGTTGTGTGTGCTAGGCAATGGGACTGTGTGCTGTGCACATGTGGCATGGGACGGATTGGCCATGCCGATGGGTGTGTTGCTGTGCCCCTACTCATTGTGACTCTGGTGTATGCGGGCTCCTGGCCCATCCTGGGTCTGGTTTGTACTTTGCTTTTGGGGTTCATATGGAACGCTTAGGAACGCATATGGCAACATGGGGGCCATGCCCCAGATTCACATTTGGGAGGGAAGATGCTTTTGGGGTTCAAATGGAACGCTTAGGAACGCATATGGCAACATGGGGGCCATGCCCCAGATTCACATTTGGGAGGGAAGATGCTTTTGGGGTTCAAATGGAACGCTTAGGAACGCATATGGCAACATGGGGGCCATGCCCCAGATTCACATTTGGGAGGGAAGATGCTTTTGGGGTTCAAATGGAACGCTTAGGAACGCATATGGCAACATGGGGGCCATGCCCCAGATTCACATTTGGGAGGGAAGATGCTTTTGGGGTTCAAATGGAACGCTTAGGAACGCATATGGCAACATGGGGGCCATGCCCCAGATTCACATTTGGGAGGGAAGATGCTTTTGGGGTACATGCTGTAAGCCATGGGTGCCGAACGTGACATGTGTTGTGGCAGCATGACAGTGCATGGTCTGAGGTGTGTGCATGCCTGACTTGGCCTGCATATTTGCTGTCTGTTGTGATTACTGGACATGGCATTGGACGCATCGTTATGAGTGAGTGTTGGTTGTGTGCCAGCCAACGTATTGCAGTTGTCCCATCTCCTTGGTGTGCGTGCTGCCCTGTGCCATGTGCATCACTGCAGTGCTCGGGGGGGTGTCCCATGTTGTGTGTTGTTGCTCACAGTGTGTTGTGCGCTTAATTGACTTCTGGCACATGGTTGGTCATGGGCATGTGTCTTAGCGTGACTGCTGTATGTGTGGCAGCTGTGCGGATGACATGCCTTTCATGGGACTGGGGCTGACGGATGGGATGGATGGTATGTTGTATGTGCATGGTGTGTCTGTGTGTTTGATGGGTTCAGTGGTGTTCGTGTGCATTTCTGTTGTTCCGCTCTGTTGCGTCTAGTGTTGTTTGTCTTACATAGGCGTAGTTGTGGGGTGTATGGTTGACAGGCAGTAGGGGCTACATGAACTGGACTTCAATGGTGTTTCGGTTGTGTGTGATGGGTTGCACAGTGGCTGCCGTGTGGGACTATATTCAGTGTGGCTTGTGCATGCAGACGTGGCTCCTTGGGTGTTGCTATGTCTGTGATGGGTCATGTGGGGTGTGAGTCTGTTGTTCATGTCCGTGTGCACATTGTTCACTTGTTCGTGACGGTGGGCGGTGCTGCGTGTTCGTCTGCTACGTGACATGTCCCATGTGTTGGTCGTGTTACGGTCCTATGCCTCCAGTAATCCGGCCCTGTCCAGTTTCCCACCTGCAAGTTGTTCGTGCGTGCACTGTACTGGATGCCACATGGCTCTAAGCGGGGGTGCTCCATGTTGCAGGTCTGTGGGGGTGGGAGGGTGTTGTGGGTCGTGGGGGTGGCTGGATACCCACTGACACCGATTGCTGTGGACCGTGATGTCTGCCTTTCGGCTGTCGTTGTGCACTGCGGTGGCTGACATGTGGGTGTGGGGTGTGGGGGATGCTCCTCCTTGCTGTGCTGTGGGACTGGGGCCTGGTGTGTGTTGTACTTGGGCTGTCCACCGTCCCACCCACTGCACTTTGTGTTCCTGCCACTTACCTGTTACTTGTCGGTTGGTGCAGCTGTGGCAGACACATGGGTGTGGTGGGTGCTCGTTGTGGCGCTTCTGGCATATTTGGGGACCTGTTGGTGGTTACGTGGCTGGCTGAGTGTACACATGTCCCCACGCATCTTGCAGTTGTTCTGTTTGGGCTGTGTGTGGTGGTGTCTGTTGCATGTGTGTGTGATGTGTTGTGTATTGTGTGCTGGACATGGGGGTGTTTGTCCCTGGGAGCTGTGGCATGGTGGTAGTGCATGTGAGTACATAGCGGTGTGCTGGTATACATTAGTTTGTACTTACCAGCCTCCACTCCCCTGCTAATCCGGCGAGGATCTCCGGATGGATTACGACTCGCACCTTCTCCTCCCACGCTTTGAAGGTCTTAAAGAGCGCGGGATTCCCTCCGCCAGTGACGGCAGCCAGCTCTCTGTTTTTGCCCTCCTTCTTCTTGACCAGGCTCTTGACGTCATTCCACCGTTTGTTTATTTCTCCTCTGTTCCTGGGCAGGGTCCCGACTGCATTGACCTGGTCTACGATCCGGTTCCACATTCTGTTTCTGGTGGCTAGTGGTGTGTGCTGGACCATGTTCCCATAGATTTGTGGGTGCACCTTGATGATCTCGTCGACCATGACCGTCAGCTCCATGGGCGTGAACTTGGGCATTCTATGTGGTGCCATGGTGTTTGTGGTGCTGGTGCGGTGTGTGTTGTGTAATGTGCAGGGGGTTTGTGGTGCCGGTGTTTGGTGATGGTGGTGGTTGTGATGTGTGCGTTTCTGTGGTGTGCTGCTGTCCTTGCTGTGTCACTGTGTCCTCTCCTCTCCTCTCTGGTTTGCAATGTGGCAAGGGGTTGTGGTCTGTGGGAGTGCTGCTTTTGTACTCACCTATGTGGGTGTGTCCTCATGGTCTGTTGTTTTCAGGTGTGTTGTGTCTGGGGTTCTGGCCTTTGTATTTTTTGTTTGTCCGGGGGGTGTTTTCGGGATGTGTACTGTGCTTGTGTATTTGTGCGTGCCTTGCTGTGTGGAGTTATTGGCCATGTTGTGTGCTATTGGTTTTGTGAGCGGATGGTTTCTGTGCAGGGACGTGGGCGCCATGGTTTCTGCCGTGTCGATTGGCATCGGCGTTGTTTGCGCTGGCGGGCGGTTTATTTGTGGTTTTCCCGCGCTCATGGCGGTGCGATCGTAATTTCACGTGCGGTGTGTCGGCCGTGAGGGCGGGCGGTTTTGTGTTGTCGGGCGTGTTTCCGTCCGTGGCGGGCGGTTTGACTCCGACTCGGACGATGGCGGGCGGTATTTAGTGTGGTTTTTCCGCCGATGGCGGTTTTCGGTTTGTGTTATCGTAATGGCGTGGTCGGTGTTCAGACGGTGTATGCGGGCGGTATTTTGCCGATTCCATGCCTGGCGGATTTATTTACGCCGGGTATCGTAATGGGCCCCTTAATTTAGGAAAAAAAATTAAATTTACAAATTGTATTTTTATGAGTGTAATGTTTAGTTTATATTGTATAAGGGTGTTAGTGTTTTATAAAATAGTCTATATATTATAATTATATTGCAAAATTTAAATATTTAATTTAGGAAACACCTTTTGAAAATAGAAAATTTTATTTGGGGGAGTAAATTGATAATGTTTAGTGTCCATCACCTACTGTTATTTAGTTTATATTGGAGTGGGAATAGTTAATTAATTATGTTTAGTGTCCAGCACCTACCCTAATTTATTTTAGACTGGAGTGGGAATAGTAAATTAATTATGTTTAGTGTCCAGCACCTACCTCAATTTATTTTAGACTGGAGTGGGAATAGTAAATTAATTATGTTTAGTGTCCAGCACCTACCTCAATTTATTTTACATTGGAGTGGGAATAGTAATTTAATTATGTTTAGTGTCCAGCACTTACCTCAATTAATTTTACATTGTAGTGGGATTAGTTAATTAATTATGTTTAGTGTCCAGCACCTACCTCAATTTATTTTAGACTGGAGTGGGAATAGTACATTAATTATGTTTAATGTCCATCACCTACCCCAATGTATTTTAAACTGTAGTGGGAATAGTAAATTAATTATGTTTAGTGCACAGCACCTACCTCAATTTATTTTCGACTGGAGTGGGAATAGTAAATTAATTATGTTTAGTGTCCAGCACCTACCCCAATTAATTTTAGACTGGAGTGGGAATAGTTAATTAATTATGTTTAGTGTCCAGCACCTACCTCAATTTATTTTAGACTGGAGTGGGAATAGTAAATTAATTATGTTTAGTGTCCAGCACCTACCCTAATTTATTTTAGACTGGAGTGGGAATAGTAAATTAATTATGTTTAGTGTCCAGCACCTACCCCAATTTATTTTAGACTGGAGTGGGAATAGAAAATTAATTATGTTTAGTGTCCAGCACCTACCCCAATTTATTTTAGACTGGAGTGGGAATAGTAAATTAATTATGTTTAGTGTCCATCACCTACCCCAATTTATTTTAGACTGTAGTGGGAATAGTAAATTAATTATGTTTAGTGTCCAGCACCTACCTCAATTTATTTTAGACTGGAGTGGGAATAGTAAATTAATTATGTTTAGTGTCCAGCACCTACCCCAATTTATTTTAGACTGGAGTGGGAATAGTAAATTAATTATGTTTAGTGTCCAGCACCTACCCCAATTTATTTTATACTGGAGTGGGAATCGTAAATTAATTATGTTTAGTGTCCAGCACCTACCACAATTTATTTTATATTGTAGTGGGAATAGTAAATTAAATATGTTTAGTGTACATCACCTATATTTATTTATTGTAGACTGGAGTGGTAATAGTTTATTAATTAAGTATAGTGTAGGACATAAATAAAGTTTAAGTATAAATTATAATATGTTTATTAATATAGTTAAATTTATTAATGGAAAATAAAATATAAGATAGTTTTGTATTTTAAAAATTGTAAATAGTAGCTAATAAATTGAAAATATTTATTTATTATAATATTTGTGAGAAATAAAGTGTACTTTGTATATTTAAAACATAATTAATATAAGAAAAAGAAAAATAATTAGAACACCACAACATTTTTATTGTAGAAGTTATAATATAGTTTTTATTTGTTAATTTGAGTAGGATAAAGCAGTAAAATATTTTATAATATTATAATTAAATAGAAACATATTTGTGCATATATTTCAGAAAATATGTTATGTACATTTACAATAGTTTGTACATTTTTTAATACAGATTAATTATTCACAAAACATTATAATTTTTGGGTACAAATTATATTTTATGCAATAATAGGTATTGGGTATATTTATACAAACAAAGTGTAAACAGTTTTTATATAATATAAATGGTAACATTTTTATATTTTGTTACATACATATGAGAATTTTTAATTAATAATATTAATATTAATAATATTAATATTTTTTTTTTAAATTAATACAATTTTTAAACAAACATTTATTTTTATAATACATGAAAAACATTTATAACAATTTTCTATACATTGTTTTTTCACACTTATTATTTTATGCAATTATAACAATAAATATTATATATATTATAATATTTATTTTTATAATTTTACAATTCTGGAAAATAATGTAACAATTTTTAATAAAATAAATGATATTTGTAGTATTTTAGTTAAATAGTTGTATAATTTTTATATGTTAAATAACATTTTACTACATTAAGGGGTCGATTCCGATCTGGGTCGGAAAGCCCTCCCGACCGAGCCGGATTCGGAGTGTTTTCTGACCGAGCCGTACCCCTGGAGTCTGACCGAGCGAGTACGATGCTGCCGCATGCTGATGGACTCGGCTTGGTCGGATTCCCATTGAAGTCAATGGGAGCCGGTCGTACGACGCGTGCATGGCCTCGCATCAGCTGAATAGGTACGTCTCGCAAAAGGGCGCCCCCTGCAGTGGGTACACGTTGGTGCCATCCGCACCGTACATGCATGTGAAGGGGGGACCCTTGGGTCCCCCCCTGTGTTCGACTCGTTAGGCTATGGGTGAAGGGGGTCCGGCACGGACCCCCGAAGTCCGCTTCCCGGAGCTTTTTCGTCCCGGAGACTCCAACTCGATCCGGCTGTCCGAATCGTGCATTGTACTGGCTCGGTCGGAAATCGACTCCATTGCGCGGTACGGTTCGTCTGTGACCAAGTCGTACGGAGCGGTTCGGACCCGGAAACGAGTCGGTCGGCGATTTCGCGTTCATTCGCATCGTACTTGGGCGTCCGGACATCTGTACGACTCGGTCGGAAACAAAGCCTCCGACTCGGATCCGGTAAAGCCGAATCCGATTCGGAGGCCTTCCGTTCGAGATCGGAATCGACCCCTAAATGTGTTAAATTCTCTATGGTTAAACTTTGTATTTGTTTTTGGGCCTTGTATTTTGTAACCGCTTAATGTTGATTTGGTTGAAGAGAAGCTCGTTAAAGGTAAGGTTTGTTTTCTTTGTTTTAAATAAGTTTTAAATGTATTTTGAACCTAGTTAGATAGGGGCCGATTCCGATTCGGGCCGGAAATCTCTCCGACCGAGCTGGACCCGGAGAGATTTCCGACCGAATTGGACCCGTGCAGCCCGACCGAACGAGTACGATGCGTCCGTATGCTATCGTACTCGAGTCGGTCGGACTCCCATTGAAGTCAATGGGAGCCGGTCGTACAAGGCGTACGCGGGCTCCCATTGCCTCAATGGGTGCGAGGCGAACAAGGGCGCCCCCTACAGCAGGTACGCGGCGAAGCGACTCGCGCCGTACACGCACAGGTAGGGGGGACCCATGGGTCCCCCTGTGTGCGACTCGCGCGGCTACGCGTACAGGGGGGTCCGACACGGACCCCCGAAGTACGGCTCCGACTGCTCTTTCGAGCCGGACGGCACGTGTCGGTCGGACTGCTCGCGGTGCGCATCGTACTTACCCGGCCGGGAACGTCTCCATTGCGCGGTGCGAGTCGTGTCCGAGCGAGTCGGTCGGTGCGGTTAGACCCGGGAACGAGTCGGTCGGAGCGGTTGGGACGCCTCGAACGAGTCGGTCGGCGAGTCGCATCGTACTCGCTCGTCCGGACGCACGTACGAATCGGTCGGGAAATAGGGCTCTGAATCGGATCCGGTTATGCCGAATCCGATTCGGAGCCCTACCGGCCGAGATCGGAATCGGCCCCATAGTGTTTAGTGTGTTTAGATATTTATTAGCAATATTCGGAACTGTAATATGTTATAGTTACGTGTCGTGTTTTTCCGTAGTTTTAACGTTATGGAGGCCTGTTTAGAGAGTTAGAAATACGGTGTTTAATGTGTCTTTTTTTCAAAATTAAAGTCAGTAGTAATGTTAGTAAGTTTATGTGTTGTTTTATGTGGGTGGGAGTGTATGTGCTTTTGTTTTGAAAGTTTGTATTTTCAGAAGTTACCGGTGTCGGAAGGAGTATTCATTTTTTGCTACAGTTGTATTTTTCCATTTTTTGGGGGGAAACTTTTGTGGATTATTTTATCCTTATTTAATTGGATTGTATCAGAAGAAAATGGATTTTACAGCAATTGGAAGAAACTTGGTAAGTTTATTAATTATTTTTTATTGTGAGAGGGAAATACATTTCTTTATTATTGTTGTTGTGTTTTATTTTATTAAAAATATCATTAATGTGTGTTAATATATTTTATTTCAAAATAAAAAATATGTTACACACAGTAATTATATTTGTGATAAAATTAATACATTTTTGTTGTATGCTATGTTTAAAAGATGAGTATTTTGTATTTTATTTGTATTGATCTTTTAAAGTAGAGTTTTTGCTATCATGTTTAGATACTCCAGGCCTTTTGTACTAGGGTACAGTTTTACTTGTTGTTCTAGGTATTTGTGCATTTGTTTAGTCTGTTTTGATGTTTTTGGTGTTAGTTGAGTTACAGATTGTTCCATTCGGAACTCTTGATAACTCTATTCTTTTTGTAGGCATGATATACATTTTTCTAGTGTTGGTTTGACTCTACCTGTTGCTTGAAGGAAGGCGTTATGCCATCCTTCTACTGCGTTATTAGTTTTGGCTTCCCCATTTAATGTGCTTCTGTTTACGTTCCACCAGGGAATTAGAAATTTAGGGTTTCTTCTGTGGCCAGATCTATGTAATCTGCCGACCCATGTGTCCTCAAAATAGTCCAATAGTGGACTTAGTTTTTGTTCATGTTGCTTGTAAAAGGTGCTGTCTATTAATATATTGTAATGTTCTGCGACATCTGTGTCAGGCACATAAGCTAGTGCTGTTAATTTTTTTATTTGAAATGCAAAAGAAGAATTAGTTGCATATTCAATGCTAAGGGGCCGATTCCGATCTGGGTCGGAAAGCTCTCCTGTAGTGTAGCTCCTATTTCCCTAATAGGCTCTGCGCATTGGAATAATATATCCTATAGGTTTGACATAGGACTAAGGTCAGTATGTCCCTATCGAGTATATTAAACTTAATTACTTGTGCCAGCTAGCTCAGAGGCCACTAGAAACTCCTTGACAACAAGAAGGGAGTAGTTTCTGGCAGCCGCAAAACATGACCACTGTGTTTCCCTTTAGAATCAGAACGTGTCCCAGAGTTGTGGAAACAATAGATAACTATTTCACTCAGCTCAGTCGTGCATGCTTAGTTTTCTCCAAGTTACACAGAAAGAGAAATAGACGGGCGTTTCAATAAAGGATTTATTGAACAGTCTTGTTTCTGGTGTAAGTAAAATGTGCTGTTACGATCACAAGACAGTATGTGAGATAAATAATGTACAGTGTGAGCAGTAGAAATAAATAATACTGCGAGAGCATTATCTTTTAGTACATATGCTGTTACATAAATAACACAGACTAAAAATGCGAGTACTCATACGATGCGTTTCTAATCTAGTTCTACTCCAATGTACCTAACCTAACCTAGGTGTAGGACGAGATATGAAGTAGGTGAAGTATTCCTTACTATGGTATACTAAGAGTACGCTAATCCCCAGTATGCCTAGTATGCCAAGAGTCCCTCTAGGTTCTAGTCTGCTCCATACCTGAAGAATGAGAGAGGTAGGAATCTCTTTGCCAGACTCGAACTCCAACACCCCGCAAGGGAAGTTAGATCACTGGAAGCTGGACTCTCTGCATGCAGGGATGACAGCGTCTTCTCAGTGCGTCAGGCCGGGAAACGGGCTCCTCTGAAGTCGAGGTCTCCTCTGGTTTACAGGGGCTAGGGAAGGTATATTTATACCTGAGAATTACCTCAGAATGTTAGCATTGACGTGAGTCGGACAGCGGAAGACGTCATGAATGAACCCTAAGGAATAATGGTTCATGCATAATATATGAGTCCTTGAAGAAATCAATAGTCCTGGACTAGGGAAAGTCCCGCAGCCTAAGGGTCTGTTCTTCAAGAACTCGTTGTGACGTTAGGGTGGACGGATGTCGGAGACCATGCCTGTATTTGGAGTGCACGGTTAATGCCTAAATAAGGGCTGGGATTTTATGCCTATATAAGGGCAGGGCGAATTATGCCTCTATAAGGACATGATACTGGAAAGCCCGTTTATGGACACCCTAAGAGGAATACAACACCCACTCCACTTTCGTGTGTACGATAATACTAAAATGCTAAACATTTAAAATGCTAAACATTAAAATGGAGTACCGCATATTTCTAAAATATTTCATAAAACCATTTAAAAAGGCATTTAAAAAACCAATTAGAATGCAAAAGGTACTGTACATATTAAGCATAGCCTTTCACTCCAGGCATATAAAAATAAAATGCAACATGAATGAAAAGAAGCAGTAATATTTACATGTGACAGAAAACGATCGATAAGTTGTTCAAAAGTCACGAAAATAAATGAACTGGTTTAGACACACAAGATGACTAAGTGTCCGTGGAAGTACCTTTAAGTCTGTATTATAAGGCTAGTTCTACTTTAAGCAGATTGTAGTGCCATTTTCGTTCGAAAAATGGGAAAAAGTTCAATTTTGGTAGAGTTCCAAGTTGTTTTGAAAAATGAAGGCCAAATTGTTACTGCATCTTTGGAACACAGTACGCTGAATCAGAGTCAGTTTACGGGTCTGGTGTAAACATGAGATCATCTATTTCTATAGACAAAACATCGTCCACTGTAGTTGGTGTCAGTTGGAACACCTCGTGTAGCAGATTAATTGCACAGAGATGTGAAGCTTCGCTTCCAGCATAGGGTGCCGCAGCAAAGTTCGCGTCCGTTGTTACCTGTGCACCTGTAGATCTTTCTCGTACCTCAGCAGCAGCCGGAAGCGTCTGTGAGATCTCAATGAATGCTGACATCAGGATCGGTAGCCGCTGGGGACAACACAGAGCATGGGCCGTTATCGGGACCAGCAGAGTATCGACATCCATTGGCGTAGCTGATGGAAAAGTTAGACAGGTGTCCAACACGCATTCTTCACCGCATAGCAGGCATCGTAGAACAGGTAAGATGCAATCTTGCCCGATTGGTCTGAATGACAGGAACCAAGTTGTATTAAGGTCCCGTAGATGAGTCATGCCCAATAGCTGTACTATTCGCTCACGGCACTTTCATTCAAGGAGAGCTTTCTCCATTTCGCTCGGAGTGATGTCTGCGAATAGGCTGGCCATAGCGCAATAGCAGGAAGAGAAATAGAATTCCGGCAACAAGTGCTAGAATTAATGGTATGCCACCAAACACTGAATGTGCAAAGTTCGGGATGATTCCGAGTATTGCCTGGAAAGGTGCTAACAGACCGGAGCAGATGCTCTTAAATACATGTATAATGCCAGTTGTATCAGACATGTTGAAGATACGTGATATCATTTCTACGAAATGTATAGGGCAGTTTGTACGTATTAAAGTCTGTATCTCAGCCGAAGTCCTTGCTACTTGTAGATCATAGGTTTCTTTGGCCGAGGTCAAAGGCACTGTTTGCTGTAAAAGCATGGCTTTCATTCTGCTCAAAGTATCAAATCTTATAAAAGAGACGTTCAGCGAAGGCCATAGAGGCGACTCCTGACTGTGTCTATTGGGGGAAACAATACTTGCATACAGCAAGTGACCCTGGAGTTGACCGTTACTAGATATGGGATGCCTGGCAACATTCCGCAGCAACTCTGATCATTCAACATGAGGTAACTCCCATTCGAAAGTTGTCCAAACGTTGGATTAATCACAGCAGCTGGTGTACCCTGCTGATGGCAAGACAAATTTGCCACAGAACCATTACAAGCCCCGTGTAAAGAAATGTCCTGACATATAAGTGAACCGCTTAGTGCACGTTTACAGTTTGTACCGCTCAAAAACACTTCACGATCCCCACTCCAACATCTATATGTATACGGTAAATCCCAAGATGTCTTAATGTATTCCTTACCCAACCTTTCATATTTGCCTGCTTGCATTTATCTGAGGCAATACTGAAACTGAAAAGTACTCACAGGTAATGTTATTTTGCCATCAATTAGCCATTCTGTAGCTGGTTTTTCTGCCACTGTGAATGGTAACTTTTCCAGTTTTTCAATGCTCAGCACTGTATACCTTGCTCCTCTTTGTGCCAGTTCGATCTGTTTATCAGTTAGATTGTATTCTGCAAACAGAGCCGTTGTGTTGATGAAACGTCAAGGCACATAGCCCGCTCGCAAAGATTGCAGCGTCCAGCTTAATAACATAATAGAACGTAATTGAGACTGGCCTTGCTGTAACATCGCCAAATCTTGTTCTAGTATGTCGATAGCAGAGGATACAATGCCATCCAATGAATATATTCTGGAGGACAAAGTTGTTAACCCATTGTCGACCACAGAGAGTGTTTTCTCTAAATTAATACGATCAAGTTCACGTATTCGTTCTGCAGCCTCCATCTGTGATACTTTCCATGCTTCATTATAAGCTGCATAAATGCCGGCATATATGAAACGTTTTTGACGCGGTTTTCTTGGTCCAAGCAAGAATTCCCTAAGGTCTGCGTCCTTTTTAAGTAAGGTTAAGTGTTGTTTCACATCCTGTAGTGTAGATTTATGCAGCCAATCGAGGCATAATTTTCCTACACTGTGGGGCCGATTCCTATCTCGGCCAGTAGGGCACCGAATCGGATTCGGCTTAACCGGATCCGATTCGGAGCCCTCTTTCCCGACCGATTCGTACGTGCGTCCGGCCGAGCGAGTACGATGCGAGCGCACGCGAAATCGCCGACCGACTTGTTCGCGGGTCCGAAGCGCTCCGACCGACTCGCACGGACACGCCTCGCACCGCGCGATGGAGACGTTCCCCGGCCGGGCAAGTACGATGCGCGCCGCGAGCAGTCCGACCGACTCGCGCCGTCTGGCTCGAAAGAGCAGTCGGAGCCGCACTTTGGACCCCCAGTACGCGTAGCCGCGTGAGTCGCACACAGGGGGGACCCATGGGTCCCCCCTACCTGTGCATGTACGCCGCGAGTCGCTTCGAGGCGTACCCACTGTAGGGGGCACCCTTGTTCGCCTCGCACCCATTGGGTCAATGGGAGCCCGCGTACGCGTTGTACGTCCGGCTCCCATTGACTTCAATGGGAGTCCGACCGAATCGAGTCCGATAGCATATGTACGCATCGTACTCGTTCGGTCGGGCTGCTTGAGTCCGATTCGGTCGGAAATCTCCGGGTCCGGCTCGGTCGGAGAGATTTCCTGCCCGAATCGGAATCGACCCCTGTATGTTGTTACTACCCCCGGATGTTGTCTTTGGACGTATCTTGGGTCTGGCCTATTAATAGTAAAGCCCTGAGTTTTATTCAGGAATCTTTCCTGACAGTTATTCGTGTCTATGGGCCAGATCAACCATTTTTTCCAATCAGGATTAGATCTGTTGAGTTGTAGTATATTGTCAACTGTCACCACTGCCTTTGTATTATTATCACTGGCAGGTGTTGGTACAGAAGGTGTGTTCATCTCTTTGATCTTGGCTAATCCAAGACAAGATGTTTGTTGGACGGTTTCATTCAAAAACATTATTTGTTCAGGGATGATACAGGCTCTAAACAAAGCTTCTATACCCTGTACTTGCCAATTCTTAGTACCCCACACAGTTTTTGTGTCTATTGTGTCTTTCCAAAAGTCGAAACCCTGTCTAGACAGTTGGGCATTAAATAATGCAGAGTAAATCTGTTTTGTATTTGTCAACATAATTTTCAGTCCTGTCTTGTTTACATTTTTATAGTAAAACATTTCTGGATCAGAAGTATTGTAACCTGAAAAATATGGAAACTTGTTGGCAAATGTTGTTGAACTACCTTTAGGTGGTGTAGGACAATGTTCCTATTGGTTAAACATAAACACATTTCTTGGATATGCAGATTTATGCAAATAATGATGACCGTAGTGGTTAAAACAATACATTTGTTCATAGTCTGATGAACAAATATTCATGTTTAGAAAATGCAGCAGATTTTTCTAGGTCAAACATTATATCATTGACAGTCTCAAAGTCCCAATCATCCGAATAGGTACTGGACGTAATTAGATCACTTAGTGAAATTTTAAACAAATGTGGAATGTTCAATTGTTCCGTCGGACCGAAGATTTCAAAATCTGTTTTGTCCACACTATACCATCCAGCTGTGATGTTCACTGATGACAAGTCTCTTGCTTCACGATGGGAAGATTTATGAGGTTTCAAAAGTACGTTCATGTCTTTTCCTTCAGTAGAAAAAGAAATGGACAGAGGAACCCCACAGACTTCAGCACCTAACCCACTATCCCTAATATATATGTAAATAATCTGGAACTACCCAGAGAGGTGTGTGCACACTAACAAAACACCCACTGTCACTGTGTGATTCCCATACAGGAATATAACAATTTCAACAAAATAGCACAGGTGCACCACATAACAATTTAGACAAAGAATTGTATAAAATTCATGTCCACAAGTTTTCTTCCAAGTTTCTTCTTTTATTTTCAATGAAATCTTTAAAACATAGTCCAGGTGATTTGAGACACAGCCGACGCGTTTCGTCCTTATCAAAAGGACTTCCTCAGGGCTGTCAATTCAACAAACACAATACACTTATAAATATATATATACATACACATAGGACGACAAAACTTAAGACATTACACACTATTTACAAATGTTCTTAATATAAAATACCAGTTGGTAACTATCATTTCATCTCATTAAAAATTATTCTTAAATAATAATTTCAGCCTCTTTATGTTCAGGTATTAATACCTAACAGATGCGTACAGAAAGAAAATGACACTAAAGAGATCAAGGGATGAGAGTTAATGATCAAAATAGAGTGAAACGACAACAGAAAAGAAGAAAAAATCACGTGACTCCAATTATTGAGGACACCCAGGGTTGTGAACTATCAACGGAAACCGAAACAGTTATTTTAAAGGAACCATAAGAGGGAACCATATTCCCATTCATATAGTCAAACCATGCATATAATACCTACCAAGTTAATGTATGATAACGAAATTAATCGAAGGATTTCAATCACCCAGAAGGCAAATTATGGAGCACAAATAGACATCCGTCATTCAATATATCTATATTAAAGAAAATGGATGGGTTAAAGTTCCCCAAGATTGAGCAGACCACTAATATTATAAAAGTTCGTATAATATCCAATACTCACTAAGTATCAAAGCGATTATTAATGCCTTGATCCAAATAAAAAAGGGAAAGTAGGTATATGATGACTCCCAGTTAATAATTCTCTATCCCTATTCAGGGATTCAGGAAATATACAACAGTATTAACATCATTTAAGATGACCAACCTGTATTTGCAAAAGAAAAGTTTGAAATGTTAATGTGCACTTGGAAGAGAGCACTACTTTAGCGTATGCGTAATCTTATGAGGTAAGTAAAAATATAAACTCAAACAAAACATAAAAATGCCCTGAAGCTACGTAACGGCATCAATAACAATTGCAAATGAGAAGTCAATATTGTTGAAAATAAAAACACAATAATGGGGCGGTCTACTTAGTCAAAACCGACAACCACTAGAACCAAGGAACTCACAAACCCTACAAGTGACCTACACCGGGATAAAGGGGGGAGTACCCGAGTAGTCATGAAATCAACAATAACTAAATTCAACACTTGGTAAGATATAATGGCTAATCCAAGTATTAAATCCCCCTAGTTAGGAAGCGACATCAAACATGACAAAATACAAAACAGGGACACGTTATATACCACATACTCATCTGCAGTAATAAATCATACTCTAGGCGAGCAACGCTACTTGCACAAACAACCCCCAATCTAGTGTGTATCCCTCAGAGCCGAACATCGACAAAGCCACATCAAAACAAATCGGCATTAAATGGCTTACCGGGATCAGTCGGGGCAGTCCTCCCAATAGGGGAATCGAAGCATATGTGGCGTTGTTTTGAAACGTCTTAATATTCCCGCACTCATTTACATTCATCAGAAACAGCTGTGAGTACTATAAGGCTGACAGCGTTCCGTGATCCATAGCGGCCGCCATCTTGTAATGGTATATCCTGTGTGTAAGTCTACACTGGTAATTGGCAAGTTAGTAATTTAAACATAACAAAAAGGAAACCCAGCACAACGCATTGTATAAATTGAGAGTAATTTGATATCAAAACGACGATGAAAATAGCAAATGTGCTAAAAAAAAATTTTGATTCACCGTTGCATTTTGCTACTTAGAAATCGAAAACAACAATTATACCTAATATAAACGACACCTTAAAAATTCTATATTTGTTACTTAACTCTTAGTCAATAAACGATAAGAGCCATAACGAGGTGTCATATGAAAAGAAAAAGAAAGAAGACCCGGTTTCGTTCGAATTACCGGATCTAATACGGCCGCCATTTTGTACTGATATATCTAAAAGAGACGGACTAATCATGCAAAGTTCTAACCAAAGTTCCAAAACTTTGACGTCCCTCATATTGTATAAGTATGTATTAACTAACGATCTAAACGTCAAAAGCAATTCATTATCCTGCAGGGGAGGAGAATATCAAACAGGATAAAGATCTTTCTAGGCGAGCGATATGCCAACAAGTAAAATACATCTCCAATACAAGTAATGAGGGAAGGAATATAAGCATTGGTTCCCAGAATACATAGCACAAGTGCTGGATTTCGCCATGATCGATGTAACATAAACAAAGACAAAGTGCAAAAGTAAAGAAAATAAAGATAAGGAGAGACAGTAACAAGTGATTAGAGAAGAGAGTACATCCAACATCTAGAGGTGGTATTCCGTCTGGATGGAACTAAAGAAAATACATGATATTATTCATATGAAGGACAATCCGATATTTAAAGTACCATATCTTTTTGTTAAAATCCCACATAGCTCAATTTCCAGTTCTTTAATCATGACCAATAATCAAAGAGAGCAGGACATATGGGATTACAGTAGAAGTGGTTCAATACATCATAATTACAGGGCCTTATCTGGGGCATTTGGATAATGATAACCCTCTAGAGAAAATAGTGCATTTCATCATCGTTGTTATGTCCCATTTCAATACATCGGAGTTTACATATCCAACCTGCCCCGTTTTTTCTCACCATTAATTCCCTATTTCCTCCTCTCGGATGGGGTGGGACATGATCAATGCCTATGAACCAGCATTCTCCATCAGTTCCATGATTTTCCTGCATGTGAAATGTTAGTGGATACCTGTGGTCACCGTTACGTATGGTCCTCACATGCTCTTGGATCCGCATTTTAAGTGGTCTTATGGTGCTGCCCACATAGATTTTATTGCAAGGACAGCCCAGAATATATGTAACGTACTGAGTCTTACAATTGATCATATGGTTGATACTATATGTGCGATTGGTATTAAAACAAAAAGTTTTTGTTTTATTTTTCCCAAGTTTACACACATTGCAATCACCACACGTGAAGAAACCTTCAATTTTGTGGGGCAGCCAAGAAACTGTCTTTGGCGTGGTTATATAACTTGGGCATAAAATATTCCTCAGGTTCTGTCCTCTTCTGTATGTGACCTTAGGTTTAGAGGTCACAAATTCTTTGAGAGTGGGAATTTCCCGCAGTAAGTGCCAATGTTTGCATAGCACATTATATACTTTACTGCTGCGATCATTATACTGTGTATTGAAGGCCACATACGATGTTTTATTCCTTTTTTGGTAATTAGGCTTAAGAGTATTTTGCCTAGAGGTTCTATTTATCCTTTTGTGTGCCCTCTCCACAATGTTTTTATTGTAACTCCTGGCAAGAAAGCGGTGTTTAGTCTCCTCGATATACTTATTACAAGTAACATCAGTGCTACAATTTCTCCGCATGCGAACCATTTCGCCATACGGGATATTCTTGATCACATGGTGGGGGTGGGCGCTGTCAAAATGTAGGGTACTATTGCAAGAAGTGCTTTTGCGATGGGTCATACTCTGGACGCAATTGTTTTCCACATAAAAATTTATGTCCAGGAAATTAATTTGTTCCTTACTGTATTCGATGGTAAGCTTTACATTATACGGGTTCTCATTTAAGTAAGCATGGTACTCCAAAAGATCTGGGGCAGGTCCATCCCATAGCATAATAACATCATCGATGTACCTGCCCCAGAAAATGATGTGTTCCATCCAACGGGCCGCGCGCCGGCCCCAGGCATGCTCCCGCTCATACCAGCCCATAAAGAGCCCGGCATAAGCGGGAGCAAACCTTCAGTGTTCACATGGATGTATCTGCCACTTATAAGCACGCTCACAGTTGTAACCAAAGCTAGCCAGAGCAGGAAAACAAAAAGTCCAGATGTAATCCAGAGTTCAATCCATGGAGAAACCAAATAAGTCTTTTTCAGAAAGTGAAAAAAGTCTTGTACTTGCTGCTTGAATTTCAATGATGCTGGCGTCGTTTCAGGTTCACTCGGATCTTCTGAGAACGTATCAAAGTTAATGAAATAGCCAGAAGCAGTTCTGTCAATTGTTGGAATTGCATCAGGATTTGTAGAAATCACTGGAACCAGTTCATCACTTGCCACGTTGGTGTAGACAGGTGTATTTGGACGAACTGTTACTTGTTGTTCAAGAGGGATGAGTTCCATTGCGTTGTTGCTTAGTCCTCCATCAGTTACAGCTGAATTCTCGATTGTTATCAGTCTTTCAGTCTGAACCTCTTGGATAGTAGCGAGAGGAGTGTGTCTGCTACTAGGTCGGAGTCCACGAGGCCTACTGTTTAGTATCGGCCACATACTGTGGTTTGATGAGGTCGATGGACACAAATCTTTTCTCCTTTCTTCCAGCAAGGGGCGGCAGAAGTACTGTTCTTGTTCCTTGAACTGCTAGGACAGGTACTGGTTGTCTGTAAGAAGGTCCAAATTCCTTCTTGTCCGCAATCTTTTCTCTGACTAGATCCCCGACTTTTGGAATCCAGACAGGCCTTGCTGGGACAGCCGGTTGATCCCCAGTGGTGGTTGGCTGTAGGAATACGTTGCTTTGTTTCGTTCTTAACTTGTTTAGTTCCTGTAAAACAGCCAAACGATCTTTGATATCAAAGGGTTTATTTTCCACCATTGTGCCTACGTGTTCAAGGTCTGGTACCCACATTCTTGTCCCAAATAGGACCTCATACGGAGTGACCCCCCCTAGAGAACTTCTTGGCAGATTATTCAAAGAGCGTTGAACCCCACTAAGGTGTTTGACCCACCCATCACCCGAACCTAATACCCTAGCTGTTATAGACTGCTTTATGTCCCGGTTTTTCCTTTCCACAACAGAATTTCCCTCAGGATGGAATGGCGAGGAGTACCGCAATGCAACGCCCAGACTGGCCATGGCTTCTTTGTAAGCCCTAGAGCTAAACGCAGGACCCTGGTCAGAATGTAGCGTGCCTATTGCGTATGTGCCGATAAAGACTCGCAAATCTTTTATAACAGTTCGAGCGTCAGCCGAGCGCTGAGGCCATAACCATAGGAACCTAGAGCAGGAATCCACTGCAACCATGATGTATTTATAGTTACCGTCCCTTTGCAAGGGACCGCAGTGGTCCAGGTAAACACAAGCTAATGGTTTGTCTGAAATTAACAGGGGTGTCTGCGCAGGACGTTTCACTGTTGAGACTTTCATCTGTTGGCAAATATCACATTCTAAAACATAGTTTTTAGTTTGTTTCCAAATGCCAGGCCACCAATATCTTTGCTTGAGTAAAGATACTGTCGCTGAAACACCTGCATGGGCAGAAGCTATCCCTTCGTGTGCTGCTAGGATTAGTCTTAATCTGCGTTCCTTGTTCGGAATTACCCTATCCCCCACTCCAGGGATTCGAGCAAAAGGAACGTTGTTCGCATCAATTACATAAGAGTACTTGAGTGGAAACTTTTTTGGTAATGCTGCACTGCTGCCTTTGCTTGAAGCATTGACAGCCAACATTATCTCACCGTCTATTTTTGTTTTTGAACGAGTGATCGCAGCTACGGAAGCTGTCTGAACAGCCCCCTTTGCGGCTTCGTCAGCCAATGAATTCCCTGCAACGTGAACGCCATCACGTTGATGACTCAGTGTGTGAATCACGTGAGCCTTTGGTAGTTCGTTTTTCAACTGAACTACTTGTTCCCAAAGCATTTTGTGCTTTATTGTGCCACCTTTCGCATCTTTGAAACCATTTTCAAGCCAGTTTTGTATGTATTCATTATACGACTGAACACAGTAAAAGGAATCGCACACTATTAGTGTGGGGAATTCTCGATCTGTGGCCAGTTTGAATGCTTGTAGTTCAGCTCGCTGAGCCGTACAATCTCCTAGAGATTGAGTTTTTGTGACCATGGGTCTGAAGATGCCATTTCGCATGCGACCTTTAACGATTGCACACGCTGCACTGTAAGCTTGCTTACTCCCTGTTGCGGGTTGTGCGGATCCGTCAGTGTAAATTATGAATTCGTACTGATCGAGAGGCAGAATTTCAGTAGGCAGAGGACATTCATGTTCGTATTGCAGGAATGCTTGTGTTTTTAAATCTTGATCAAAAACATATTCAACATCTGTTGCAGCAAGAGAATTAACCCATTGTATCCATCTTGGATGTAATGCTTTAGCATTTGGAATGCTTGCTTTTGTGACCGCTTCTAAAGCTGGTACCGGGGTTACGACAATAATGCGTTTCCCTTGGGCTAAGGCTCTTTCTTTTGCTACAGCGGTTTGAGCTGCTGTCAGAATTTTTTCAGTTGAACTGAAGCGCATTTCCGCTTGTGTGTACAAATGGGATTTGTATGCGATTGGTATTTTCTCACCCTCATTGAAGGTTAAGTAAGTGAATCCACATTGACCCGAAATTATTCGGATCACCAAATTTCGTTGACGTGTTTGTAAGTGATTTGTTGCTAACATGTTAGCCTGGAGTGAACGCAAGATTTCTGTGTGTTCGTTCGTCCAGTTTCTGATCGAAAAATCAGGTTTGATTAATGCGTAGAGAGGTTTAACCCTTTCTGCGTAATTTAGAATGTATGTTCTTCCAAAATTCAGGAAACCCAGGATGGATTGTAAGTTTTTTTGCGTTTTTGGAGGTTGGAGCAGCGCACACTTTTCTAAAAAGTTAGCTGCCAAGCTCTTGCCTTCACTTGAAAGCTCATATCCTAGAAATAGGACATTGAAATGGGCAATTCGGGACTTTTTAAAGTTGAATTTGTAGCCCTCAGAGGCGAATCCCAGTATAATGGTGCTCACCCTGTTCAAGTGTTTTTCCAGGTCATCGTCTGTCAGATAAATGTCATCGACATAGGACAATGCCTCATTGTCATAAATTTGTAGTAACTCCGTTACCCTCGCTGAGAATAAACCTGGGCTGTTCTTCAACCCTTGTGGGACTCAACAAAAGTGACGCTGGGTCCCCATTATGGAGAATGCTGTTAAGTACCTGCTTTCAGGTGCTATGTTTTGACAAAAGAAACCATTTGAGATGTCTAATGTTGTTTTGTATTTTTTACACACAATGTTATTCATTAATGCTGTGCTATGTGCATTTTGCACTGCAAAAGTTTTAGAACAAGTGTTTAAGTGTCTGTAATCCAAAACTAGACGATATGTATTGTCTGGTTTGGAGACAGGAAACAAAGGATTGTTCATTGAGGAGGTGCATGTTTCAATCACCCCTTGATATTCAAGTTGATCTAAGATCGCCCTGACCTGTTGTTTAGCTTCTTGCTTTATTGGGTACTGCCGTTGTACAGTTGGTTCATGTTTCAGATGTATTTTATGGTGAGGTGAATCCTCATCCCATCCTACATGATTTTTATACAATGCTGGGGCCTGGGCCACTGCCCATTTCCTGGCATATGTATCTCTCAGATGCATTGGTATATGGTTGGAGAAGGCAGGCATAATTATGTCCTCGCCATGTGGGCACTCCCTGACAAATTGTGGTGGCCAGTCCTTTTCTGCTAGAAGTATGTCATAGCCTTTTGATAGTCTTTCCCAAAAAAGTGCTTTCACCTGTCTAGGTTTGTCTCCCTCCATCCGGAGTGTTATTTCATATAACTTTTGTGGAGTACTAACCCTGGTGTCTACAGTCTCGACTGTAATGTACTCATTCAAGTCCACTATCTCCAGAAGTTCCTTCAGGTTCTGGCGAACTATTGTGACTTCTGCTGCACTGTCCAGCATTGTCTGAGACCATTCTCCGTTCTTGAGTTGTGTTCTCAGTATTCTCGGCATGTCTGATCTTTAGACCTGCTACTTTCTTTTTGGAGAATTGAGGTTTTGCTTTAGTTTTTGGAGCGTGTTTGTCATCTTTCGATTTCACGCGTTCTTCTCTATGTTCCGATCGTCCTCTTCTTTCCGAAGTCTGTGATGAGATCTGAAAGGGACGAGAGGAACGTGTATCAGTATCTTGATACCTGTCAGGTTTTCTCAAATTATCCCTATTCCTGAGGTTATACCTGCTTTCAGAGGGCTCCTTTTGAGGAGACCTACCTCGGGATTGAGAACGTTTCTCGTTTAATTTTTGTTTAGTAGACTCCCACTTCTTTTTAGAAGATGTAGGAGTTTGTTTAATTGAGTCCTTCTCAGGACTTTCAGATAGCTTCGGCTTCACTGGTCTTCCACCCAAACTATCTCTGCCTAATTCTGCATAAGATTGTTCTATAATTCTGGGTAGCTCTGTTTGATGTTCTGTAACATCAAATTCCCTTAATTTTTGGCGGATCGCCACTGCTGCTGCCTCCCCTTTAATATTAGATAATATTATTGTTGAGACCTGGTCGAAATTTTTCAGTAATTTCATACCTAAATTTAGAGCAGGCTCTGCCCGGTATTCGTATTGA
Source organism: Calotriton arnoldi (assembly GCA_963921515.1). Lineage (NCBI taxonomy): Eukaryota > Metazoa > Chordata > Amphibia > Caudata > Salamandridae > Calotriton > Calotriton arnoldi. The sequence continues at coordinate 289,598 of CAWUFW010010967.1, read as the reverse complement.
ATTTGTCTCAGGACATCTGGTATTACCGCAATTGACGGAATGCCATGTGTTTTAGTATAGATGGCAGCAAAGACTGAGCCCCAAGTGGTGCAGTCTTCCAGTTGTGGTGTGATCCCCATCGGTAAACTGATTGTCAGTATTCTGTGTTTCTCATGCGGGCTAGTATTTGGAAATACTGCTTCGATTTGAGTAATTTTTTGAGCTATCCAGAATGGAATTTGCTCACGTTTTGTGGGCATTTTACCCATGACTGAGTATAGAGTCTGTGGTGTAATTTTTAGAGTATTCCCCTGGTGAGGAGTTTGATTTGGAAGTGTTAATGGTGGTTGGACTGTGAAAGTCCGCATGACATATTGGACCAATTGTCTGTAGATTTTGATTAATTCTTGTATTTGAACAAGTAAGTCCTCATCTGACATTACATCCAGTTCAGGATGAGGTGTGTAGCCGGCTAGAATCGGCCATGTTGCTCCTGGTCTACCTAGTGGACCGAGCCTGGTAATGTTTCTGTGATGTTTTAGGGCGCCTTTAAACCAGAGCTGATGCTCCTGGTATGTTAATGGAATTTCTATATCCTCGAAAGGAATGTATTCCTCTGGTAGTTCATCTTCTTTGTAGAAGTGAAACGTGTGTGTTACTGAATTGGATTTAGGAAATATTACCCATGAATAGAATACCTCTGTCTGAAAGGATTCGTGTGCCTCTATCACGAAAACTGCTCTACCTCCTCTTGGTGGTAGGCCATGTTTTATAAGTTTTAGAGTAATGGCTCTTCTTAAGTTTGGAGCGATGTTTATGACACCCTCCTTGGTTTCATTTAAACCTGTAATGTTAAAGCCTGCTGCTTGGGCTGGATCAGCCGCAGCTCCACCGTTTCCGGTCTCAGTGTCGGAGCCAGGCATTTTGTTGTTTGAAAAATGTAGAACAAGTTTCAAGGAAACAAAGATAAGGTGCACAATATTTTGGAACACTGTATCCTTCAACGTTGAGCAAACCAAACAGCTAATATATAGGGTACTGCCCTATGTAGCCGTGGTGGATACTAAACCCTGCCCACTCCAGACGTCTTTTGGAGTATATGGGTAGGGGTCTTGAGAGAAAAAGCACGGCTGAGTTACTCAGTATCTAACGTTGAATTACTGCCTTACCAAACCGTTGGGCGCCATGTAGTGTAGCTCCTATTTCCCTAATAGGCTCTGCGCATTGGAATAATATATCCTATAAGTTTGACATAGGACTAAGGTCAGTATGTCCCTATCGAGTATATTAAACTTAATTACTTGTGCCAGCTAGCTCAGAGGCCACTAGAAACTCCTTGACAACAAGGAGGGAGTAGTTTCTGGCAGCCGCAAAACATGACCACTGTGTTTCCCTTTAGAATCAGAACGTGTCCCAGAGTCGTGGAAACAATAGATAACTATTTCACTCAGCTCAGTCGTGCATGCTTAGTTTTCTCCAAGTTACACAGAAAGAGAAATAGACGGGCGTTTCAATAAAGGATTTATTGAACAGTCTTGTTTCTGGTGTAAGTAAAATGTGCTGTTACGATCACAAGACAGTATGCGAGATAAATAATGTACAGTGTGAGCAGTAGAAATAAATAATACTGCGAGAGCATTATCTTTTAGTACATATGCTGTTACATAAATAACACAGACTAAAAATGCGAGTACTCATACGATGCGTTTCTAATCTAGTTCTACTCCAATGTACCTAACCTAACCTAGGTGTAGGACGAGATATGAAGTAGGTGAAGTATTCCTTACTATGGTATACTAAGAGTACGCTAACCCCAGTATGCCTAGTATGCCAAGAGTCCCTCTAGGTTCTAGTCTGCTCCATACCTGAAGAATGAGAGAGGTAGGAATCTCTTTGCCAGACTAGAACTCCAAAACCCCGCAAGGGAAGTTAGATCACTGGAAGCTGGACTCTCTGCGTGCAGGGATGACAGCGTCTTCTCAGTGCGTCAGGCCGGGAAATGGGCTCCTCTGAAGTCGAGGTCTCCTCTGGTTTACAGGGGCTAGGGAAGGTATATTTATACCTGAGAATTACCTCAGAATGTTAGCATTGACGTGAGTCGGACAGCGGAAGACGTCATGAATGAACCCCTAAGGGATAATGGTTCATGCATAATATATGAGTCCTTGAAGAAATCAATAGTCCTGGACTAGGGAAAGTCCCGCAGCCTAAGGGTCTGTTCTTCAAGAACTCGTTATGACGTTAGGGTGGACGGATGTCGGAGACCATGCCTGTATTTGGAGTGCACGGTTAATGCCTAAATAAGGGCTGGGATTTTATGCCTATATAAGGGCAGGGCGAATTATGCCTATATAAGGACATGATACTGGAAAGCCCGTTTATGGACACCCTAAGAGGAATACAACACTCCGACCGAGCCGGATCCAGAGAGATTTCCGACCGAGCCGGACTCCCCCAGTCCGACCGAGCGAGTACGATGCGGCAGTATGCTGCCCGACTCGATTCGGTCGGACTCCCATTGAAGTCAATGGGAGCCGGTCGTACAACGCGTACACGGGCTCCCATTGACTGAATGGGCACGTCGCGAACAGGAGGGCCCCCTACAGTGGGTACGCGTCGGTGCGACTCGCACCGTACATGCATGTGTAGGGGGGACCCTTGGGTCCCCCCTGTGTTCGACTCGTGCGGCTACGCGTGCAGGGGGGTCCGACACGGACCCCCCAAGTCTGGCTCTGGGTGCTTTTGCGAGCCGGACGCTCCGACTCGATCCGGCCGTCTGACGCGTGCATCGTACTCGCTCGGTCGGGAAACGTCTCCATTGCGTGGTGCGAGCCGTGTCCGTACGAGTCGGTCGGAGCGGTTCGGACCCGGGAACGAGTTGGTCGGCGATTTCGCGTGCGCTCGCATCGTACTTGCTCGCTGGGACGACTGTACGAATCGGTCGGAAAAAAGGCCTCCGAATCGGATCCGGTAAAGCCGAATCCAATTCGGAGCCCTACCGGCCGAGATCGGAATCGGCCCCTTAGTGTTGATTTTTGCATGTTCCTCCATAAGCATTGGTTAAAATGATTGTAACAGCCTTGTATGCAGGTATGGGGGTATGTCTTTAATATTGCGTTAATCATTGACTGCTCAAAATCTATGATGTGGGTAATAATCATTAGTTTGTTGTTTTATTGTATTTAATACTTCTACGTATGTTGAGTTGTGTTTGTTTGGTAATAATGCGTAAATGAATGGAATATTGCAATTGTGATGTAGCCCATGTATTGTGTACAGTTGGAAAAAGGGCTTGGGACATGTTGTAAAAGTCCCATCCATCATCCATTATTGACATTGTTGCAGTTTTACTAGATTAGTTGCAGTTCCAAATATTATTAATCTTTTTCACTGCTTTTATTATCAAAAATGATAAATGGTTCTCTATTTAAAGTTATAGATTGTTCGGGGCTAATTATAACTTCGTTAAATGTTTTAAGAATTGGGGTGGAAGTAGTAGTAGCTCTTTTAGTACGTGCTATAGTTCTCTTCAATGAAGCTACAGATGGCATTTGTGAAGTAGCTTCTTTTGGAATTTTGGGCAGCTGCTCTTTTAAAATTACACTTGTTGGTTTTTGGGAACTTGTGCTAGCTTCTTTTATTGTTTCCAATGCATCTCTGACTTCTATTTTGTAATGTTTGGTGGGTGGTTATGTTCTCTGGTGTAAAGTACTGTAGTTTCCTTGTTGTAGCACGGCCGTAACATTTATTGGAATAGTATTTGCAGCATTTCCAGTTAACTTTTAATCCAAATTGTTTTTCCTGCGTATAAACGTATCCCATATAGCACAATAACATTTTTCCTTTCTGGCTTGTAATAAACTGTGCTCCTTCAGTCATTTTGATGCAGGAAAATCTATGATAAATGTATATTATAATTATTAAATATGTGTTATATGTATTTGAATGTTTTAAAAAAACATTTTCTTAAAATATACTTACAAAGTTGGTCTTTATGTATTTGAATCTGATGATGTTTATTCTTTAGTTGTGGAATGTTCTTTCTGTATTTTCTTTGTCTGAAAAACAAAAGTAAATTCATTTTATTATTTGTTTCTACATATTTTATATGGGGTGGGTAGGGTGTTTGGGATGGGTTTTGAGTTTGGGTGGGTGTTTTATCTATTTATTTATTATAGTTTGGAAAATACTTACTTTGTTTCTGTAGTTTGTTAGTTTTCTTCAGAGTTGTCTGTAGTGGAAATATAAAATAGAATGAAGACATGAATTAATTTTTAGTTTATGTATATTATTGTTTAAAGTTTTTTACTTTTAGTATTATTGAGTATAATTTAGTTTACTTACTTTTGATAGAGTTTCTTCTTTTTTATATGTTGATCTTCTTATGTCTTTAGTTGAATTTTTGTAGAGTTTCTCCTTCTTCAGCTTTCTTTATTTCAGGTGTGAACTAGGAATGAAGTTTAATTGTTTATACAGTGTTTTGGATGTTGTTATTTTCATTTTATTGGTCAGTTTGAATTTTCAGTGTTTCTATTGGTTAATTTGTATTTTTTTCAAATTGTTTTGGTAGTTAGTTTCCAAATAAGGAAAACGCTAATTAGTAGTAAGTTGTGTATAATTTTGTATATATATTTAAATCGTTTTTGTTATATGTTATATTATATAATTAAATTATAATAAAAATATTTTTTATTATTAAAGTTTAATGTAATAATATTGTTAATAATGTTATCGTATTTTCTTGTTGTGTTAATATATTTTTTATTTGTAAAAAAATGTTCTTTAATTTAATTAATTTTGTAATGTGTTTTTAGTCATTTATTTATATTTATGTCGTTTTAATTTGATGTTTTCTATACTTTTCTATAGTTGATATATTTAAAAATACGATATTAGTGTTGTCGATATAATTGTGGTCGATATTTTGTATCTAGTTAATGTATTTTAATGAAGTTCGATATTTTTAAACTTCGATAAGTATGTTAGCGATATTTGTGATGTAGATATTTATGTATTTCGATATTGTATCTTCGATATTTTAGTAATTTTTTAATTAAGGATATAATGTCGATATTTATGTCATCGATCATTTTGTGTCGATATAATTGTAGCTCGATATTTTGTCTGTCGATATTTTGTCAGTGATTCGTTTTAAAGGGATACTTAAGGGGGTGGCACAATAAGTGCTGCTGGGCCACTAGTAGCATTTAATTTACTGGCACTGGGTATACATAATACCACTTTACTAAGGAGTTATAAGTAATTTAAATGTGGCATTTGGGTTTAAGCTGATTTTATCATGTTTGAAGGAGAGAGCACAAGCACTTTAGTACTGGTTAGCAGTGGTAAAGTACACAGAGTCTTAAAAGCCAACAAAAACGGGTGCAGAAAATAGAAGGGGTGAAGGCAAAAAAGTTTGAGGGAAGACCACCCTAAGGTTGACACTTGTATGGTACACTTCAAAGTTTCCATGGTTAAGCATTCTGGGAGTCACAGTACCAGGAGCCGGATCTGCGTTTCCAGTGTGTGCCCGATACACCGCGCCTAATTCTTTGGAGTCAGAGGTTCCGTAGATCCATGCTGACCACTGAATGACATTAATTGGTTCCTGGGAAAGTGTAGTTCTACCTTCAAATAGTTCTTTATCTTTTCACATAATTTTACACTCTTTGCCATTGGAGAGAGAGAGAGAGAGAACTCTTTAGCAAAGGAGATTTTCTAGTCTTTTTACTTTGTTTCCTTTTTTGGGACTGCAAAGTTCTTGCCCCTTCACAATGGTTTATGGACAGGAAGAATTGGAGTGTGGAAATCCAGAGGAACATGTTGAAGAGATCAATGAAAAATTTGAAGATGTCCACACCAAGGGCTTAATAACGAGTATGGCGGTCCACAGACCACCAGACTAGTGGGGGCGCGTCGGTCTCCCGACCGCTCTATTACAATTAGGGTGGTCAGACCACCCGTGACCCGCTGCAGCCGCCAGGGAACTGCCGTTCTCTGGCAGTGTTGCAGAGGTCAGGAGGCATCAATATGCTTGGCGGGACCGCCGCGGTCCCGCCAACCATATTAGGAGTTTCCTCTCCGCCATGGTTTTCATGGTGGTTCCTCCTCCATGAAAATCCTGGCAGAGAGGAAACAAAGAGGGCCCTACAGGGCCCCCGTGTGATTCTGCACCTGGGGGCATGCAGGGGGCCGCAACATGTGTGCATGCACCCTAGTTCCTGCACAGCATGGACTTTTGTGTCCATGCCGTGCAGGAACTGTTTTTGGTGCTCCCATTGCGGTGCCCATTTTCAGGACACCACCATGGGAATGTCAAAACAAAAGGCCACCAGAAACGATTTACAGTCGTAATCTGGCGGGCAGCCCGACCATGGATTTGACCCGACGCCACACCGCAAAAGTCGTAAGCAGGCCCCAAGTGTTCAAGATCGCCACCAGAATCCATTGTGTGGAAAGTTTTCACCATTCCATCTGTTGAGAAAAAAAACTATTTGGCCAAGTTCATGACATCCACTTTGGGCAAACAGAAGCTGAGCATGGGCAGTTCAGGCAAGTATTGATTTGGCACATGTTCGATATACAAGCATCGTAATGTTCAATGCTGAGAAGAAGAAGAGGGACGAAGAAGAGGCACCTACATTGGCCTCAGCTTTGCAAAACACCATCCCTACAGTTGAGAGATTGGCAAAAGATGTCCTGCAGCAAGAGCAAGAAGAATTGGATGCCTGCTTTGCTACTGTGAGCTTGCTCCGCTTAGTGTGTGGCACAGTCATCTTTTGTGTAGAACAAAGTGGCAGAGCGTGATCAAGAGCTTCTCCACCAGAAAATCAGAATTGTTTTTTTTTCCAAGTTCTTATCCCATCATTGAAAATGAATTGTTGTTTTGATTCCCCGAAACACAAACAACCTTGTAAAAGTAAAAGAAAAAATGAGAAAAAAAGAAAGGTTCTTTCCAGAATCAATATAAATGATAAAAAAAGATTAAAATGTATGTTTTTCATTTTGTATGTGAGTAGACCGAATGAGAGTCAGTGCAAGTGAGGACATGAAGAGCGATCGGTGAGTGAAACCATTCATGAGAGAGTCCGTGACAAGATGTGTGAAAGTGAAGAAGTGATTGAGAGGGATTGCCCGGTTACTCACCGGTAATATTCATTACTCTGAGTCCTGGTCTTCCCGTCCCATTCCTGAACAGTGAGCAGCTAGTCTGCTCCCCAGAAACCTAATACCTAGCAGAGCTTTCAGCACTTCCCCCAACATGGCGCCACCAATAAGGTGAGGATATATGGGGAAGTGCATCATACCACAACCTGAGAATACCAAAGAAACCCAGAAACCAAAAACAATCACCACAAACAAACCCCAGGGAGGGAGGAAAGGGCTCAGGAATGGGATGGGAAGCCCAGGACTCGGAGTAATGAATATTACCGGTGAGTAACCGGGCATTGCCTCCTCGTCCTGTCTTCCCGTCCCATTCCTGAACAGTGAGCCCATACCCAAGCACACGGTGATTGCAAGAAAAAAGACCAGAGAATGCGGCAAAAAGGTCAATTTAATCAAAAGAAAGCAGTACAAATCATAAACCATGTACCGCAGTCAAAACATGAGCGCCAAAAGCAGCTGAGGCCGCCATCCCCAACTGAAGACGATAATGAGAAACAAAGGTATGGGGAGAAGCCCACGTGGCAGCATTACAAATGTCACGCAAGGAGGCACCCCTGAACATGGTCTCTAAACACTAACAAGAGGGAGGGACAGGGAGCGGCTTATAGAAAAAGAAGGTCCAGTACCAGTGCTCCCAAAGACGTATCTGTACTCACTGATTGGTAACTGTTCCTATAAGAGAGAAGTGCAACCAATTTGGTTGCAGGAAACAAATGTAGGTGGATAGTCTCTGAATGTGTTACTGATCTGATGAAGATGGGAAATTTCTCCTTTGGAAAATAGTGCCCTCACACACTCTTGCGAGTGTCATGCTTCATCATCGGGCGTTGTCCTCGTGGGGGTGGCGCTGCTGTCCTCCACGGGCCCCGCGAGAGGGCTCTTTATCGGAGATCTTTTAGGAGACGCCGCAGTTGTGCATGCGGGTGTGTGGGCCTATAAAAGGGATGTGGTGCTGGTGTCTAAAAATACCTCCCCGGTACCTTAATTAGAATTTTATTAGTAGGTCCGTGGGATATAGATTAAAAGCAAGTGTGTAGGGGACTAGGGCGCCTCTAATGAGCTGATAGGATAGAGGTCGAGTATTACTCTGCTGCTCTCAGTCCCGTGCGTGTTCGTGAAAGTGGGGCCTGGTCGACATGTTTCGCGCTATGGAAGGGGTCCCTAACGGATCCCAGTGCGCTTCATCAGGACCATATGCAGTGAATAAGTGCGTGATAAAATAAAGGAGCAGGGAACTAAACCCCTATGATCCTTTAATACCTTTATTAAGGCTTTGCTTGAGTGGAAGTACTCAGGGGAACACCTCAATTGTGGTGCTCCTGTTAATTACCTAGAGGGAAAGAGACCAAACAACAACAGATATAGTATACATACACTGAGAGACGAATAATAATAAAGCTCGGTAAAGCTTGTATCCACATTGGACTTGATTCAGGCGGCTACTTATGCATTACAACATGCAATTATTTGTGAGCTACGCATGTTAGTATTGGAATTCCCATGCAGCCACCTGAACACACAAAGCGACAGAGCAAGAGTCTCTCATTATATATACAGTTAAGACGAATGCACGGAGCCATCTTCCGTACTGGGTCGTGTCAATGCTATTGACTATTATTTTTAAAAATACAGAATTAAAAATACACCCTCACGGACGGTGAAAAGTGACGCGCTGGAAGGAGGGGTATAGTAGCCCTTATGGCTAGAAAAAGACATTGACACCCGTGACATGCTCAACAACCACAAATCATAAGCAAAGTCTGGCGTGACATAGAGAACTCTTGCGGATGCAGATGCAAGGAAAAGCCACTGGTATTGTCGATGTATATTACCCCTTCGTATTGGTCGGAGTGCCTCTACGGCGGGTCCCAGCGGTTCTAAAGCGCGGCCTCTGTAGAATTAAAAACACTCACAAGTTTTACGGCGTGTATCGACATACCTGGTTGAAGCCGAGATGCAGCAGAGTAATACTTACAGATGCGCCACTACGCAGTGGCTCTTGTGCCTACCCTACCGCCTGGGAAATGCCGGAGGAGAAATGTCATACCGGCGAGCTGTTATAACTCTCAGACCAGCGGGAAGCAAGCGGAGCCGCATACGCGTGCGTAATGACGTGCTCAAACGCCGGCATCATTGGGATAACTGGACTGTCAAAGTGTCAGTAGTAGGGCGGCCATCTTGAAGTGGTTACGAAACCACCGCAAGAAGTTCTTGAAAACGTAATATAGCCTCCCCAGTAATTGGGCCTTCGCTATGCAGGGCTAGTCCACCCTTGATGAAATCATGTATCGCTAATAATACCCGGTGGCAGTTAATGAAATATATAAAGAGATATATGAAGATGGTCGTACTGGACCCAGGTGGTATTTACGAGAGTAAGGTAAGGGTGGCTCACGATTATCTGTAAGACAAAATTGTCTAAGGCAATACTGGTCTTCTTGAGATCTGTTTATTTTCAGTGCAGGATTACCACCCTAAATGGATGGGTGATGATAGAGATGGGGGACAGTCCCTATTATTGAGAGAACTGGCGTGTGGACTGGAGTGTCTCATAGCTACAAGGATCAGTGCCAGTGTATAGTATTCTCCCTGTTGTTAACTACCTAGTTAGTTCTACCCAGGGGATATCATCATTCAGTCCCCTTGTATTGCATTGAAGTCTGAATACCCATCTTTGCTCCTGTCTGAATAGTGTATTATGTGTCCAGTTTGGGTTAGATTCGATGATAGTCCACCTAAGACTTGTAGGTGCATGGTTTTTTTCCAGGAAGTGGCTTAGTAACTTAGGGGCCGATTCCGATTCGTGTCGGTAATTTCTCCGACCGAGCCGGCCTCGGAGAGATTTCCGACCGAATCGGACCCGTGCAGTCCGACCGACCGAGTCCGATGCATTCGTATGCCACCGGACACGAGTCGGTCGGACTCCCATTGAACTCAATGGGAGCCGGTCGTACAACGCGTACGCGGGCTCCCATTGCCTCAATGGGTGCGAGGCAGACAAGGGCGCCCCCTACAGCGAGTACGCCGCGAGCGCTCGCGGCGTACACGCACAGGTAGGGGGACCCATGGGTCCCCCTGTGTGCGCCTCGCACGGGTACGCGTGACAGGGGGTCCAACACGGACCCCCAAAGTACGGCTCCGACAGCGAGTTCGAGTCGGACGGCGCGAGTCGGTCGGAGCGGTCGAGGTGCGCATCGTACTTACCCGGCCGGAAAACGTCTCCATTGCGCGGTGCGAATCGGGTCCGAGCGAGTCGGTCGGAGCGGTACGATCCGGGAACCAGTCGGTCGGAGCGGTCGGGTCGCCCGGACGAGTCGGTCGGCGAATACGCATCGTACTCGCTCGCCCGGACGCGCGTACGACTCGGTCGGAAAATAGGGCTCCGGATCGGATCCGGTAAAACCGAATCCGATTCGGAGCACTACCGGCCGAGATCGGAATCGGCCCCTTAGTGTTTGTTTTTTTGCACCGTATAGTGCTTTTATGTTCTCCTATTCGGATCTTGACTGATCTAGTTGTCATCCCTACGTATTGCATGTTACACGGGCATGTTATCAAATATACACAGTTTTTTGTGTTACAATTTGTGTGTCTTTTGAATCCATGGTCTGGCCAGACCAAGGTCGATTTGTTTGGTGGCAGCTGTGAGGGAGCACACCGAACATGACCCACAAGGGTAATGGCCCTCTACTGGTGGTAGTGTCCACAGGGTCTGCTGTATGGGGGCAGTTGTCTTGGGTCGTGTATGGACCAGGAGGTCCCTTAAATTCTGCGTTCGTTTAAATGAGAAGAGTGGACACTACCAAAAACCATGCACCTACAAGTCTTAGGTGGACTATCATCGAATCTAACCCAAACTGGACACATAATACACTATTCAGACAGGAGCAAAGATGGGTATTCAGACTTCAATACAATACAAGGGGACTGAATGATGATATCCCCTGGGTAGAACTAACTAGGTAGTTAACAACAGGGAGAATACTATACACTGGCACTGATCCTTGTAGCTATGAGACACTCCAGTCCACACGCCAGTTCTCTCAATAATAGGGACTGTCCCCCATCTCTATCATCACCCATCCATTTAGGGTGGTAATCCTGCACTGAAAATAAACAGATCTCAAGAAGACCAGTATTGCCTTAGACAATTTTGTCTTACAGATAATCGTGAGCCACCCTTACCTTACTCTCGTAAATACCACCTGGGTCCAGTACGACCATCTTCATATATCTCTTTATATATTTCATTAACTGCCACCGGGTATTATTAGCGATACATGATTTCATCAAGGGTGGACTAGCCCTGCATAGCAAAGGCCCAATTACTGGGGAGGCTATATTACGTTTTCAAGAACTTCTTGCGGTGGTTTCGTAACCACTTCAAGATGGCCGCCCTACTACTGACACTTTGACAGTCCAGTTATCCCAATGATGCCGGCGTTTGAGCACGTCATTACGCACGCGTATGCAGCTCCGCTTGCTTCCCGCTGGTCTGAGAGTTATAACAGCTCGCCGGTATGACATTTCTCCTCCGGCATTTCCCAGGCGGTAGGGTAGGCACAAGAGCCACTGCGTAGTGGCGCATCTGTAAGTATTACTCTGCTGCATCTCGGCTTCAACCAGGTATGTCGATACACGCCGTAAAACTTGTGAGTGTTTTTAATTCTACAGAGGCCGCGCTTTAGAACCGCTGGGACCCGCCGTAGAGGCACTCCGACCAATACGAAGGGGTAATATACATCGACAATACCAGTGGCTTTTCCTTGCGTCTGCATCCGCAAGAGTTCTCTATGTCACGCCAGACTTTGCTTATGATTTGTGGTTGTTGAGCATGTCACGGGTGTCAATGTCTTTTTCTAGCCATAAGGGCTACTATACCCCTCCTTCCAGCGCGTCACTTTTCACCGTCCGTGAGGGTGTATTTTTAATTCTGTATTTTTAAAAAATAATAGTCAATAGCATTGACACGACCCAGTACGGAAGATGGCTCCGTGCATTCGTCTTAACTGTATATATAATGAGAGACTCTTGCTCTGTCGCTTTGTGTGTTCAGGTGGCTGCATGGGAATTCCAATACTAACATGCGTAGCTCACAAATAATTGCATGTTGTAATGCATAAGTAGCCGCCTGAATCAAGTCCAATGTGGATACAAGCTTTACCGAGCTTTATTATTATTCGTCTCTCAGTGTATGTATACTATATCTGTTGTTGTTTGGTCTCTTTCCCTCTAGGTAATTAACAGGAGCACCACAATTGAGGTGTTCCCCTGAGTACTTCCACTCAAGCAAAGCCTTAATAAAGGTATTAAAGGATCATAGGGGTTTAGTTCCCTGCTCCTTTATTTTATCACGCACTTATTCACTGCATATGGTCCTGATGAAGCGCACTGGGATCCGTTAGGGACCCCTTCCATAGCGCGAAACATGTCGACCAGGCCCCACTTTCACGAACACGCACGGGACTGAGAGCAGCAGAGTAATACTCGACCTCTATCCTATCAGCTCATTAGAGGCGCCCTAGTCCCCTACACACTTGCTTTTAATCTATATCCCACGGACCTACTAATAAAATTCTAATTAAGGTACCGGGGAGGTATTTTTAGACACCAGCACCACATCCCTTTTATAGGCCCACACACCCGCATGCACAACTGCGGCGTCTCCTAAAAGATCTCCGATAAAGAGCCCTCTCGCGGGGCCCGTGGAGGACAGCAGCGCCACCCCCACGAGGAGCAACGCCCGATGATGAAGCATGACACTCGCAAGAGTGTGTGAGGGCACTATTTTCCAAAGGAGAAATTCCCCATCTTCATCAGATCAGTAACACATTCAGAGACTATCCACCTACATTTGTTTCCTGCAACCAAATTGGTTGCACTTCTCTCTTATAGGAACAGTTACCAATCAGTGAGTACACACCCCTGAACATGGCCCAGGAGGAGGAGACACCCCGGGTGGACCTACCCTGGATCGAAGAAGGGAGAGGACAGTGAGCAGACTCGTAAGCCGAAACAACAGCGCCCTTAACCCAACGAGACAAGGTGGACAAGGAAGGACGAAGACCCTTCCCAGAGAGGCCGTAGGTGACAAACAAGGAATCAACCGTCCGAAAACCACTGGTCCATTCCAAATAGATGGGGAGAGCCCTCAGCACATCCAAAGACTGGAGAACCACCTCCTCCGGGGAGGAGGGGTCCGGAAAAAAGACAGGGAGGACAATATCCTCCTGACAGTGGAAAGAAGACAAAACCTTTGGCAGAAAAAACTGACTAGGACAAAGAATGACCTTGTCAGAGCAGAAACGCAAAAAGGGGGGGGAAGCCATCAAAGCACCAAGCTCACCAACCCGCCGCCCAGAAATAATGGCCACCAGAAAAAGAACCTTAGCAGAAAGGAACTTAAGGTCCACCGAGAGCAGAGGCTCAAAAGGGGGCCCCGTCAAGGCCTGGATAACCAGGGGATGATCCCAGGCCGGCACAGGAGAGTGGGAGACAGGCCGCTGAATCAAAAAACTCCGCAAGAGGCGAGCCACCAAAGGGGAGACAGAAGATACAGAAGAGCCCCTAAAAGCCAGAATGGCAGCCCATTGCGCCCGGAGCGTGGAGACAGCGAGCCCCAGGACAAACCTATCCTGCAAGAAGTCCAGCACCCGCACAGCCGCACAGGAGGAGGAAGACAGACCCTTCCCAAGGCACCAGGAGGAGAAGTTCTTCCAATGACGGTCGTAGGACTTCAAGGTGGAAGGGCGCCTAGACAACTGGATGCACTGGGCAACCGCAACAGAACAACCCTGACCCAACAAACTCAACCTTTCAAGTGCCAAACCCCCAGCCGGAGGTGGTGCCGGGAGGACAAGCGGAGAAGAGGAGCCCACAGAGGGGAGGGACACAGGGGAAACTGCCAATGGGGGCACACAGACAAAGTCAGAAGAAGGGGAAACCAAGGCCGACGGGACCACTCCGGAACCACCAGAAGATCCTCCACCCGGTCCAACCGAACCTTCCTGAGGACCCGGGGGATCAAAGCAAATGGCGGGAAGGCAAACAGGAGACCCAGTGACCACGGAACAGAGAAAGCGTCGATCGCCCAGGCCAGCCGAGAGGGAACGAGGCTGCAAAAATGAGGAAGAAGGGCCGACTCCTCCGAGGCAAACAGATCCAGCCAGGGAAGGCGGAACCGGAGGACAATCTGATCGAACAGAACCGGGGACAAACACATGGTCACAGAGGAAGGGAACACCCTGCTCAGAGAGTCCGCAGGCCCATTCTCCCTCCCCGGAAGATAGACAGCCGTCAGAGACAAGAGACTCCGCTCGGCCCAAAGACCGATCATCCTGGAAAGGAGAAACAGAGACCGGCACATGCCCCCCTGACGATTCACATAAGCCCGAACAACCTGGTTGTCGGTCTGAACAGAGACAGCACGGCCCAGGAGAGGAGCAAACCACAGCAGAGCCAACCAAACCGCCCGCAGCTCCTTCCAGTTCGAGGACTGGAGAGACTCGAATCGGGACCACCGACCCTGAACCTTGGAAGCACCCAGGACCGCACCCCAACCCATGGCACTGGCATCGGTGGACAACACTACCACAACCGGAGGAGGAAGAAGGTCGAACCCCCGGGAAAGAGACTGAGGGGACAACCACCATTGGAGAGCAGCCCGAATCCCTGGCGTGACGTGAATAAGAGTGTCGTAGTCCTGAGAGGCAGGATCCCAGTGGGCCAGGACGTGATGCAGGAGGGGATACAAATGCAGACGGGCCCAAGGGAGGAGAAGCAGAGTGGAAGCCATCTCCCCTTGACTCCGCAACCAGAGATGGGCAGACACCTGGGACTGGGACAGAACCCACGAAAGGTGATGGAACAAAGTCAACTGTCTCTCCTGGGAGAGGAACACCATCTCCAGATCCATGCAGAAGAGAGCCCCCAGGAACTTCAGAGTCTGGGAGGGCAGCAGGGAGGACTTCCGGTGATTGATGAGGAACCCATAGGACTCCAGAAGACGACACACCTGATCCACATCCAACAGAGCCTGAGAGAAAGAAGGAGAAACAATCAACCAATCATCGAGGTAGGGAAAAACCTGAAGACCCCTGGAATGGAGAATACCCACCAGAGGGGCCAAGAGCTTCGTGAAAACCCTTGGCGCCCATGAAAGGCCGAAAGGAAGCACCCGGACCTGAAAATGCCGGGAGCCAACAGCAAAACGGAGATACTGCTGATCCGCAGGATGGATAGGGACGTGCAGATAAGCATCCATCAGGTCCAGGGAAGCAAGGAAACACTCTGGTAGCACCAGATGCAGGATAGACAGCAAAGTCACCATCTTGAAAGTACGCCTGGGAATGTAGAGATTGACCCTCTTCAGATCCAAGACAGGGCGCAGATCCGTCGTATCCTTCTTGGAGACCAGGAAGAGGATCGAATAACAACCCCTGCTCCGCCCCAGAGGAGGAACCTCCACGATAGCCGCCTTTTCCAACAGAAGGCGCACACCCTCCAGCAAGGCCGCCCGCCTCAGAGGGTGACGGGGCAGGGGAGTCTCCCGGAAGACAGGTGGGGGAGGAGAGGAGAACTAGATCCAATAACCCGCCAACACAGTCTGCACCGCCCAGGCATCCGGAAGAGTCAACCACTGATGCAGAAAAAAGCAAAGGCGACCCCCAACCGGAAAAGGCAGACAGTCCTTGTGCAGGAGAAGGAGCGGGGGCAGCACCACCGGCCGGGGCCCGGGACTTGGCACCACCAGGGGCCCCCCGGCCACGACCCCTGCCACGAAAGGGCTGCAGAGCACCCTGTGCAGAAGAAAAACCAAAGGCACGGCGGTAGCCAAACCCTCGCCCCCGAGAAGGAGGGCGAACAGGAGCCACAAGCTTACGGTTCTCCGCCGACTGCTTGACCAAATCCTCCAGCTGGGGCCCGAACACCCTGGACCCCACAAAGGGCAACTTAAGCAGGACCGACTTCTGAGAGGACTCAGCCTTCCAAGAATGCATCCAGATATGACGCCGAGCAGCAATCGAAGCCCCAGAAGCAGCCGCTGCGGCACCCAAATTGCCAAAAGAAATGTCCGACAAATAGCGCACCTGCAGCTCCATGAGGGCCAAGAGAGAGGAGGCATCCTCCCCGTCCTGCAAAAGAAGAGCCAGGGCCTGGAAATCCTTCAGCAGGGACTGGACCATGTAGTTGGAGTAGTTCGTCGCCCGGACAGCAAAGTTGGAAGCAGCGTAGGAACGCTTCACCGCCCCCTCCACCCGCTTATCCACAGCGTCAGAAGGAAGGGCATCATCAGACAGAACCAAACCCTGCGTGGAAAGGCCAGCCATCAAATTGTCCACCTTGACAGACTGAGGGAACTCAGTAGCAAACCCCTCCAATGGATATCGCTTACACAAAAAGCGAGGGAAGACGGATTTATCCACATCCTTCCACTCATGAGCAAGCACCTTGCGCACAGCGCCATGCAAGGGTAAGGACTCAGGATCCGGCTGGCGATATTGAGTAAAAAAGTCATCCTCCAGGACATCCGGCACAGGAGGAGCGAAACCCAAATTGCCACGCACATGGACAAACAAATCAGAGAGCTCTGCACCCTGAACAAAGCGACCACGCACACAATTATCCTCCTCGGTCCCCACATCGTCAGCTGAAGGGTCAGGCTGAACAAGAGACCCACAAGGCACCTTGGCCGGAGGGCCGGCCGCTTCCCGAGCCCGGAAAGCATTAGCAACCGCATCATTAATAAGGAGGCGCAGGTCATCCAAAGTAGGAGCGGCAGCTCCAGAAGCACCCTGGTCCATGGCAGCGCAAGCAAAGTGAAAGGAACAGGCACCAAACACAACCAGCAGAGGCGGGGACCAACAGAAAACGGACCCGTTTTTCAAAGAAACGGAGTCCCGAGGCCCCCGACCTCTCGCGCTATCAGGCAAGGGGGCGGATGCATAAAAAAGCGTCCGGCCGCCCAAAAAACCCCAGGGGTAGCAGGAATTCCAAAGGACGCTCCGCGCCGCAGGGAAAAGAACAGAGGACCCCCGCCCACTAAAGCAGGGCGTGACGGGACCTCCCAGGAGAGGAGCGGCCGCTAAAGCAGGCTGCGCACAAGGAGGTGAGGATCCGAGAAAGGACTAGGCACAAGCGGCCGCTAGAGCGGGCCGCGAGAAGGCAGAAATGCAATAAGCAGCAAACCTCACCAAACATAAGAAGAAAAGAGTGGCCGCTACAACAGGCCGCCAAAAACACATAAAAAACAGAAGGATAAAACACTTACCCGACCAGCAGCTCCGCTAGGCAAAGGCAACTGACGAAGTCAGAAAAAAACGAACAGGATGTGGTATGACGCACTTCCCCCTATATCCTCACCTGATTGGTGGCGCCATGTTGGGGGAAGTGCTGAAAACTCTGCTAGGTATTAGGTTTCTGGGGAGCAGACCAGCTGCTCACTGTTCAGGAATGGGACGGGAAGACAGGACGAGGAGGTAATGTGCAGCGGGGTTTGGCTACAGGGCCTGGCTAAACTCTGTGGCCAACTAGCCACAGGCAGCCAACCCCCGCTGTGTATGGACTTTGGCCGTGCACTGCAGGGATTGCTCACAGGTCCTAGCTTGTGTCTAGCCACTGTGCCAAACCTGCATAAGGATTGCAAAACCTTGCTGTGAACGGTCTTTGGTCCTGTGCAGTGGGGTTGCCCCCAGGTCCTCGGATCAACCTGCAGCAGGCAACCAACCCCTGCTGTGCATGCCTTTGCGCACAGGGCTTGGATCACACAACTTGGCCTTTTTTTATAAAAGCGTAAAATCTGGATTCTGTGGTTCGTTGATTTGAACTGTGGGTCGAGGGCAAGCTTCACTTCCCTGTCCGCCAAACTGTAAATAAGGCCCTTCGCCTTGGGAAACATGTTGTGAATTTGGCCCAGCGCCAACCTCTGGAGTGCATTTTTCTTATGATTAATAGTCAACATTACCTGTTACAGATGACTTTTCTTTGACTGTGCAGGGTCTGATGGTGTATTTGGACGGTGTTGTGTGGAATGTGAGATTCATGATGACAGCGTGACCTGTATTCACTAGGATAGTGCTTTGTGGAATTCTATTTACTTAGGAATTTCCGGCCCCTTGCCAGGAACAGAGACGCCAGAAACAAAGCACTCCTGCTACAAAAACCATGTTTGCAGCACATTTAATTTTTATTCTCATCCCTTTTCATAATTTGGGACATAGCTGTGCAGACGCGTTGGCTGCGATGTGACACACAAACAAATCTAGCGAGTTTTTGACATTACAATTCACACCAGGCATGAATACGTTTAAATTGGCACATATTTAAACAGCAAAAACTTTGCAAAATATTCCGTTGCCAACATTCCTATAGACTGGTGTGATGCACGGGCGCATTCAACATACATAATTCAAAGAGGCTGTCTCTGTCAGTTCATGACCTCCCTTGGAGTGTTAACACAAAGGAAGAGTCTATCTGTAGTGCTTGCATATCAGGCTTGAGCAAGTGCCTTTGCACACTTAAAGCAAGTGTGGGTTAATAAGGTTTGAATCAGTGTGTAGCCAGTTCTTGAATACGTTAGCAAAAAGTAACATAACAAGATAAAATAGCATAGAATAACAAGACAAGTGTGAGCATCATTGGCATGAATCCCTGAACCATTCGCATCTCTTCCAAAACACTGTCTGACGGACTAAATCTAATGTTTTGGTTTTGTTGTTAAGCTTTGGCACGACAACAGAAGGATGATCACTATTGACAGATAGAGAACTGTGAGTATTGCACAATGTTTTTTGTAAATGTTAAATCTGGGGTATTTTAGCTTTATTGCTGACCCCTGATTTGTTTACAAATGTATGCTCAATGTTGCATCAGCTGCCTACATGCCTACATAAAGCTAATCTCAAACAAGCATTGTCAAAGCCAATAGGTCTGACTTTTTATTAGTGAAAGTGCTAGTTAATTGATGGTTGTGTTTGAGTATGAGGCTATACAATAAACTTGTGTGTTTGTTGTATGCATTAAGGAGGGGACATCGGAAGGCGACCAGTAGTAACGTAAGGGGGAGTGACTGGAAGTGTCATCCAACTGAGATTATGTAGAATACAATACATAATTTACAAAAAGGCCTGTGGCAACGAACGTTCATGAACAAATATCTAGGTGGATACCAGAGCCCGTATATATATCAGGTGCACTGTTTATGTTTGCGCCACAGTACACCTTTAACCCCTTGACCGCGACGCAAATTCCGCCGTGGTGCTGGAGAAATAATGAGTGGGCGGGGTTCGGACGGCCCCCGGCCGTCCTCCGCACACGCCCACTGTGACGTCGGACGGCCGGGGGCCGTCCGACGCATGTAAGGGGTTAAATGGGTGTCCCAGGAGCAAACATGAACAGTGCGTCAGATTGCAATGAATCCACTGCCCGTAGGGCAGCCATGAACTCGGGCTGCCCTGGGGGCAGCACATTCAGTGAAATAAGGAGTGGTTGCTTTAATCAGCTGCTCCGTATTTCACTGTGCAGGTGGCAAACCGCCTGCACTTCAGAGAGGGGACAGAGATTCCCTTGCGGGCAGGTGTAGTGCGTGAGACTGAACTTGCTTACAGGAGGATGACTTGGGGTTCCATGGGAGCCCCTTTGTCCCCTCTAGAGGGCTGCCCTCTGGGGGTGCATTGACAGTGCGCTACCTTTTTGTGATGCACTTTCAGTGTGCCTCCTGGCAGTTTCTTTGCTTTTGTGCCCATGTCCATAGTCTGGACCGGGTGCAAAGGCAAAGCGATTTGCTCATTTGTATGAGACCATGCCCCCATTCAAACCAGTGCTATCAGTATTACAGAAGGGGCCGCACAAGTCTCTGTGCCCCCTTCTGTAATACTAAAGTACCCGGGGGGTGCAAAGAGCAGGCGCACACATCTGTTCCGCCCCCAGGGAACTTGTATAACATGGTCCCTGATCCAATCTGAGTACATCTGAAAAAGCAGGACAATGCACATTCTGTATCTATACGTCACTGTTTGCATGACTACAAAACACAGCTTTATTGGAACAGAGAAAAGAAAAACTGTGGTTTTAACCAAGGCTAACATTTCTCGCACTGACTACAGCTTCAGGGGTATACGCATGCCAGTGTGTGGATTACAGCAATGACGAGGTGCAGCCCTAGCTAAAGATTCTTGGCAGTTTCTCAGTGAATATGCTACAGAGGCCATTTCACAGATGCAGAGAAGAAGGCAGTTCAATGCCAGTGGTGGTACAATAGGCATGCTAAAGCCTACGAGCAGTGGTGGCTGGCATGTACTGAGGGTAGTGGGACAAGGGTACAAAAAATTAAAAAAAATACATAATAAATAAGATAGACTTACCTTCCTGGCTTGAAGCATAACGTCCTTCTCCCTCGGGTGTCTTCTCGAAGCTCCGGACCCAGGAAACTGCGCTACCCAATCCTGGCACTGCTCTCACAGCATGAGAGTAGTGTCAGGAATGGAGGGAGCGGCCTCACTCAGTGCTCTAATGAGCACTGGAGGCCTACGCTTTCTCTAACCCAGCTGTCTAAGACATCTAAATTAGAGAAGTTCGAAATGCGCAGGTCAGCCTTTGATCTGATTCCAAGGGCTACACTTTGGCAAGTCTTACATGATCAGGGGCTCCCTCACAATATTTTGGCACTTCTTATACGCCTTCACGAGGGAAATTATGCTAAGGTACGTTGGGGAGACCAAGTGCAACTGACAGACCCAATAAAGGTTGCAAGAGGGGTGAGGCAGGGCTGCGTCCTAGCCCCCACCTTATTTTCACTCTTCGTAAATGGGGTGGTGAATTATTTAGCGGAAGCCCATGCGGATGCCCCTTCATTGGGGAGCGATAAAATAAGCACATTGCTATTTGCGGACGACACGCTTTTAGTTTCTAAAACCCCAAGTGGCCTTCAACTGCTATTAGATCGCTTCATGTCTTTCTGTGAGATGAGAGGATTAGAAGTAAATACCTCAAAGACAAAACTTTTAGTTAATGAACCCCCATAAATCGTTTAAAGGGAAACTATTATTGGGGGATTCCGCTGGAAAGGGTGGATTCCATTGTATATCTTGGTATAACCCTCACTGAAAAAATTGATTGGAAACAACATATTTCGAAGCAAATTCTACAGCAGAGGAAGACATCTGGGGCTATAATCTTAGAACATAGGTCATCACAAACTAGACCGATTGCAGCACCGCTACAAATTTATGACCAGAAGGTGGTTGGCTCGGCTCTCTATGGGGCTGAAATCTGGGGATTTGATAATTTGGAGGGCTTGCTTCTTACAGAGAACAAATTCCTAAGATCACTTTGCTCAATCCCCCAGAGTACCCCGCTCACTCCCTTGCGACTAGATTTGGGCAGAACTACAATAATGGATAAAGCGAGACTTCGACCTCTTCTCTTTTGGCTCCGCATTAAAAAAACACCTGAGCTTGTTCATTATGCGATTGCTACTGAGGTGGTTCTTAAGTTGGATCGTTTTAAAAAAATTGGCTGGTTCTGTAACATCAAAAATTGCTTTTGGAAATAGGCCTGGGAAACCTTTGGGAAGAAAAGGACTCTAGCTTACTGCCTAGTAGAGAGTGGGTCAAGTCCTACTATTGGAAATGGGTGGCAGAGAGAACAGTCATACAAGTGAAAGGAGGTCGACTCACGACAGAATTTATGGAGTTTAAGATGGTTGGTGTGTACGAGCCCTATATGGACTTCATCACTGTCCCGCAAGAGAGGAAGTTATTTATCCAATTTAGATTTGGATGTCTTCCCTTAAACTCCTTTACTGTGTCATGGAATAGGGGCTCCCAAGTTAAATCATCCAACTGTCCATGTTGCCCCGAGATAGAGGAGACGACTAAGCACATTCTCTTTACATGCCCTCTGTATAAAAATCCAAGATCTAAATGGTTAGCCCCTGCTTGTAGACAACTAGGAACCCGTAGTCATTTAGAGGCCCTACGTATCCTCAGGACAGATACAAGGCCACAAATAGTATGTGCAATGGCCAAATTCCATGGGGAGGTTCTGGTTCATTAGGAGGAAGATGCTAAAATGAACTGAGTATACCATTAGATTAAGTATCATTCCTCACAAAGTATCTAGTCCACACTCGATGTCTTATGATCATGTTACTATATGCCTCATGTTTAAATTACAGAAGACTGTTCAATACTGTATTTCTGCTAATTATGCACTAGCACTTTATGTACTTTCTATGTGTTTTTAGCTTGTATGGTTTTATCATCTTGGAAGCTAGTTCCTTTTAATTTGTTTTTTAGATTTTAATGGCTCGGGTTTTAATACGTTTTGTCGCTGTATAAATAATGTCATCTATTTTGGCTTACAATTTTCAGTATGAAAATCTTGTTCTAACTACTATACTTCTGTACGCCTATGCACTTTGATGGTCTTAACGACCGAATAAAGTTTTATGATGATGATGAAATGCGCATGTCTGGCTGGCCATCGCAAGACGGCCGGCCAAAGAGACATGCGCATTTTAAACATTAGCGCACAGCTCCCTGCTGGTGCCACTCTGCAGCACTGGCCCCGCCCCATCCCGACACTTAGTTTGGGCCGGGTTGATAAAAAATAAAATGGTAATAAATAAACTTTATTACCATTTTATTTTTCAGCTCTGGGGCTTGTGGGCGACACTCCTCCGCTCAAATGGAGGAGCCGCCCCTGCCTACAAGCGGTAGGAAGAGGCTCAGTCCCATAAGGGATGCCTCCAATACTGTTGTCTCCTCAACAACTTCAAAGGCAGCCATTCCTAAACACACTGGCAACTGCAACATGGCTATCTCTATGAAAACGATGCGCCTAATGCAATGGATGGAAAACATCCCTGGCAGGTGGAATAAATCACCTAAGGAGAGATTTATCAACACTGTGCACCAGTGCAAGGTCACCAAAAGTGACTCAAACTGGCACAAAGTTTTGATTTGTTATTTACTTTTTAAAGCAAAACTTGTTTTGCATTGGAAGATTACATAACATTAACCTGCACTGCTTTGCATTACTATGGGTCGTACAGGAGCATTCCCATGCAACCACCAAACCATCTCCTAACATTTGTAGACAGGGCTTTCAACCAAAAAATTATGCCTCCTTGAGGTAGGAGCAAAAAGGTAAAATGTTTTATTTTTTTCTCCACACTATTCTAATTTTGCATGTGTGCTGTACTGTACAATACACAAACAAGGTAGTAAACGTTTAAAAGTGAGGCAAACTATTGTATTTTGTAATGGAATGGTACCCTTCCAACACAAAACCTACTCTAGACTCACATTGTCACATTTGCAGTATGGTGCAAAGGTGTGTGTTGCATGGCAGCCAGACAGTGCTCCAGCACTCGGGAAGAGAGTAGCAGTGCCAAATCTCTCTGGCATAGTCCTCTCTTTCATCAATGCAGCGCAGCAACTTTGGTTGCTGGATTGCGTTGCATGAAAAATAGGACATTTGCCCCCTATTTGCCAATAGCATGAAGTTGAGAGAGAAATACTCTGAAGGGACTGACCCAAAAGCCCACTATCAAAATTTGTGGATAGGATAGATCCAGCAAACAGCTAAATCTGTCTGAAGGCGGAGTTAAAATCATACCTATGAACAAAAAGCTGTTACCTTTTACCCTAAAAAATTAAGGGAAACTGCTATCAATGTTTTCCTACCAATGTAGCCACTGCCTCTGTGACATCTCTGATGGGAAACGTTTTAATTGCATTGGTTTAAGGAACTAAAACAGTGCACATTAAAATAAGGGCAAAGAGTCTCTTGCACTCCAACCAGAGTGCAGTAAAACCTACATTACAGGAAGTTGCAGACCTCTTCCTGGAAGCCATCTTGTTGCATTCTCAGACATTGTAGCATAATGCGGAGGGAACTGACAGCTGAGCTTTGTGGAGAAAGAGAACGCTTATAATAACTAATTTGAGCACAAATGTCTAAGGAACTAGAGAATGAGCTGGAGGTTCCTTTTTTCAAGGCTATATTGTAGATAATGAAATAATTAAACCCAAATGCTTTTAATAAAAACATGTTTTCTTTTAGTTAAGTGTTTATGAAAAAGGCGTTCTAACATGAAGTAAATCTCCACCATTGTAGCTAGAGAAATTGAAAGGGGGATCCATTTTGTTTTTGTATCACTAGAGACTTCTCACATAGCCTCTTTACATGATTTTAGGACCCATGGAGGGAAGCCAATAATGAATGGATACTCCATCCGCAGTGGCAGTTCCTCCACTAAGGCGGAGGAGCGTCGCCCCACTGCTCTTTGAGCAGTGAAAAAAAATAAAAATTAAATGACAATAACAAGACGTTCTTATAAAAAAAAAATTCTGTGCGGGACTTGGGGCCAGGTCAGGCGGGGCAGGGCAGGGCTGAGCTCGCCAGAGCAGAGTGAGGATTGGTTTGCACGCCAAACCGTCATGCGCACTTAGCATGTTCTCCACCTGGCTGTATTGCACAGCCGGGTGAAGAACATGCCCAGGCTCCCAGGCAGTGCCTGAGCAGCCATACAGGCCACACAGACCAATCACGATGCTGCTGATGCAGCGTTGTGATTGGCTGGGAGAGTCTGGGAGTCTGGGTGCTTCCAGTGCTGCCAGCGCCGGGTGAGGACAGAGGAAAGGCGTGCAGCGGCTGTAAGTTTATTTTATTTATTTTTTCATCCCCCTCGCCCCACAACCCCTGTTCCAAGACAGCTGCCACAGTCCATCCATGCTGCTTGCTAAAGGCTGCCATTTTGCTGAGTGGAACTTTGGGTCTGATAAGGGGGAGGTTTTGATCTGGAAAAGTAGTTATGGCAGGATTGTCCATACAGTTCCAAGATGGTGGCTGAAGCATTTTGGACTAAGTGCTCATCTGCTAATGTGCCAACGTACGCTTTCATTCACTCTTTAAAACAACAGTTTATTGAAGGATGGTGTGCCTGTTTTTGCACAAGAGACCGATGAGCTGGTAAATGATTCTATTAAAACAAGATTATTGGGCACTGTTTAAGAAGAACTGAGCAAAAATAATGATGTCCAATTTAGGGGAATAAGTGAATGGAAGCCTGACTGTCTGCTCTCCAAAATATGGGGGAAAGACTGAGATATCAAAAGCTACAAAGGAATTTAACACCAATGAAGAAGCAAAGCACTGAGAAAAAGAAGCAAAATGTACATTTAAGTTAGGAAAGTATATTTTCGAGTTAGAGCAGACTATCTCAACAAGTTAATAATCAAAAAGTTAGTCATAACTTATCTTTGAAAGTACTCATTTGTTCTCTCATGTCCTTCTTTTGTATCATTGCCTGGTAAGCCATGGTAAGTCCAACATAATTCCGGCTGTACCTCAGCAGTCATCACAAGTTCGGGGTGTGAGTAGTCACCTCTCTCTGGAGCTTACAGTTATAGACTACACAAACTCTCCATGGGGGTATTGTCGACTGTCATTGGGGTTCCTCCGAAATTACACAGAGCGGGGAGTGGGATGAAATGAGGATCAAGGTACACCTTCCCTATAACTAACATCTGCAAAAGAGTACATGATTGTTTTTTTTTTTTTTAAAGTATGCATTGAAAATCCTCTGCTCTAGGGTGTTGTATAAGGGGGTTGGCTCAAGGATTATTCCTAAAAAGAACAAAGGCCCTTACTCAAGAAAGTGGCATGCTTCATCATTGGGCTCCACCTCACCACAAGACCCATATTAGGTGAATGTGATAGACTCGACCTGGAGCTCTTTACCAGGTTGTGCTGTTTTTTAAACTTAATAATTACCTTCCTAATGGTAAGGTAAACCGGGACCCTAATCATAAGCTAAAAGTGCATCCAAGGAGGCTTTTTGGTTTATTGGTGTTTCCCAATCGCATCAATAAAAACAAGGCACACATGGGTCTTGTGTAATGCAGATCCTTTGTAAGTTATGTTGTCAACATGTTTCTGCCCATGTGATTAGCCTTTTTGGGGGCCAGGCATCCATCATGATGAGGCCCTTTTCATAGGGTCACCTATTGGTTCCCTATTATTCCATAAAGCTACTTATTCAGGGAAAAGATAAAATAGAGATCTCGTTACTTTGTTCTTAGTCGATTTTTACACAGTGGTAGAGTGGTAAAGGCCTAAAAAAATCATAGAATCAGGCAACATCAAAACCATTGCCATATTGTCTATGATACATCCCAACGTCATGTTTTAAAAAACTAAATCAGACAGGGGTGGTTGATAACTCAGCACACGTAATCACTGCAGCGACACACAAGTGGTACCATAACACAGCAAACTTAAAGCGATGATAAGTCCATAACACTATTAAAAAAGAGCAGTCTGTGCCTGTCTTCTCAGACAATCTCAGCTAACTTAAAAATGTGACAAAGTCCATTAGTTCGATTGGGTCGCAGGTTTGGTATCTAAGTGGATTTAAGAGTAAGTGGTAATTAGAAAGGTGATCCTTTCCATAGAAGTCCTTGGCCTAAGGGGACTATCGCAATCTACTGTGTCTCAGTGGTCATGGCTTGCCTCTGCGGTGGGCACCACAGACTTTTTTTGAGACCATAAGCCGAATAGTACCCACTCCGAGTGGCCTCCAACTATTTGTGGTGTTGGATTAACACAGAACACCTGAATTAGGTTAATTCTGCTGACGTAAAGGAAGCCATATTGAAGATTGCTTTATAAATGACAATGAAAACTCTATTACGCAAGTACAAGCTCCCAATAAGTACACACATACTTGATTATACTCAGGTATAATCTTTGGGATCTTCAAAATATATTTGGGTTTCTCTGCAGGCAGGGGTGTCCGTCCTGCAAGCAGAGGGTTCCCTCCCGCTGGTGGAGTCTCTGACTCGTATGTGGACATCTCCACCCGTCATGCGGAGATCTATGCCGATGGCAAGCAGGAAATAACATACAGGAAGAGGAAGACGGCCATTTTGTGGTTAGTCTGACCCATCCTTTTGCCACAGCATTCTCCTCCACCCTGCGACTCCTTTCTCCATTAAAAACCCCAATGTGGATGAGGGAAAGATGAGTGGACCCCCCATTCACTGATAAAGAATTAGAGATTATTTAGGAGGTCTCCTCCAAAGATACCCTCATCTTTATGGAGGTCCTAAAACCAAGCTGGGCAATCCAGTACAGACCTAAATTTGGATAGACATTGCCACACACTGTTGTGCAGTGGATGCCGACATCTGGCAGGGGAGGGGTGGGCTGGGCTGCAGGTTCTGGGAGGACCTTCGTCAGTGTCCCAGGATTAAGGCCCAGTACATTCTGGGATTATGTTCCCAGCCCCCCTGCATAATGCAACCATACATGAGGGTCCTGAGAGCAGCCTGACCCATCCTACAAGCTCAGTTGGAAGATTTTGAGCAACAGACAGTAAGTGTATTATTTCTATATTTATTTAAGAGCATTTGTGTTTTGAGAGTGGTGTCCACTGTCCAGTCATGTGTTTGGTCTGAGCATTGGTCTAACATTCCATTTTGTATTTAAACTGTGTTTATTTTTATTTGTGAGTTATGAAAAGAATACAAGTTCTAAAAAAATAACATACATGTTTGTTCTACTTTTGGCTGGAATTAATAAGCATATTATGTGGTCATAATGGAAATGCTTTTCAAGTTTAGTAGTTTGAGACACAAACAGTTAAAACACATCTTCAACATTTGGAATCAATTACATTTCCATGTTGTTAATCTTAGCTTATGTGATGTTAACGTGTGATTTTACCTTACTTTCAAATCACCATATTTGTTCCATTAAAAATATCTAAACTCACACAATTTTTAAATAAATGTTACATTTTTTTTCCCTAAAATGACCAATAAAACATAATCCTTTACAATACACTCTAATCTAAGCTAGGCAGTATGTTGGAACATGCTGCAAAACAGATTTAAAAAATTTAATCACAGGATTTTACAAAACAATATGTGTGTATATGTTACCTATGACAGCCAGTAGGTAGTTATAGTTAGGACCAACTTTTCCCATAGATGAAGCATTTTTTGTTTTGCTAATAACTTTGGTGCCGTTTGACGAATCTTCACGAAACTTTCTAAAGTAGTATGCAAGTTTGTTCAGCTGCTGTCTGGAAAGCTTTGGGGTGATTTGTCAAGCGGGGCCAGGAAAAAGGGGGGTCCCAAGATGCTTTATCCCCATGTAGTGTCTATGGGGATTCAGCAAGTTTTAGACACCGCTATAGCCAGAATCGCAGAACGAAATTACACCAAATGTGGCAGAAAGCTAGATCTTGGTCCGCAGATTGTGCTTTTTGTGATTTGGGGTAAATCTACTTCAGTAGTTTTGGAGTTTTTAAGGGAAGAAAAATATAGATATCCAGGGACGTGGATCCTTTGCGGATCTGCGGGTACCCGCCTGTACTCGCGGATCTAGGCAAAAAGCAAGACCCTGATTTGCTGGCCACAACCTGAAAGGAAAGTTGCGACCACCATTTAGTTTTTTGGCTGGGCCCCTAGGGTGAAAGCATAAATAAAAACACACTTAAGGGGTTAGGATAGACGTATCCTCCTGACCCCATAGAACACATGGAGGGGTCTCTAAGGGACCCCTCATGGGCAAAAAATTGCCCAATTGTTTTTGTTCGCCCGATCTATGGATCCACGGATTCACCGCAGCGCACAGTGCGACACCCAGTGTAAATCCACGATGGATCCACGGATCCGAAGCCCAATGGTAAAACAATAACCTCACACACCATACCCCCACCACGCATGGCCAAAACCCGTGAGCAACATGGTGTTTGGTACATGCAGGAGGGTTGGCCTCAGGGCCTGGCCGCAGGTGCGGTGGTGGTTGTATTAACGTACGGTAATTATATATTACTTTACATTAAAAAATCCATTGAAATTCACTGAAAAAAAACAAAGTTTGCAGGGACATTATAGTTAGGTTGACGTTTTACCCACACAAAACCATAGAAATTCAGCAGCTATAGTTATACTTATAGTTATACTTATCTGAAAAAACTATAACTCATTCTGTTAAGTGACTTTAGGCCATGAGTTATAGTTTCTTAACATAAGTATAACTATAAGTATACCTGTAAAACGTTGGTAAAACATCAACCTAATTATAACGTCCCTGTAACCTTTGTATTTTTCTGTATTTATATATATATATATATATAACAAAATGTACAATTGGGGAAGAGTTGAATTTTTTAAGGGAAAGCCGGAAACAAACATTACGGCCGAGAAAAGAAAAACCCAAAGTAGGCAGAAGCGAAACAGGAAACAAAGAGAGAGAAGGAGAAAAAGGCGCCAAAAAACAAACATACAAAAGGAAGAACAACAGAGGTCGGCGCCAATAACAGTCCCAAACATGTCATCTTTGAATGCAAACACTGTCATTAATCTGGCAGGCATAGACTTGGACTCAGCAGAAAAACAATTGTTGGCCCTAGGACTCACATACAGTGTAGAAAGCAATTTTAATTACCCACAAACAAGGGTCGACATTTACAAGTATATACGGAAACTCAAGCTTCAAAAATATCGCAAACTGAGAAAAGAAAGTAATGTGGAGGCGGATGTCGGGGAAACAATGTTACCATCCAGGACTACTTTGACTGCATGTGATGTGAATATACTGTGTGATCTGCATGCCTTACAGCAAGAAAATTGTGAAATCACGGAATATGAGTCCACGCAACAAGTAATGTACCAGCAAAGGGTCGATGTTAATAGGGCCCCGATAACAAATTTCAAAGCAAAGTCCAAATTTATGCCCATTTCACCAAGGGATTCTATCGATGTGTTTAATGAAGCCATAACAAAAGAGGTGAGAACTCTTAACTTTAAAACTCAAGCTAACAAAAGGAAACAAAACAATCAGCAATTAAGATATCACCAGTTGATTAAGAAACTCAGAGACAATGATACAATCATAGTACGAAACTCAGATAAAGGGGGCAACATTGTCATCTGGCCCAGAACTAAGTACATGGCGGAAGCATCAAAACAACTGGGGGACCGTAATTGCTACAAAATCAGCAATAAAATGACTATAATGACTGCGCAAAATGACTTACACACAAAACTTGTGGCATGGAAAAGCATGGGATTGATTAGCCAGGATGAATTAAGATTTATGAAGAATGACTATTCTAAAATCCCTGTAATGTATTTTATCCCTAAAATACATAAAGATAGTATAGAGCCACTAGGGCGGCCAATAATATCTGCAATTGATAGCCTTACAGAAAATGTTTCAGTGTATATTGACTCTTTCCTACAAGAACAAGTGAAATCTTTACCATCTTACATTAAGGATACAACAGACTTCTTAAAACAAATTTATGGATGTGAGTGGCAGCCAGATTATTTGTTGATATCGATGGATGTAAGTAATCTCTATACATCCATACACCACAGAGATGGGATGAGAGCACTTGAGCATTTTCTAGGGAAGAGACCCATCGAATTCCACAACCACAACAAGATGATAATGGACCTGACAAAGTTCTGTTTGAATTATAACTATTTTTTATTTCAATCACAGGTATATCATCAAATGAGAGGCGTAGCGATGGGTGCAAATTTTTCACCAAGCTACGCCTGTCTCCATATGGGGTGGTGGGAGGAGATGGTGGTGAAAACAGAATATGCTGAGATTTGGTCTAACAATGTCATCAAATGGATAAGATTTATAGACGATTTGTTTTTAATTTGGTGTGGGGATATCCAGAGTGCTGAGGATTTCATAACTAAACTGAACAACAATGATCTAAATATCCAACTCACTCATATAATCAGTGCAGATACAGTCTGCTTTTTAGACGTAGAGATCTATGTCAGCAATAACCAAATGGAGACTCGTCTATTTCGTAAACCAACATCAGGCAATACTATCTTACACTCATCCAGTTTCCACCCCAAACATACAATTCTGAGCATACCGTATGGAGAGATGTTGAGAATTCGTAGAATATGCAGTAAGGAAGATGACTTGATTATGGCCCAAAATGAATGCAAACACCGGTTCCTAGCTAGGGGTAATAAAGAAAGTGTAATTGACAATGCGATAAAGAAAACAAAAGTCAAAACTCAGGAAGATTTGATTTTTAAACCCTCAGCAAGTGAAATTAAACATCTAAATAAAACAGTCACCAAAAGCAGTCCTCGTCTAATTTTAACTTATAACAAGCAGAAGGACAGCCTGAGAAAAATAATAAAAAACAATTGGCATTTAATACAAAATGACACTGTGATAGGGGAAGAAATGCCAAGTGCGCCTTTAATCACTTATAGAAAAGCTCCAAATACAGGTGATTACTTGGTGAGCAGTAGCCCTGAAATAGATAAAAACACGAACTGGCTGTCCAAGAGAAAAGGCTTTGTGAGGTGCAATACATGTAGGGCATGCAAATATGGTATCAATAAAACCTCGTTTGTGACCAAATGTAAGAACAAACCAGTGATCATTGATAAATTCATGACTTGCAAATCTGAATATGTGGTTTATGTGCTGGAGTGCTCTTGTGGACTGCAATATGTGGGAAGCACAAAATTGCAAGTCCACAAAAGAGTACTCCAGCACATGCGGGCCATCACAAACAAAGACAGTACGTATCCGGTGGCCCGCCATTTTGAAGCTTCCCATGCCAGCAATCTAGAGCATTTAAAATACTATGCAATTGATAGTGTTCCTCCCTTGAGGAGAGGAGGCAATAGGGAGGCTACATTAAAGAGGTTAGAGACCAGATATATTTTGGAGTGTGACACCAAGAACCCATATGGTCTCAACACAACTGAAGATTTACATACCTGGTTATAATTAAAAAACAATATAGATGTTTCGGACTGTTTTTATTTGGTTCTCAGTATTTACCATAAGATACATATGTTACTTGCTTGAGGGTTACATGCTGCCCCAAAACAATCTGAATGTAAATGGTTTCAAGAACTATGATTTTACATGCCAAAAACCCTATCCTATATATGTTGTTCTCTTATGTAATGTTTTTAAAAGACTTCTTAAATACATGGGCTCATGTACAGAAGCAAAATTTGCACATTATTTATGGCACTATGCACTTTAGGAGGGTGAGAAATGCCACTTGAAACACTTATAGCACTTTCAAAATAAAGCGGGTTTTGCACATATTGGATTTCCAATAGGGGAAATATTGTTGTTTATGAAATAACAAGCAAATTATTGTTTACATATTTATTGCGTATTTTGCACATGATTTTGATATGAAAGATCTTTTATCGGGGTTTAAGTATTCTTGCCCATGTTTCAAAATCGGATATAACCAAAGGGGGCGTACAAAAATGTTTGAAACATGGATTTTACCCTTAAATCTGACTATAGCTTGTGTTTTTATCAATCATGTTTTAGATATGTCATGATTTTATGCATTTAAGCAGATATTAAGAACAAATGAGAAAAAAGTTTTTTGTTCTTCTTTTGTAAACACAAGTTTATTATAGAGGTTATATCATTTACACCTAAGGAATGTTCATAAATTGTAAACAGTTTGCGATACCCATTGTATGCAAAATGAAAATGGAAATACAGACACGCAGTCTGTCTTCCAGCTTTATTGTTTTTTGAATTGTTAAAAAAATAGTGCACTTGTCACTTTAAATACGGGAGAGTAACACGCAACATGTCATGTGATCAAGAACCCAGGAGGTTCGAAACGCGTCATGGCAGCCAAGCACTAAAAATAAAAAGAAATATTGCACCTAATAAGAGGAGTTTGTGCTTTCTTGATTCATGCGACGTCAAGGAATCAGTGGGAGAAAGGTGAAAGGATATATATATATATATATATATATATATATATATATATATATATATATTCGCTGAAAAACCGGAGGTTTCAGGGACATAATAGTTAGGAATTAGCTTTTAAAAACCTAAGATATTCACAAAAAGAAACATAGGTTTCAGGGACTTTATAGTTAGGCTGACATTTTACTCATACAAATCCAGAAACAATTCAGCCATTATAGTTAGCTGAGCTAACTATAACTCGCGTCCCCGCAATGCACTGCTGATGAAATCACATATTACATCACTCATGACATGGTCAGTGACATCACCGATGACATCACTGATGACCTCATCCAGTGACTGAGTGTTTTGTAAAAGTTTAAGAATGTTATATATATATATACGCCAACGTGTACTGAAGAATGAATGGGTGTATGAGTGTCTGAATGGATGATTTAATGGGTGCGTGACTGACTGTGTAAGTGAGTGATTAAATGTGTCTTAGAGAATGCATGGGTGAATGACTAATCTGTGTGAATGTCTGTATCAGTCTGTTAGTTGGTGTGTAAGTGACTGCATGGTTTGGTGAGTAGCTACATGAGTGTCTATATGGGTTAATGATTGGTTGTCTGAGTTCCTGTATGCGTGCCTGAGTGTCTGTGTGGGTGGGTGGGGGGTGTGTGACTCCCTGCATTGATGTGCGTGTAGGTGATCCATGCGGTGTATGGGTTCATGAGTGCGTCTGTGAGGGACGGTTTGGTTGAGTGAGTGTACGTATGGCTGTGTTGGTGAGTGAATGGATGTCTCAGTGGTATATGTGTGAGTCACTACATATGTGAAAGGCAGTGTATGTGAGTGTTGGAGTATATAAGTGACTATATATGAGAGTGAGTGATTGTGAGAGTGGCTGTATGGATGAGTGTGTCCTTGTGTCAGTGATTGTAGACGAGAGTAAGTATGTGTTACTATCTGTATGAATAAGTGAGGTGGTATGTGTATAAGTGTATAGGTGAGTAAATGGCAGTGTGATTGATTCTTTGGGTGACTGATTACATGTGTGAGTAACTCTATGGGTGAGTGGCGGTGTGTGAGTGTCTGTATGGGTGTATGAGTGCATATATCAGTGGCTGTATTGATGAGTGACTCCGTGTATGAGTAACTATATGGGTGAGTGAGTCGATGTATGTGTAGACCTATGAATCAGTGAGTGGGTATGTACAAGCTGGTATTGGTGTGTCTATGGTTTCAAAAATGGTAGTCTGTATTTTAGAGTGGGTGTAAGAAAAGTTATATTAGCGTGTGTGAGGAGGTGCATCAGATATTAAGTGGATGATGTCATCAGTGATGTCATTTGAGATGTCATCAGTGCTGTCACTGACCATGCCATGGGTGATGCAATGTGTGACGTCGTCAGCAGTGCATTGCGGGGGCGCGAGTTATAGTTAGCTCAGGTAACTATAATGGCTGAATGTCTCTGGTTTTGTATGAGTAAAATGTCAGCCTAACTATAACGTCCCTGAGACCTATGTTTTTTTTTGTGTGAATATCTTAGGTTTTTCAAAAGCTAATTCCTAACTATAAAGTCCCTGAAACCTCTGTTTTTTTCAGTGAATTTCTAAGGTTTTTTAAAAGCTAATTTCTAACTATGCCTACATAGGTAGCGCAGAAAGAAGCAAGAGAAGTGCAGAAAGAGGGAAGAGAGGTGCATAAAGAGGAAGAAAGGTGCAAAAAAAAGCAAGAGAAATGCAGAAAGAGGCAACAGAAGTCCAGAAAGAGGAAGAAAGGTGCTGAAAGAAGCAAGAGAAGTGCAGAAAGAACCAACAGAGGTGCAGAAAGAGGCCTACTTCGACTGTACCTTTCCACAGACTCACACAAAGTAGCCTACTCACTAATCCTTCTCCCAAAATGTCTTAAACCTCACTTTTCTCTTGAAGGTTCACTATTCATCAACTGCTCAGAATGTTAGGCCTACCAAATGTAAAACAGCAATCCTAACCATATCACTGTTGTAAGTCTCACCAAGTTTGTGAAGGTATGCATGCATATGTCTGTGCATTTACCTAGTGACATGTTACATAAAAATAAACATACAAATACTTGAATACCCTTGTTTCAAACAGCATACTCTGTAAATTTGTGTACAAGAAGGTGTATGTATTTCTTTCTGCTCATAATACAGGGCACATGGGTATTCAATAGTATATTTGAGGAGCTCTACAACACCTATATACTTAAGACATGTCTGCCTGTGCAACCAAATGACAGAGCAGAACTGAGATTTGACCACTTATAGGAGAAGCTACCCACTTTTTAAGCTACCATCTTCAGATGCATAACATATGTGAGAATACAAGTACAGGTCGACATATACCTCAGTCATGAGAGCGCGCAGACCTTTAAACTTGGCAGCTTGCACTTCCCATTTGAGTACAGACAGAGGCAAGAGAAGTACAGAAAAAGGCAAGAGAACTGCAGAAAGAAGCAACAGAGGTGCAGAAAGAGGCAAGAGAAGTGCAGAAAGAATCAAGAGAGGTGCATAAAGAAGCAAGAGAGATGCAGAAAAAAGCAAGAGGGGTGCAGAAAGAGGCAAGAGAGGTGCAGAAAGAGGGAAGAG
This sequence comes from Calotriton arnoldi, assembly GCA_963921515.1. Classification (NCBI taxonomy): domain Eukaryota; kingdom Metazoa; phylum Chordata; class Amphibia; order Caudata; family Salamandridae; genus Calotriton; species Calotriton arnoldi. The sequence continues at coordinate 254,089 of CAWUFW010010967.1, read as the reverse complement.
GGGTGCACAAAGAGGCAAGAGAACTGCAGAAAGAAGAAAGAGAGGTGCAGAAAGAGGCAAGAGAGGTACAGAAAGAGGGAAGAGAGGTGCACAGATAGGCAAGAGAGGTACAGAAAGAAGCAGGAGAGATGCAGAAAGAAGCAAGAGAAGTGCAGAAAGAAGCAACAGAGGTGCAGAAAGAGGCAAGAGGGGTGCAGAAAGAGGCAAGAGAAGTGCAGAAAAAAGCAACAGAGGTACAGAAAGAGGCAAGAGAAGTGCAGAAATAGGGAAGAGAGGTGCAGAAACAGGCAAGAGAGGTGCAGAAAGAGCAAACGAGAGTGCTGAAAAAGGCAAGAGAGGTACAGAAAGATGGTAGAGGGGTGCAGAAAGAGGCAAGAGGGGTGCAGAAAGAAGCAAGTGAGGTGCAGAAAGAGACAACAGAGGTGCAGAAAGAGGCAAGAGAGGTGCAGAAACAGGCAAGAGAAGTGCAGAAAGAGGCAAGATAAGTGCTGAAATAAGCAACAGAGGTGCAGAAGGAGGCAAGAGAACTGCAGAAAGAGGCAGGAGTGGTGCAGAAAGAGGCAAGAGAAGTGCAGAAAGAGGGAAGAGAGGTGCAGAAAGAAGCAAGAGAGGCACAGAAACAGGCAAGAGAGGGCAAAAATAGGGAACAGGGGTGCAGAAAAAGGCAAGATTGGTGCAGAAAGAGGCACGAGAAGTGCAGAAAGAAGGAAGAGGGGTACAGAAAGAGGCAAGAGGGGTGCAGAAAGAAGCAACAGAAATGCAGAAAGAGGCAAGAGAAGTGCAGAATGAAGCAATAGAGGTGCAGAAAGAGGCAAGAGAAGTGCAGAAAGAGGCAAGAGAAATGCAGAAACAGGCAAGAGAGGTGTAGATAGAGGGAACAGGGGTGCAGAAAGAGGCAAGAGAGGTGCAGGAAGAGGGGTGCAGAAAGAGGCAAGAGGGGTGCAGAAAGAAGCAAGTGAGGTGCAGAAAGAGGCAACAGAGGTGCAGAAAGAGGCAAGAGGTGCAGAAAGAAGCAAGTGAGGTGCAGAAAGAGGCAAGAGAAGTTCAGAAAGAGGCAAGAGAAGTGCTGAAAGAAGCAACAGAGGTACAGAAAGAAGCAAGAGTGGTTTGCTCACCATTAGTACCAATTTAACACCCACATTTAGCAATAAGTAACAGGTGACCATTCCAGCTTTGCAAAGGGCCTTCTACCACGCTGTAACACTTGTTGCTGCATTTCTGGTAACGTTTGAGCCGTTTGAGCTAGAAACAAGGTTTTTTTTGTTCAAATTATGCAGCAGATGATGGATTATGTGGCAAATGCAGGAAATGTATAATTAGGCAAAAATTGGTGCAGCCGAACAGTCGCATAATTCCAGTGGCCCTGCTCATACCTCTGACTAGGTCCAGAAGTACTCCTCAGTGGTTCCTTCTTTCTTTTGTCTCATTGAGTTTATAGTTTAGCTTCTGTTGAAATGAGGAAGACTAAACCTGAGGTTACCACTCCACAACACAGAGTACCATACCACATAATTACTCTCCATAACACATAAGCACACTCTACATAATTCCTATACACTAAATACCACATACTTTCTATCCACATAATTTCACTGCACACAACGTACATCCACTCCACTCTAAAAAACATTAGTAAAAAACTTTTACATTTACAATGCCAATAGCTCTAACTCTCGCAAATGCAAGACCTATTACATTGCAAATGCTTCTTTAACTAGTAGGTGCGTTTGCAGAGTGGTGGAGAAAGGGGGCTGGACCTCTGACCAGCGCTCAGGAATTCCGCTGAGTAGGACTTACAGGAGGTACCAGGTGGGCTAGTTGGCCCCCAAAGTCCCTCAGGAGTAAAGTGGACTTCATCCCCCAACCAGTAGTGTGCCAGGAGCCGCGTTTGCAGAGTGTTGTAAAAAGGGGCATGGCCTCGGACCACCTCTCAGCAATCCCACTTTGTGGGGCTTACTGGAGGTACCTGGTGGGCTAGTTGGCCCCTAAGAACCCTCAGTACCAATGGGGACTTCATCCACCAACCCACAGCACGCCAGGAGGCTAGTTACCATTTCTTTTTTTATAATTTATGGGAGGGGAGGGGAGCTGTGTAGCCCCCCTTCTCTTGACCGTTTTGGGCCCCAGGGACACCATCCCCCAGGGCCTGAGTAATTTCTTTTTATAAAATACAAAGGAGGCCGATTACGGCCCCGGGGACCCCGGGAACCTCATCCTAGCTTTAAGGAAGGGAGGCTGCATGTCCCCTCTTCCCTGGGCCAGTTTTGGCCCCGAGCATCCCATCCCCCGGGGCCTGCTTTCTATTTTTTTTCTTTTTTTAAATTGGAGGGGGACCTTACGCCCCCCCTCCTGAGGCTGATGTAACTCCAGTACCCCATCACCCGGGGCATGGTCAATCCTTTTTTATTTTATTTTTGTGAAAAAGGGAGGGGGGCCTGCTGGCCCCCCTCCCGGGCCATTTTTGGCCCCGGGGACCCCATCCCCTGGGGGCCGTGGGGGGAGCCCCAATGCCCCTGCGGTCTCTGCCAGCTCCCCGCCTCCTGCGGGAGCCGGCATTGCTTTTGGGCAAAGGGAGCTGCTGACATGCAGCCCCTTTGCCCAAAAGCAATTCTGCTTCGCTTCATGGAAGCAAGAGCAGTTTTTATGCTATCACTTCTATGAAGCAGAAGTTTGCTATGGCAGGACGGGAGCAGTGCTCCCGCCCTGCCATAGCAAACTGCAATGTCCCGGGGGTGGGCACCCCGGGACATTGCTGGAGCCGGCCATGGGGGTAGCGGTCCCCAGGGCCATCTAGGGCCCCTGTAGGACCTTTTTTCTATTCAAAAAGTGTTTTTTGATTTGCCAATATTTTTGGCGCCGTTTGCCGAAGCTTCGCAAAATTTTCAAAACTAATGGGGCGCTCCGGTCAGCTCCTGTCTTTAAAGTTTCAAGGTGATTTGTCAAGCGGGGGCTGAAAAAAAAGGCGGGCCCAAAACATGTTTTCTCCATGTTAATTTCCATTGGTAACTTTTGTTGCAGCTACAGCCCGAACTGCTGAACGGAATTACGCCAAATTTGGTAGAAAGGTAGCTCTTGGTCCAGAGTGCACTCTTTGCTTTAAATGTAAATCCGTTCAGTGGTTCCTGAGAAATTCATATTTTTAGAAATATAGATCTTAAGTGACCGCGGTGGATCCGCGAACCCTCCAGATCACGAGCTTGACTCTCATTGGCTGCCAACACTTCAAACCAGGAAGTGTTGGCAGCCATCTTGTGACTCGGTTGAACGGAGTCACTAGAAAAAAGGTAAAAAAACAAGAAAAGGGGGCAGGGAAGGATCACCCTGACCCCCTAGGCCTGCTCAGAGGGTCCCACAGGGACCCCGAGGGCCAAAAAAAGCATTTTGTAAAACTTTTCGGCGGGATTCGCGTAGGGTGAATCCTGTCAAAAAAATCAAAAAAGAAATGAAGCTTGGTCTCCCACGCTTCGATTAATTAAGCCCCCAGGTGGGCCAGGTCCCGGGAGCAATTATGTAATATGATGAGGGGGCCTTGCGGGGCCCCCGCAGCCCCGGAGACCGCTACCTCCCCGGGGCAAATTTAATGATATGCGGGGGGCATGCGGCCCCCCGCAACCTCGGGGACCGCCACCTCCCTAGAGCTTTTTGTAAATAAAACGCGTGGGGGGGGTCCTGCCTGCCCCATGATGCCCCGGGGACTGTCACCTCCCCGGGGCTTTTAAAAAAAATAAAAGGTGTGAGGGGGCTCCGGCCCCCCACACTGCCCGGGGGACCACCACCTCCACAGGGCATGGATTGTGGAAATGCGGGGGTCCGTTGCGGACCCCTGGCCCTGGGGACCACCACCTCCCCGAGGCGTCCCCCCTCCAGGAGCCCTTCATGGCCCTGGGGACCGCCACCCCCCAGGGCCGGCTCCAGCAATGCCCCGGGGTGCCCACCCCCAACCCCCAGGACATTGCAGTTTGCTATGGCAGGGCGGGAGCACTGCTCCCGCCCTGCCATAGCAAACTCTGCTTCTCTTCATGGAAGCGAGAGCATGAAAACTGCTCTCGCTTCCATGAAGTGAAGCAGAATTGCTTTTGGGCAAAGGGAGCTGCATGTCAGCAGCTCCCTTTGCCCAAAAGCAATGCTGGCTCCCGCAGGAGGCTGGGAGCCAGCAGGGACCACGGGGGCATTGGGGCTCCCCCCCGGTCCCCAACAAAGAGGCCATGCCCCGGCGGATGGGGTCCCGGGGCCCAAAATGGCCCGGGAGGGGGGCCACATGGCCCCCCTACCTTTTCTTAATATTTTTTTAAAAGAAGGCTGGGCCCTGGGGGATGGGGTCTCCGGGGCCGAAATCGGCCTGGGGAGGGGGGCCCTCCTTTAAAAAACCAGGAGACGCGTTTGCAGAGTGTTGTAAAAAGGGGGCGTGGCCTCTGACCACTCTCAGCAATCCAGCTGTGTGGGGCTTACTGGAGGTAACAGGAGGGCTAGGTGGCCCCCAGGGACCCTCAGGAAGCAAGCGGACTTCATCCCCCAACCAAGAGCACACCAGGAGGCGCGTTTGCAGAGTGGTGGAAACAGGGGGCGTGGCCTGTGTCCACCTCTCAGCAATCCCACTGTGTGGGGCTTACTGGAGGTAATAGGTAGGCTAGTTGGCCCCTAAGGACCCCCAGCAGGGAAGGGGACTTAAATCCCCATCCAAGAGCACGCCAGGGAGTGTGTTTGCAGAGTGGTGGGCAAAGGGGGCATGGCCTGCTATGAGAACATAGCAATCCTGCTGTGTGGGACTTACTGGAGGTAATAGGAGGGGTAGTCAGCCCCCAAGGATGTTCTTGGAAGCCAACTACCCCTCCAGTTACCTCCAGTAAGTACCACACAGTGGGATTGGTAAGAGGTCTTCGGAGGCCACTCCCCCTTTCTCCACCACTCTGCAAATGCGCCTCCTGGCACACTACTGGTTGGGGGAATGAAGTCCACTTTACTCCTGAGGGACTTTGGGGGCCAATAAGCCTTCCTGGTACCTCATGTAAGTCCTACACAGCGGGATTCCTGAGCGCTGGTTGTAGGCCCAGTCCCCTTGCGCCACCACTCTGCAAATGCGACTACTAGTTAAAGAAGCATTTGCAATGCAATAGGTCTTGCATTTGCGAGAGTTACAGCTATTGGCTTTGTAAATGTAAAAGTTTTTTACTAATGTTTTTGGGAGTGGAGTGGATGTACGTTGTGTGTAGTGGAATTATGTGGTATGTTGTGAAGTGAAATTATGTGGATAGAAAGCATGTGTTATTTAGTGTATAGGAATTATGTGAAGTGGGATCATGTGTTATGGAGAGTAATTATGTGGTGTGGTAGTCTGTGTTGTGGAGTGGTAACCTCAGGTTTAGTCTTCCTCGTTTCCACAGAAGCTAAACTATAAACTCAATGAGGCACAAAAAAAGAAGCAACCACAGAGGAGCACTTCCGGACCTAGTCAGAGGTATGAGTCGGGCTACTGAAATTATGCGACTGTTCGGCTGCACCAATTTTCACATAATTATACAATTTCCGCATTTGCCACATATTCCATCATCTGCTGTATAATCTGCAGATTTGAACAAAAAAACCTTGTTTCCAGCTCAAACGTTACCAAAAATGCAGCGACGTGTGTTACAGCGTGGTGAAAGGCCCTTTGCAAATCTGGAATGGTCACCTGTTACGCATTGCTAAATGTGGGTGTTAAATTAGCACTAATGGTGCGCAAACTACTCTTGCTTCTTTCTGCCCCTCTCTTGCCTCTTTCTGCACCTCTCTTGTTTCTTTCTGCAACTCTCTTGTCTCTTTGATCACCTCTGTTGCTTCTTTCAGCACTTCTCTTGCTTCTTTCTGCACTTCTCTTGCCTGTTTCTGCACCTCTCTTGGCTCTTTCTGCACCTCTGTTGCCTCTTTCTGCACCTCACTTGCTGCTTTCTGTGACCCTCTTGCCTTTTTCTGCACCCCTGTTCCCTCTTTCTACACCTCTCTTGCCTCTTTCTGTACCCCTGTTCCCTGTTTCTGCACCTCTCTTGCCTCTTTCTGCACCTCTCGTGCCTCTTTCTGCACTTCTCTTACCTCTTTCTGCACCTCTATTGCTTCTTACTGCACTGCTCTTGCCTCTTTCTGTATTTCTGTTGCTTCTTTCTGGACTTCTCTATCCTCTTTCTGCACTTCTCTTGACTCTTTCTGCACCCCGCTTGCCTCTTTCTGTATTTCTCTTGCCTCTTTCTGCAGTTCTCTTGCCTCTTTCTGCACCTCTGTTGCTTGTTTCTGCACTTCTCTTGCCTCTTTCTGCATCCCTCTTGCCTCTTTCTGCGCACCACTGTTCCCTCTTTTTGCACCTCACTTGCCTCTTTCTGCACCTCTCTTGCCTATTTCTGCACTTCTGTTGCCTCTTTCTGCACCTCTGTTGCTTCTTTCTGCACTTCTCTTTCCTCTTTCTGCATTTCTGTTGCTTCTTTCTGCACTTCTCTTGCCTCTTTCTGCACCCCTCTTGCCTCTTTCTGCACCTCTGTTGCTTCTTTCTGCACCTCTCTTGCTTCTTTCTGTACCCCTCTTGCCTCTTTCTGCACCCCTCTTCCCTCTTTCTGCACTTTTCTTGCCTCTTTCTGCACCTCTCCTGCCTCTTTCTGCAGCTTTCTTGCCTCCTTCTGCACCTCTGTTCCTTCTTTCAGCACTTCTCTTGCCTCTTTCTGTACTTCTCTTGCCTGTTTCTGCACCTCTCTTGCCTCTTTCTGCACCTCTTTCTGCACCTCACTTGCTTCTTTCGGCACCCCTCTTGCCTCTTTCTGCACCCCTCCTCCGTCTTTCTGCACCTCTCTTGCCTTTTTCTGCACCTCTGTTGCTTTTTTCTGCACTTCTCTTGCCTCTTTCTGCATTTTTGTTGCTTCTTTCTGCACTTCTATTGCCTCTTTCTGAATCTCTCTTGCCTCTTTCTGCACTTCTCTCGCCTCTTTCTGCAACTCTGTTGCTTCTTTCTGCACTTCTCTTGCTTCTTCCTGCACCTCTCTTGCTTCTTTCTGCACTTCTCTTGCCTTTTTCTGCACCCCTGTTCCCTCATTCTGCACCTCTCTTTCCTGTTTCTGCACCTCTCTTGCCTCTTTCTGCACCTTTCTTCCTCTTTCTGGACTTCTGCTGCTTCTTTCTGCATTTTTCTTGCTTCTTTCTGCATCTTTCTTCCTCTTTCTGCACCTCTCTTGCATCTTTCTGCACTTCTCTTGCTTCTTTTGTGCCTTTCTTCCTCTTTCTGTACAAGTCCTACCTATGTAGGCATAGTTAGAATGATGACATCACCGATGACATCTCAAATGACACCACTGATGATATCATCCACTTAATCTCTGCTGCACCCCCTCACACCCTAATATAACCCTTCATACACCCATTCTAAAATACAGACTTCTCTTGCCTCTTTCTGCACTTCTCTTGCCTGTTTCTGCACCTCTCTTGCCTCTTTCTGCACCTCTGTTGCCGCTTTCTGCACCTCACTTGCTTCTTTCGGCACCCCTCTTGACTTTTTCTGCACCCCTCTTCCCTCTTACTGCACCTCTCTTCCCTGTGTCTGCACCTCTCTTGCCTCTTTCTGCACTTCTCTTGCCTCTTTCTGTACCTCTGTTGCTTTTTTCCGGCACTTCTCTTGCCTCTTTCTGCATTTCTGTTGCTTCTTTCTGCACTTCTCTTGCCTCTTTCTACATTTCGGTTGCTTCTTCCTACACTTCTCTTGCCTCTTTCTGAATCTCTCTTGCCTCTTTCTGCACTTCTCTCGCCTCTTTCTGCAACTCTGTTACTTCTTTCTGCACTTCTCTTGCTTCTTTCTGCACCTCTCTTGCTTCTTTCTGCACTTCTCTTGCCTTTTTCTGCACCCCTGTTCCCTCTTTCTGCACCTCTTTTTCCTGTTTCTGCACCTCTCTTGCCTCTTTCTGCACCTTTCTTCCTCTTTCTGGACTTCTGCTGCCTCTTTATGCATTTTTCTTGCTTCTTTCTGCACCTTTCTTCCTCTTTCTGCACCTCTCTTTCATCTTTCTGCACTTCTCTTGCTTATTTCTGCGCCTTTCTTCCTCTTTCTGTACATGTCCTACCTATGTAGGCATAGTTAGAATGATGACATCACCGATGACATCTCAAATGACATCACTGATGATATCATCCACTTAATCTCTGATGCACCCCCTCACACCCTAATACAACCCTTCATACACCCACTCTAAACTACAGACTACCATTCACGAAACCATAGACACACAAATACCAGTTAGTACATACCCACTCACTGATTCATAGGTCTACACACACATTCACTCACTCACCCACCCATACAGTCACTCATACATGCAGTCACTCATCAATACAGCCACTGATATATGAACTCATACACCTACACAGACACTCACACACCGCCACTCACCCATAAAGTTAAAATGATAATAAAAACAATTTAAAAAAAAGAATCAATCACACTGCCATTTACTCACCTATACAGTTATACACACACCACCTCACTTATTCATACAGATACTAACACATACTTACTCTCTTCTACAATCACTGACACAAGCACACACTCATCCATACAGCCACTCTCACAATCACTCACTCTCACATATAGTCACTTATATACTCCAACACTCATATATAGGGGAGAGGAGTTGCCCTAACGGCTAGGGCGGTCGACCTCGAATCTGGGGAACTGGGTTCGAGTCTCGGCAATGACGCTGAACATCCTGTGATTCTGGGCAAATCACTTAATCTCCCCGTGCGTAACAAAAATGAATGTGTCCTCATGTAATGCAACTGGTGCTATGTAAAGCGCTCTGATAACCGATTCGGGTCAAGTTCGCGCTATATAAAACTCTGTAAAATAAAAAAATAAAAAAAATAAAAAATACTGCCTTTCACATATGTAGTGACTCACACATACACCACTGAGACATCCATTCACTCACCAACACAGCCATACGTACACTCACTCAACCAAACCGTCCCTCACAGACGCACTCATGAACCCATATACCGCAAGGATCACCTACATGCACATCCATGCAGGGAGACACACACACCCCCACCCACCCACCCACACAGATACTCAGGCGCCCATACAGGTACTCAGACAACCAATCATTAACCCATATAGACACTCATGTAGCTACTCACCAACCCATGCAGCCACTTACACACCAACTGACAGACTGATACAGACATTCACACAGATTAGTCATTCACCCATGCATTCACTAAGACATGTTTAATCACTCACTTACACAGTCAGTCACACACCCAGTAAATCATCCATTCAGACACTCATACACCCACTCATTCTTCAATACACCTTGGCGTATATATATATATCTGCAAAAACAAGGAGTTCATGGTACTCCCAAGGTCCGGTGCACTCACGGGGTGTGTGTCGGCTATAAAACATCCGCAGACGCGTTTCTGGCTCTTGCCGTCATCAGTGCGGAAAAGCCGTCAATAAAACGACACAGTCATTTAAACGGTTCTGCCATATGGTTGGTGGATCCTTGGCCAATGAAGGGCCGGCAATGGGGCGTCACTGTTTTCATTATTTATTGCCTAATGCAATGTCTATGGCGCTCCCATCGCTAAAAAAGTTTATTGGCAGCCGTGATAACTGTGCCTGTACATCCCCTCGCCTGCCGCTGATTAAAAACGAAAACACTGTAAGTGTCCCACATATGGTGAAGCACTCTAGCTTTGTATAAGCCACAACCTGAATAGGTCAACAGAGTCCGTAAGCGGCGGTTCAGCAGCCCAAATTGAATCCAAAGCACAGTATTCCACCTGGGGCCAGCCGAACTCGCGGCGGGTGCAACCGGGAAGCGGTGGTGGAAACCGCTTATAAAACAGCAAAAACAAGGAGTTCATGGTACTTCCAAGGTCTGGTGCACTCGCCGCGAGTTCGGCTGGCCCCAGGTGGAATACTGTGCTTTGGATTCAATTTGGGCTGCTGAACCGCCGCTTACGGACTCTGTTGACCTATTCAGGTTGTGGCTTATACAAAGCTAGAGTGCTTCACCATATGTGGGACACTCACAGTGTTTTCGCTTTTAATCAGCGGCAGGCGAGGGATGTACAGGCACAGTTATCACGGCTGCCAATAAACTTTTTAGCGATGGAGCGCATAGACATTGCATTAGGCAATAAATAATTAAAACAGTGACGCCCCATTGCCGGCCCTTCATTGGGCAAGGATCCACCAACCATATGGCAGAACCGTTTAAATGACTGTGTCGCTTTATTGACGGCTTTTCCGCACTGATGACGGCAAGAGCCAGAAACGCGTCTGCGGATGTTTTATAGCCGACACACACCCCGTGAGTGCACCGGACCTTGGGAGTACCATGAACTCCTTGTTTTTGCTGTTTTATAAACGGTTTCCACCACCGCTTCCCAGTTGCACCCGCCGCGAGTTCGGCTGGCCCCAGGTGGAATACTGTGCTTTGGATATATATATATCTATATATATTATCTACTGGCGGTCGCCAGTAGATAGTTATAGTTACAACCTATTATCCATAGGAAATCCGCGACATTCTATTTGAAATAACTCTCTTGCCGGTTGACGTATCTTCGCGAAATTTTCAAACTTCGTGGGGCGCTCCGGTCCGCTCCTACCCTGAAAGTCTCGGGGTGATATGTCAAGCGGGGCCGAGAAAAAGGGGGTCCCAAAACGCGTTTTCCCCATGCATTTTCCCATAGGAAACTTTAGACACGGCTACAGCCCGAACTGCTGAACGGAATTACACCAAATTTGGCAAAGAGGTAGTTCTTGGTTCAGAAAGAACCCTTTTGTTAAATGGTGTAAATCCGTTCAGTAGTTGCTGAGAAAATCAAAAAGTAAAAGTACATATATATCTATGGGCACGGAGGATTCGCGCACCCTCCCGATCACGAGCTGCATGTTAATTGGCTGTCAGCTGGCTGTCAACATTCCGATTCAGGAAATGTTGGCAGCCATTTTGTCCCTCGGTAGAACCGAGGGACAGAAACAAGTGCGCAAAGCGCACAAAGGGGAGGGTAGAAACACCCTGACCCCCTAGGTTTGCTCAGGGGGTCCCACAAGGACCCCCTGGGCAAAAAAAAAATTTTTTTTTTAAAAATCGGCAGGATGCGCTCAGGGAGCGCGAACCCTGCCGAAAAAAAATCGAAGCGCGGTCTCCCGCGCTCGATGTTAATTGGCCCCGGGTGGCCCAAGTCCCGAGGGCATGCTGGGGGGGTTAATTTTATGTGTGGGGGGCCTCTAAGGGCCCCCAAGCCCGGGGACCACCACCCCCGGGGCTTTATGTACAATGGTGCGGGAGGGCTCTGAGCCCTCCCGCAGCCCCGGGACCACCACCTCCCCGGGGCTTCTTTTTTTATTAAAAACCTGTGTGGGGGGCTCCAGCCCCACACGCCCGGGACCACCACCTCCCCGGGGCACTAAGAAAAATTACAATGGGGGTCCGTTTTGGACCCCCAGAGCCCCGGGGACCACCACCTCCCCGGGGCTGTGCACTGAATGGGAGGGGGCCGCGCGGCCCCCTCCTGGAGCCCTTGATGGCCCTGGGGACCACCACCCCCCAGGGCCGGCTCCTGCAGTGTCCCGGGGTGCCTACCCGGGACACTGCTGTTTGCAATGACAGGACGGGAGCCTCGCGGCTCCGTCCTGTCATTGCAAACTTGCTTTGGATATTGGAAGAGAGAGCAGGAAACCTGCTCTCTCTTCCAATATCCAAAGCCGATTGCTTTCCACATGGGGAGCTGCATCTTAGCAGCTCCCATGTGTAAAGCTATGCCGGCACCCTAGGGACGCGGGAGCCGGCGGGACTGTGGGGGATTGGGGACCCCCACAGTCCCCAACGAGAGGGCCAGCCCGGGGGATGGGGTCCCGGGGCAAGTAGTGGCCCGGGAGGGGGCCACGCGGCCCCCCTCCCCAAAAAAAAAAAATTTAAAAAAACGATCGGGCCCGCAGGCCCCGCCCCCTTCCTTCACCACTCTGCAAACGCGCCCCCTGGCGCGTTTGCAGAGGGGGAACGAATTCCCCTTGAATACTGGGGGTCCCTGGGGCCAACTAGCCCACCAGGAACCTCCAGTATGCGCCAGGGGCTGCCTTGCAGAGAGGTGTACAGAGGCCACGCCCCTTTTACACCTCTCTGCAACGCAGCTCTATGGCGCTTTTGGAGGTATATGGTGGGCTAGTTGGACTCCGGGGACCCTCAGGATTCAAGGGGACTTAATCCCCCAACTTAAAACGCGCCACGGGCGCGTTTGCACAGTGGTGAAGGGAGGGCGGGGCTTGAGGTGACATGTGTGCAAACAGGCCCCATGGCGCGTTTTAAGATGGGGAATTAAATCCTTCAATCCTGAGGGTCCCTGGGGCCAACTAGCCCAACAGGTACATCCAGAAAGCGCCACAGAGCTGCGTTGCAGAGAGGTGTAAAAGGGGTGTGGCCTCTCTACACGTCTCTGCAACGCAGCCCCTGGCGCATATTGGAGGTTCCTGGTGGTCTAGTTGGCCCCTAGGGACCCTCAGGATTCAAGGGAACTTAATCCCCAACTTAAAACGCGCCACGGGGCGCGTTTGCAAAGATGTCACCTCAGGCCCCGCCCCTCCCTTCACCATTGTGCAAATATTCCTCTAAAATCAGCCGAAATAGGAATTCCGATTTACTCACCTGTTATAAGGAGAGACCTCAGTGCTGTATCTTTCAGCCCAGTACTGGTCCTGAAAAGTAATTTTAACCGTACTTACCGGTAACTTGAATTTCCTTCATAGGCTAACATTGACTGGTTTCACTTGGAAATTCTTCTAAGTGTGGAGTTTTGGAACTTTAAAATATTCCTCTAAAATCAGCCGAAATACGAATTCCGATTTACTCACCTGTTATCAGGAGAGACCTCAGTGCTGCATCTTTCAGCCCAGTACTGATCCTCAAAAGTAATTTTAACCGTACTTACCGGTAATTTGAATTTCCTTCATAGGCTAACATTGACTGGTTTCACTTGGAAATTCTTCTAAGTGTGGAGTTTTGGAACTTTAAAATATTCCTCTAAAATCAGCCGAAATACTAATTCTGATTTACTCACCTGTTATCAGGAGAGACCTCAGTGCTGCATCTTTCAGCCCAGTACTGATCCTGAAAAGTAATTTTAACTGTACTTACCGGTAACTTGAATTTCCTTCATAGGCTAACATTGACTGGTTTCACTTGGAAATTCTTCTAAGTGTGGAGTTTTGGAACTTTAAAATATTCCTCTAAAATCAGCCGAAATACGAATTCCGATTTACTCACCTGTTATCAGGAGAGACCTCAGTGCTGCATCTTTCAGCCCAGTACTGATCCTGAAAAGTAATTTTAACCGTACTTACCGGTAACTTGAATTTCCTTCATAGGCTAACATTGACTGGTTTCACTTGGAAATTCTTCTAAGTGTGGAGTTTTGGAACTTTAAAATATTCCTCTAAAATCAGCCGAAATACGAATTCCGATTTACTCACCTGTTATCAGGAGAGACCTCAGTGCTGCATCTTTCAGCCCAGTACTGATCCTGAAAAGTAATTTTAACCGTACTTACCAGTAACTTGAATTTCCTTCATAGGCTAACATTGACTGGTTTCACTTGGAAATTCTTCTAAGTGTTGATTTTTGAAACATACAAATATTCCTCTAAAATCAGCCGAAATCCGAATTCTGATTTACTCACCTGTTATCAGGAGAGACCTCAGTGCTGCATCTTTCAGCCCAGTACTGGTCCTGAAAAGTAATTTTAACCGTACTTACCAGTAACTTGAATTTCCTTCCATAGGCTAACATTGACTGGTTTCACTTGGAAATTCTTCTAAGTGTGGAGTTTTGGAACTTTAAAATATTCCTCTAAAATCAGCCGAAATACGAATTCCGATTTACTCACCTGTTATCAGGAGAGACCTCAGTGCTGCATGTTTCAGCCCAGTACTGATCCTCAAAAGTAATTTTAACCGTACTTACCGCTAACTTGAATTTCCTTCATAGGCTAACATTGACTGGTTTTCAGCAAAAAGTTTGTGTTGATTTTCACAAACTACAAATATTCCTTAAAAATCGCCTGTATGACTTAAACGCATTCTTTCAACTGTTTACAGGAGATGCACCAGTGCTGGATCCAGGATCCAACACTGAGTAAGAAAAAGTAACGATAACAGTTTTTACCTGCTAAGTGAATTTCCTTCCATAGGATAACATTGGTGATTCTATGAGAAAAAGTTTCAAAGTGTCAACTTTTAAAATACAATAATATTCCTTAAAAATCACGACTGTAACCAAAACGCTTTTACTCAACTGTTTACAGGAGATGTACCAGGACTGAATCTAGGATCCAGTCCTGTGGTTACAAAAGTAATCCATAAAGTAACTAATTGCATTTAACTAGAAATTCACATTGAGCTGAATGTTGCATTGTGTTTGAAAATGTGTTGCCCATTGCAACAACTGTAACTACTGTACTTAAAAGTCTATTGCCTATCTGCAAAGTATTTAAACTAAAGTAATTCATTCTGAGAAAGTTTTTTTGTAATGTAATGTATAATGTAATTACAATGTAATTTTGACAAATAAAATATGTAAAAAAAAATTGTTTCTAAAAATGTAGTAAATCAGTATGAAAAAAATTAATATAACAATTAATACATTTAAAAATTGTCATTTACAAAACCTTTGAAATTCACTGAAAAAACCGTAGGTTTCAGGCACGTTATAGTTAGAAATTAGCATTTAAAAAACCTTTGAAATTCACTGAAAAAACCATAGGTTTCAGACACGTTATAGTTACAAATTAGCATTTAAAAAACCTTTGAAATTCACTGAAAAAACCATAGGTTTCAGACACGTTATAGTTACAAATTAGCATTTAAAAAACCTTTGAAATTCACTGAAAAAACCATAGGTTTTAGGGACAGTTATAGTTACTTGGACATTGCACTCGTACAAAACCCGTGAAATTCCCCGTTATAGTTAGTTCAGCTAACTATAACTCGCGCCCCGCAATGCACTGCTGATGACGTCACATATTACATCACTCATGACATGGTCAGTGACATCACTGATGACATCACTGATGACATCTCAAATGACATCACTGATGACATCATCCACGTGATAATCTGATGCACCTCCTCACACCCTAATATAATCTTTGATACACCCACTCTAAATTACAGACTGCCATTCGCAAAACCATAGACACTCCAACACCAATAACTACATACCCACTCACTGATTCTTAGGTCTACACACACACATCCACTCACTCACCCGTACAGTCACTCATACTTACGGTCACTCAGTACAGGACTATCATATGCACTCTTACTCCTATATAGACACTCAAACAACGCCACTCATCCATAGAGATACTCACACACCTAGTCAGTCATGCAAATAATTAAACACACTGCCATTTACTCACCTATACAGTTATACACACACCAGCTCACTTACTCATACAAATAGTAGCACATTGTTACGCTCTTATACAATCACTGATACAAGCACACAATCATCCATACAGCCACTATCACAATCACTCACTCTTGCTTATAGCTATTTATATACTCCAACACACATATATACTGCCTTTCACATATGTAGTTACTCACACATGTACCACTGGGACATACATTCACTCACTAACACACTCTTACACACACTTACCCACCCATACAGTCTATCACAGATGCACTCTTGAAACCATCCACCCAGTGAATCACCCACTCACACATCTATGCACAGAGTTGCACACACCCCTCCCACACAAACACTCAGGCACCCATACAGATACTCAGACAAGCATTCAATAACTCATATAGAAAATCATTTAGCTATTCACAAACACATGCAGCCACTTACACAGCAACAGACAGACGGATACAGACATACACCCAGTTTAGTCACTAACCCATGCATTCAGTAAGATACGTTAAATCACTCACTTATAGAGTCAGTCACGCACCTACTAAATCATCCATACAGACACTTAGACACCCACTCATTCTTCAATACGTCTTTTCCTATATATTTTAAAAATATTTAAACTTTACAGAAACACACAGTCACTGGATGATGTCATCAGTGATGTCATTTGAGATGTCATCAGTGATGTCATCAGTGATGTCACTGACCATGTCATGAGTGATGTAATATGTGACGTCATCAGCAGTGCATTGCGGGGCGCGAGTTATAGTTAGCTGAACTAACTATAACGGGGAATTTCACGGGTTTTGTACGAGTGCAATGTCCAAGTAACTATAACTGTCCCTAAAACCTATGGTTTTTTCAGTGAATATATATATATATAACATTCTTAAACTTTTTAGAAACACTCAGTCACTGGATGATGTCATCAGTGATGTCATCAGTGATGTACTTTGAGATGTCATCAGTGATGTCATCAGTGATGTCATTGACCATATCATGAGTGATGTGACGTCATCAGCAGTGAAGTGTGGGGCACGAGTTATAGTTAGCTTAGCTAACTATAACGGCTGAATTTCTCTGGTTTTGTACGAGTGAAATGTCAGCCTAACTATAACGTCCCTGAAACCTGTTCGTTTTTCAGTGAATATATATATATATTGGCTTTCTACATGTTAGGTAAAGACTGCACAATTTCAGTTGTTGTATTTAAGGATATAATACCCCTATTAAATAAAGTACATTTGATATACAGTATTGAGCATATGAATTCAAAATTTCAAAGCATTTTTTCACCTTCGTTTATAACAGATCCTCCTGGCGAAAGATCATCGGAGAAGGATTTGCAGCAGAGAATAATATCCTCGACTGTGAGGTGGGCACGAAAGCCATCTACCACCAGCGAGGAGGAGGTAGCCCACACAAGCAGTGGGAGGGCACCTGCCTGGAGACTAACAAGATCTGTCCAAAAAACGACTCTTGGTCGAGGCTATAAAGCCAACTGTGAGGATATGGGTTATGGACACCCCCATCCTGGAGGAGGCAGATATTAGGGCTCCTCCTGTCCTTGAGAAAGAGTGGTGTCTGAAGAAGAGGCCCCTCCACCATCTGGGTCTGCACCTACACCTTCCTATCACCGAGGCCTCCAGCTGCACTCCCTGCACAGACCTTGTCTCCTACTCCAATGATCATTCTGAACAACAGCAGCAGTTGAAAGACACTTTAGCCTCAGACATGCCACAGCCCTCTTGTGTAGCCCCCCTCCCTTCCCCTAGATTATGTGCCCTTGGCTGCTCTTAAGGAGGTCCTGAGGCCAATCAGAGAGATTCAGGGAGTGATCTCTCTGGATATCTGGATCTTAGTTGGAGAGATCCAGATACTCCAAGAGATGGCCATTGAACAGCTACAAACTTTATGTGGCCTTATGACCTCCTTGACAGTAGATCTAACGACGCGCCTGCCTCCTGACCCTAACCCAACTCTTGTTGTCCCATCTCAAAGTTCATCTGTCATCCCTGTTACCCCTGCTACCACTGTGTTTTGTTCTTCCCATGTGGTGTATTGACCTGCCACGGCCTGCCATTTATTGTCCGTGTCAGGGGAGGACTTTACCTTCATTGTAGTGAAAAGTAAGATTGAGGGTGGCCAGGAACTTTTGCCACCGAACCAGCAACATGACTTAGATACATCCCTTTGGCTTGGGGAACTACTTTATTATAGTTTTGGAAAGTGGACTTTGTTTATGAACTTTAAGTTTTTGGAAAAAAATGAAGATTTTTTTCTGGACTAATTTTATTTGACTGGTTATGGGCATTTTTTTTTAATTGGCCTACTTTGTATATGGATTTGCCATAACATTTCTTGACATGTATTTATTATTTACCAACCCCCTCCACTTTTGCATTTTTCCTCTGAAGCAAGACCCCATTTTATTAAATTTTTCCCACTCCCAAGGACAGTTTACAATTTTCCACAAAATAATATTCTTTAAAAAACTATTTTTATGAATAATCTATAAAAAAATGAATGCTTTTTTGATTTTTTAAATTTTTGCAGATTATTGCATTGTATGTCAGGCAAAAGAAATGTGTAGTTATTTAGACAACAGCTTAATGACATTTTAAAATACAATACACTTAAAAGGAAAACAAAGAACAGAACATAAGTAACACTTTCCAATATTGTAACTTCAACATCAAACATTCAACACAGTTGAACGATAGACACAAGTTTCTCTGAAAAAAAGTATACAATGTTTTATTTTTCAAAAAGGTTTTCAATGTATGTGCTTCAGCTAAAGGTGAGACATTTCACAAAATAAATGTTATTTTAGGGGTTTATCCTACTATATCTATGCAACACTAGTAGTGAGATAAACATGTTTGAGCGTGTGCTTGTCTTATGGGTGGTTGAGCAGGAGGTAGAATTGGTGGTGATGTTGAAATTTGAGGTGATGAAGATGGTGTAGGTGGAAGTGGTGCAGGTAGTTGTGGCTGAGGTGTGAGGTAGGTAGCCTGTATGTCCTTCCTGGGTTGATGGGCCTCATTAGAATTTTGTACATGTGTTGGCTGTGATGAAGGGCACTGACATGAATTGCTTATTTCCTCTATCATCGTCATGGCCAGGGCATGTTGTCCTAAACCTTTGAAGATGTTCTCAGTGTTTCTCAGTGCATCTTTGCCATGTCTTGGTAACAATTTGCAATGCTATTCAAGGCACCGGTCTGCCTGTCAATTATGTGGGGGAGTCTTTAATGGGAGAAATCTATCTCATGAAAAATAGTCCCCATTGCATCAATATCCAGTTGCACATTAGACTGTTGTGGGGAAAATGATCCTTACAGAGAGCAGCATTAGGCCATGCCAACCCCCATTTATACATGGGCATCTGACAAGGACAGCAATTTGTCCAGCCTGGAGAGGGGTGCCATCTGGACGGTCATGTGGGGACAAAGATTTGTGGATAATCTGGAAACCTGTAAGTCACAAGGGGTGTTCTCTTCCTCATATGAACGAGAGATAACCGAAGATGCACCTTCATGGGAAGAGTATAAAGGAGATTATACAGAGGTACTGTGAGAAATTGGGTTGTTGGTTGACTGGGATGTTAAACCTGCTTTAGAAACAGCCACAATCCCGGTAAGGGTTAACCACAAAAGTCACTAAGTTATCCTGTGCTTACACCTCTCGTAGCTTGGCACAAAACTTAGAGGCAATGTGTAAAGTATTTATACAGAACACAAACAGGAATAAAGTGAAAAAACAACACAAGAAAATCCCCCACCAATTTAGAATAATAGAGCAAATTTTTATAAATTATTTGACACCAAAACGACAAAAATCCAATTAGTAGAACCATAGTTATGAATTTATAAGTTTAAGGTAAAAATTAGAGCCAAAAAGATCAAAGTGCCAACCGCGGATATCTAGCCACAGGAGACTGCGTCAAAGTTAAAAAATATGGCCGATTGCAATGGAGCGCGAGCTGGATGCAAAAAGTGGATTGGGCCCATACGGCACTTACTTCAGCAAAATGTTGCCCGAGAAAGTCGAGTCAAGGCTGCAGGCAGTGTCCTAGGAGGAGGAGCTGTCATCGTGGAGCTGCTGGACAAAGTTGCAGTGAAGATTTCTATGTTTGGACTTAGTCTCTTTTTGGAAATCAAAAATATCCAGTGGGATGAAGCTGGTGGTGATGAGAGTTCCACGAGGCTGGATATCCTTTGGCGAAGGAGTGCTGAATAGGATTTGCTGATGTAGAGAAGAAAGTAGCGGGAGCTGTCGGGAAGTAAGGCTGACCAGTGATGCACCCTCGGTGGATGGACGAGCAGGTTGACCCCGGCCTCTTCCCAGTTCTCAGAGCAGTTTTTAGGCAAAAATGTTTTACCCAAGTTTTGGATTTTGGCTACCTGGGCACCTTTAGCACCACTACCAAGGGTCTAGGACTGGAAGGGCACCCCTTGGGGAGACTCACTCTGGCTGGGTCCAGGTGCAGGTTCAAGATGGTTGGAGCCTTTTCTGTCCCTGAGGCTCTGATCAGGAGTCTAGCTAACTATCCCTTGGAGTCACTCTGGTAGTACTGGGTGCAGCAGTGGAATAGGGCTCTAGCAGCTGGGTAGGACTCTGAGGGTTCAAGGCAGGCTTCAGGCAGCAGAGTGGTCCTTCCAGGTGCAGTAAAGCAGTCCTCTGAAGTTCACAGCAGGCCACAGCAGCAGGCAGTCCTCTGAGAGTCCTTCCGCAGATCCAGAGAGTAAACTGATGAGTGGGACTGAGGGTCCTATTTTTATACATGGTGCCTTCTTTGAAGAAGGAAAAGCTTCTAGAGAATTCCTTTTGAAGTGCTTGAAGTTTCCTGCCTCCTCTGCCTTGGCTCAAAGCTGGCTGCAAGAACAATGCAATGGTGACAAGTCCTTTTTGTGAAGGCAGGGTACAGCCTATTCAGTTGCAAGTGGGGCTATGACCAACTCTGCTACCTACGTCCTGCCAATGATGGCTCATCCAGGCACACCTAACCCCTCTATTGTATGGCTGTCTGGGAGAAATAACCAAAGTCCAACAACTACCAACTACACCCAGGCATGTGATCCAGAAACAGGCTGCAGGCACCAAAATTACTAGGGCAGGAAAATGCCAGCTTTCTATAAGTGGTATTTTCACAATGGTAACTTAAAATCCAACTTTTTCAAATTACAATTTTGTTGACACCAATTATGAAATGTTCACCTGTTACCAATCAAAAGTTAGCACTTATTAAATACAATAAGGCAACCCAATGTTATTCTATGGGAGAGGTAGGCCTCAAAGTAGTGAAAAATTAATTTAAAATTTTTTCATTACGAGGACATGTAAAAGTACATATCTAAACTTTTAATTACAATGCACCCTGCCCTAAGAGCTACCTAGGACCTACCTTAGAGGAGACTTATATGTAATGAAAGGGGAGTTTAAGGCTTGGGAAAGGGGCTTTTTTGCCAAGTCGAATTGGAAGTTTAAAACTGCATTCAGGCTGCAATGGCAGACCTGGGACATGTTTTAAAGGGTTACTTAAGTACTGCAGGTCCACTAGTACCATTTAATTTACAGGCCCTGGGTATATGGTATACGACTTTACTAGGGAAATTTAAATAAATTAAATAGGTCAATCAGGTGTAAGCCAATTTTACCATATTTTAGGGACTGAGCACAAGCACTTTAGCACTGGTTAGCAGTGGTAAAGTGCACAGAGTCATAATACAAGCAAAAACGAATTCCGAAAAATAGGAGGGTAAAGGCAAAAAGTTTGGGGGAAGACCACCCTATTAGTTGAGAGCTGTATGTAGGAGAGTATTGCATAGGCACACACTGGCTACCCCTGATATTTGCATTGCGGAAGCCAATTATATAAAAGTTTCATTTGCTATTAGAAAACGCTACGAGTAAGAGCTCCCTGTGCTGTTTTAACTTAATTACTTCCACTGGGGCTGCCGGACCTATGGCTGTATTATTTTGCAGGTCTTTTGCAATATGCGGCCCAGTGGTGTTCCACTGGCCTGAATATGGAGAAAAATCTCCTTCGCACATTGGGAGCTTAAATAGATCTTCCACAGTGCCTTATGTTAGGAGCAGGTATTCAGAAAAACGATCCCTTCATTGTCCGACAGGTAGCGGTGGCCAGGGTGCATACGGTTACGCAGGTGTTGCATTGGGCCCCCTATGCTAGGCTCTTGACCCTCTGTTGGCTAAAGCCAATTCGTGAGATCCAATCTGTGATGGATCTGATGCAATGATTTGCAAGCGGCTGTAATACCGCTTGCAATCTTTACCTTAATGGTGCGTTCCTTACCATGGCAGAGGCTCAAGATTTGTTTGGCCTTCATCAAGGCCAATTTCTCCAATATGCCAAGGTACCCCGTTTCGATCCGCGAATCTGGATGGATTTCCCTGCTGAACCGTTGGAATCTCAGATGTTACAGATTATACTAGACCTTGGGTCACCTCGGGGTTTAATATCGCGCATTTAAAAAGCTCTTAAGGGGGATTGGCATGTCGATGTGTCAGGGGTTCAGGACAGATGGATGGAACTCTGCTGGAGCTTCTTACAGAAAGGCGCCTGGTAGAGAGCATTTGCTCAAGTTCCGGAAGTGGCCAGTAATGCGAGAGACGTCACGCAGGTGCCAGTGGAGACCTCAGACGCTCATTGTTTGCTTGGAGTGCTACCAACGCCTCGGCGGGGAGCCCGGGTGAATCATAGGTTCGCCCTCTTGGGATTCGTTCTGGGCTACCGATGGGTTGCCATTCACTGGATAAAGGCTGCGCCCCCGGCAAGCAGCAAATGGTTGGCATTTTGCAAGAATGGGGTGTGGCGGAGGAGAGACGGTTGCGGGCAGTGCATACCGATAAGCATGCTAAGCAAGATCTGGAATTGTGGGAGAACATGCTGGATAGCCTGTTGGAAGTAGATTTACCAAAGGCTCCCTCCCCCCCTCCTTTCGCTTCCAGAGACCCGGAAAGGGAGCCAGCATCCAGCACAAGGAGTTTGAATGCTGTGTCCGAAGCTGAACCTGGATGAGTCACTTCGCCTGTATGTGCTTTTGGGGTAACAATGGAGCTGAGATGGAGGTGCTGTGGCCACATTCACCCCCAAACCCTCTCTCCCACAACTCTTCCCTCTACTCCACCTTGCCCCAAGCTCAATCCCGTAATATATACTTCTTTACTCCCGCACCCCCCCTGTTTTATTCACAGGGGTGCGCGGGGATAAAAACAAGTAAACCAAAAGTCAACAAATTAGGGTTAAAAATAATTCCTAGTCATTTCATGCTATTAAATAACAGGGATAAGTGACTAGGGATCAGTGTGGATGAAGAAAATAATCTGTATAAGTAAAATTCAACATAAAGTTTAAAAATGGAGTGTAGAAAAAGTTGTGATATAATAAACATGGGTTTCTATCTTAAGGTAGAACGCAGGACTAAAAGTCGCTTAATAGGATATTGTCTTGCAAATAGATGGTTTGCACACCATGGTGTCCAATACATTAGTAACACATTAATGTCAGAAATATGACTGTGACTGTTCATGGTGTTGAGATTCGTCATCATTTTTTCAACTGTGGTGTGACCACACGTTAGAGATTTTGGAAGGCTTTCCTGGTGGACAGTGTCACTGAACAGAGTGGTTATGTGGGATCATTTTGGGAAGGCCCACCTAGTGACCCTTAAATTACCAAAATTAGTAGGTAGCCTAATTTTCTAAAGCTTGGCAGGATCCTGCATTGAGACTGGTATGAACTCAAGGATTGCTTGTCACAGCTGATTTACACCTTAAGGTTTGGTTGCATTGCTGGTACAATGTTTGCTCTAATTGATTTTATTAAGAAAGGGTACATCATGAGATTAATTAAGAGTGTAGTAGAGAGAGATTGTGGGCAAAAGTAGGGGAGATCAATTCCTTGCACATGCGGAACAGTTGGGTGGATGAGTTTATCGTGCCTGCAGTACGATATTAGAAGTGAGCCTTAGTGGCCTTGATGCATGCACCAATGTAACCCAAAAGTGAATTTTCAGCCATTTGAATCTACAGAAATTGAGATTTGGTCAAACGCCAATAAAGAGCCCTTCTCTATTGTTTTAGTTGGTGAATGTCTTTGGTGATCAGCAATTTTCCTTCTTGCTGCCTGATCATGTGTCTAGAGGTCACCAGGCATGTAGTGGGAGGAAGATAGGCTAATTAAAAGACTGGGTAACTTGCCCTCAGGTGGGTAAGGATTTCCGTGGGTGATGCCATGGTAAGGCCGAAAAATAGTGTTGCAGCCCCCATCTGTCACGCAGATCTCACAAAAGTTTATTTATTGTCAGTAGGGTCAAATGTTTAAGGGTGCAGATTACCTACAAGTCCTATACAAATTGGCTTCCCTGCAATTGCTGTCTCCAATTGCATATTGTCATCCAGTTATCGCATGTTGTTCACTACTGTACTTATGTAAGTAGTATTTGGCTGTGCACAAAACTGAAATACAGCAGGATGTTAATTTTTCATGTTATTTTTATAGCCCTTTTTCTGTAGCAAATAACATTCCATTTATCATTTTAGAGGAAGTGTGCATAAGCAGATATGACAGCCGTGGAATATTGCTCACTCCCAGAACACTGAGAAAATAAACATTTCACTGACAGATCCAGGAAGAAGAAGGATCACGGTTCACAGCTGAGAAGAACATTTTGTTACAAACAGAAGGTGGATCCTTGCCAATCATTAAGTTAAGTGATCTATGTTTATTCTATCATCAATAACTGTGAGATGAGATAAAGTTATTATACACGTGTCTGTGCCTTTGGAGAAGTATTTTTCAATAGTGGAATCTAGAAAGCGTTACCGGGTCCGATGACTGAAAAGACACATCATATAGCTGGAAAAAAATTAATTGGATGACCATACTTTAATTGCCCCAATAGAAAAGTTACTAAAAAACAAGTTAATGAAAAATACAATTAAATCCACTTAATTCACGCCACATTAGGATTTCTTGAATACATCCCTGATTGGTCAACTAGCTAGACTGGGGTTCACATCCCTCATAGAAGGCAGCATATAACATTTTAACTTGCACGTTCCATATTTATCAATCATAGTAAAACAGTTAGCCTGTTGGTAAAGCTCCAGTTAGTCCTTGAAATATCTTTCTTTTCACAGATAGATCCACAGGTCACGTCACATGATCATTGATCTTTTCGTAGCTAGGAGGTGGAGTGACAATCATGCCAGTGTGGTCATCTCTATGGTCCAGCTGCTGGTGTGGCCAATGATGTAGGTTTCTCAGAAGGGCACTGTCTGATAGGCTGCGTTTGTGACACCCCGGGCGCCAGTCATTCCCAGTAAGTGTTTCGTAAAGGGGTGGGAGGTTCTCCAGGTTCACAAAATGGTTGGGTGGGAAAAGTTGAGCGTTTTCAGCAAGGGTGCAGCTTGTTGCCTCTTCGTACGATGGTATAGTGTTGGTCCCAGCATTGCTGAAATAGACAAAGAAAATCTGAAGGTAAAGTCTGTGTATCAACCTTCTTCCTTACAATTGAAACTAATTCCCAAAGGCTAACTACTGTCTACCCCCTTGTAGTCTGATTGAAGGTGTTAGGAAGTGATCAAGTCAGGCTAATAAGAATTATATACTACAACGGTCTACTAGCAAAGAGAGAATAAAGATAACAATGCTGCATTGCATAAAGTGCAGTGCGAGTGGAGTTGCTGAGTGCTATATTATTTTTCTAATTTGTTCAAGGAGAAATGTTTGTCACTGAAATTGTCTAAGTCCTTACTTTGTTCCCATACCACCATATAAATCTAAATATATGACAAAAAATAACTTGGTGTGGTCCTACATTAAAAACAAGGGCAAACAGAGGAAAATGTTTGATAAACGCACTAGCTGCTCGGTTGGGACGCTAAAAGATATCACCAAATCTATTTTTTCTGCAGCCATGTTTACTGACCATCACTCATATATTATTATATTTATTATTCAGGTCGTACACAAATACATGTTTGGACACTAAAGCCCATATCTATCTATCTCGCTGTCCCCGGTCCGTCACGGCTTGCAGTGCCGGTTGAACGGAGGGACGCGACTCCTCCCACAATTTCCTCACTTCCTGCCCCCCCGGGTATTAAGCTCAGATGGCTGCACGGCCGCGTAGCGGGCGCGCCAAAGCGCGCCAAAGGCAAGCCCGTCTGCGCCCGTCCGCGCCTTGACGTCGCCTGACGCCAGACACGCTGGTAGTGGCTTGTCAGGATCATGTACCTATTCCAGGACAGAGTTGTTGGCTGTTAATGCATTGGTAGACCCTTGCTGTTCATCTCCATTAGGTCCCATGGAGGGGCCTTTTTGCTGCCGTGGTTGTGGGTTTAACTCATACTTGCCCTCACCCGCCCCACCCTCTCCCCCTCTGTCCAGGTTGTCTATGAAAATCTTTCATCTTAATGTTCGCTCTTTGGCTAAACATTATCTGGACATTCATGACCTGGTTCAGGATGAATCCCCGGATGCCTTTTTTCTTACTGAAACCTGGCTCAGTGATGAGATGGTGGCAGAACCGGGTCTTGCACTTCCTCTAGGTTATAGCATTTTGACCCTTAATAGGGTGTCTAGAGGGGGCGGCATTGCGGTTATTTTTAAGTCCTGTTACACCTGCTCTTTTGTAAAAGAATTGGTGGAGGGATGCAAGTGCGTCCGTTTTAGCATTACTTTTAGCGCTCATTCTACTATGTCAGGGTTGTTAGTTTATCGCCCTCCCGGGCCAGCTAAGGAGTTTAAATCTGCCCTCATTGATGTCACGAGCACTCTGTCTATGAGCGCAGCTAATTTTAGTATTTTGGGTGATCTTAACTTGCATTTTGACCTCCATCTTGACAATGAAATCAGTAGTTTGCTCGCAGACCTGGCAGCCTGCCAATTAACGCAATTGGTTTCAGGCGCCACTCATACTGCCGGTCACCTACTGGACCCTGTTTTTTCTAACATTCCCTTTGCTTCTGTTGAGACACCTAGTCCTGTATGTTGGTCGGACCACTATCTGTTTTCGATGTCCTATTTTCGAGCCTCCGCATAGAGCTTCTCAAACACCCTCTTTTAAACGCCCCTGGCGCAAATTAAAGCTTGAGGATTTTCATGCTCTTCTCTCTGCTCACCCTCCTCAATTGCATAGTGATCCTGATTTGTCATATAGATCACTCTGCAATTGGATTTTCCATGCTCTTGATTCTCTCATCCCTGCTAAATGGTCTAAGGGCCGTAATTTTGATTCCAACCCTTGGTTCAACGATTCTTTGGCCGCTATCTGTAAATCTTGTAAAAAGTTGGAGCGCACCTGGAGAAAGGATTACGACCTCGGGGCTAAAGCTTGCTACCAGGCTGCTATTAAAAGCTACCATAGGACTTTACACTCGGTCCGGGCAGCCTATTTTGCGAATGAAATCAAGCTTAGCCACAATCCGGCTAAGTGTATTTT
Organism: Calotriton arnoldi; assembly: GCA_963921515.1. Taxonomy (NCBI): domain Eukaryota; kingdom Metazoa; phylum Chordata; class Amphibia; order Caudata; family Salamandridae; genus Calotriton; species Calotriton arnoldi. The sequence continues at coordinate 227,179 of CAWUFW010010967.1, read as the reverse complement.
TAAAATACTTAAGGATCTCAGACTCAGAAAAAACTCTACTGCCTCCGTGATTAGCTCTGAGCAACATTGTGAAGACCTGGCGACCTTCTTTGTGAAGAAAGTTGAAACTATCTATAGGTCTTTCCCTTCATTGCCTCCCTCTCTCACTGCTCATCAAGGGCCTCCTCCTTCTCATCTTTTGGAGGCTATCTCTCCCATCTCACAGGAAGAGCTCTTATTGCTGTGTGGTAAAGTTAAATCAGGCTCCCCGATTGATCCTTTGAAGCCCGCCCAGTTCAGGGACTCCCTTTCTGTGTTCCTGGCTCCGCTGTGCCAGGTCGTTAACTCATCTTTTTCTACTGACGTGGTCCCTGAGACTTGGAAGCAGGCCATGGTGGTTCCGCTACTGAAAAAACCTTTGCTAGACCCGGCTAAGCTGGAAAAATTTCGCCCCATCTCCCTTCTACCTTGGGTAGCCAAGATCGCTGAGGCTCACGTGAATAACATCTTAACAGGGTTCCTTAATAGTAATGGCACCCTGGACCCCTCCCAGAATGGCTTCCGCCCTGGACACAGTACGGAGACTGCGCTCTTGGCTGTTACCGAGCATCTCCGGACCATTCTGGACACAGGGCACACTGCGGCATTGACATTGCTCGATCTCAGTGCCGCATTTGACACGGTTGCCCATAAGATTCTCTTACGTCGTCTGGAGGATGCGGGTGTTGTTGGCTTAGCCTTGGAATGGTTCAAATCTTTCCTGTCAGGGAGAACATTCCAAGTGACTGCCCCCCCGTTTCTCTCCCGTGTCCAGTGCATCAGGCAGGGGGTGCCTCAGGGTTCCGCTCTGAGTCCTGTACTTTTTAACCTGTACGTTCAACCCTTTGCTACGGTGGCCAGGGACAAAGGCCTTACTATGGTCTCCTACGCTGACGACACGCAGTTGGTGGTGGCCCTCTCCGACGACTCTATGCTGGATGCTTCAAAGTTTAGAAGTGGTCTGGCGGCAGTCGCGGAGTGGATGACCTCCAACTGCCTCCAGCTTAACGCCAATAAAACCGAGGTGTTGCTGGTGGGGAAAGATAGGAGCCTGTGGAGTGAGCAATGGCGGCCTACCTCTCTTGGTAGTGCGCCCGTCCCCAAGACAGTGGTTAAAAACTTAGGGGTTTGGATGTACTCCACCCTCAACTTCCAGGATCACACCAAGAAGGTAGCCGGTACTTGTTTCGGCCTTCTTCATGGACTTAGACCCTTGCTGGGGTTCTTTGACCCACCCACTCGTCAGTTGATCGTCCAGGCGACGATTCTATCTAGACTTGACTACGCCAGCTCGCTCCTCCTTGGGGCTAATCAGGCTGAGGTGGTGCGCTTGCAGCGAGTCCAAAACGCAGCCGCCAGAGCCCTGCTGGGGCTCCCGCGCAGATGCTCAACAGCTGGTGCTATACGGCAATTACATTGGCTGCCCATGGCTAAGCAAATCGAATTTAAGGCTCTTTGCCTATCCTTTAAAATTCTTAAGTTTGCGTCTCCTGGGCTTTTGGCCTACTTGTTGGTACCTTATGTTCCTGGCCGCCAGCTGCGCTCATTGGGGCAACACTTGGCTGTGATCCCTCGAGTGAACCGTCTCCGTGCCGGGGGGCGGTCCTTTCGTTGCTTGGCAGCCAAGTTATGGAACTCTCTGCCCTGTCAGATTCGTAGTCTGAATAGCCTGCTGGCTTTCCGTAAAGCCATTAAGACTTACCTTTTTCCTGTGGCCTAATTCAGTCTTTTTATGTTCACTTCTTCTTTTGCCGCTTTGCCCAGTTTCTTAGCCTCCATGCCTTTCTGCTGCTAGCGTCGGGACGCCTCTTTGCTGAGGCAGCTGCGCGCTTTATAAGCTTAGTTAACATAACATAACATAACAAAACATATTTACAAATGCTTTGCGTCAGATTTGCATTTGTTTTCTAACGCAAACCTGACGCAAAGTGTTCAGGGGGGATTTACAATCCAACGCGAATCGCGATTTGCGCTTCATTGTAACCCAAAGTAACGCAATATTGTACAATGCATGGGCATTCCATGGGAGGTGCATGGGCATTCCAATGCAACCACACATTGGTTCTGATGCAAATTGCTATCTACTAAAAATTTTAGACAGGGATTTGCACCAAAATCCTGCACCTCTTCGAGCCAGACGCAATGAGAAACGCTTTAATTTCTCCTTGCTTATCCCACTTTGCATGTCTGCTGCATTGTACAGCACACACACAAAGTGGTGAAAGCCTTAAAACATAGTTTTTGTATTGAAGGGACACTTTCCAGTACAAAACCTAAGCTTCAAACAACACAGACACCTTTGCACTATAGCGCAAGGGTGTCTACATTGACGCATGTCTGCCTAAACTGTACCAGAGCAGGGAGAGTGCAGCAATTTTACTTGCTGCCCTGTGTGACTTCTATGTAAATCTGGGCCTAAATTCCTCCAGGGGTAATACATGGAGGTCAGGGCCTGTGTGCACATTTTTTTTTAGCTCAGCCACGATTACACCCATTATTCTTCTGCATGCATCTCTTTGTTTTTATGTGTTAAATAGAGTGACGTAAAGCCCTAAGTTCAGACTCTATTTTATGTAGGCCCTGACTCCATCTTAGGTAATGGAGGTCGATATCTTCTCAATTTTATACAACGGAAGTCGCCATTTTCTCTTATTTTACAGAATCATTATCATGTCTGCCATTAGACGCAGATGTGGTCTGACCTTATCTTTTTAAGAACTGTGAAAGTGTCAAGTCATTTGATTAATGACATAGATACAACATTTGACGCTACACTCATCTGGGACAAATGTCTACTTTTCACCATGTCAAGGTTAAATACGAACAAATACAGACATATAGCTGAAATAGTGTAGTCTGAATTGACTTCCTTTTACCTTACATGTTTATAAGGAAACATCTGGGGAGCACACCTTGATGCACATAATCTATGTCATACATTCCTAAACTTATGCCTAGGAATTCCAATTTCTGATAAGATTTAGTATATAAGGACTGTCACTATACCACTTGTCAGGAGCGGTCTTTCGCTCAGATTATTGCACGAGATTCTGCCAGAGACGGTCTCACCTACTGCCAGCACACTTTGCACTTCGCAGATGATACATCTTGCTTGAAGCCTGAAGCCGATAAAGCTGAGTCTCGGAGGAAGACTGCTACCACAGTGTGTTTGCCCTTCGCAGGGAACACTGGCTTCTCAACTCTGCTGATAATGACAGCCTTGGCTGTTAACAAGGTATGGAGTGCATCTCTTCTAGCTAAGAAACTCTAGACTGCAAGTTGCTCTGCCTTCCATATACTCCAAGTGTAGCGCATAGAAGTAGGCATTAGCGTGTCAGGTTTTAGCTGACAATTTAAACATTCTAGAAATTTTCATTTTATTCTCGTTGTTTATAACATGTCTCCTTGCTGTTTTTCATAATATTCTGTGTAGTTGTTTTGAGAAACAAATTGTTCCTGTAGTAATAAATACTTTTTACTTAAAACTGTTCATTCTTCTTGGTGCAGTGATATTGTGAATAGCGAAAATGTCTGTTACTGTTACCACAGTTCCCCCAATCCCTTCATAGGGATTGTTAGTAACCCAAAAGCAATAACTCTATTTCAATAACACATTGAGTAGTGTTCTGCAAGGCTACAATAACCTGTCTTTCACATTCATCATTGCGTTGAACCAAGCTCACTTGTCTCACCCGTGGGTGAGAAAGCATGACTTGTACAGCTACGCCAAAGTCATAGCTTACACAGCAAGATGGTCGATGCTATGTTTAGCCAACTGTGTAGGTTGCTCTCAGAACGCAGGTTGAACGGCTGACCTTCAGAGCTCACTGCCATCATCATTCTCAATGGAAAGCACTTGCTTCAGCTCCAGTGTTACTAGTTTTTAACAGAATTCCTGTTACTGTCCTTCTCTAAATGAGGCCAATAGTCTTATTCTATAATGATGTCCTTATAAGTGATTCCACACTGTAATCTTCTACAAGATGAGGCACACTTCTCAAATAACACAAGTAGTCTGCTTCCCTTAGCATTACCACAATCAGATGATTATTGTATCTACTACAATAAGTGTGCACTGCATGGTGCCAACGCATCATTAGCTATAAATACCCACTCCCTAGTCCTCTCAGTGGGACATGAGAGACTGATATACTGACGCGAGAGACTGATCCGGTGATATTGCATGCTGCCTGAGTGTGCAGCAGGGTGAAGCAGGGTGAAACGGCCCTTGCGGCTTTGGCTACCGGTTCTTGGCATTGGCTTTCGGGACGTCGCCGCCGGTCTGGCGGTGCTTCGTTTGACTCTGCACTGTCTCACGCTCCATGCTCCCTCTACCCCCGCTATTACTAGTGGGGAGCGAACGCGTGTGCACGAGTGCGCCCGCTGACAGTCGGTGACCGCTAAGAGAGTGCCCCGGGTGCACCGCGGAGGCGGCTCGGTTAGTTCCGGGTGCAGCCTGCGGAGCGCCCAGTGGCTCCCATTCGCTACCGGAGAGAAGCAGCGAGCCTTACTTCCCCATTGCTGCCTGGAGTCTGTTTCAGCTTACCCATTCCCAGCAGCCAGACCGCCAGTATTACATCGCCAGCCATTAATCCATCCACAAAGAGTACTACTCTAGGAGCAGGAAGGAGAGGGCAGACCGTCCTGTGGAGACGAGAGTAAGTGGCGGAGGGGACTGCAGATTTTGTACAGGGTTCGGAAATCATTTGACTGCTGGCCATTGGCGGAGCTGCTAAGCAGCCCACCCCTGTGAGCAGTTGAGCCGCACCAGTCCAAAAGTCTCGCTGTCCGCCACGAGGGGCCCCCTCCAAGCTCTATCCTCTCCCAGGGTAAGAGTTGCAGGAGGACAGCAGGAAAGCAACTCAGTAACTCAGCCTAGACTTGAGGTGGGAGATACCAGAGTCTAGTTGTCTTTAAATAACCAACACTCTTCTGCGGTCCTCTATCTATACAGCTGCCCTAGTAAGTCAGTGTTCCAGCGAACCAGGGATCGGTAGCCTGGTTTTTGCATTCACTCAGAGGACCAAAGGACAGCCAATCTGGATGGAACCACACAGTGGAGCCTTACACTAAGCCTCAGGAGGGGGCAGTGTCTTATGCAGAGATTAAGCTAAAGCTAAATACAGTCCCACAAGGCTTACAAGGGAGGTGGAGGGCAGGGCCATCGAACAGTCGAATCCAGAATTTCACTAAGTTGCAGGAGACAACAAAGCCCCCCCATTGTAACAGTCGGTTCTCTGGAGATTTGACCACTTCTTTCAGTATATAGAGCCCCGTAGACCACCCATTCAGACTATTCACTCGACACTTGGTTGCCAATAGAGTAATGGGGCCCAAAAAGAGGACGGCTCCTGATGAAAGACCAAGTCCGCAGACACCCGCAAAAGGGGCCACAAGGCGCTCCACCCAACCGCACTGCTCTAAAACCATCTTACTACTTTCCAAGGGGATCAATCACGCAGTTTTTTCAACCAAGCAGAAAACCTACCATGAACCACGGTCACCAAATGGATTGCAGACCAGATGAATTAAACACAGGTGCAAACACTCATTCCACTCTCCCAGGCAAACAGCATTTTAAGCACTTGAAGCTTGAACAAGGTGGCCATTTGAAGCTTATCCACCCCCAAAAGCAGAATTCTTTTTAAGCCCAGCAAGCTGGAGGGAGAAGGACGTCTATACCTCCCCCGTCATCTCAGGGAGGCACATCAGTGTTATCATCCCTACCTTGAAAGGAAAGAAGTTTGATTCTCCGATCAAAGGGAACAAGGCAATGCAACTCAAAACGGAGCGAACCATAGAGGTAGTGGCTCAAATTCATCGGAATAATGGTTGAGGTGAAGAAGACCCAAATTCTGAGGTTTCACCTCTAATCTCAAGCCCTCTCTCACCTGTAATTGATCTCATATCAGACTCCCCAATGGAAGGAGTCTTTGTCGCTTCTTTTCTTCAAAATCTAGGGCAAAAGATAGAGTGAACTCTGGAGTTGACCCCAAAGCTGCTTGGGCTATCAGAGGCAGCAGGAGCTATACAGCAAGAATGCCAAATAGTGAAGGATAACGACGGAGAGGTTTCACAATCACTGTCTACAAATGAAACACACAATATTGTTAGCATAGCTTTACTATGGCAGTCGGCAAAGATGGAGGTTCAGATAGACCTCCTGCAATCAATAGCACTACGCCTAGTTAACCTAAGCAGCAGGGTGGAGGCACTGGAAGATAAGATCACGAGAAATCTGGATATCAAACTCTGTTCATGTTCCTGCGCAACGATTATCGACAAGTGGGCATCCCTCTCGACGATCCTAGGGGACATATTGGAGATGGCAAAAGGGAGAGGATACAATGGCACCCAGTGCAATAAAAAACCCATCAGTATCAAGTACCTATGGTCTGGATGCAACGGAGAAGGAAGTAGTCTCATCAAGTCCGAAAGCAAAGGGCGGCCCAGAAAACAACCTGGCGTTAGGGCTGGGTAATCCCGTGCAAGGGCTCGAAGTAACATCTGATAAACCCAGGGCTAACAACAGCGAAAGGGTCAAGCCTATAGGGAATGGCCAAGCATCTGGAACCCCAAATCCTTTAGCCAGATTAGATGCTCCTATATCAAGGAGAGCAAAGAAAAAATGAGAAAACAACTAAAAAAAGTCAAAAGCAAAAAGGGGACAACCACAGCCTCTATCCATAAACCAACCTACATTACAAAAGGAATTTAAAGACAGGTAGTTTTATCCATTATTCACAGTCAAAAGGGGAGGCAAGAAGGGTGTGTCACCGGGCTCACTCGATGGATACACCGCAGAGCAGGCAACAACTGCAAGCCATACCCACGTACACGTTTCCCCGCCTCCGCAAGCATAAGGATCAATTTAGGTCCAAAAACAGAAGCAGGAAGATGCCATGGCAGACACTCCACTAAAGGAAACTGACTCACTCTCGCAACACCAGGCAATAACGGTGAAGAAGACAACAGCGCCGTGTACATTTGGGAAGGAAGTCAGTAACCCACAAGGCAATATTCTGAATCACTCAGTCAGACCAATCTCTGCGAACAGCCTGGAAAATCAGGAGCAAGGAATAGAAGAAGTTCCAACTATGGAGGCAAGCACAAGTATTTTTAAGGTGATATTTACTCCCAGATACTACATCAAGGGTCAACATGACACCCTGAATAGGAGTAACATTCTCCGCCTCTTCAAGCATGTAGCCTCACTGAAACAAATCAAATTAGAAGAGCTAGAATGGGTTAGATTCAGGAAACTTCAGGGGGACACTCACGGTGATCCAACCCTGGTGGGACTGAGGCAAAAGAGTCTCCAAAAAGCGGTATAGGGCGAACTTCAGCAGTTTGCTGAGTGGGGCATAGACGTTCAATTCCCCCGACAAATGAAATATCCATACGTTGTTGCTGAAAACAAAGGGGAAACCGGGACCCGCTCCATTTTGCATGGGACTTGTAGCAACGCAGCCAACAGTAGCAGTTTGTCCAGTCTAAACATCCCAGCAAACATCAGGGTCACTTGCCGCAATAACCGCCGAGCAGTATATGCCAGTCTTTCTGCCCAATATCACACAGGGGGACAGATCTCGCTAAAGTGAATGTACAACAGTGTCTCAGACCCTGTTTGCGATTCCCATTGGGAATGGCTAGCACTCACAGGGATGGTGGCCTGCTGGGGTCAGCAGACCACCATGTCTGTGACTGCTTTTTAAATAAAGCAGTTTTTTTTTAAAATGCAGCCCGTTTTCCTTAAAGAAAAACAGGATGCATTTAAAAAAGAAAAATGAAACTTTTCAGTTTCATTTTTTAAGGGCAGGCAGTGGTCCCTGGGACCACTGCCTGCTATTAAAAAATATTTTCGCACCCATTCAAAAAAGGGGAAGGGGTCCCGTGGGGACCCCTTTCTGTTTGCGAGTGGCTTACCATGTACTTGAAGTAGGTGGTAAACTGCGAGTGTTTTGCGAACGCAAATGCGATCGCAAAACAATCATACATTGCTGTGAGACTCGCTATTAGGAAGGGACGCCCTTGGCACGCCCCTTCCTAATAGTGAGTCGCAAACCATATTTTGCGAGTTGGTAATAGGTTACCGACTCGCAAAATATGGTTTGTGCATGGGGCAGACCCAATTTTGCGGTCGCAAACAGGCCGAATTCCCGTTTGTGACCGCAAAAACGGTCGTACATCTGCCCCAGGAACACAAAGAACGCAGCAGTACTACTCCTAACAAAAATTAAAACCAGCTCGGCCGGATTGAGGAAAGGGACGTAAATCCGCCCCAGCAACAAATCACTATAATTTCCTGGAACATCACAGGGCTCAGAAAAATTTCAAAAGGAAAACACATACAGTAATTTTTTACCAAGGGCGACATATTATGCTTCCAAGAGACATGGGCCCTGGCCAGCACCCCCCTGGCAGGGTATTATGAGCATCACGTTGCAGCAATTAAACAGAACATCTTTGGTCGACCATTAGGCGGACTTTCCATTTTTCTCAAACATGCTTGCCGATTCATGGCTATAGAAGTTCAAACAAGGACACCTGAGCTTCAAGTTCTTTTGATTAAAGGCCTGTATCTTAATTCTCTACCACTTCGTCTCTTGTTAATTAATTGCTATATCAAGCCAGCAAATTCCAACACAAAAGAATCTATGGATGCCCTGACAAGCTCACTAGATGACCTCTTAACTAAACACAAGTTCCATCAAGTAATCATTGTGGGGGACTTCAATTTGAGGGACTTAGACAAAAGGGCTACTACTCCTAGGTGCAGGGGCCGGGGAGAACCTCTATTTAATCTTCTTCACAACTACAAGTTGTGTACAACCCACGCACTAAAGGAAGCACGACTACTCAGCAGCCTTCGACGGGGTAGACTGCAGCATCCTTTGGCAGAAATTGGCACGGTGGAACATCAGCCGGTCACTACTACAAGCAATTAGATCGCTCTATACTCGAACCTGGGTAAGCGTCAAACTTTCCAGGGAGCCTGCCACGGAGAAAAATGCCACAGACCGGGGGCTAAAGCAGGGATGCGTCCTGGCACAGATGCTTTTTAACTTGTACACCGCTGACATGGGCCGAGCACTGCACGGAGCATCTCTAGCCACTCCTAAGATCGGCCACACAAAGATCCAGCTGATGCAATATGCCGATGACCTTGCTCTTTTGGACCACACCAAAATAGGCCTCCAGAAAGCACTTACCACCTTGTCTGAATACAATGCCGAAAACAAGCTGGTTGCCAACCCAAGTAAGTCCAAAATAGTGATTTTTGGCCACCACCCGAAGAAAAAACTTGCTAAGTGGAAGCTGGGTCCCCTAATTTTGGACTGCGTACAAACCTATAACTACCTTGGGGCCTGGCTTAGCGAGACGGGCCACCCACGGGTTCATCTCCAAAAATTGCGGCAGAAAGGAAAAATGGTCACACATGCCCTCTGTAAATTATATGCCACCTTAGATAGCCCAACAACCATGGCTATTCAAAGAGCATTGAGGGCTAAATTACTACCTTCTCTCAATTATGCGCAACAGGCATTTCCAGGGAGGTTTGCACAGGACTTGGAAAAAATACATTGCACAGCGTATAAAAAGATATTTAGCTTACCAGCCTGCACTAGAAACACCTTAATCCGTCTTGAATTTGACTTCAACCAACAAAAATTAGAAGAGCTGGCCGCCTTGACAAAATACTTCTATCTAATAACTGCGGCTCCGGATAACACCATGAAGGCCGCCATAAAATCCATCTTTCTACTACCAAGTAACCCTTGGTCTGCCAGCCTCGCCACAGCCAAAGATCTTCTGCAATTAGCGACAGAGAACTGGGACCCCAGAACAATCACCTATGCTACCATTAAAATAACAATAAAAAAGCAACTATGTTTACGCTCTCGCAGTCTGGACATGGAATCCCTGGCAGCCAGAGACTTTCATGAAACCCAATGTCTCCCTCACATTCTGTTTAGTCACAAGCCCCGCCTCACGCAGTCCATTGGGAGACAAGCATTACATCTGATTTTAGCAGCAAGAATACACCCGCTCCCCTTAAAAGAATTATATCCATCCTGGAAAGTACGGCTTGGCATTACGGAGTGTCGTCTTTGCAATTACAAAAGAGAGCCCCTGGCACACATTTTATTTTGCTGTCCTGCCTTGCGGCAAGTTCGCAGTATACACCTTAGACCTAGTCTTCTTCATCTGGGCACCAGTACAGCAAAGGAGGCCGTTCAACAGCTCTATACTCATGACATCATGAAGTACATGGCCAACTTTGGGAAATTTGTTCACCATACTCGCACACTATTGAAGGACAAGTCTTCACAGGCAGAGTGTGACGAACAGTCCGGGTGCCACTCAACATCAGGGTCACCGCCCCGGAGATCCGGCCACTACTGAACAAGTAAATCATCACGGGGCTCTTCGAGCCTTAATACCTTCCCGATGTTCTATGTTTTAAACAAAATAAAAACCATTATGACTACATCATCTGTGCATATATCACTTTGACGGTCCGGTCTCTAACATTAGGAAGTTTCTTTTTAAAAATAAAAAAAAACTGATTTTAACAATGTCCTGCACTTTTTTGCTATAAGTTTTTAATGTTGTACATTGTAATGGTTTTAAGCAACCACACTAATAAAAGAATTCATTAATTCATTCATTAAAGGAAGCACGCTCTCCACTATGGTGCCCGATACCAACTTTTAGGATTGTCTCGACAATCGATTATATTCTGATCAGTGAACTCATTGCAGCAGGACTGACAGACTTTGAAGTCGAAGACTGGGCTGAAAGTGATCAAAAACAATTGAGGGCCACATTACAACTAGAGGTACCTATAGTGACCTCCTATAATCTAATAGGTGAGACGAGAGGAGAAGAAACATAAAAGGTACCTCAAAGGATCAAATGGTCTGCGACAATTGGAGATAAAATGCGAGCATGGATTGAAACAAAGCAGCACGGCACTGAATCATTAATACAAGTTTTATCAATAAAAGGCTGGGAGAATACAGTAGGGGACCTACAATTACACCTGGGAAATGCACGACAACAGCGCCCAAGTAACAAACCCCTTCCGATTACTGGCTATCCAGGTTTCTCGAAGGACATAATTGAAGGCAAACGAGCCATACGAAAGGCCCTGTTAGTCAAGAAAAGAGGGGGCATTTTACCTGAGGGTCTCTCCATCACAGACCTGAGGTCAGCTTACAAAAAGAAAGTTTCGAAGCATAAAAAAGAACATACTGAAAAGGAACGACTGAAAGTATTCTCCTTGATGAAAGAGAAGAATCTCAGCAGGCTCTGGCGGCATATCAACCAGCTGAGCAATTGCGGAGGGACGAGAGAGAACGGGGTGGCCGAGAGTGATTAGATAAGCCACGTAAAACAACTATACATGAGCAACTCTATGGAAGAACGCACCACAGAAGCGACCAAGTGGGGAGCAGGGCACCGCGGGTCAAATAAAGCAAAACAACAGTACCCGACTTTTAATCTCGACAAAGGCCACATAGCACCGAATAGTCCGGAATCAGGACACTATAGGCCCCCAGGCACATTAATAAAAGCTGACACGGTCATCAAGACAATCAAGAAAGTGAGGAATGACAGAGCACCAGGGCCAATTGGGTTACCAGCACTGATATTTAAATCAGCACCAGACATTTGGGCAGCAGTTCTAACCCCGCTTTTTAATAATATCTTCTTAACAGCAAGGACACCGAATTCCTGGAGGGGCTCCATACTCTTCCCGATTTTCAAGAAGGGCGACCGTTCCAAACCTTCAAACTATAGACTAGTCGCACTTCTTGATATAGGAGCAAAGGCATATGCTCCTCTCCCTTTTGAAGGAGTCAACGGCACAAGAAAAAGGCGTCATTCCATTTTATCAATCGTGATTCAGGTCACACTCTTCAACTATGGACAACGTTATAGCACTAGCCCACTTATCAACTCAGGCGGTTGAGAAGAAGAGTCTCCCGCTGTTCTGCTGTTTTATTGACTACAGCACAAAGTGGATCGCAGAAGGCTATGGTGGAAATTATCCAGCTGGGGGGTCCCACCCACTTTATTAAAAGCAATAATATCGCTATACGAAGACACTTGGGTTCGGGTCGAAACAAGTGTCCATACAGTGACCTCAAAAATTCCCACAGATAACGGTCTTAAACAGGGCTGTGTAATGGCTCCTCTTCTGTTCAATCTTTACACCGCAGACATGGGGGCCACTCTGCAAGATGCCAGCCTAGTCTCTCCAAGCTGGGCAGGATGAGGATGCTGGTACTACAATATGCAGACGATACTGTAATAATGGACCATACCTGAGTTGGCCTTCAGAGAGCCTTGCATGCGCTGGATCGTTTCAACCAAGATAACCATTTACTGATCAATCACGGGAAGACTAAGGTAATGGTGTTTGGGAAACCCCAGCATAAAAAGCAAGCCCACTGGAAACTGTGAGATCTGCGAATTGACACAGTAGCAGCATATAACTACCTTGGGATTAGGCTCTCAGAAAGGGCCTCCTCAAATATTCATCTAAAACACCTCAGATCTAAGGCCAACATCTGCTAAGACAACTCAGCCACAATTTGTCACGTCCAAAAGCTGATTGATTTAAGAGCAAAACTGCTACCTGCCATCAGCTATGGCCATTTAGCCTTCCCCAGAGCGCTGGATAAATTCCTAAATACTACTCAAATTAAGGCATACAAATCAGTGCTGCACATTCCGTGAGCAGCAAGAAAAACAAGGCTAAGATTGGAGCTTGGCCTTTGGAGGCCGGACCTGATAGGCCAGGGGGACCTGATAAAGTTATGTATCAGGACCTTGAGGACTCCGGAAGACTCACTCAGACATCAACTGAGGTCCGTTTTTGAGGAGACAGGCACAGCCTGGCATACCAGCCTTGGCCAGGTCATTACCATCTTAAGGATAGAGGCAGCAAGCCTACAATTATTTGAAATTCCGCAATCCTCCTGGAAGAAAGCGGTGAACAAGCAGGTCCTGGAAACATCATTTGCTCTAGACACCAAATCCCTCAGCCACAGCTCGCTCACAGAGCCACTGGACAAATCATATATTCTGGGAAAAGCTCAACCCTACTTACGGGAAGGCATTGTCAACGGACGTTCGTAGGAAAATACTCTTCATGAGACTTATCACGTTAGGCATCACAGACTTCAATCCAGCGTAGGCTCGTAAGGGGGAGAATATCAAGTGCAGGCTATGCTCCTTTGCCAAAGAATCCTGGTTACACCTTTTGTGCTGCTGCCCCAAATTGAACAATGAGCATTGGCGCCTTCTTCGCCCGTTAATTATTGCAAACGGAGCAAGGACCTGCAGGGAGGCCTCGGCCTTGTGTTTCTCAGACTCAACAGCAAAAAACTTAGCAAGACTGGGAACTTTACGCACTTAATCAGGATTGCCATAAAGGAGGCGTCACAAGATGTCTCTCCTGTGTCAGTCTGATGCCCTCTTTCCTATTCTTGCAAGCTGGGTTTTACAAAATGGCGAATGTGACAGGGCGGACCCTGCCAGGCACTAGAGAGGCCAATACTTTTACCCAAAGTTCTATCTTACAAATTCAGAGTTTATTGCCCTAGTTTTAAATTGTTTTTAAAGTAAACTCTGAGAACGTGCTAAAATGAATTAAGGAATGTAAGCCGTTCAAAAGGACAACGGCGTTGAAGGGTTGGGGAGCGGGCAGGGGTCAGAGGTGAATTGTTTTAACAATTGAATAATTTTTAACAAAAGTTGCTTTTTTACTGTAATGATTTTAATTAATCGAACAGTTAATACATTTATTCATTCATTCATTCACTGTAATCTTCCACAACTTTGGTGGAGACACACTTCTCAAATAACACAAGTAGTCTGCTTCCCTTAGTAGTACCACAATCAGATGTTTATTGTATCTTGGCCTACAAAAGTACCACAATAAGTGTGCACTGCATGGTGCCAAAGCATCATTAGCTATAAATCTATAAGGTGCAGACCTTTGCAAAAGTTATTTGTAACATTTGCATCAATGGGCCCTTATTTTAGGAAGGAGGCTTTTAACACAAATATAGAAATCTCTGGCTGTGTGCCACAAGCTCTGGTTAAGAAACTTGCACCAGACTGAGGTCTATGGAACGAAGGTGGTGAATGTATATCACCCAGGGATGGATAATATCTTGCACAGCTATGTCATCTTTAGGATAGCGCAAGAATGGATGACCCCAGTTGGGTAATTTGTCCCTTTACAAATATAGGCCCCGGGGTTGCCCGGCCCAGAGTCTGGCAGCTGCTCCAGGAGCTTCTGTTGCTCCTTTCTGGGTAGGGGGTAACTTGAGTGCACCCAGATAAAGCAGCCAGTAATACTGCTGCTATGCAGCATCACTGAGAGTCGCCATGTGTAGCAGGATTCTGCTAACACCAGGTTTGAAGAACACAAAGGAATGGCCTCTACGTCTTCTGCGCTCGAGCATAGCACACGGTTTTACGAAGAAAGCGTTACGGTGGAAAATACTTTCTCATGGGGCATCAAGTCCAACAAGTATTTGCATACAATGTTTACATAGTTAAATTAAGGCTTATGCATTTACTGCACATCAAATGCATATATTGGCTTACTTACAGATATGCCAAAAGCATGAGGACATCCTTCTGAAACATCGACTATATATATCGATGCTTTTTGAACAGTGTTAAAAAATATCTGATTCGAGGACCAATTGTACATGTACATGAATCACGATTTAAGATTTTCGTTCCTGTGGCTCATGAATAGTGATACCAATCTTCACCCGAAGCTCTAAGCATTAAGACCTTCGAAGTTACATTTGATGGTAGCATTCGAACAATCATCCAATCAGATGGTGAGTTAATGGCAAAGTCTGACTCGACGATATAGTAATATCTTCATAGATATCCCCTAAATCCACGAAGAAGTGGAAGTAGTGTAATATGGAGCAATGCTGCTTTGAATCAACTGTGGTTGAGATTTTCTGGGGACACAACTACCGATCAGAAAATGGAACATAGTTAATAGAAGGCCCTCTAATCAAAATATTCATAGATTAAACTGCATTGTATTAAATATTAAGGATTCCACATGCTTTTCTCAACATCAGACAGTCGTGGGCGTGTACTAAGGGTAGCCAGTGGCAGCAGCTGCTACCAGTGACAGTGCCCGCACTACCCATGGTCATATCATCGGAAAAATAAAGTACACAGTGCTGCAAAAGTCCCGTTTACCTTCTACCTTTGTTTCTCCTTACCTTTGCTTTTCCTTACCTCCTTATCTGTGAGCAGCAAATAAGAGGCTGCAGAGGGGCCAAGAGTGAAACAAGGAGTCCTTACTGTGAAGTCGCCAGGGGACAAAGCGTGTGTGATGCCACCTACCCTACCCCTGGCCTTTGATGAATCAACACCAAAGGAGACATTGGTATAAAAGTAAGAACAGTTTAAAAAATAATATCCACCAACATTAGTAATAGAAACGTGTCGATATTTGGAATGGTCCGGTGATGTCTCTCCACTAACCTGTTGGCCAGTTTTTCACTGAGTTCCCTGCTGATGTAATGCAGCTCTCGAGGGAGGTGATACTGATATCTTTGCCTCACAGTACGGGAGTTTTCTTTCACTGACCACAGGAGCCCAAAAAGAAGGAGCAGCCCCCCAAATCCGCAACAGAAGAAGCTGACAGACCTGAGAAGAGTGTTGGAAGAGGTATGGGCTGCTGGGGTCACGGGTAAGCCTCGACTCTCAGGTTCTGCCCTAGAGGTATTACTGGCCAGAAGGGCCGTCTCTCCATCACTCCACCAGGCAAAGCATAGGGTTCCAGTTACCAGAAGGACAGTCCCAGTGATGGTGACTCCATGCCGAAAAGATGACGTCATTGTGAGCCTACTTTTCCCAAAAGCCTAACTATGAGACATGGGCACATGCAGCTGGGCTGGCATCATGCTGAGATGAGAAGGATGTATTGGAAGAAGGTTATCATGTACTCAAGGTTCTTCTCCGGAGTAGTGAACGAATGCCGTCACCCAAAATAGAGAGGATTTTTATGTCACTACCATCCTCAGCCTTCTGTGCTCTTGGCAGAAATGTTCACATTCCCAAGCTTTAATCCCTCTGGAAAAAGGAAACCAGTTGTTAGATTGAAAGAGGATAAAAATATCTATTTATTGATTTTGCTAGTCATCATAGCACAGTTGTACATTGCCCATATGATGGACAAAGGTGTTATTGAAGGGAGACCTACTGAACTCAATGGAAGTCAACATACCTGGGTCGTTCTAACACAACACTGTGCTTTTATTATTCAATTCAGTAATACTTACATTTTACATATGCATCTTTTGCCAAACATTTGGTGAATAACAGATAACTTAAGCAAAACATGATTTTAGTTTTATTAGCTCACAATGTATTGTTTAATGTTTGGGCTCCAACTACAGACCAACATCTGGAAAAATCTGAGAACCAGAGAGAAGCCGATTAAGGGAAATCAGACAAGGAGCACATCTCATATCTGGATCGGGCCACCACACACAGACCTGTGACGCCAGCCGCGTGCTCACCTGTGGCATCTTGCTATGTGTGCCATGTCATCTTCCACATATGTTTTGTTGATCTCTCAGGTTACCTTCCAAAATTATGGAGTTCTGGGCCAGGCTGAGTTCTGGAAGTGGTACCTGTTTCAGAGAGACCTGTGCTAAGCTATTGTCAATGCCTTCACTCCTGCAGAGGCCTTTGCATTGTGCAAAGTCGTAGCTCCTGTAAAGCATGCACCCACTCAACATTACTCCACCCTAAAACGTAATACTTCTCAGCATGCCCTTGCAGCCCTCTCACTGGTCTCCAATCCAATATCCTGGAGTGGTATCTGGAATACATCCAGACCAACCTGCCCCACCCCATTAAATACTACTTCTCCTGTTCTCACATCCACTACTCTGGTCTGCAATCCAGACCTCTGGATATGTATTGGGAACAAAAGCAACACACCACTCACCATATAAATACTTCGAGTCGGACCACAAAACATTTATACTGGCACTGTTACATGCCATTATTATGAAAGCAGATTTGTAGAGGTAGCAATGTGTGACAAAAATATTTATACATATCTATTGTGTTGTATTTTACTGTGCTGGTTATGTGTTGTGTTTTTATGCTGCTGTGTTTTTGTGCTGCATTATTGTTTTGTGTGTAGTTGTCTTGAACTGTGACTTTGTGTTGCCTTCTGTTTTGACTGTTTTGCTGTGCCCTGTTATGATTTTCTGTGTTATTTTGCTTTGTTTTATATTATTGTGCTGTGTTATGTTGTGCTCTGTAATAACTTAAGCGAAGTCATTAAATGCTGCTAAATTTCAAGCCAAATGCAGCACATTCCTTAAATGTTCCTGGGACAAACAATCATGTACCACTATCTAACTTAGTAAACCACCACTCCTTCAGCACTTCAACTGCTTAAGACACCAGTTAGGCTAAAACGATGGCAAACGTGTCTTAAATTAGCACTCTCAGGGCTCGCTTTTAGTGATAGAGCCCTTTTTCTCTTGTCCTCCCACCCTCTACTCTTCAATCTTTTGCACTGGAGATATTTTGAGAACACATTTCACACACCAACACCCATACTAAAACAGCTACCCATGCCCTAACATCCACTGCTATGGTATCTAGTCCAGTACTGTGGGCCATACTGGGGACACCAGCCATGCACATACCCATAGGCACTGCAACACCTTCAAAATAACCATGCTGAAATTCAGAAGGTGAATGAGCAATGAAGGTGCCTTCAAATTTGTTTTTATCTTGTCATATTTGCTGGACGTTCGAAGACAGAGGTGAAATGTCAGGATAAGTCTTCTGACAAATTGTTCCATATTCTTTTACGAAGGAGATCGGTGTTTACTGGTGGCCAAGCTTGAAGCAACATGACACATTGATCTTAAGCTCCCGCGTAAGCCGGTGAATCCACCCTAATCTGGCAAGATCCTGATCGAGGAGAGGATGTCATGATCCTGTAGATACACCTGGGAGCCCGAGGAGTGATTTTCTATGTCGTGGGACCCCGGGTACCACTGCTTCAGAGAGGAACGAGCTCGGCCGTGGAAGACACTAGGGTCCATATCGAGAGCGGAGGAGAGGTGTGGCTCCGGTTGTCGAGTCAGACGCCAAGCATGGGCCTGCACTGGATGTGAACGCGGGACCGAATAGGGTGGTGGGGCCAGCGGACTGCCGAGGCCGTGATGGTCGAGCAGCTGGCGTATGGGTAGCCTGGCCCGCCTATGAGACCGGGGCACCCATTGAAGTGCAAATGAGGAGCGGGTCCGCAGGTCGGGACCCAAAGCGTCTGGAAACGCGGAGACGGTGGCCCCGAGGCCTAGGGGAAGGTGATGTTGCAGAACGGATCCTGTAAAGCAGGGATCGGCATGCTGGCACAAGGAGAGGCCTCAGAGAACAGCGGCAAAGAAGAGAGTGGCCCACCTTGGCGGCGTGGCCACCGGAGCACGGAGATCATGAAAGACTACCCTTATCTGGCTGCACAGCAACACATGCCTCAGCTAACGGCTGGTAATTTTTCATTGTACTTCCCTACCTAGGAGTGCAGTAAGGTGGGGGCAGCATAAAGAGGGGCCCCGAGTGAGGGCTGGAATGGACTGTTGTGCCCCGGCTGCTCTGGATACTGGCCAGGGCTCCAGATCCCCGAGGGGGTGATGATTGCTGGTCTGGTCCAGATTGGGCCAGTATTCCATTATGGAAGGTGGTGCCAGCCCACTAGGGAATGACTGACCCCCAGGGCCAGAGACTGAGTGACCATGGTGGATCCTGTGATACACCTTACAAGCTCGTCCTGAGAGGCTGGGACACAATTGTATGAAACAAAGGTCAGAAGGCACCAGCTTCACACAAACTCGAGAAGTATGCGTTCTGCACCATGGCATTGGGGGATGATCAAGTGCATGAAGACCCCCCCCATGGCAGCGGCGGAAGACCCCCCCAGAGTCCTCCTGAGAGACTTACTGTTGGCAGTGCGGGACACCAAATCAACGCTAGAACAGGCGAGAGATAAGGTGGCGGTTGACCTAAAACACCTGTGGGCGGACCTACAGAAGGTGACAACACATGTGAGGACTGTGGAGACTGCTATGGAGGAGCACAGAGGAGCATTTGGCAGCTAGCTTGGCAGGAAGAAGTAAGACACCAGAGAGACCATGAACCTCCTGCATACCAGCACTGAGGATGCGGAGGGGAGGTCAAGGAGGAATAATGTGAGATTGGTGGATGTTAGAAATGGGATTTCTGGTTGGCTAGGGCATGCGCCTAAGCCAGGCAGAAACCACCACTCTAGTCAGGGCAAGGGAGTTACACGCTGAAGATAACCCCTGCTCACCCCCTTGGTAGCTTGGCACGAGCAGTCAGGCTTATCCCAGAGGCAATGTGTAAAGCATTTGCGCAACACACACACACAGCAGCAACACACTAGGCACACCACAAAAGAAACTCCACACAAGGTTATATAAAAAATAGCCTTTGTATTATCCAAAACAGATCAGAATCATAATCACACAATATACACTGTGCCAACTGGCACTAGGCAATATTCACAGGGGATTATATACAGGACAGGGCTATCGTGCCACTGTCAGAACCTTTAGAAAGCACTAGTAGCACATATAAAACACAACCAGTAACCACTGGTACCATACTGTACTTAGCAGTATTACCTGCAACATAAACACATTATGTCTGCATCACTTTGGCATAAAACTGATTATGCAACAACAACAGAAGCATAAACACATTATGCATAGGTACCAGGGGCATAAATCACATTAGGGCCTTGCGCCCTATCACCCCCATAAAGCTGAACCCAGGCCAACTGGCCTTCCCTTGGGCTCAAATGCCCTTTGTCCAAAAAGTCAGGGCTCTAGTGGGGCCTTCCAAATGGCCCCCTGGCTGCCTCGGCAGCGAAACCAAAGTGCGCAAATGCGCTGGGGCGTGGGGTGCAACTCACCCCTTCCTTAACACAAGAAATGGGCCCCAAACATTGCAGCTGCCCGCTCCCTCTCGCGGTGCAGCTGTGGCAAGAAATGAGCACCAGCACCAATGCGTGCCATGGAAGCCCCACTCCAGGACTCCCAAAGTAAACTTTGCCCAAACGTTGCAGCTGCCCACTCTCTCTCGCGGTGCAGCTGTGGCGAAATTGTACCGGCACTAACTGTGCCTGGGGGGAGCCCCACTCGGGGACTCAACAAACAAATTTACCCCCTCGGTGCAGGTGCCCGCAACTGCGGCGCAGCTGTGAAGGATCAGGAAGTACCGGCACAAGCACGATGCCCAATGGGAGCCCCACTCACCGGAACTCTCCTTGGACTGCTCCGGTTTCCTTCGCTCTGCCCCCGGCGATCTCCGCGGCCTTCCTCCCCTTTTGCCAGGTGGGGGAAGGCTGAAACGCAGCAAATGGAGCCTGCGAGGCTCCAACGCCTCTCGCTCCTCTTTGGCTCCCGCCGGCAGATCCACAGCGTCCCGCTCCGGCGGCCCCGCCCACAACCAGGCAAGTTGCCTGTCTTCCGGGTCGGGCCGCGGCGGTGAATCAACACGAGCCCACAATAGGGCTCCCTTCGGGGGACATGAACCGGCGGGGTAGGCTCCCGTTCCGGTTTCAAAAGTATTCCAATGCGGGGTGGGCTCCCGCCGACGCGGCAAAAACGCGGGGTGGGCTCCCCTCTCAGATCCGCAATACAAACGTGGGGTGGGCTCCCGCTAAAAGCCAACAATGCAGGGGAATCCCTACGCTCGGGATTCCCTTGGCAGGCACTTCGCAAATCAGGGCTGCACGACCCCATGTTCCTCCTTTCCTGGGATCAGGATACAGCGCTTCACAAGGCGCTAGGGGCCACAGCTCCAAAAGACCAAAGTTTTAGGGGCACAAGGCTGGGACCAGGCAGGCCAGCTCACAGGGCCCTACAGCAGGGAGGCAGTCCCTTGTGGCGGTTCCTCCTGGAGCCCAGCAGCAGCAGGTCCCCTCAGCACAGGAACAGCACAACCTTTTCATGGGGTCACAGCCCCAATATTTATACTACATTTCTTCTTTGTCTGCCCTGGCATAGGGCTTGGGAAACCAGCCTGTGCTGGTTTTGGGGTTTTTTGGAGCACTCTGTTTACAGGGCTCCTCTTCCCTATTGTCAGGTGGGGGCTCGTCATCAGACACACCACAGGGGGGCGGAGCCAGCATTCACCCAGGCAGGCATAACCTATTCAGGGTCAGGGGACTACTCCTCCCACTACTCCAAATGCAGTTGTCCTATTCAGCCTAGCGCTGACTCACCCTGCCCTCCCTGGAGCCACACACACCTCACCAGCCCCTGCCACTCTAAAGCCAGACATGCAATCCACATCAGGCAGGCAGACACATAGCACACAGAAATGGCAACTTCTAAAAGTGGCATTTCTAAAATAGTTATAATAAATCTGTGCACACCATTGCGTAGCATTTATTATTACTATTTCAAACATACCAAACTTGACCACGCTGCTCCTCTCATATCAGGAATTACCACTGAAACACTTATCAGGGAATCCCCAATGCATTCCTATGGGAGGGCAGCCTCACAGTAGTGAGAAACCAAAATGGCTGTTTGTCACTACCAGGACATGTCACACACTTAAGGTACATGTCCTACCTTTTACCTACAATGCACCCTGCCCATAGGGCTAGCTAGGGCCTACCTTAGGGGTGACTGACATGCAGAAAAGGGGGGTCACAGACATGGCACACACTTTAGGTGCCACGTCACAGTGGCAGTAACACTGCGCGCACAGGCCCTGCAATGGCAGAGGCCTGAGATAGGTTTGAAAGGCTACTTTGGTGGGTGGCGCAATCAGCGCTGCAAGCCGACCAGTAGCATTTAATTTACTGGCCCTGGGTATCTGAGATATCACTTTACAAGGGACTGACAGGTAAATGAAATAGGCCAAACAGGTGTAGACCAATCTTACCATGTTTACCACAGAGAGCACACGCACTTTACACTGAACAACAGTGCTAAAGTGCCCAGAGTCCTAAAACCACCAACACCATGTCAGAAAAAAGGCTAGGGGAAAGGCAAAAAGTTTAGGGATGACCCTGCAAAAAGGGCCACGTCCAACAGTGGGCATACCTGAGAAAGTGGAGGGCAAGAAATTAGAAGAATTTGTGGAACATCTGCTCTCGTCCTGTCTCCTACCACAGCAGCTGTCGGCACAATTTGTAGTGGAGCGGGCCCATCGGGGGCCAGGAGTGAGTCCTAGACCTGGGGCAAGGACACAACCAATCATTGCAAGACTTTTGAACTACTGAGAAGCGATCCTGTGTGTCTTCAGACTGAATGGGCCCTTTCAGGTGGAGACCACCAGGGTCATGATCTTTCCATATTGCACCCAGGAGGTGCAGGTACAGTGCAGAACCTTTGATAAGGCAAAAGTGGAGCTGCGGAAATGGAGTCTACAATACATGATGCTCTTCCCTGCAAAGCTGAAAGTCCTGGCAGAAGGGAAAGCCTGTTTTTTTCACACCCCCAGCGAAGTGTGGGAATATTTGGACGGCTGGAGGCCAGTGGTCAGGGGACGGGGTGGAAAAGAGACACCTGGCCGAGATCTGATCGGAGGCACCCAGTCCCAGTGGTGGACATTATGGACCGGCAGCAGCGGTCGGGGAACGGAAAATCCCAGGCTGGCGATCTAGAGACGGATACGTAAGCCTCCTCCCCAGATGACAGACAAATGGGCTGATTCACCAGAAATGGGAGACTTTTGTAGGTGGTACACAGACCCAGCACACTAACACACACAAGGGGTCGAGTGGTGCACAGTATTATTGTTCGTTGAGTTGTAGTTTATAGGGAATTGGTGACAGACACCTCAAGCATTGGGGGGTGGGTAGTTTGGAACCCACCGCATAAGGTAGTTGGCCGGTGAGAGTCAGGGATGATCCCCTTTGAGTACTTAAAAGAGTAATATGAGATGGCAGAGTCTCAGAGATTCTGATACCTGCAGTTCAGACATGCCCTTACTAGGAGCACTGGACACAAAGGGACAAGAGAGGAAGAAACCCCGCTAGAATATAGGCTGCTGGGGGCCCCACTTAACTGCCATGTGGTGTCTATTGTTTACGCCATATTATTTAGGAACAGCATGAAGCCGCTGGATGAGCTGAAGGACAGATGGGAATTGGACATGGTTGTCATGGAGGATGTGGACTGGACTGAGGCATGCAAATACCCGAGGGAAGTGGCAATTCAGGTGGGGTTTAGCCTCATCCAGCTTAAAATTCTACACAGGGCATGAGCAGACTCCCTTCCAACAGATGCTTATGGGGCTGTGGGCAGAAAGGGTCCCTGGTGCATACATAGGACTGCCCAAGACTGGGGGCGTACTGGCGGACTATCCAGGGACATATGGGAATGGTAGCCGGATCTCCAATTGATCTATCAACCCGACTGCGTTGCCTGGGTATTTGGGGGGAAACAGACACTGCTTCTGTTCTGTTTGCAATATCGCACTGGTGGTGGCTAAGAGAGATATAATACAGGCTTGGAGCACAGGGAGGCCGCCAAGCTTAAGCAGATGGGTGGAAAATATGGACTGATGTATGCAGGCGAGAGATTAGTGCATTAATCGCAGGGCTTTCTGAGGAAGTTTGATAAAGTGTGGGGATCTGTGGCTAGAGTTGAGAGAGCAGAAGGTGTTCAGAAGCTGGATGGCTGGTCATCTGGACAGACAGGGGAGGCATGGGTCAGGGTGGGGGGTTTGGGTCAAGCAAAGTGATTACTTCCTGCTATTTATGGGTCATTTATACAAGCCAGTGAACTTCCCGAAGATGCCACGTTATACAGAGGTTCATCATTGTATTTCTAGTAGGATGATCTTTGCAAATTAAATAAAATGTGTTTTAAAAAATAGAGATTGGTGTTTACTTTTTTTGTCTCTGACAGCAAAGTTGGATGATTCAAGGTTAGAGGATTTTGTAAAGGGAACCACGTACCAATTTTGCTGGGGTACAGGGAGTGTGAAAGAAAAGGCTATAGGATGTTGATTTTTCATAACACACAACATTTAAACACCGCTAAATTAACTGTGCCAATATTTCAAAATATATCAGCAGTTAGAAAAGCACAAATGAAGCACTTTTTTATAATTCTAAAGAGTGATGGACATAAAGATTATAATAGGACCAAAACCAATCAGGGCGATGTGGAAATGATAAATATTTGCAGAAACTCTATTTCCACACATTATTTTCATGCTATATAGTATTATCAGTAAAACTGCGTGTCAGTGCAAATTTGGG
Organism: Calotriton arnoldi; assembly: GCA_963921515.1. NCBI lineage: Eukaryota > Metazoa > Chordata > Amphibia > Caudata > Salamandridae > Calotriton > Calotriton arnoldi. The sequence goes on along the minus strand of CAWUFW010010967.1, from coordinate 202,821 downwards.
GCCATTTCAATGGAGAATGAGCAGACTGTAAATGACACTGCGCTTCCACCCCTTCCTTAAGTAATATATTTATGACAGTGTGCTCCCAAATGTTTCCACGGATTACATAATACACCGTTACCATTCTCCTACAGAATGGGCGTGGCTCATTTGCTATACATGTGCTTTTTGTGACGCTTAGATTTTTCACCATCTCTATAACTTTAGTGACCTAACATTGATAGCAGCACCTCCACTATGAAAATTGTTCCAGCAGCACTGCACATACACTTTATTCAATACTTCATCCTCACAATCTCACAACCATTACTCTTTTCTCGAGTTATATATGGTATGCCAGCAATGCATTCTCCCACATACTACATACACCACTATGTCTTTCAATCCAGTGCCCTGGAGCTATTGTGGGGTCACCCATGTCACATTCACCACACTCTAAATATTTCTTCCTCACAGTGGCGTAGCTGGGGGGGCGGTCTGCCCCAGGCGGCACTGTTTTTGGGGGCGGCGGAGGGGAGCAAGTCGTGTTTGTCAACTACCACCCCTTTGCCCCCGACAAAAAGCCGCCTGTCGGCCGCCAACAACCCCCGAGCAAGTCACACACCCGCCCCCGGAACAAGTCGTTCACCACCACCCACCCCCACCCAACTCTTACCTGAACTGGGCGGCAAACGTAGGGCTAGCCACATCACTGCACCCTCATTTCACCATTTAGGCCTTTAGAATGGTACTCATGAGCTGTACTGTGGATAGCAACTGTGCATCACACACATGCTACATATTTCTTCGCCTAGCCCTCAGATCCAATATTCTGCCTCCAATCCAACACACTGAAGCCATATTATGGACATCAGTCATACACCCACTCCATAAACATTTTAATCAATAGTTTAAGGATGAGAGACTAACTTAGTACTCTAAGCTTAACTATGGCCTAGCTCTCTGAAGTGGGCTAATGAGGCATGTTAGCACTCTATGACACATCAAAGCTGTGCATTATTTGATAGTTAATGACCTAATGCAAGCACCTTTACCTCCAAGACATTGGTAAGCAATGGCAGACACTAATAAAATGAGCGGTGCTTCTGTTCTTCATATTTGGCAATTACTTTATGTACGCTGACGCTGCAGGAGGCATGTGTGGGCTCATGCCAGTACTGATCTATTGTTCTCAAAACTTTGGGTGATGCCACCATACTTCACAGTCAGTAGTTACTGTACATATAAATGCTGCTGAAGGTGCACATGGGTCCAGGCCATTACTGGTGTGGTAGTTTTTGGGTGTAGAAAGAGTCCCGTAGAGTGCTTGAGAATGACCTGATTGCTTACGGCAACCTCTTCTTCAACACAGTCTTGAATGATTGAGGTGCCTCAGCCCTCTGCTTATTACTTACAATGTTTTTTTCCATTTTTGCCCCTTTCTGCCTGGGGCAAAGCATAGGAGGGGGCACCCTTCCCACAACCTCCTGTGTGGTCTTGTTAAGTAGTGCAGTGGGGTCTAAGCTTCTGGCATTGAGTGAGGTGAGCTAGGAGTGTGACATGGAAGAGAAGAATTATCATGAGGAAGATTAACAGTAAGTGATTATGGAATTACAACATCATCCCTCTTCCAATCACAGCCCTTAACAGTTGATGATTTGACAATTAGAGCCAGTAGACTAAAAAAGAAACCAAACAAAATGACATTCACATGAACTTGCATGTTTAATGAATCCGATAAGCAATATAATATTGAATCGTTACTAAGCGCTGTCATCTGAAGGATCCAGAGGGTCGAAGGTTTATGAAGGTATCAAGAGAGACCTTTTTGACCACCTTACAAACATGTGTTGGAGAAACATTTTGCCTCCATTCAAGAAGAAGAAATCCTTCTGCAGAAACTTACCTGAACAAAAAAAGGAAGGGCCACCTAAACTTCGGGTGCACTGTACTGATGGCCATCAGGACCTATGTTCTCAGTGTACAGTGATACGGTTCTTTCCGCTCCCCACAACCATAGATTGAAAAGATGGAATCTGCTCCAAAAGTGTACAGTGCAGATAAATGTAGTCTACCATCCAACTCCCTATGAAGGAGGATCACAGTGGAGAATGGGCAATGCCACATCCTTTATTTAAGTGGAAATACAAAACGAGCTCAGTAAGAAAAGAGGAAGAGGAACGTGGAACAAAGCCCTCTGTAGAAAAGAATAACTGAACAATCAATACCTACAAAGGAGCATCACTGAAAAACTTGAAAAGAGCATTTTGATGGACCTGGAACTGAAGGAAAATCCCAGAAAGGGATGAGGGATTAGATACCAGGAAATTCAATAGTTGAAGGACATAGGAGAAACAGACTTCGACTGCCTGCAAATAAACAATGTCCTCCATTAAGAAGCGTAGGACCCTTCATGGACCTTCAGGAACAAAATCAACTACTGTGTATATCAAAAAACCCTAGATTGGAGAGCCACATACATAGTTATGAAGGATACTAGACACTTTTTAATAATATCCTTTATCTGTGGGATAACTGTTTCAGAGACCAGACCATCAGTCTCATGAGTAGCAATGAGCAATGGGGGTAGACTACAGGTAAACATGTTAGACTGAAGGACTGAAGGAGGAGGAACACCAACATTCTTGTACCAGGAGCTCATCGGTCAGAGAAGGACAATCAAAGATTACGCTAGCCGACTCCCTCTGATTCTCCTTCTCATTTTGGGTGGACCATCAGGATTGTGCAAACAGAGGGAAAGCAAAGAGGAAGTTCTCGGGCTACGTGGGTAACAGGGCCTCCACACCCCAAGCAGAAGAGTTATGGGCCATGGAGTACTCTGCAGGCAGAATGGCAATGGTTGGAGTACCAAGGGGTCTGGTAAGTAAGAGTTTCATTCCCAAACATTGAGCAGATAAACTAAAAAAAGTGCAACTTCAGGAACATTTTGATAAGGGATGGGATGTTATCCGGAGATGATGTCCCAGAATGTAATGAGCAGGTCACAGTTCTGTGGCACTGGAGACTGCTGGCTCAGGACATCTCTGGCAAGTGGTTAAATGGTTTGAAGTAAATTCAAGTGCAAGGAGCCACAAACACAACAGAGACCTGAAGGGAACGCGCTTGTGAAGTAGAGTTTATGAATTAGAGATAGGGTAAATGACTGGATGCGTAGGAGTTTAGAATGACACAGATGCTACTCAATGGCCGCTGACCCTGCTTCTAACCTGAAACCTGTTTCTGAAAAGGGTAGCGGGAAGTGAAACGAAGTAGGACACAAACTGTTGCCACTACATGTTTCTTGAGTGAAAAAGAAAGTGAACAGTTGCAGCCCCATCCGCTTACTTGACATGTTGTCCATGGAGTGGCCCAAACAATTTCTGACCAAAAAATAGTATAGTGGGGAAAAGGTTCTCAATCAAAATTGGTACCTGGCAGCCACATCCAAGACTGAGTCAACCGATGTAGCATTTATCACATCAAATTGCATGCCAAAGAAAAATTGAATTTTCTTTTGCATCAGGTCCTAACTAAATAGGCTCACAAAAGGACCCCATCTCGAATGAGCCTTGCAGTGCCTGGCAGTCCTTCCTAAAAAACAGTGCAGTTTGGGCAGTGTAAACATCAGTTCAGTAAGAAAAGCTGGTGGCTTCACAAAGATTCCGCTCACATGTCCAACAGGTCACACTAGTTGGCCTCTGCAGAAGCAACCATGATGCAGCCAGAAGTGAGTATATCCTTAGGGTATTTAGGAAGTCAGTGATAAACCTCTGAGGGATATTGCCAGGACCTGTACCTTGGCACAGATACTTTTCAGGCTGTTTCCATTCATGAGGGCTCAAGTCTTTGATAACCTAGGGCCAGATGTACGACCCTAAATAGCGACCCGTTTGCGCATGCAAAAACGAATAGGCCATGTACAATTCCTATTTAGCGAGTCGCAATTTATTTACAACTCGCTAAAAAGGAATTGCGATTCGCTATGAGGAAGGGGCGTTTCAAGGGTGTCCCTTCCTAATAGCGACTCTCTACCCCATGTATGAATGTTTTGCGACCGCAATTGCGGTCGCAAAACACTCGCAATTTACCGCCCTCTTCAAGAGGGTGGCAATGCACTCGCAAATGGGAAGGGGTCCCCAGGGGACCCCTTCCCCTTTTCAAATGCAGGGGAAAATATTTTTTAGGGGCAGGCAGTGGTCCCAGAGACCACTACCTGCCCTTAAAAAATGAAACGAAAGGTTTCATTTTCTTTTTTTAAATGCATCCCATTTTCCTTTAAGGAAAACGGGCTGCATTTAAAAAAAAAAACTGCTTTATTTAAAAGCAGTCCCAGACATGGAGGTCTGCTGAGCACAGCAGGCCACTATCCATGGGAGGGCCAGCCATTCCCAATGGGGTCGCAAATTGCGAGTGCCTTATGAATATTCCTGAGGCATGCAATTTGCAACCCCATTGGGAATCGAAAACAGTGTCTCAGACACTGTTGTACATGGCATTTTGCAACTCGCAAATTGCGACTCGCAATCGAACCAGAATAGACAGGTGCTGCCTTGTAGCAGGTATGGGGCCAGAACTCTGTGAATTAAATATTGTCTGACAAAAATGGTGTCCTAAATATCGATTAGAAAAATATCCCCTCATTGGAGTTAGTTTTAAATAATTTTTATTAGCTTCATTAAATAGACTTTAGTGCAATAGTGACAGGCATATTATACAGATTATGAATGATGTGCACTACATATACAATAATTTGATTTAAAAAGGAGATGTACACAGATAATTATAATAAATAGATTAAAAGTTATAATCAATCTATCTAATCTGACATGCATCTACAAGCATTCAAGCATACATATCTTAGGTCCACTAAAACTACTACAATAAAACTATAACATCAATCCCCCCACCCACAGTTACCCCTAATTAAGTAAAGCAGTCTTAAATAAAGTGCCAAAATATTCCACTTGAAGAAGTATATCACTGTAGTACCCATTATCTCCCAATATATCTATATTAAACTAGATTTCCCTTCTTTCACCCGCAAGGACTCTGGGAGCTATTCGACGAATCTGTATCTACTTCTGGGGCCAACAAACTATCCAAGAGGTGTTCCCATGCTTTAACCCTTTCAATTTTTCCTCACCTTTTTATCTCATGAAACAACACAGCACTCTCCAAACTTTCCCATTTACCCATGTCCTTATGACATCTAGTTATCTGAGGACCATGTGCCGATTTCCTGTGCATAGTCAATTCTCATTGTGCCAGAATCAAACCCAAGTCAGTAAATCTAGGAGTAGTTTTCTTATTTTTGGGGTGAGGGTATCCCCTTAGGAGGCAGACCAAGGGTGTACAAGAGATATCCCATAAGGTTATGGCCGAGGCTGCTGGCTCAGTGGACTAATGCGTCCGCTGTAGGGGCCTGTGTTTAACCACATGGTCACAGGTTCAAATCCTAGTAGGTCCACTCAGCCTTTCATCCATCTGAGGTTGAAAAAATAAGTACAGTTGGGTAACAATAAATATCTGTTATTCAGTGCCAAGATACCTACGGGTGAATGTGCGCTTTAGAAATACTTATGTTATTCGATTGCTTCCCTCTAGAACCCCACTAATGAAGGGCAGGACCATACCATGCGGAACATTTCCGTCCCCAACTCCTCACATTGAGGGCATTTTGCAGCAGCAGTCACATAGAACCTGTTAATCCTGCCACGTTTTCGATAAGCTCTATGCAGGATATAGAAATTAATTAATTTGAACCAAGCATGTCTAGAGACAGCTGGTATATGTGCTACAATCCTATCTCAGTCCACATCATTAATTTGGAGCTCTAAGTCTCTCTACCATTTTATTTTAAACTTTGCAAGAGAAGAAAGAATATTTGCACGAATCGCACTATACAAATACGTAACCGCTCTTACACACCCTGTTGTTGTACAGAGCTGTTGACACACCTGATGCATGGCAGGTTCAGCATCTCCATTTCCCTAATAATTCACTATTGTTGCAACCAATTCCCTGTGTACTAAAAATTGTTCTCTAGGTATATCAAATTCTTCAGTCAGGTCTTCAAATCTAAGCAATATTCCATCCCGATATAAATACCCAACACTGGTAACCCCAAAGGTAGTCCACCTTTCAAACCCTGCTAACGCTCCTACCTGGGCTACTATTTTCATCCATTTCGATGGCATTTCAGGTGTATAGGGTACTTGGACCCGGGTTCGATGCAGCCAAAGTCGTCACACTGCTGTATCACTATATAGAGTTTTTATCATTATCATCCCCCCATTGGAGTTAATAATAGAAAATCTATACCCAATGGGACAATATTTTTGTAAATGATATATGGGGTACAATATTAATATCCAACTATATTTTTGCTCATGATATTCTGACATCCAACCTTGTGGCAATGTGCACACCAAATCCTTCTCTGAGGTGAAAGTGGATGGAAATATTGCCTCCTGAAATTCCAGATTCTTTGAAGTTGGGCCACCACCTGTTCCAGAATTTTCTTCTACTGTATTTTCCTGAAGCCTTAGCCTCCAACATATCCTTTACCAGGTTAAAAAGGAACTTCAGAACACAGCCTCTGATGTTTTGGGGTAGGTTTGTAGGGGACCCAGCAGGCTTGTACTGTCTCAATGTGACCTTAGTCAATAGATGTAGCCGTGGTACAAGTACAGGAACCACAGCACCCTGAGGTACAGAGCCAGACTTTATTGGTAAGGCATTATCTGGAACGAAAGTGTTAGGTAGTTAAAGTACCCTATCAGGCCCATGAGGAAGTTAGGGCACCTGAGGGGTAGCATCCAATAGGTAGCTAACTGGAAAAGAACGGTAGAAGTTCTCCCTCTAAAGTGCTTTCTCTTCTTGTGCCTACTCCTTTCATTTTTATATTCCATTTGAAGATATGTGATAGTGCTTGTACTTATGTTTTCTTACCCAGTGGAATTATCAGCAAACACCAGAGAACCAGTCTAGTCAGGTAAATGGTTTAAGAGAAATGCCACAACAGATTTGCCCCTTTTTATTCTCATCAATTTCTTCAACAAGTGTCTGCAGCGGACTGCTCAACCTCTGTCCCTCTTTCCGTCCTGACTTCCTGGAATAAACAAGGATCGGGTGTGCCACAGAAACTTGCAGTGGGCTTTCTCCAATCTTGCTCCACATCATAAATTTCATGATTTAAGCATCTTCGCTGCCCTACACATACCTTTCATCTGATAGTTGTTCTCTGTTAGAAATGGGGGTCTCTAGTTGGAAGAGGTAGGTACCTGGTCCAAGTAGGGACCCTTCCTTCTAGTCAGGATTAGGGAGTTACACTCCTAAAATAACCCCTGCTCACCCCCTTGGTAGCTTGGCACGAGCAGTCAGGCTTATCTTAGAGGCAGTGTGTAAAGCATTTGCACATAACCGATAGTAACACAGTGTAAGCACTACAAAAGGACACCACACCGGTTTAGAAAAATATCCAATATTTTTATATAGTTAAGACAAGACCAAAAACGATAAAAATCCACAATACAGTACTTAGAAATCTTCAGTTATCAAAATAAACTTGAAAAACAGTTCCTTATAGTCGATAGCTCCGTCTGGGGCTATCACGGCATCGTGAACCACAAATCCAGACAGTTCTGGCTGACTGCGGCGTTGCAGGCCAGCTACGGTGTCGGGAAGACCCGCAAAACAGTACCTTTAGAAATGCAGGGCGTCGGCGACCTCTCGTTGAGCTCCGAAAGCACGGCGTCCGCAGGCGACGGTTCTGGAAGTCGGTGCAGGAGTCGTCGGGCCCTTGAAGTCACACGCATTGCAGAACGAACTCCTCGCGGTTGAAGTCAGGAGCGTCGGCAGGCGTCGGGGGTGCGATGCGAAGTGCAGCGGTGCGGCTTGCGGTGCCCTCAGGTCGCGTGCAGGCAGCGGCTCGGTGACGGTCGATGGAGTCGGCGTCGGTAGGCCAAGGCTGCGGTGCGGGATGAGGGCGGTGCGTTGTGTAACTTAGAAGCGGTGCCCTCGAACTACGGTGCAAGCAGCGGCGTTGAGGTCGGCGTGAAGCAGTGGCGTCGGGGATACGAGGGCGACGATGTGAAGCGAGGTGGTGCGGAGTGCGGTGCCCACAGGTCGCGGTGCAAGCAGCGGCTCGGTGGCGGCATCAGCAGGCGTCATCGGTGAGACTAGGGTTGCTGTGCGGCGGTGCTCTCTGCGGTGCCTTCAGGACACGGAGTTGGCAGCGTCGTCGTAGACGGCGTCGGGTTGCTTTTTCTTCTGTCGCAGCACAAAACACACAGTCCCCAGTGCTGAGGGCAGAAGAACTTGAAGTCTTAGCTGTTCCTGAGACTCCTTGAATAGGGGGCAAGCTCTACCTCAAGCCCTTGGAGAAACTCACAAAAAGAGATTGCAGAAAGTTCAGTCCAGTCTTTTCACTGCCCAAGACAGAAGCAGCCACTGCAGGCCAACACAGCAAAGCACACAGCAAAGTGGTAGTTCCTCCTCACAGCTTCTCCAGCTCTTCTTCTTGGCAGTCTTCTTGGTCCAAAAGAGTTCTAAAGTTCTGGGGTCTGGGCCCCAATGTTTATACCACCAAATCCTTTTGTACCCAGCCCAAACCAGTTCTGTCCTCACTGGTGCAGCTTCCTGGCAGGGGGTAGAGACGGCATTGTGCAAGGCAGACCACGCCCATTCAGGTGCAAGGAGATCTCCTCCCACTACTCTAAATGCAGCCCAGGTCTATTCAGCCCAGCCCTGACCCATCAGGCTCTCTGGAACCACTGCTCCTCTCCAGCCCCTGTCATCCCAAAGCCAGACAGTCAATCCACAACCCCAGCAGAGGCACACAGGATGGCTAAGCAAGAAAATACCTACTTTCTAAAAGTGGTATTTTCAAACACAGAATGTAAAAATCATCTTCACTAAAAGATGCATTTTAACATTCTGAGTCCAGACATACTAAACTTTATTTTTCTACCTTGTTCCCAGGGATAGTTATGTTTATAAGATGGTATAAACAAACTTCCTATTCTGCCCTATGGGAACAGGCAGCCTTGCAATGGTGAAAAACGAAATACACTGTAATTCACCACCAGGACATGTCACACACATCAGTACATGTCCTACCTCTAACATACACAACACCCTGCCCACAGGGGTACCTTGGGCCTACCTTAGGGGTGACTGACATGTAGAAAAAGGGAACGTTGGGGCCTGGCAAGTGGGTGCACTTGCCAGGTCGACATGGCAGTTACAAACTGCACACAGACTCTGCGGTGGTAGGTCTGAGTTACCTTTTCAGGGCTACTTCTGTGGGTGGGCCAACCCGTGCTGCAAGCCCACTAGTAGCATTTGATTTACCAGCCCTGGCACTCTCAGTGCACTTTACCAGGGCCTCACCAGTAAATCAAATATGCTAATCATGGAAACACCAATCCATAACATAATCTACAACAGGAGCACTTGCACTGTAACACTGAACAGCAGTGAGAAAGTGTGCAGAGACACTAAACCAGCAAAGACTGGGAGGTCAGAAAGCAAAAAGACTGGGGAAACACGCCAAAAGATGCCAAGTCTAACACATGTCCTCTCCAGCTGAAAGTAGGGAGAACTACCCAACCTCCTGGGAGTTCTCTTCACTAAGGCGGAAGAACCTGGATAGACCATCTGCGTTGGCGTGTTCTGTGCCAGGGCGGTGTTCCACCGTAAAGTCCATTCCCTGTAGGGAGATGGACCACCTCAACAGTTTTGGATTCTCACCCCTCATTTGCATCAACTATCTGAGGGGCCTGTGGTCTGTCTGAACTCGGAAGTGAGTCCCAAACAGGTAGTGTCTCAGCTTCTTCAGTGCCCAGACCACAGCAAAAGCTTCCTTTTCTATGGCACTCCACCTCTGTACCCTGGGGAGTAGTCTCCTGCTAAGGAAGAGTACAGGCTGGTCTAGGCTCTCCTCATTCAGTTGTGAGAGCACCGCTCCCACACCATGCTCTGAAGCGTCAGTCTGCACGACGAATTCCTTGGAGAAGTCGGGTGCCTTGAGCACGGGCGCCGTGCACATGGCTGTCTTCAGGGCATCAAAAGCTTTCTGTCAGGACTCAGTCCAGATCACCTTCTTGGGCTGCTTCCTGGAAGTCAGCTCTGTTAAGGGGGCAACAATGGGCCCATACCCCTTAACAAATCTCCTGTTGTAACCGGTGAGACCTAAAAAGGCTCTCACCTCTGTTTGGGTCTTGGGGGGCTCCCAAGCCAGAATGGTGTCAATCTTGGGAAGTAGGTGTGCCACCTGGCCGCTTCCTACCTGGTGTCCCAAGTACACCACTGAGTCGTGACCGATCTGGCACTTACTGGCCTTGATCGTGAGGCCTGCCCTCTGCAGAGCCCTCAACACTTCCCTGAGGTGTTGCAAGTGTTCTTCCCAGCTGTAACTGAACACTGCAATTTTATCCAGGTATGCGGCACTGAAATCCTCCAGTATAGCCAACACCTGGTTGACCAACCTCTGAAAGGTGGCAGGGGCATTCTTCAACCCAAAGGGCATCACCAGGAACTGGTAATGTCCTTCTGGGGTTGAGAATGCTGACCTCTCCTTGACCCCATCGGTTAAGGCAATCTGCCAGTACCCAGACGTTAAATCAAACGTGCTGAGGAACCTGGCAGCTCCCAACCGATCAATGAGCTCATCAGCTCTGGGGATGAGGTGTGCATCAGTCCTGGTGACAGCATTGAGCCCACGGTAGTCCACACAAATCCGCAGTTCTGGAGTGGCACCGGGTGCAGCAGCCTTTGGGACCAAGACCACTGGGCTGGCCCAAGGACTGCTGGAGGGCTTTATCACCCCTAATGCCAACATCTTAGAGACTTCCTACTTGACGCTGATCCTGACCCAGTCAGTCAACCTGTAAATCGTGTGCTTTACAGGAGGGCTGTCACCAGTGTCCACATCATGGGTACACCAGTGAGTAACACCTGGAGTCAGAAAGAACAGTGGGGCAAACTGTCCCAACAACTGGTGACAGTCACTCTGCTGCTCTGGTGTCAGTGTAGGGGAGAGGATCACACCTTCCACTGACCCATCGTGCTCCTTGGTGGACAGGTCAGGGAGAGGCTTACGATCCTCTTCCACCCGATCATCTGTCGCCAATAGCATGCTCACTTCGGACCTCTCGAAGTGGGGCTTGAGGCGGTTCACGTGGAGAACCCTCAAAGGGTTCCTGGGAGTCTGCAAATTCACCAAGTAGGTGACATCACTTTTGCACTCCACCACCTCAAAAGGCCCAGTCCACTTGTCTTGCAAGGCACAAGGTTCCACTGGGGCCATGACACACACTTTTTGCCCAGGTTGAAATTCGACCAGAGTGGCATTCTGGTCATACCACTTTTTCATTTCTTCCTGGCTTGCTTCCAGGTTCACCTGAGCGAGTTTCCTGAAGCGGGCAGTTTGGTTTCTGAAGGCCAGCATGTAACTAAACAAATCCTGGGGAGTTTTCCTGGGAGCTGCCTCCCAGCCTTCCTTCACCAAACTCAGAGGTCCTCTCACAGGGTGACCATACAGGAGCTCAAAGGGACTGAACCCAAGAGACTTCTGAAGCACCTCCCTGTATGCAAAAAGAAGGCATGGCAAGAAGACATCCCACTTACGCCTCATGGGATCTGTTAGACCCTTAATCATGCCCTTCAGGGTTTGGTTGAATCTCTCCACCAAACCGTTACCTTGTGGGTGGTAAGGAGTGGTGAACTTGTAGGTTACACCACACTCCTTCCACAGAGATGTCATATACTTCGATATGAAATTGGTCCCACGGTCAGAAACCACATCTCTGGGGAAACCCACGCGGGAAAAGATCCCCATTAACGCCCGGCCCCCCACTGAAGCCGTCGTTGTCCTGAGAGGGATTGCCTCCGGGTACCGGGTGGCATGGTCCACCAAGACCAGGATGTACCTGTTGCCCATGGCTGTCTTGGGATCCAGTGGCCCCACAATGTCCATCCCTACCCTTTCAAAAGGGGTTCCAACAACTTGAAAAGGTTGGAGAGGAGCTTTGGCCTTCCTCCCACTCTTACCACTTGCCTGGCAAGTTTGGCAAGACCTGCAATGTCCAACTGACTGCCTTCGCATTTGGGGCCAGAAGAAGTGGGTGACAAGCCTGTCAAAGGTCTTGTCCCGCCACAAATGTCCTGCCAAAGGCAGGTCGTGAGCCAGACCGAGTAGGAAGGTCCTGAAGCGCTGGGGTACCACCAACACACAGGCTGACCCAAGCTCAGCGACCTTAGGCTCGCTATACAGGAGACCATTCTCCCAGTAGATCCAATGTGATCCAGACTGATCACCAGCTGCCTGGTCTGCAGCCTGCCGCCGCTGACCCTCCAGAGAAGGGCACTCTTTCTGCTCCCTGCAGAATGCTTCCCTGGTGGGACCACCTTCTTGCTGCCAATGGGTCAGCTCAGAGATGTCCCCCAGTTTAGCTACCTGCTCCCCTGTAGGCACCGGGGCGTTCCCCTCGAGGTCAGCCTCCTCCCAGTCGGTGAGAACTTCAGGGGCCGATTTCCCGCGCCCTCTGCCCTTTCTCTTGGCAGGGACCTTGGCCACTGTTTCAGGCTCCAGGTCCTTCTGATCACCCTTTCTGGCCACCATTGACCGAGTGGACACGCATGCCCACTCTGGCAACCCAAGCATCTCCAAGTGTGACCTGAGCTCAACATCCTTCCACAAGGACTGCTCCAGGTCATTACCTAGCAGACAACCTACAGGCATGGTAGGGCTCACGACCACCCTCAAGGGACCTGAGACCCCCCCCCCCATTCAAAGGGAATCTGCGCCACCATACACTGGCGCTCTGAGTTGTCTACAGCAACTACTTGGTGGAATGCCCCAGGGACTACCTGCTTCTCAGAGACCAGGTGACACTGGACTGAGGTCGCACTGGCTCCAGCATCTCTGAGAGCCTCTACCCTTTTCCCATTGATGGTCACCCAGGTGCTGTATTTCTTTGTGTTAGGGGGCACCTGGTTTCCTGGGACCATCTCACTGTCCCCTAGTGAGACGAGGGTCATTTCTGTGGGATCCTCACCCTCCTGTGGGCACCCCTCCTCCACAAGCGCTACACTAGCCAACACCTTGGTCTGCCGACTGGTGGGTGGCTGTGCCCTCTTGGGACCGTTGGGGTCCCCCTTCAAGTGACCCACCTGGTCACATGAAAAACACTTGTGGGGGCCGGTCTCAGCAGGCTTTCTTGAAGAGACTCCTTGTTTCTTATCTCCTGGGGGATGGGAACCTTTACCCTGGGTGTTAGTTTGGGGCCCTTTAGAGAACTCCTGTGCTTTAACCTTGCCCCCCCCCACTTTTCTGCTGGGGACCCTGCCCACCTTTGGCTGAGTCTCCCCCAAACGCTTTCTTGTGGACCCTGGTACTCACCCAGTGGTCTGCCTCCATAGCAAGCTTCCTGGGGTCAGTCAGCTTACTATCAACCAAGTGCTGGTGCAGCTCTGCAAAACATAGACTAGACAAGTGCTCCCATGCAATTAAATCGTAGAGCCCCTGAAAATCTGTTACATTACTGCCCTTCACCCAGCCATCCAGTGACCTGCAGAAAGAATCAACACATTCCAACCAAGTGTTGGCATCAGTTTTCTTACTGGACCTAAACTGATCCCTGTACTTGTCAAGAGTGAGTCCATACCAAGTGAGGAGAGCATCCTTCATGTCAGCGTAGGTGAGGTTCTGCCCCTTACCTAAAGCTATCAGGGTATCCCTTGCTTCCTCTGGAAAGAGAGGCCACAACCCTGCCCCCCAATTCCTTTCAAGGGCCCCATTCATGTAAATAGACGACTCGTACCCTTGAAACCACCTTTGTATGTCATCCCCCTTCTTGAATTCTTTACCTACATTCTTTGGGATGTGCACAATCCTATCTGACTGCACTGAAGAGTTGCTGCCACCATCCGTGCTGGACTTGCTCCTCAATTCCAGCTCCTTGAGTCCACGCTCATGGTCTAATACCATCCTTTGTGACCTAATCTTGAGCCTCTCAAGCTCTATTTCATGTCTCCTAGCTTTCCTTCTGTCCTCCAGCTCCTCTGGGGACAAAGCTGGTGGAGAGGTGTGGTGCAGCGGCCAGGGCAGCTGACTTCGGAGCACAGGGCTCACTGTTCGATCCCCGGCTCCGGCGGCAGCTCAGCTCAGCACCATGTGACTCTGGGCAATAGCTCACTTAATTTCCACGACGGCCCCCAGCGCCTTGAGACCCGTAAGGGTGAGTAGTTCGCGCTTTACAAATACGGATTTAAAGCACTGCCACTGCTACCTGGCTTGGCGGGACCCCCCCTCCTAACAGCACATCTACCCTAGGAGTAGGCTCATCCGCCCCCCCCCCACTAAGATCTCCAGACTGCTCGCTGGCATGTCTGGCTGCTACCCAGGCCCTCAGCGCCTTTTGTAGCTCCTCCTTCCTGGTGAGGTCTCTGACTTGGACCTTTAGGTTTTTACAAATAGCCTTCAACTCCTTGACGTTGTAGGCTTCCAACCTTTCCTCCTCAAAGACCACCTCTAGGGATGCAAGTGATGATGCTGCTGTGTCAGGCATGATGCAGTAGGAAGTTAAAGTTCCAAAACGATAGGATCACAAAAATAGACCAGCAAAAACTGTATGTGGCACGTTATGGTCTGCGATATGGTAGTAGTGCACACCAATCACTGTAAGTCAAGTGCAAACGCAAGACCTATCCTCATCGCTGACAACCAATTTTAGAAATGGGGGTCTCTAGTTAGCAGAGGTAGGTACCTTGTCCAAGTAGGGACCCTTCCTTCTAGTCAGGATAAGGGAGTTACACTCCTAAAATAACCCCTGCTCACCCCCTTGGTAGCTTGGCTCGAGCAGTCAGGCTTATCTTAAAGGCAATGAGTAAAGCATTTGCACATAACCAACAGTAACACAGTGTAAGCACTACAAAAGGACACCACACCAGTTTAGAAAAATATCAAATATTTTTATATACTTAAGACAAGACCAAAAACGATTAAAAAAATCCACAATACAGTACTTAGAAATCTTCAGTTATCAAAATAAACTTGAAAAACAGTTCCTTGAAGTCGATAGCTCCGGTCGGGGCTATCACGGCATCGTGAACCACAAATCCAAACAGTTCTGGCTGACCGCGGCATCGTAGGCCAGCTACGGTGTTGGGAAGACCCACAAAACAGTACCTTTAGAAATGCAGGGCGTCACGACCTCTCGTTGAGCTCCGAAAGCACGGCGTCCACAGGCGTCGGTTCTGGAAGTCGGTGCAGGAGTCGTCGGGCCCTTGAAGTCACACGCGTTGCAGATCGAACTCCTCGCGGTTGAAGTCAGGAGCGCCGGCGTCGGCAGGCGTCGGGGCTGTGGTGCGAAGTGCAGCCGTGTGGCGCCCTCAGGTCGCGGTGCAGGCAGCCGCTCGGTGACGGTCGCCCAGCGGCGTCGGTGGGACCAGGGCTGCGGTGCGAAGTGATACGGTGCTCGTCGTGGTGCTGGCAGGTCATGTCGTTGCTGAAGCGCTGTTGTCGGCTAACAAACTGGAGTTGATGGCGCCGGCGTCGGTAGGCCAAGGCTGCGGTGCGGGATGAGGGCGGTGCGTCGTGTGCCTTACGGGCAGTGCCCTTGAACCACGGTGCAAGCAGCGCCGTCGAGGTCAGCGTGAAGCGGCGTCATCGGGGATACCAGGGCGACGATGTGAAGTGAGGCGGTGCGGAGTGCGTTGCCCACAGGTCGCGGTGCAAGCAGCGGCTCGGTGGCGGCGTCAGCAGGCGTCGTCAGTGAGACCAGGGTTGCCCTCTGTGGTGTCTTCAGGACACGTAGTCGGCAGAGGCGTCGTAGACAGCATCAGGTTGCTTTTTCTTCTGCCGCAGCACAAAACACACAGTTCCCAGTGCTGAGGGCAGAAGAACTTGAAGTCTTTGCTGTTCCGGAGACTTCTTGAACATGGGGCAAGCTCTACCTCAAGCCCTTGGAGAAACTCACAAAAAGAGATTGCAGAAAGTTCAGTCCAGTTCTTTCACTGCCCAAGACAGAAGCAGCCACTGCAGGCCAACACAGCAAAGCACACAGCAAAGTGGTAGTTACTCCTCACAGCTTCTCCAGCTCTTCTTCTTGGCAGTCTTCTTGGTCCAAAAGAGTTCTAAAGTTCTGGGGTCTGGGCCCCAATGTTTATACCACCAAATCCTCTGTTCTCTGAAGGCAGAGAGTGTCTGTACCCAACCCAAACCAGTTCTGTCCTCACTGGTGCAGCTTCCGGGTAGGGGGTGGAGAAGGCATTGTGCAAGGCAGACCAGGTCCATTCAGGTGCAAGGAAATCTCCTCCTACTACTATTCAGCCCAGCCCTGATCCATCAGGCTCTCTGGAGCCACTGCCCCTCTCCAGCCCCTGTCATCCCAAAGCCAGACAGTCAATCCATAACCCCAGCAGGGGCACACAGGATGGCTAAACAAGAAAATACCTACTTTCTAAAAGTGGTATTTCTAAACACAGAATGTAAAAATCATCTTCACTAAGAGATGCATTTTAACATTCCAGACATACTAAACTATTTTTCTACCTTGTTCCCAGGGGTAGTTATGTTTATAAGATGGTATAAACAAACTCCCCATTCTGCCCTATGGGAACAGGCAGCCTTGCAATGGTGAAAAACGAAATACACTGTAATTCACCACCAGGACATGTCACACACATCAGTACATGTCCTAACTCTAACATACACAACACCCTGCCCACAGGGGTACCTTGGGCCTACCTTAGGGGTGACTGACATGTAGAAAAAGGGAAGGTTGAGGCCTGGCAAGTGGGTGCACTTGCCAGGTCGACATGGCAGTTACAAATTGCGCACAGACTCTGAGGTGGCAAGTCTGAGTTAACTTTTCAGGGCTATTTCTGTAGGTGGCACAACCAGTGCTGCAAGCCCACTAGTAGCATTTGATTTACCAGCACTCTCAGTGCACTTTACTAGGGCCTCACCAGTAAATCAAATATGCCAATCATGGAAACACCAATCCATAACATAATCTACAACAGGAGCACTTGCACTGTAACACTGAACTGCAGTGAGAAAGTGCGCACAGACACTAAACCAGCAAAAACAGAGTCAAAACCGGGAGGTCAGAAAGCAAAAAGGCAGGGGAAACACGCCAAAAGATGCAAGTCTAACATTCTCCAATCTGTTTTCTTCAAACTGGTACATTATGTGGAAGGGCAGGCATCCTGGAGTTTCAGCTGAAGTATTCATAAAGGTTGCACCTGCTCAGCAATGCACCTCCTGCCAAAACAACAGGCTGTCAAAGACCTGCTTATATTCTGAAGTAGTGCAGCACTGGAGCGGGACTGCCAGGCTTATCAGTGCCATTGTTGCCCCAAATGGGGCCTACAGCGGTCCTGCATAGCAGGATCCTCCTAGAAAATCATAGAGAAACAATATTATCCATAACTACCTTGTATAATTCACCGGCATGTGTAACATCAATGAATGAATGAATGAATACAACATTTCTAGAGCACTCAACTGCTATAAGA
The DNA here is from genome assembly GCA_963921515.1 of Calotriton arnoldi. NCBI lineage: Eukaryota > Metazoa > Chordata > Amphibia > Caudata > Salamandridae > Calotriton > Calotriton arnoldi. Next base: position 185,316 of record CAWUFW010010967.1, on the reverse strand, counting down.
CATCCCAGTTCTACATCACATTTGGGTTTCAGTCTCAAAGTGCAGCAGAAAAGAGGAAGATTCTTAAGTCTTTTCCAAAAGCAAAATAGTTGCTCAAGAATAAAAATTCTTAGGGAGATGGTTCCATAGTGCAACCTTTACATAGGAGAAAAATCTACCATCATTTCAGAAAAGGAAGATTTTGGACACTAAGAGAGGGCAACAGAAAATGGCAGGAGGGAGCAACCAGGAGTATATGGTAGAAACCAAACACTAAGATAGGTTGGTCTTTTGTTGGCCAGAGCCTTGTGGAAAATGCATGGGGAATTAAAGATGATGTGTGTGTTGAAGGGAAGGCAATGGAGATTTTCATGGTGGGCCCTTACTGGGGTATGCATTGCAAGTCTTAGCAGACAGTGAGTAATCCAAACAAAGTGGACTTACTCTAGTCCAAGCACGAAAATATAGTTGCCTGGGCAACAAAATGCTTCCTCTCTTCAGGAAGAAAATTGAGAATCTTTTTAAGATTTTAGGCAGCGCGAAGCAGTAGGAACTACTTTCTTCACCTAAGGAACAAAAGAAAGAGAAGTGCCACTGGTGACCACAAGATTCCAAACTGCCATAGCAGGAGTAGGAGTAGGTTGAGGGCTTGAAGCCTAAATACATCTGACATGTGGATAGTATAAGAACCTCGGTCTTGTCAGAGCTAAGCTTTAAAATATGGGAAGTCATCCAGGATGCGACTACTGACAGACGGTTGCAGAGGCACCAATTCCACAATAATTTTGGTAATGGAGACGTTCCACAGACCATCTTCATTAACGGCCAGTGCTGTAAACAGACATTGCTCATTCCCAGTTCAAACAGATGTGTTTATCATGTTGTATTGATTTTCCCCACAATTGCACATTTGAGCACTGCGCTGACTTTCACTCTAATTTGTATTACTGAGAAGCAAGGCAAAATGCATTTGATTTTTATGAACAATGAATTATTGATCACATCACGGAAAAGGCCTTTGCATTTCCTTTTTAGGTCGAGCTTTTGCGAGGCATGCAGTATTCAGTATGGAGTGGAAGCTCCGTGGAAGCTCCGCCCACTCTCCGCCCATGTTTTTAATTGGCTCATGTCATTGTCTTTCGTAAATGCTGCTGTCTGATTGAATATGAGGCTTGTTAGTCCCTCCTTACTATGGCCATGTCGTCATTTGTACCCTCCCATGGCTACTGGCCCCTTTACTTCGAGTGTTACACAGTATGGTACGTGTTATTTAGACTGTGAGCACTACTTTGTCCGTGCCTTCTCGCCCCCTTCTCCCCCCGCCCGCACTCACGTTGTCCGTGCTCCCCCCCTCCCGTTGTCCGTAATGCAATGCAATAGGTCTCGCGAAAATGCGAGTCCTATTGCATTGCAAATGCTTGTTTCTCTTTCTCTCCACCCATGGCTATCCCCCATGTTGTCCTTGTCGCACATCTTTACCTAATACAGAAGTATCTCGTGCCTTTCCTTGGCTACGTAACTTAAACACCTCCAAATGTTGAATAACCGTGAAGTTCTCGGCTACCCCAAATATTGCGGGGTACTCTATGGATACCTACCGGATGCTTCATCATCGTATTTCTGTGGTTCTCCGATGGTGGTAAGGTTTATGGTGTGGACCTGCACGGTGTCACCATTTTCGGTGTGTCAGTCAGGCGCTTGAAAGCTTGTGTTCTTTTTGTGGCGCTAGATGACCTGGTTTCTGTGCACTTGCTTTGTAGAATGTAGGCGCTAGATGTGCGTTTTTAAAGAGCTGGATCAGAGTTTAATCTGGATCTATTTTCCAAATTGGCTGCTAAAATGATGATTTAACATTAAAAATGTGAATCGGCTATCACAGTCCTCAAGTGATGTGAGATTGGGTGTGCTCCTGAACGACCCCGCACCATGTGTCCAAACTTCACTGCGCTGGTTTTGGACGCTTTATGGCCAGGTCTTTTGGTCCTTGGTGGTCTGCTTTTGCATGATTTATGATAAGGTTTTGCGATGGGGTTTTCAGGACTATGTTTGTGGATGAGAATTATCGGGCCATGGCTGTAGAGAGGGAAGGCCGCTATGGTTCGGGTTTGCATTAGGGTGATATGTTTTCTGAATGGCCCAGTTATTGTGTGTGTTGGTGTGTTTTCTGAGTGATTGCGATGTAGTTTTTGGAGGTTTACCATATTTTTGGTCGGGGTGATTTCTTTTAGGATGAAGATGATCAATCTGGCTTGTGGGCGAGGGTAATCTAGGTTTTGGGTGGGGTGATCGGGATTTTGTTGGCGTGCAGGTTTACGTTTCAGCCCCTTTTTTGTGATACATGTATTGTTTGTGGCTATCAGTTGTTTTGCATTCGAGGGAGGGTGGCCAGGTTTGCGATGCACATGTGATACATTTTTTGAGCGAGAGGGATCTGTTTTGTGGGCGAGGGTGCTTTATTTTAAGGTTTGTGTGAGGTTGTTTCTGGTTGAGTATTTTGTTCGTGTTTTTGTGCGCTTGGGTGAGCTGAGGTAGCCCCTCTGTGATCCTGCCTTGGTCAGCAACTCCTGTTCCCCTGCTCTCCCTGACAGTCGGACTGGCATCACCACACACACAGAGGCTCATCTCCAACATGTGCTGCTTGTCTTGTCGATGTGGCTCCGAGAAGGGGAAGTGGATTAAAAGGGCATTGAGCCAGCACCTCACACTAGAAGGGGGAATCATTTTTGCCATGTCCAAAGGCAGAATTACTGCCACGGGCTTCAGAAGCTGAGAGTGGCCGGGACCCTCCCTCGGCACGTCTGAAAGGCTCCGGAGGTCTCCGAGAGCCCGTGGCCCTCAGTGCGCTACCAGGATAAATGTCCCGAGCACGGTAGACGGCGTTGGGGCAGTTACGGTGGCCCGAGGCTGCTCCTGTCTACAAATACTAATTGCTATTTCGGGTTAACCTCCGTGTCATGTTGAAAACAAACCGTACGTTGCAGGCGCTATCTTCGGATAGTGCCTGGTGTTGGAGTTGTGAGGTTTGTGGCAGACAATCTGTGGGCTCCCCGGTTTGTTCCATGTGCAGTCGGAGCACACAACAGCTCATGTACTGGCTGACTGCTTTGTCCCAGGTCTTTGCCAATGTCGGCCTCGCGCCGCCTGTGCTAGGAGGTGTGCACTAGGCCACCGTTACATAACGGGTGTTGTACTAGCAAAAGAGGGAGTACGGTGTGCAATGGCCTTCTCTGCTCCCTGTAAAGGGTATTTAATGCAGGGCACGCGACGTCCTCTTTGTATTGTTCTGCGTGAAGTAAACAAGACTTGTTTAGCACTACACCATGACCTGAATCGCTTCTAGGCACTTTGCAGAGGGCGTGTAGGGCCCACGTTGAGATCCCATCGCTCCTGTACTGATAGTTGACTCGTTTCAAAGTGCGTATGAAACTTTAACCTTGGGATTTGCCCACGGTCAAGCTATTTCGACCAAGTGCAGCAGCCAAGGGTAGAACTCGCGTGTACTTGTTCAACCTTCTGCAACTTTGCAGTGCGACCAAAAGCTGCCCACTTGCACTGTTGCAGAACTAATTCCTTCTAATTCCTTAGCATGCACGTGCTTAACAGTTGTGAACAAGCAGCATTGACAACAATGTGCCGAAATGATCTTTAGAGCTGCGCACTCTGATTTTGGTGAGGCGGGTGCACGCTTTAAAGCCCCCCGAGAATTTAAGCGCTAGGCCGGATGTATTGCAAGTAGACAGATACCTGACAATATATTCAAGCCACCAGCAATACCTGGTATGAACTTAACGTCCACAACAGGCGCGCAACGCCCATTGGGCTGAAAGGGCTTCAGCACCCTCCCCCTCGTGTGTGTCAGCCCTGAGACAGCTTCCCGGACACACACACAGCCACACCCGAGTACTTCACAGGTCTTTAAAAGACCATTTACGTGTTTACGAGGCTTTGTTGTTTTACACCCCTTCTTAGAGCCCCTACATCTTCACTCTGCATATTGCTGGAAGAGTCAGCCCCCCCCCCCCGGAATTTTTAGTAGCCCCCCCCCGAAATTTGGCTCTAGTTGCGCCTCTGGTCCACAAAACAGACCCCGATGTTAGCGTTTCAGCGTTATTGTATTACTGGCAAAACCGGCGGCGCGTTTTGACATTGAATGCCTTATCTTCGGCAGCTCCAACGATAGAGCTGTACGGTGAGGCGCGAGTAAAATAGCTCAGTGGGTCAATGCGACTGTTGTATAGATTTACAAGCAAGCTCCAGACAGCCGTTTTTAAGTCTTTCTGCCGTCTGAGGTCGATAAAACTAGTACACCATCCATCAGTAGCGGCTCCTGGAGGGAGTGCTGCGGGGCGGGGGCGGGGTGGGGCGGGGGTAGTAAACTCCGGCTTACGGCCAAACTGAGTTAAGTGCATAAATAAATAAATAAAACGAACTACATTGCGCGCGCTGCATCGCAATCGGCGATGCAGCGCGTGCAATGTAATTTGTTTTATTTATGTACTTAACTCAGTTCGGCCGTAAGCCGGAGTTTACTACCCCCCGCCCTGCCCCTCCACCGCCCCGCAGCACTCCCTCCAGGAGCCGCTACTGCCATCCATAGTGTTTAGGGGGCAGCAAAATTCGTGTGGAGGGGGTGTTGGTAATAAGCAGTGTATTATTGCATTTTTAAAACTATAGTACTCAGATAGCAGCTTCCGTAGCTCCTAATCTTCACTGGAATCCCCAAATGGCCGACACGGATGTAATGGAGGGGTTGGGGAATGGTCACATTTTTATGGCACCATTTGCTGTGGTAAGCTAGAAGTATCTCATGGCGCAGCTTCGGTAATATTGACTCCACATTCACGTACCTTGAATATATATATCACCAGGATACGTACTTGTGGAGTTAAGCATAGCAAACACAGTGCATCTGTACGTACCTGTGTATACCCTCATTGACGTTGTTTGGTTCTCGATATTTCACCCACCTTATTCTGATATTACATTGTGTGTTGTCTGTGATGGCCATGATGCCCAGAGCCCGGTGGCAGTGAACTGTGCAGTGGCATTGCATGCCATGGACGACCAAGTGCACCACGGTGGTGCTGTTGTTCCGAACAGCCTTTTTAGGTCGAGCATTCGAGACCTCTTGTATATACTTTAGTATATACTTTAGTTAGTATATATACTTTAGTATATACTTTAGTATATACTATTATGTGTATGTACTTTGTGGGCTCTGGAGATCAGCCCTAGGACTTGTCTGCTTCCGCTTATGGACTTTTTTTTTCTGTTCAACTGCCTCTATTTAACTGTCTTGATAGAAAACGACCAGCAGAGGTCAGTAAAATACCAGAATTGCTTTCTGCTGAAGGACTTTCTTTTTTTAAATTTTTCTGGCAACTGCCTCTATTTAACTTTCTTGATAGAAAACGACCAGCAGAGGTCAGTAAAATACCAGAATCACTTTAGCATTCTCTAGATTCCAGTCCATAGAAATTGTCTTCCACAAGCACCCGTAAACAATAATATTTTTTTCAAATCTTGTATTTTCAGTGATATAACCACCAAAGGCCCTGCTTTTATATTAAAAACAGAGCTTTGGACTATACCATTTCCCGCTGAAAGGCAATATTTCTCTCCATGTGTTCCCATACCTGGTGTGTCACACAGTTTGGTGCTTACTTTCCCTCCATGTTAAAGAACAGTAGATGTTTCAGCACCCAGGCTAATGTGCTGCATAGCTAAATACATATAAGGTCCCAAAGGCTAGACCGATTGCATTGCAAATGCTTGTTAACTCATGGCATTAGTTACATAACAGTTATAACAAGTACCCATTGGGTGCATAGACTTGTTCCAAAAGAGACCAATGGAACCATTGCGCTCCTTCTCTTATGATACCGTCAATACGTACTTGGGTTTACAGGGTTGGTCTTGTCTCACATACACAATGGTTAGTAAATAGGGCTTTGCTTCAAAAACCATGGATGGTTCCATGGTAACGTCCATGTGTCACCCATGGTAAGCTCTCTTGAAGTAAATCAACGCATAGCAGTGCTAGTGCTTCATTCCATTACTTTAGGGCTACTTTTCAGTACAAATAAAGTTTTGTGCTGGAAAGTAAACATCAAATAAACATTTTGTGATGTTTTCGTTACTTTTGTGACACAAATCCAATGTTAGTAAATTAGCTCTTCAGTCAGTTTCCCATCTGTAAAAATACGAAATCCAGTGCTTTCACTAACCCAATCGATTCCATGAATTCCTTCACGAAACCCTCAAGTGAACACTGCTTTCTACAAATGTTTAAAATACACGTTCTCACGGAAGAGACACGTACCGGCGGGAACACATGCCCGACCGACGCATCAACAGTCACAGAATCATTACGGGAGCCGGTCCCTTGAAATTCCTTCCCTGACGCTCGGCACTACGACTCTTATTAAATGCTCCATTAGCAATACGTGTGCCTCCCCTCCCTTGACGCTCGGATATCACATCCGCTGGTCTAACACAACTAATCCCTAACAAGGACTTCAAGATTCATTCTATTTCGGCACAAGACACTACAGTGCGTAGGCTCGCAACCTGCATGGTTCCTTCCTGATAGCAGGTGCTCACACACCTGTCCTGAAGATGATCTCAAATGTTTGAGATCGAAATGCCGTCGACCTCATAACTATACTAACTCCTGGTTTTACTATATAAATTCATTTATAGGAGTTCAATGTTATGCTTTTTAAGAGTTGCATGTTTTTACTTTTCACTCACTAGAGCCTTTTTTCACTTACCTGTGAGCACTGGATCATTTATAAAATAAATAAATTTTAAAAAAGAATATATATTAACTTAGAAAAAATCTTTTGATATACTGCAATGAATAAATGAATTGCATTATACACTAAATTGTTTGGAGGTTGTTTTACTTTATAATTGTTGCATTTCCATCACATTATATATTATAGAGTCCGGATAAAAAAGTATGGAATCTATAATCAAATCTTTTTCCTATCATGAAAAAGGAACTTATACGGGAACACTGACCCGATTGAACCACTGTTCACAAAACATAAAATACAAGTAAAACACACAACGTAGCATTTCAAGCATTGCATTAACATTCAGCTTTGAGACACATTCTAGAACGCTTCAAATGGTTTCTAGACGGCCAGATCTCACCATGGCAGGTTTATGCATTCCCAGAACCCTTTAGATCAGTTCTTTCCAAATTGTTTAGAACCACAACCCATTTTTTAATACCACAAACTTTTGCGACCCACATAGCTTTAATGGACATCTGGTGTTTTTTTTTTTTTTAAATCTAATAAAGCATCGTGTGGTAGCACATTGTGATTTACAGACAGCACATTTTCAATTGGAATGGGCACTACATTTGACAGACATATCGTTTTACTGATCAAACTATATAGCACACAAATGATAATGTGTGGAAATCGGGTTTTAGTAAATATTTATTACATTTGCATCACCAAGTAAAGTGTCTCGATTTGCTCTGATCCTATTAAAATCTTTGTTTCCATCACACTTCAGAATTACAAAAAATGTGTCATTTTTACTTTCCTAACTGCTGAATGTGTACAGTTCATTTACAGGTATTTAAAAGTTGTTGGGTGTTAAGAAAAATGACATCCAATATATTTTTCTTTCCCAGGACCTGTACCACAGCAAGACTGTCACATCATTTACTTTACTTTTCTTTCTCTGACTGGAAAGTGAGAGGAGTTTGTAAACACCAGTCCCCAAGTTAAAAAACATAAGCAGCAATTTGTCATAAAACGTAGTCAGACATTTGGCCTCTGTCTTTGAAGCACAGTAAATGCGACAAGTTAGGCAGAATTTAAAGGCATTTTTATTCATTGGTTGAACTTTGGGACCCATGAAAAATCAGCTGGCGACCCACCAGTGGGGGGGGGGGACCCACAGTTTGGGAAACACTGCTTTACATAAGCATTGGCAATGCTAATAGGTCACAAATTGACGTCCAGCCTTTTGGCACTGTCAAGGCTTGTTTTTCTCTGCCTTCGTTTTTGTAAATCTTTATTACTGAGGGAGGTGCCAGCCCCTTGCCAATTTAAAAAAAAATAAAAAAAATGGCAAAAGGTAGTGGGCTGCCCCTACCCCATGCTGTATGCAATGGTGGGCGGAATACAAAAGTGAATGGCACACTGACAGACCAATTGATGAAGGTGGCTGGCACCAGATATGAAAGTGTTTCCAAATAGGGACAAATACCTGGCACTTCATCATATAAAATGTTATTCTAATCAAAGCAACACTGATTAAAAATGTCACCGCATTTCATCATATCCTGGTTTGTAGAAGGCAAACCTGTTGAGCATGTTTGTTCCCCTCCATTTTTTTCCACAGTTGCCGACATCCTTCCCTGGCTGTTGCTAATTTACAGGAATATCATCCGGTGGCAAAGAGCCACGTACTCTTCTAAACATTCCCAAAAGCATTTCCAGAATCTCCATCTAATTACGCACATGATCTCGGAAAGAAAAAAATGCCAAAGCCTGAAATCATAAAGAGATTCACATGTTGTTAGGGTCAACGTCGCAATATGGACTTCTTAATTTAGCAGAAACGTGCTGCGTCCAAACCGGGATGTGGTCATGGCTGCTTGCAGGCAGTGCCATGTGTACCCCTTAAAAATCGAAACAGAACGACACATGCGGGTCTTGGCAGCAACAGAGAGGCATTTAAGCCTCCATCCTCCAGTGGAAAAGAAACATTGTCGGGTGCCGGCCTATTTTTATAATCCAGGGCAAACCACTTGCCCTCACACTGGAATCTCACCCAGCCTCTTGCATTCCTGAATATGTCATCATCTCTCTTCAGAAGTATGCCCCGAGACAACATTGCTCCTTTCCACAACTTAGAATAATTTTCAAATAGCGGAGTCCTGAGGTGGATGCATATGTGTTACTTAAAACGATAACATATTTATACTTGAATTATAATTGAATATGATATTTAATTATTTTAATTTTAATTAGTTGGGTGCTTTACATAGCGCTGTGCGGCGCCTCACAATTACTTCAGAGCTAGCAAACTTGTCAAAAATAAAGTCGTGTGGTACAGAGCACTTTCATTTGAGAGAATGGCGAGATGCCATTTTCGAGTTTTTCTTTTAAATCACTATTTTGGGGCATATCACAAAAAAGCAAACTGAAGCTAGAACCTTATTTGTCACCTTCCACCTAAATACAAGGGTCTCCAACCTTCTCTGTAATAAGATCTACTTATCTTAAATGAAATCATCCCGAGCGACTGATATTAGTAGTGTTGTAAAAGTGACACACCAGACAAGATTACATTAGCGGCCATCGAATGCAAGGTTGTCAGTGGGTCCCCCTCAGCACATCAGGCAGAACTGCCAGCAGTAAAAAAGGTTTTATCAATTTCAAATTGCTCTACCTGGCTAATAGATAACAGCCATAGTTCCAAAGCCCTTGCAAAAATGTCATGAACTATCAGCTTTAAATATAGTTTGGTAGCTTTAAATATAGTTTGGAAATTGAGCCATTTTTCTCCAAACATCAATTGATGAGTTCTGAAAATGCACACTTTTGGTGTCAAACACAGACTTTCAATTTTGGTATGCATATATTAATCCAGCCAAAGCTTCTAATTTAGAAGACTGGATTGGACACAGGACAACTACTGGTAGCTCGTGAGCTACTCGTTGGAGAAGCCTGCCTTAATCCCATTTCTACTACTTTTATAAATGAATGTGATTTCAGGTCTGTGTACATTTTCATAATTAAAAGTATTTTTTGTAAGTGTTCATTACATTGATTGAAAAAACATGACTTGACATTAGGTAACCTCCTGCCACAGCTCCACCAATGCGCGGATATTCGCACCCTATAAGTTTGAATGCCTTTACAAGTAGTAAAAGGCCACCAACAATTTCCCCACAAGTCCTGATAATGCTTCCTGAGGGCTTACTTATAGGCCCACCAACAGAAGCTAAAGGTTGATGTGTGTTGCCCTGCCTCCATTGGGGGTGTCTACCATGCTGTACAGCCACACTAATGTCTGGGGCCTTGGAGAAGGCCTGTGCTGACCTGTGTGCAAGAGAAGGTACTGAAGAGCATGGCCAGGGATTGCAAAAAGTACAGCTTTGACCTGTCTTATCTCCTGAGGTTTTTGTTTGATTGCTTCCAGCAACACTCGAATAATCTCAATATTTAAGTAAGGAGCCATACAATCTGGTGACCCGGTGGAACCATTGATTAACAGCTACTGTATGAAGTTGGATTTTGTAGGAGAAGAGATGATTAATATCTGAAGCCAAAGTAAGACGCCTGCATCTGGAATGAAGCAATAATGACTGAGTGAGAAAGCATGCAGCTGGGCTAGAGAAGCAATGGTTTCACAGGTGGAGGTGACAGAGCGAGTGTGATCAGGAATCGGGTACATTATCCTAGAGCATAAAGAATGGCACTGGCAGTGGTCACAGCAGCTTTAAGTCTTTGCTCTTGGAGTTTGCTATAGGTGCACAGTTGATGAAAAGCTTGGAACAGCACATTTCCACTTGTATCGATGATAGTGTTTCTGAAATGGCGGCACTCCAAGAAATCAGATTCAGCGGCTCCGCTGGGTCGACTGTTGTGTAGTTTGACTCTGTCCTTTGTGGGGGAGGATGGGCACTATAATTATTTTTCCTTGGAGGCCACAGCCTGGCAATGAGCTTCCAGGCAGGAGAGACATGACCATAGAGAACAGAAGGACTGGACAGAGAACCAGTAGGCTCACTCGAGCCACTTGCAGGAGGTTTCCCTAAGTAATTCCCCGCCCCCATCTTACTCTGTAACTATGGCTGGAGATGGTGAGGAGACGCCAGAATATTGACCTACTGAACTCCAGTGAGACAGTAAGTTGGTAATCCATTCTGGGTCATAACTTTAGAGCTACAAACACAGTGGTTGAGTTAAGACCTCAATCCAGATGTCCATGGGGGTCTGCCTGAGACCTACCATGCATCGAGGTGACAAACATCAAATTCGTCTCCCATGGGTGTTTGGTATGCTTGTTCGATTCTGCGGACTTCTGATGGATGGAGGGCGGATATACCCTCCCACTGGCTCACACCATCCATGTTAGTGCCTGGCTGCATATATCTTCAGGTTCCCTTATTTCCCTCCTGTTTGAAGGTGTCGAATGTTGGCAATTATTGCACCTGGGCTCCAATCCAATGCCATGATTTTTCAATGTTCCTCCTTTGACTGCCCAAATGAATGCAACCTTCTTTCATGCCTGTTATAGGAGGAGAAACGCACCCTTCCTTCAGGAAGGAAATACACACTTTGCTGTTTAAATATGTTATTAGGGGGAAAGATCTGGGTGGAAACGAATGGGAAAGAACCAGAATGGTGTTTCATCGAACTATGCAGCCATACATGTTAGTGTTAGTTTCTTTGTATATTTTATGTAGAAACTAACATAGTTCAACTGATGTTTAGATCGTTTTACTATTGTTGGTGATTTTTGGTTTAGCTTTGCAAATGTTGCTTGGGACATCCATATGCCAAGAACTAATGAGGGAATATGGGCTGTAGTGTGCCAAAAGTGATTTCTGGCTCAGTGACTTGGTTTTGGGAAAAGGGTGTTTGGCCCCTGCACCATATTCGTTATATGGTATATGCTGCTTTTTAAGGGTCAGTCGCTGGTAGAAACCAAGGGGCATATTTATGAGATTTGCCACACAGTGCAGCGCAGCAAGTCACCCTTGCTGCGCTGCGTGACAGGGAAAGGGCATGAATGTGCTGTATCTAAAAGAATATGGTGCATTCTTGCGTGGTCTCCTCTGCTGGTGTCGTTTTAGAAGCCTAGCACCAATGCAGGCACCCGTGCACCATGGTGCAAGGGTGCCTGTGTTGCATGCAGGATTGTTTTTTTGCAGAAAGGGGCACCTTCCTTCACAAAAACAACAATCCCCTGAGGCATATTCCTCTATCTATTCCTCTAGAGGAAGTAACAAGGAGAAATAAAGATATGTCTCCTCGTTACACCTCACCTGGGAAGGCGTAGCTTTTTGGCTTATTCCCAGCTTTACCAGTTCTGAAACATCTGGGAAGGCATCAAAAAACCATGGGTGTTGCATGGGAACACCGCCGCACCGCCCATGAAATGTCTCCCTAGTGCAGAGTAAGGCTACACAGCGATTTGTTCAGCACTGCACGGCGTTACTTTCCTCAAGATTTATGAAGCTACTCGGAGCCACACAAGGTGGCCTTTTGTGACTTCACAAATCTCATTTTTGTGACGCAACTGGGGTCATAAATATGCCCCCAAGTGCTGTTATGATGCTTATTAATGTTTTTGTCTGACTATGGTAACGAGAATCGATGTCATTTAGGGGTCGCACTTGCAAACCCTGCCTCCCCTTTACGACCTCTGGTGCCATCCTTGTGACCTCTGATGGCAGAGGAAGGCAAAGAGAAAGCAAAGGCAGCCTGCAAGTATAGCAATGCCTTCAAATGGCTTTTAAAGGTGTGAAGGTGAGTTTATCTGAGAGCCAAGGAACACCTGAACATCTGGAGACATGTGGGCGCAGTAAGGCACTGGCGGCTCCTCTCCCCCTCAGTAAGAAGATAAACGTTCTACTGTCTAAGAGCCAACAACATGCAAATAGTTTTGTTTTTCTTTTCCACCTTTCTGTTTTCCCAAGTATGAGTTTCAGCATCAGTCCCATCCGAAGCTGGTCAATGCTGCACTGAATTTGAGGTACCTGAAACTCGGATAATACAAACTTACCTATCTGTCTATTTTTGAACTTAGATCCTGAGTGAGTTATGCTGAAAACTCAGCGAGATGGTGTACTTAGAAATGCACAGTTTCAACAACTTCTGCCATTTTTACAAGTTAACCTGTTTTAACCAATTAAACGGTTTCAGTGTGCCTCACATTAACATCTGTAAACTGATTCACTAAAGTTCACACCTTTTTCTGCAATACTTCTCTATAAAGTTGTAATTACATTATATTCAGCTTAGCCAATGATACTGGTCCAGGGTGCTTTTAAATTCACCATTCCTCACACATATGCACAATTATTCCTTAAGAAAGAATACACTCATCATAAATATGCATGGTGCACTTGGAAGTGTCACTATGTTGCACAATGGTTCCTGGATTTTCTGGAGACAGATGGACCTCTAGACTCTACTTTGATGCTACTATCATTAATTGGGACCATATTCCACTAAGCCTATACTGCTGGTGATGGCCCTGGTACAATTAACCCCCTTTCTGTTTGCATGTCTGAGTGTGTGAGTGTGAGTATGTGTGCGCGTGTGTGTGCAATATGCATCTGGCAGTGAATACAGGTAACATGTTTGGTTGTATTTGTACATAATGTGTTAGTGTAGTATATGAGCCTATATGTGTGTGTCTGACATTCCTATAGGTTTAACATGTATGGCTGTACAAGGGTGTGTGTGTCAGATACAGTCCAGGATTTATTCTTGGCATTCTGGTACACATCCTGTTTCTCCTGTTTGAAATCAATGATTACAATTGACTGAATGAAAAGAAAAAAACTTGGAATGAATGAACTAGTCATACATGGAATGAGGATACTTGAAGGCTTATTGAGGAAGAGTGTGTGTGTGCGCGTGTGTGTGCGCACACGTGTGTGTGAATAAGAAATTGAGATAAAGAATTTCTGACTTTCCTTCTATGGGTGTGTGGGTCTGCATGAAAGTAATGTCTCATTTTGACAGTGTAGGTAATGTCTATGGGTTAGGAAGATGTTTATGACTGTGTGTGTTAAGAATGTGTGCATATTAGATCTGTATGGGTCTTATGCGCCTCTTCTTGTACTAAGAATGTATGTTTGGCTGTTCTGAGTGTGTAATAAATGTGTGCTTGTTTGAAAAGTGTGCACTGATGTGAGTCTTCAAAAGGCGTGTCTAGACCTGTGAGTCTAATAGTCTGTTTAAGGTCTAAACATTTGACTGTGTTTCCGGAATGTGTGTCTGGCGTTGCCTATGTTAGGAATCTGCTTTGGTGTGTTGCATGTGTTGTGGCAGAAATGTGTGCCTGATTGTGTCTGTAAAAGCTAGTGGCTGTAACTTTGGTTGGAACACATGTGTGGGTTATGTGTAGAGTTATGAGAAGTGGCAAAGTGTTCCAGGTGAGTGGAGTCTAGCTATAAAGAGGTGGAGGGGTGAGCATGTAAGTAGGAGAGTAATCAGTACATACAGGTGCAGTGGCGTGGCATAACAAAGGCCCCAGCAGTGCAGGGGGCCCTGACTTCCAGGGGGCCCCCTTAGAACAGTACCCTGGCCTGAGAGCTCCTGAGTGAGTCCAGAGGTGGGCCCCTCCATGTACTTTGCAGGGGGGCCATTCAAGTTTCGTTCCGCCACTGTACAGGTGAGAGATGGATCGGTGCAAATAGGTTTGCGCCCACATATAAAAGGGCACTACACTGCATGCACATAGCTAAGATGGGGCTACCTGCACGTTAAACAAATAAGGTTCATATGGTTTGCGGAAGCTAGTTCACTATCACATATTGTAGATTTCTAATTTCTGTGTTGGCAACTCCAGTAATGTCACTTCCTGTGATGTCACCAGAGTCAAAGGTCATATGAAGTCACTTCCTGTAGAGTCATCCGGAGGGTCAATGAGCATATAATGTCACTTCCGACACCCCGAGCATTTTGGTGAAACGACATCCATGGTAACAAGACATGTATTTCATTGCTCTGTCCCATCCTTCATGTCCCATTACAAAGACTTACATATGGCTCATTGTCTACAAACAGATGTATGCTAATAAAAGGGTTTGAATGCCCAGCAGAGTAAAATAATTCTATTGTTTAGTTTAGTTTGTTATGTTTATTGACACCATAAAAATATATGTTTAACGTGAAAATTAACCTTGGACTGGCACAGTTAATGCATGCAAATTGCACTGTGCTGTTAATACTGCTAGATCTGGCCATATGCACTTAACACCGTGATTAAAGTGCTGGATTTTTATTTACAAAATCGGTGCATTCTGAAAGCCTAAATTTGTATTTGTTTTTTAAGATCCAACTGGACGTACACACTTGCCAACGACAATTATTAAAACAAAAGCTCAGTACTGCAATTAAATAAAAGCACTCTCTGGGACTAATTTGTCACATTCAGGATTTCCAGATTGCTCAATGTACACCAAAATCATGTATATAAATACATGATTTTGGTGTACATTGAGCAATCTGGAAATCCTGAATGTGACAAATTAGTTCCAGATAGTGCATTTATTTAATTGCAGTGCAACACATGTATGATTAGTCCATGGATGGCATGTGAATTCAGAACTCATTCTACTGTTACCTAAAGATGACAATTCAAAAGAGGGCAAGGATAGGGTAAAGTAGATTGAAGCCATCGTGGAAGTGATTCCTCCATTGAGAGGTCAATACTTGAATGGGCAGCTCGAATACTTCACTACTTTATCCATCTGAAAAATGATTTCCTCTGCACCGGACAAATTAAGCATTCCTCCATCTGTCCCTCTATTTTCTAGTCTCATATTGATTCTGCAGGATGAAAAGACAACTCTGCCAAGCACCTGAACGAGTGAAGATTTACTCAATGAAATACAGAATGTCACAGTACATGAAAGAGTCATAATCCCATCCAGTTTTTTTTCCTTTCTTACCTACTAATGACAAAAGGGTCTTACACAGTCCTGTTTTAGCATTGCTTTCTCGGTATTATTGCTCTAGGGCGCCTTTTTAGGCGCAGTTTTTAAAATAATGCAAATTAAAGACTGCTAATCTCAATTTGTCAGCCAAATTTATGTCTGTTTAAGACACCCGGCTCTGCATGGTCTCAAGCGCAACCCTTGCTTTTACCTTCTGTTTTTACCATGTTTCCTTTAAAAAGGCACTTTGTGAAATAATGTAATGTATTCTTTATCGTACTCTTACTGGTGAGAGGGCATAAAATACATTGACCGCCTTTTTTTGTGAAAACAATTTCCAGGGTTACTCCTAAATCAACATCCTACTGCTTCATATCTCACTGTCAAGCTCAAGGAATACACTGTAGTGAAATATAGCTTCGGTTCCAATACTACTAAGCAACAATCATCAGTACATGCCCACATGGGTGCCCCATCAGTCAACAATCGTCCATGGCTTCTTAGGTCTGCCACTAATCACTTACAGATGCCGTAGGCATGCAGACCTGTGCCATCAACCATATAGCAATGCCTAGGGTATGCACATATTTGCCACAAATGCCAAGATTATTGTTTTTGCTATTGGTCACGATGCCACGACTTTCTCTTTGGCCACAGAATGTATGAAGGACACTGAAGCATTCCCTTACCCATCGCCAGAGAGGAGGCTATGGATTAAAAAGCTGTTGATATTCCACTCTTTCTTCCACATTGTATCTCTACAGAAGGGCTAGCGATTAATTGCACATGAAGCCGGCATTAATTTACTCATCCATGTGTCCGTCTTTCCCTCTATAACCAAGCCCATTTATGCAAATTTGTGTGTTTTGTGTGTGTGTGTGTGTGTGCGCCCCTGAGTGAAAGTCTACATTTGTTAATCTTTGCGTATCGGGGCACATGCAGGTCTACAAGCAAGGATACCTGTATATGTATTGGTCTGTATGTGATAGTATATGTAAGAATGTTGGCCTATGTATGTATGTATGGATGTTTGTATGTGTTTTGCTCTGCATGTATGCATTTTTGTATGATCTATGTCAATATATGCATGGATGTAATGTGCCTCCGTGTGCATGTACATCTCACAAGCCAACCTTATTGGCTTTGTCAATGCTTGTTCATTAATGGTATCACTTATCTGCCGACTGAGTTCATCCAGAGCATTTGACCGCAAGGGGCAGCCTTCAGAGTCACTGGCTACCATGTGAACAAATAAACAGAGGAGAGTGTTTAGCACACACATGCTTCCTGGGCAACCAGGAAGTAGTTAATACTCCTAATAGACATAGAAACAGTAGCCAGGGCGGATACATTACCTAACAGCAACATGTTTCAGATAGAAAAACATAAGGACACCTAGATTATTTATGTATTATCGTTTACTTGTTGCTTGTTGGTTGGGGAGGGGGTCTGGCGCGGCTTGTATTTCTATGCTGATAAAGTGTTTCGAAGTGGCCAATGTTGATGGTATTCAGCAATGTATTAACTCAGTGAATGGACTGAGTGCGGCTCCACCACACATCAGTAGGCGCTCTGGGGCGGTCCGTTTCGATGCAGATCCGAGCCTGGCTGGCCTGCAGGCGAGGGGCTGCTTTTAGGGTAGGATTTACAATGACTCTGTGGGGCTGAGATTAGCATTGACAAACACCCAGACTGATTTTGATTTACATTTCGTCTCTGGACCAAGTACCGTCCTAACATGTCCTCGCACGGCCCTCTCGCCTCACAAGTCCCGGCTACAGCCCCATGGACCAGCTGAGGGCAATGAGTGCCTGCCAGGGGGTGATGCGACGCATTACCTGCTGGGCTCACCTTTGCCCTAGATGCCGCCTACACGGCACCGAGGATGCTCTCTGAGGCTTCCATTCCTGCCTCGAACAATGGACTCCGCCCCAGCAGCACAAGCAGGTCTCCGAGTCGTGCAGAAACAATGCTCCCGGAAACAGCACGTTGTAATTTACCGCCTTCTGAGTGACTAGCCCTGGAGCGCGCGCAGTAGGAGGGAACAAGGAAGTTCGCACGTGCAGCTGCGCCCCTCAAAATGTACATAGATGATGACATGATCTAGCGAGACGGTACAATTAGGGTCGGTCTGACCTATATGGCAACCAGACGCACTAGTCTGGCAGGTCAGCGTGTGGGTCAGTATTTTAGCTCTTTTTTTTGCCTGTTTTAGGGTCTGATGGACTGGTTTTTTTTCCTGTTGATTTCTTTGATATTACCACAAACATTTCCTGCAGCAGGCACCAATGCATAGTCTCCCATACTTTGCAAAACATCTATACAGATTGTCTTTACAAGTTTCAAACCTGCCCTGATTTGCTAATAGGGGCCACTTTTTATTTGGTGCCCGAGGCATATGTACCAATCTGACCCTGGATACAATAACACCAATTGTACCCACAATTTTAGGAAAAAATGTATCCGCTTTTATCACTGTGCTTTGGTTAGAGAACTAATGGGATTTTGGGACCAGTGTAGGAAATGCGAGGGATCTTGCTAGATCCCGGATCCAGCTGTAATTATCGAGCTGGATCAAGGATCTGGGCTGGCCGCAGTGAAATATGCTAGAATTTACTTTGCTGTGATTTGCCAACAGCCGGACACATTCAGCAGCGCCCACTTCTTTTCAGAGCAGCAACTTACAGGCAGTGAGGGGCTTTGCAGTCGCGGCTCCTGGAGGGAGTGCTGCGGGGCGGTGAGGCGGGGCGGGGGAGGGGCAGGGTGGGGGGGTAGTAAACTCCGGCATACGGCCGAACGGAGGTAAGTACAGAAATAAATAAATAAAACGAATTACATTGCGCGCGCTGCAACGCCAAATGGCGATGCGGCGCGCGCAATGTAATTCGTTTTATTTATTTAATTCTGTACTTACCTCCGTTCGGCCGTATGCCGGAGTTTACTACCCCCACCCTGCCCCTCCCCCGTCCCGCCCCGCAGCACTCCCTCCAGGAGCCGCAACTGGGTCTTTGTTATATTCACTTCCAGCTGGGCCCACAACAAAGGCCTATTTCAATGCCCTCTTTTTTGGCCCTCTTAAACCTTCTTTTTTGGAGTACAACCTGGCTCGGAGCTCTCTGGAGTTTAACATCTAGATGCCAATGCAATGAAGGGAAACAAAGGCACTGAGCTTGATATCAATGTAAGTACTTACGAAAAACTATGGTTTGGAGGAAGGTTTTTGAATTTGTTTACCCCATGTATATAAGAGATATGCATTCACTGTAAGAATGTCAGGTGTATCTGTATGTATGAGTAAGTACCACAATAACAATTTAAATAGTGCTTACTATTTTTTTTTTTATTATACGCTTCTCATTCCAGTGTGGTGTCAGAGCACTTTACATCAGACTCACACATGATACAGAGACAATATAGCATACAAATGTGTAAATCAATGTACAGGCAATGTTACATAAAACAATGAGGGTTACACAGTATAGGAATCACATATTGTCTTTACTGGTAGGCCTTATATGTTAAGAGTCCAAGGTCGGGAGAAACACAAATTTGGGATTTGATTGTAATGCAGTGGTTGTGGTTCTCTGTACTAATAAGACTTTACACCTACCCAAGGGAACCCTTTTTAACAGCCTCAAAATAATGACTGAACGAGAAAAAAATAAGGTTCTAAACCCATGCCTGGCGTGTTGCGTGCAACTCCTTGATGCTGGTTCATAACTCACTGTGCTATGTAAGAAGGACTGCAATTCATGAAAGCAAGTTAAAAAAGTATCTGTGTCAAAAGCAGTAATCCACTAACCTAGCTTCATAAATTAACATTGATCATCCTCATGTTAAACGATGTGCTTCGCAGAAGGCCCACTACTTTAAGAGCCGAAACTGCAACTAGACAAAACACATATCTGTCCAGCAAGTGCATTAAGAACCAGAGTTATGTTACCATTATTATTATCCCCTTACAATTGCTGGACATACAAAGATCTCTGCAGTGGGTTCCTTAACTCTGTAAAATATTTTAAAATACAGCCTATTTGTGACCAATTAAATAAGCCACAACAGAATGACTGTCACTTTTCTCCTTATTGCCAATTTCTTTGCAGCAGTCTTAAAAATATAAATCTATAAGTTGACTGTTTTATTCTGCTTTTCATAACTTCACCCCATGTGACTCCACCCCCTTTCTGATGCCACCCCCAGGCCCAAAATGTATTGTTTTCCATAGTAATGTTTTCCCATTTTCAGCACCGGTTGGGATCAAGGCAGCTCAACACTAGTTGGCCCTGTGTCGTGAGTTTCCAGATGTACAGGCCAATCGCCGCCTTTGGGATTGAAATTTGAAGAACTTCCAATGAGTCAGGTGGTCTATGCCTAGTTCTTGGTGGGTGTATTATTCATACATAGGTTTTGGTGCAGCCTACACGCCTCACATACACACAAGCCTGCCAAATGTAGCACAGCTATGATACTAATATAACTATGCTGGTAGAAGAGTAACTCTCCCAGTTCCCAAACTGTGATCCATGCCATTACTACTGGGAATTGTATTATTAATGACATTTGGAAGACGCTGGACAACAGGCTTATCACTGGTCCATAACAACTATTGCGACTATGCCCAGTTGATCAGCCATAACATCCGAAGTGTGTTCAATGCATTAGTCTTCAATGCATTAGTGCTGGCACACACGATAAATGAGTCCCTGGACCTTCTCATGGTTAATTTTGAAAATGCCTTCAACGACTTAAATTGGGACCACCTCTTCACCATTCTTGGTTGCATAAACTTTGATCCCAGGTTTGTTTTGTGGCTCCCTCCTTTGTATCAGAGGCCAAAATCTTCAGTGGGGACAAGTGGTATCTGCTTATCGTTCTTTTCAATTGGTAGAGACACCCATCACGGATGTCCCTTCTCATCACTATTTTTGTGCTTGCTATAGAGCCATTAGCAGAAACTATCTGAGAGGCTGTTAATCTAATAGGCTTTATAGGAGGCCCTATTCTAGAAGACCATGTGTCATTATACAGAGATGATCTTCTAATATACACCAGCAGACCAGTTAGTTCAGGATCAAAAGTCGAATTGATCTTGAAAAAATTTGGGACCACTGTTGGACTGAGAGTGAAAGGCAACAAGGCAAGTGCGCTTTCAGTGCAGGGGAACACCAAGGTGCCAGGCTGGACATCACAATCAGAACTGCTGATGCACCTAGAGGGATTTGCTCCAAAGGGCTATGGATACTCAAACCCGAGGCTTAGGTTTGGGCTGGTAGTGTTACACCGACGCTGGATAGGCCGAAAATGGATCTCTTTAATTGAAACCAGCTGCCTCTGTCACTGATGGGTATTGTAGTGCTGGTGAAAATGGCAGCAATCCCGCAACTTCTTTATATTATGCAAAAATGTCCCACTGCCTACCCGCTTCTTTAAGCAGCCAACTTCTATGCTCCAGAGGTTCATATGGAACAACAAGATGCCTAGGTTAGCCATGCTCAAATGCTGTTTTGACTTTTGACGGCAGCCTAGGCATGGGCCACATGACTTCATACATGTCTGGCCTCCCACCTCACTGTTATTCACACCTGGCTATGTATCTCAGGAGTAATCTAGTGTTATGAGCAGTGGGAGACCATTCCCCACTTCATTAAGTCTTATAGGGGTAGCCACTGGTTGGCCTTCCCCCGTTAATAAAAGTGGTTTTCGCGACCTGGAGGAAAGCTTTGCAAACAATGGGATGGGAGTAAAGGCTGAATGAAGCAACTCTACTAAGGGTAGGTACACGTGTCCCACAGATTACGGCTCTAGCAGCTGTTGCGGGTGGGACATGCTGGAAATCTCCACCTTGAAAACTGTGGTTACCTTGAAATACATGAGATCATTTGCTGATATGCAAGATGAGTTCAGACTCCAAGTTCTTTAGATACCTTCGTCATGCATTGAGCGTATCTGCAATGGCCTATGATACAATCCTTTATAGAATTTAGTCCGCTGGATCAAATGTAACCCTATCCCAGCTACCAGATAAAATGATCTGTAGAGCCTACAGAACTATGGAAATAAACACACCAGACACATTCCCCCTGCTGAGAACAGCATGGGAGAGGGACATAGGTTGCCTCGAGGAAGCAGAGTGGCAATCAGCGCCAATGACCCCAAAGGCATGCTTCACTGATACAATGTTACTATCTGCACGCGCATTTATCTTGCGACACATGGCCTATGGCATTTCTGAAGGACTCTTGCCCAGCATATCTAAGATGTCAGACGGAAGAAAGGGATGGGGCATTCTGGGCACTGTTGAGTCGATGCTGTACGATAGTCCTGGTCAGTGGCGTAACATTAGCCCCGGCAGTTCCAGGGGGCACCCTCCGGCTCTGTGCATGGGTGGTGGGTCCGGGGTTGGGGGCCTACATGTGCTTTGCAGGGGGGGGGGGGACGCTCAAGTTTTGTTACACCACTGGTCCTGGTCCCCTACATAGCACTGTTATGACTTTAATATCAATAGACAGATGCAGGCTTTGGTGGGGCCAGGCCTAGCAACAGGGTCGGACTGGGACATAAAATAGGCCAGGGAACCCATTAATGAATTAGATAGCTAAAAAAAAGTGTGCCATGTTTGCAAGCTGGGGCAGTTTTGAGCTTGCAAAGACACGCTGTAGATGTGTTTTGCCAGGTGTGAGAGAGCGCACGGACTGTGCTTGCTGCTGTCAATTCTTGTTTTGATATCAGGGATATCAGCAGTAAAAACCGGCCCAGCAGTCCATAAATTAGACCCACAAACAGTAAAAAAAAAAAAAAACGCCCACACACAGCCTGGTCAGACCAGCCCGTCGGGCAGTGCTTGGTTGCCCTTGAGGCCAGTCCGGCCAGTAGAGAAGCGTGCCACAGCACAGATACGGAGAGCGCCCGAGGGTCCTTTGCACCTCAATAATAGCTACCTCTTACTACCGTTCAGGGGGACGGGAGGCACGTACCTCGTTTGCACCGGGGCCATGGCACTCTTGCTACCCCGCTGGTGAGCCCGCACGCAGACCGCCATCGGTAATATCTGGGTGCACTTACCTCACCGGTGGAGGACGGGAGGCACTTACCTTGCTTGCACCGGGGCCATGGCACTCTTGCTACCCCGCTGGTCAGCCCGCACGCAGACCGCCATCGGTAATATCTGGGTGCACTTACCTCACCGGTGGAGGACGGGAGGCACTTACCTTGTTTGCACCGGGGCCATGGTTCTCTTGCTACCCCGCTGGTGAGCCCGCACGCAGACCGCCATCGGTAATATCTGGGTGCACTTACCTCACCGGTGGAGGACGGGAGGCACTTACCTTGTTTGCACCGGGGCCATGGTTCTCTTGCTACCCCGCTGGTGAGCCCGCACGCAGACCGCCATCGGTAATATCTGGGTGCACTTACCTCACCGGTGGAGGACGGGAGGCACTTACCTTGTTTGCACCGGGGCCATGGCTCTCTTGCTACCCCGCTGGTGAGCCCGCACGCAGACCGCCATCGGTGATATCTGGGTGCACTTACCTCACCGGTGGAGGACGGGAGGCACTTACCTTGTTTGCACCGGGGCCAGGTTCTCTTGCTACCCCGCTGGTGAGCCCGCACGCAGACCGCCATCGGTAATATCTGGGTGCACTTACCTCACCGGTGGAGGACGGGAGGCACTTACCTTGTTTGCACCGGGGCCATGGCACTCTTGATACCCCGCTGGTCAGCCCGCACGCAGACCGCCGATCGGTAATATCTGGGTGCACTTACCTCACCGGTGGAGGACGGGAGGCACTTACCGTGTTTGCACCGGGGCCATGGCACTCTTGCTACCCTGCTGGTCAGCCCGCACGCTGACCGCCGATCGGTAATATCTGGGTGCATTTACCTCTCCGGTGCGACGAGTGCCGACGGCAGAGTCTGCAGTTCGTGTCTTCTTGGTCTTTGCACTGCTGTGGTCTGTCCGACCGCTTCAGAATCCCAGATATCCCTAATCTCTGATGCCTTGAACGTCCGTGGTTTTGTAATTCCAGATTTTTTCTGAACAGTACCCGTCCCAGATACTCAATCCGTGTAGTTTATGTCTGGAGTCAGTTTTGTAGTGAGTGCTTGTAGTCACTGCTCCCTGTGGGGTGATGGAACAACGGTGGAGTTTGGTGCCCGTGGACACGCACCCCGTGATGTAAACGTTCCAGTACATGGGTTACGGTACCGACGGCCCCTGCCTTCGGGTACTTTCCCAATTTGCAATCACCATATGCCCCAGTAGTGAGGCGGCGGCTGCTTGAACACGGTGTTTACTTTAATGTTCTCCCCCTCACAGACACACACGCCTCAGACCCTCCCACCCGGCAGCTGTACCTCTCCATGCACAGAAATGTCTCCCCCCCCCCCCCCACACACTGCTGCCCACCAGTCTCCATGCACATACATGTAGGCCCACCCGCCCCCCTCCACCTCACCCGAGCAGCAGCCTCGCAGCCCACGCAGCCCTCCGCTTGCCGTTAGGAAAACCTTTTTTGCCACCGGGGAAGAAAAGCGAGGGAAAGGAAAGCGCACCCACCTCTGAGCCGCGCGCCGCAGCCTCTCTCTGCAGCACACAATGCTGCTTCAGAAAACTTGGCAGGCAGTTCTCGTTTGGGGAGGGCTGAGGTCCGTCCCTGTCCAGCCCTCCCTCACCACACCCCTTGAAGTGTACTGCGTGCAACTGATAGCACTGGTAGCACCTCCTCTGTCCTTCCATGGGGCTGGAAGGGGCTTTCCTCGCGTCTAATACAACCCTAGTCTGCCAGGGACTTTAGCAGAATACAATGCGCACAGCCTCCTGTTCAACCTCGTTTTACGAACCGACCACTGGCACCGATACACACAGTACAGCATTACCAGGGTACCCTATCCTGGACATGCGCGGCCATTGAGGACGATATGGTTGGAGCACTAAATTATGTGGCAAAAAGGGAAGTTATGTGGCATAATGTGACATATTCCGTGGCAGGCCCGGCTCCAGGAATTTTTATTTGGGTGGGCCAAGGGTGCATTTGGGTGGGCCACTGCGGGCCCAATTTGTCGCTGCTTGTGGTAGCCTACAAGCCCTAGATTACATCATATCTGCTTGCAAACAGTCACCATGATACAACGATTCGATTCAGTGTGTATACAAAGCATGTGGAGAGTTATTTGAAAGTAAGAGCAATGTCTGGCCCAAAGTGCAAACCCTCAATTTCCAACAGGCCAGGCCCGATTATCCACTTTTCTACCATACCTCTCCTGAGCACCTTATCTCACAGCTGACCTTGGGCCCCAGCCCCATATCAGCCACCATCTAGCTCCACTTTCATTATTCCCGTAAAAGACATTAGTAATATCACCTTCAAACTGAAAACTTTGAATATAGCAGTAAATATAATTAGCACACACTTTAAAATATGTTCCACAGTTGCCCTAATGACCTGACTGCTAATTAAGGCCATGACAGGGCCGGCTTTAGCGCTAGTGCGAAAGTCTTTTTTGGCGCCCCACCGATGACCTCTTTCTCAGCAGATACCTTTACTACCACCCTCCAACAGTGCCCTTCATCTCTCCGTAGCCACTCTTTCATATGCATTTCATTTGTTGTATAGCGCTACTCATATCAGTGTATGGTGTCACAGTACTTTACCTTACGCACATATTATACAGAGAAACACAGAAAGACCGTCACTCACGCCCTGGTGACCAGCAGACTCGACTACGGCAACGCACTCTACGCCGGAATAAACAAAAACCTCACCCGCAAGCTACAGAACATCCAGAATGCCGCCGCAAGACTGGTCCTCAACCTGCCAAAACACGACCACATCTCCCAGCACCTGCGCACTCTCCACTGGCTCCCCATCGAGGCAAGAGTCACCTTCAAGATGCTCACCCACGCACACAAGGCCCTCCACGACACCGGACCAGCATACCTGAACAGCCGACTCAATTTCCACGCACCCCAAAGGACCCTACGATCAGCCCAACTCTCCTACACCGTGGTCCCACGCACCAGAAAAACCAGATCGGGAGGCCGCTCTTTCTCCTTCCTCGCGGCCAAGGCCTGGAACGCCCTTCCGCTCCACCTCAGACAGACAACACCGCTTCCCACCTTCGCAAGAAACCTCAAAACCTGGCTCTTCGACGGACCCCCTCCCTGAGGGACTGGAACCTGCACCCCCCCTCCCCCAGCACCTTGAGACCCTTACGGGTGAGTAGTTGCGCTTAACAAAAGCTTGATTGATTGATTGAGAGACAATGAATCATACAAGTATGTAAATCAGACTATAGGGAATGTCACATAAACCAATGAGGATTACAAGGTGTAGGAATCACATGTCATCCATTCTGGTGGGCAGAATAATTTAAGAGGGTTTGGGTTGGGGAAGCACAAACTCAGGATTTAAAGCATACCCCAGTGGTTGGGGGTTGGCTTTAATAATAAAAATGTATATCGGCCCAAACTCTTTTTAGCAACATTAAAATAATGAAAGACTGGGGAAGTTCTAAGTACAAAGTAACACAAAAAAAGTGAAGTTCTAACTATACCATTCATGTTTGTATGCAGCACTTTGATGACAGTTCATAGGTCACTGACCTATGTTAGGATTGTAACTTCTGAACTGCAAGTAACACAAGAATCTCTGTGATAAAGGCAGTAACCCACTGAGCTATCCACATAAAATACAGCGTATCTGCATTTCAAAACTACCAACAGGCAAAGGATTGCTCTCCAGCAGGATCATTAATCACCAGTTATCTGGACATTTTTATTGTTGTCTTGCATCCATGGCCATGATAATGATAAAAACAATTTAAATGAAGCATACACCAAGTATGTGCCTTGCTGGGCCTGTGCAGATTTTAAAAAGAAAAACAAATAGTAACACATTCTCTTAACCACTCCATTAGTCAAACTTTATGTCACAGCCTGATGTGATAAGCAGCTGCAGGGGTCAGGAAAGATGAATCAGAATAAACAAACTTATTTTCTACAGAGCTGAACAGAAAAGGAAATATCCACGCAGCAGGACGGTAGGCAACCAGCAGGACGGTAGGCAAAAGTAACTCAGTGCCAAATAAGAATCTGTCCCCTTCGCCATGCCCCTATTGTACCTGCACCACAACCCACCTTTCTAAAAGGAGTTGGGTGATTGGGGATGGCTGTGAGAAAGAGCCAAGGCCCAATCTTGCCCTTCCAGAATAGGAAGAAAAATAACGTTCGGAGGAACGTTTTAAATTACAGTGCCCATTTTCTATTGGCCTTCATGTCCTCACTGCGAGGGCCAAGGCTCATGTTTGGGTGGGCCAGGCTCATGTTTGGGAGGGGCTGGCCCACCCGCTAGAACCGGGCCTGTTCCGTGGCAGCCTTATTTTGTCGTTTTGTCACTTTAAATCAATAGTGACTAGGCAACATTTTGACCTCTTTAGCACCGTTTAACACCTGAATACAGGAAACAGGGAATGAAAGGTGACAGATTTACCTTTGCAAATGGTTTGCCACTTTATCCAGTGTTGGACTGACTTTTCGGGCAGCCTCGCAGCTTGGCACTGCCAGATGGGCCATCTTCAAAGGGCCAGTGTGTGGGCTGGTGCTGTCTTAGTTCCAGAACCAAAAACAAATGGCCCGCCCATTGTTCTTTTCAAGCTTGTCCATCTGGCAGTGCCAGGCTGCCCACAGGGCCAGCCCAAGACTGCACTTCACCTTATTATCAACTTTTGATACATTGGATCTAATAATACGTTTATTTCGTGAAGTCTGCAAATTAAGCAACATATCGTGGATTATGTGCAAGTTAGGTATAACAATAATCATGCAGAAAACACAGCGGTTGCTAAATTCTACTGACCCTGGTCATGAACAAATACCAGCTTGTACCTTTCTTCACTCCCAAAGCAGGAGGCATGACCCGCAGAACGCAGGCCAACCAGAAATCCTAGATAGAACCACGTGTAAAGAGCTCTCAGTTTCCAAAAGTACAAAGAGATCACAGGAGTGATAGGAATGCACTATACAAATGGTGGGACCTCCTCTTGACTAAGTTCGCACTATAGAAATACCAAAAACATACACGCATACATACATACGAACGAACATAACATCTCGTCCACCCCTTCTAGTCAGAGCAGTCCAGACATGTGAGAGCATGTTGTATTCATTTGTAGTATATAATGCAGTTGTGCCCATCCTCTCATAGTTGAGCGTAGATCTGGGGAACAGACAACTGGAAATGGTTCCAACAACTTTCACATAACACACACTAGTGTGACTAGGAGTCCCGGGTTTCAGCATTTGTTCTGGCAAATTTTGTTTAATTTAGGACATATCCTGTTTCTCAGAGAGGGCGACGGTACACAGCGAGATGCAAGTTTTATGTGTTCTAAAGCAGAATTAGTTATTAGCCCCAGGCAAAAAGCAGTTTAGTTCCCACAGATGATACTGTGAATAAGTTAGTTGAATTTAATTCCAAATAGTGCTTCTCTGTGTGTGTATGCTGGTAAAAGCAAAAGCTACCAATTAATTCATTCGCTGCACTATAGTCCATGCAAAGTTATAGTACCATTTCTATGTTTGCGGATGTTGGAATGGAAAAGTCCTCTACATGGTAAAATATGTGTACCCCTGCCCTGAGTGCCCAACTGTAACGTTGTCTGGATCCCTAATGCTTATTTTTGTTATTAGGTAAACACAGATCATGCGTGTGCAACATGACATAGTCCTATAGTCCTATAGAACGGATTGCAGTCTTATTGGACCGGAGGGCCGTGTTTCGTAAACGTTTCTGAGACTTAAAGATGTATACTAAGCTACAGCATAAGTTAAATTACTATTCTTTCTGTACTAGTAATTAGTCATACTATTTTTAACGTATCTCATCTGAGTGGCTGTCTGACTGTCTGTATCAGTGTGTGAGTGGATATCTGAGCACTGTTTGGGTGTGTGAGTGACTTTATGGATGTGTTAGTGGGTATGTGAGTAGCTTTGTGGGTGAGTGAGTGGCCATGTGAGCTGCTGTATTGGAGAGTGAGTGGGTGTGTGGGTGGCTATATGGGTGAGTTAGTCACTGTGTGAGGGACTGCATAGGTATTTGAGTGGCTGTATGGGTGACTGAGTGGCTGTGTAAGTGGCTGTATGGGTGACTGAGTGGCTGTGTGAGTGGCTGTATGGGTGAGGGATTTGGTGAGTGAGTAGCTGTTTGAGTGTGTGTGTAGGTTAGTGAATGGGTGTGAGTGGCTGTATTGGAGAGTGAATGTCTGTGTGAGTGACTGTAAGGGTGAGTGAGTGGGTGTTTGAGTGGTTGCATGGATGTGTGAATGGGTATATAAGTGGTTCTGTGGGTGTGTGAGCAGTTGTATGGGTGGTGCGTGGCTGTGTCAGTGACTATATAGGTAAGTGAGTGGGTGTGTGAGTAGCTGTATTGGTGAGTGAGTGGCAGTGTGAGTGACTGTATAAGTGAGTGTGTGTGTGCCTGTATGGGTGAGTGAGTGGCCGTGTGAGTTTCTGTTCGGGTGATTGAGTGGGTGTGTGAGTGACTGTAGGGGTGTATGAGTGGGTGTGCAAGTGTCTGTATGACTGGATGTGTGTGAGTGGCTGTAATGGTGAGTGAGTGGGTGCATGAGTGGCTGAATGGATGAGTTAGTAGGTGTGTGAGTGGCTGTATGAGTGAGTGGATGTGTGAGTGGCTCTATGGATGAGTGATTGGTTGTGGGAGTACTGGTATGGGTATGTGATGGGTTGTGTGGGAGTGGGAGTATGAGAGGTTTTATGGGGGTGTGAGTAGGTGTGTGATTGGTTCTGTGGATGATGTCATCAGTGATGTCATTTGAGATGTCACCAGTGATGTCGCTGACCATGTCATGAGTGATGTAATATGTGAGGTCATAAGCAGTACATTGTGGTACGTAAGTTATAGTTAGCTCACATAACTATGCTGAATTTCTGTGGTTTTGTATGAGTGAAATCTGAGCCTAACTATAATGTCCCTGTAACCTTTGTTTTTTTCAGTGAATTTCTAAGGTTTTTTATATTCTATTTCCTAACTATAAAGTACCTGTAACCTTTGTTTTTTTCAGTGAAGTTTTGTGGCTTTTTAATGTTATTTCTTAACTTTAACCTTTGAGAGTGAATGTGTGAGTGAGTGCATGAGTGTCTCAATGGGTGAGTTCGTGAGTTCGTGAGTGTCTCAATGGGTGTGTGAGTGGGTGTGTGAGTGTCTGAGTCGGCCTGGGAGTGGCTGAATTAAGTGTCTTACTGGGTGTGTGAGTGTCTGAGTGGGTCTGTGAGTGGGTGCATGAGTGTCTGAGTGGGTGTCTGAATGGGTGTGTTAAAAATGGGGGTCTCTAGT
Source organism: Calotriton arnoldi (assembly GCA_963921515.1). Taxonomy (NCBI): domain Eukaryota; kingdom Metazoa; phylum Chordata; class Amphibia; order Caudata; family Salamandridae; genus Calotriton; species Calotriton arnoldi. The sequence goes on along the minus strand of CAWUFW010010967.1, from coordinate 155,331 downwards.
TGGCAGAGATAGGTACCTTTGTCCAAATAGGGACAGTTGCTTCTAGTCAGGGTAAGGAGGATACACACTTTAGATAACCCCTGCTCACCCCCTGGGTAGCTTGGCACGAGCAGCCACACTTCCCTAAGGCAATGTTTAAAGTATTTGTACTCAAAACACACAGTAATACAGTGATAACACCACAAATGGACACCACACCAGTTTATAAAAATAAAGTATCTTTATCTAAACTCAACAAGACCAAAACGACAAAAATACAACACACATGTATTAAGAATATGACTTTAAAAAGGTTTCAAACAACTTGGCCCATTGAAAACTATGGATGCGTGATTTCTCTCAAAGTACCTGTAGTTGCCACAAATTTCACAAGGCCAAACTGCCGCCGAGATGGGAAGCGTAAAAAAAAAAAGAGATGCGTCAGTTCCTGAGACCATGGAGAGGCGATGCTACAGTTCTGCTGCATGCAGGAGAAGTTATGCGTCAAATCGGGTCTGTAGGGGGAAGTGAAGCGTCGATTCCGAGACGGTTCTGGTCCCAGGTGATGCGTCGGGAAAACTTGCTGCACAGGTACGATGCGTGGAAACCCAGGATGTGTCGGCGATCCAAGCGGCGGTGTCGAGCGGCACTGTGTCGGTTTATTCAGCCGCGATCCCTCGGTGCGTTGGTTCTTGCAGCGGCGACAGGCTCTTAGACTTAAATGTATATTTTTTTCAAGATGTTAACGTTGGTTGCACCACCCAGATTTCCAATCTGCGACCAAAGTCATCATTCATACCTGCGAATGCCTTGATGCCCTCAGAGATCCTTGCATTTGAAAAGGCAGTGCTGGAGGACATTAACAATATGAAAACGATGAAGACGTTCACTCCCTATAGCATTTCCCTGTCGTAGAGACAGTCATTACTCAGTCTTAAAAAAGAGGATACCATCATTATCAAACCAGTGGACAGAGGTGGGGGTATTGTCATCCAGGAGAGGACCAAATATGAGGCCGAAATAATAAGACAGCTAAATAACACCCACCATTACAAGAAGCTCAGCAAGAATCCACAACCAGAAATCGCGAAGCGGTTCCAAGAAGTAACTACGAATGGCCTTGAAGGTTTTCACTCACAATTGGAATTTGATTTCCTTAACAAGAAATGTCCCAGAACCCCGGTCCTATATACCCTGCCGAAAATCCACAAAGATATTACTAATCCCCCGGGCAGACCAATTATTTCAGGATGCGGCTCTATCTTGAACCTGTTGGTGAATATATAAACTTCTTTATCAAGGAATTTGTCCCTGTTCTAGACACGTATGTGAGAGACACTACATACATGATCAACATCATTGAAGGATTAGAATACAATCCTGCAGAGGATATTCTAGTAACACTAGACATAGAATCCTTGTATAAGAACATGCCTCAAAATGAAAGCATTGAGGCAATGTTAGACTTGGCATCTTTTGGCGTGTTTCCCCTGTCTTTTTGCTTTCTGACCTCCTGATTTTGACTCTGTTTTTGCGGGTTTAGTGTCTCTGCGCACTTTCTCACTGCTGTTCAGTGTTATAGTGCAAGTGCTCCTGTTGTAAATTGTTATTATGGATTGGTGTTTCCATGTTTGGCATATTTGATTTACTAGTCAGTCCCTAGTAAAGTGCACTGAGTGTGCCAGGGCCTGTAAATCAAATGCTACTACTGGGCCTGCAGCACTGATTGTGCCACCCACATGAGTAGCCCTGAAAAGGTAACTCAGATCTGCCACTGCAGTATCTGTGTGCAGTTTAATACTGCCATGTCGACTTGGCAAGTGCACCTACTTGCCAGGCCTTACCCTTCTCTTTTCTCACATATTAGTCACCGCTAAGGTAGGCCCAAGGTACCCCTGTGGGCAGGGTGCAGTGTATGTGAAAGGTAGGACATGCCCTGGTGTGTGTGGCAAGTCCTGATAGTGAAATACTGCCAATTTTGTTTTTCACTGTTGCAAGGCTACCTGTTCCCATAGGATAGAACCGATGCCGCCGCCACCGAGCCGCTGCTTGCACCGTGACATGTGGGCACTGCACTCCGCACCGCCTCGCTTCACTTGGCCATCCTGGTCTCACCAACGCCGTCGCTGCTGCTGACTTCGCCACCCGTGACCGCATCATGGCTCGGGGTACCTCTCGTAAGTTTCACAACGCACCACCACGTCCCACACAGCCGTCTGGGCCGACTGATGACAGCTCCTGCTAACCGGCTCTGTTGCCTGCACCGCAACCTGCCAGCACCACATCGAGCACCGTCTCACCCTGCACCGTAAGCCTTGGTCTCACCGACGCCGTTTGGACAATCGTCACCGAGCCGCTGCCTGCACCGCATCGAGAGGACACCGCACCCTGCACCGCTTCCATTTTGCAGCGCAACCATGGCGGTTGCCACGACCGGCTCGCACCACCGTGTCAGCAGCAACGAGAAAGGTACTGTTACCGAGTCTGTCCACGCTTTCGCTGGCCCGTACCGACGCGGTCGGCTGGAACTGTTAGACTCTGTTGTTTTCAGCATTGCGGTAGCCCCGGATGGAGCTATCGACTCGTACGAACTGTGTTCTTCAAGTATTCTTGCACAGTATACCTTTTAAAGTACTGTACTGTAGATTTCTATCGTTTTGTTTTTGTTTTAAGTATATAAAATATTGGATATTTTTCTAAAACTTGTGTGGTGTCCTTTTGTAGTGTTTTCACTGTATTACTGATGGTTATGTGCAAATGCTTTACACACTGCCTCTAAGATAAGCCTGACTGCTCGTGTCAAGCTACCAAGGGGGTGAGCAGGGGTTGTTTTAGGAGTGTAACTCCCTTACCCTGACTAGGAAGAAGGGTCCCTACTTGGACAGAGGTGCCAACCCTTGCCAACTAGAGACCCCCATTTCTAACAGGTAATAAAAAGAGTCCTTGACACACGTCCTGCACCCTGCTAGGTTCCCACGGCATTCTGCACTGATCTCCTAGAAATTGCACTAACCACCAACTACTTTATGTTCAACTCAACATACTACCAACAGTACTCAGGAACATCTGTGGGGGCCATTTTTGCTCCAAATCTAGCGAATCTGTTTGTTGGTAACCTGGTACAAAAATATATCATCACCAGAGATAACCCATTCCATGAGAACATAAAATGCTGGAAGGCACGGAAGACAGACTTAAACTGTTAAGAGCATATTTACATAGCTGTCAATCAGTGCTTTAAATGGGCCGGTACTGTCCGGTACGGAGTTCCGGCACTTTTTTATTCTGAGAGGGAGAGTACCGGCACTTCTCAAGAGTGATGTAATACTTTTAATTGGAGAGTACCAGCACTTCTCAGAAACAAGCAGGTACTCTGGTAGAGAGTACCTGCACTTCTATTTTTCCATTTCAAGCACTGCTGTCAATCCTTCCTCACCTTTACCTACAATGTTGATAAAGAAAGGATTCCCTTTCTAGATCTGGAGATAAAGAATAAAAATAATGAATTGATTGTGAGCCAATACAGGAAACCCACAGAACGGAATACACTACTACAATACAAACGTTTCCACCCTCGAACTCTAAAGGACAGACTCCCTTACGGCCAATTTTTGAGATTGCGTAGAAATTGCACTGATAAGGAAGATTTCTTTCGAGAAGGAAGCATACTAAGCGGCAAGCTAAGAGAAAGAGGATACCCGAAAAGGCTAGTCAAAGCCTCTATAGAAAGAGCCTGGTACAGCCCACGAGAAGAGACACTTAAACCTAAACAAAAGACCCCCTGTAACAAAAACCTTTGTGTGACTACCTTATGCCCATATAGCACACAAATTGCCAAAACCATTGAGCGTCATTGGCCCACACTGAATACTATGAAGATATTTAAGGAACTTCCAATGTTCTCTTACAGAAAATGAAGAAACATTAGAGATTACCTAGTACACTCTGACATCAGCATTCACAAACAGGAGGACACTATTGTAAACGTGTGGGGATTACCATCTGTTTAAGGTCACTTCAAATGTGGTAGATGTATAGACTGCCAATATAGTACCAACACTAAGGAATTTGTACATGGAGAGATCAAAATGGCCCTACAGGACCATACAAATTGTTCTACCTCACACGTAAAATTACGCATTTGGTGTCCATGTAACCTAATATACATAGGTCAGACATCGCAACCAGTGAAGGCACATATAGCACAGGAGTACAGAAAATGCCCCATTAGTACAACTTAACAAAGACCAGACCCACACAGCCATCGAATTGCGTTGGCAAATCATTGAAAAAGCCAAAATCCCCCATAGAGGTGGAGATATATCATTGATTTTGCAGTCTCTAGAGTGCAAATGGATTGATAAATGTAACTCAATTCAACAAGGGTTAAATAGTCTGGAAGAATGGCGCAAGTTTATTAGTCTGAATTGAGTATTTACCTGCCTACCTCAGAAACAGAAAAATGTTTCTAGATACTCATCCCCATCTGAAAATATATTAGGCTGTTCCAATTACTCTGTATGTTAACATGTCATAAGTGGGAAAATGAATTTTTGTGAATTGCCTCCACATTCTAGTCAATGTTAACCCATACGCAATCCTATGTTCACTTATACTGTGCAAATTCACATTAATCGGTTTTTGATATAGTTTCATGTGTGGTATGTACAGTCTGAGTATACTGTTATTTGCTTCTGAGTCGATCTGTCTATCTTCACGAGTAACGCTGTACACCATAACAGACGCTTACTAACTAACTATCAAGATAGGTAGAATCCCTGGCAGATTTATACCGTGCCCCAGCCACTTAAAGTAACTGTCTGCGGCCATCCAGCATGTATAACAACACTCCTCTCTAGTACATTAGCTTATGCCATTTTTTGTAGGCTCATGCCTAGTCAGAAATTAAATGAACCACTAAATCTGCTTTTCACAATAGCGCATATGGATTATTTGGCCACTTTCTCCTCCGTAAGATGGCCGCCAGTTTCGACTGGTTATCGCTCCGGAGTTACTACCCTTACGCACACTTGTTTGCGTACAAAGCGTTTCCTTCCTCTATTTCTATCACTGTGGAACGGAGCTTGCCTAATGGGTAGAAGCAGTGACTCTCCTCAGGTATTTCAGATTGGAATTCTCCGATGGCTTCGTGATTCGAGTAAGTAGAGACCCCCTATTAAGCATTCAGTCCTGGTAACAGGCAGAAGTCTTACAGAGCTTTCCCTTCTCACACAGCGTGTCTTGTTGCTTGGGAGATGATAAGTTTGGGGTCTCAACCTCCCCTTCTTATAGTCCATTTCCAGACACCAAATGTGATTTAGAGTCTGAGTCTTTGAAGTATTATGTTTTGCTTCTTTTGAAGTATACACTTTTCTCTCTCTTTCCTCTTCAAAAGATGTCTGTTACAGCAGGATAGACTCCAAAGCTAATAGTCCCACAACACAGGCCATGGGAGGGCCTAGAGTTCACACCTGGATGTCAGCCGCAGTGATATGTGCATCAAAAGGTTAATCCCAGGCTCCAAGCCCTACTCTTTATAATTCTCTTATCAGCCCCATCTTTTTCCTGAGATGTGTCAGGCCCCTTCCTTGTGATCTATCACTGACTCAAAGAGCACCCTTTTGAAGTGTAAGGGGGGAACCTCCGGGGCGTGGCCAAGATGGCGATCGAGTAGAACGTGCCTGCTCGTCGCTCCGTCTCCCAGCCCGGGCCTCTGGCTTAAGTGTTGAGTAGCTGATCCGCAGTAATCGATCAGAAGCGCTGGTGCTACAGCGGAAGGCGAGAGGAGCTGCCCGGTGGCCTCACGACCAGAATTGGTGACCCCACAGCCGATCTATGGGGCTGAGGAGAGCCGCAGGAGCTGGGCCTGGAATCGGGCCAAGAGGTGGCGTGGAGGCGCGGCTCCGCTGCTTCGCGTGCCAGAGAGGGACATGAGCCGTCCTGAAAGGAGAGACTAAGGGGGTCGGAGGATCTGAGAGCACTCGCGGCGTGCTCCCCCCCCGGATGTGGAAGCGGCGAGGTAGGCCCAGAGACGCCAGGGGAGGATAGCGGGCTGCTCCCAGCGGTAAGAGCTGGAGTGTGCGCACTTGACGAAGGGCCGCGCCGGCGGAGGGGCGGCCTGGCTGGACCCGATAGAGAGGAAGCAGCAGTGACTCACCCCGAGGTCTGGGCAATCTGAGGGCCATTGTGAACAGAGCGGGAAGCGCATGACCAGGTTGGTCTCGGCGTGGGGTGTGCCCCCCCGGCTGCGAGGCCCAGGGAGCCCCTGGGCTTATCTGCATTTGACACGTTGGGCCCGCAAGAGTCGGGCGGGCGGCAGTCCCGTCGGTCCCACAGGGCACCATTGCCAAAGCAGGCCGAATTCCGTGAGCTGGGCATTTTGAGGGCCCTCAAGAGCAGCACAGGGGGTGAAGGACTGGGTCGAGTCTTGGCATTGACAGCTCCTCCCCCGACTGCGAGGCCTGGAGAGCTCCTGGTCTTTCCCGTACTTGGCACGACCGACCTGCAGGAGATGAACGTGCGGCAGCCACTGTCATAGGCACGGGGCACTGGCGTAGGAGGAGGCCATGGCGGGACCTGGCCTCTAGGCCCGTCACTTCAGCACAGGCGAGGAGAGGCCGGGGAGGGGATACTGACCCCACATTGCTCCGGTGGAGGAGACACCAAACAGAACCAGGACGGGTTGAGCCAGAATGCTACAGTTAGCCCCAAACCCGCCACCGCCGGAACACTTGGTAAGCGGGAGGTGCGGGACGGGACCGGGTAAGGGCTGAAGGGCCCTACCTATCCAGACTTTGCACTACGATCCAATAAGAGGCCATAAGGTGACGGGAGGGCGCGGAACAGGCCCACATCACAAGAACAGTCTCCAACACCTGGTTCCCCCCTGGGGCGGTCAGTGGAGTCCACTGTGGACACCCCCCAATGTCATAGAGCCATGCCCTACAGGCAAAGTAGAGTCTGTAAGAGATCAGAGGCCCGGCGGAGCTTGCGGAGATCCACAATTTAGAGACAATCACTAAGGGGCATACCAATGCCTGGGGACCGGCTAATGACCTTACGCAAGTGGATCCTTGAGTCCTTAAGAAAGCCTTGAATACCCAGTTAACTCAGATAAAGAACACACAGTCCCAAGTCACTGATCTCAAGGCATAGTGTAAACCCAGCTGCTGCCGGAGTACTAGCTCCCCGAGTGCGACAACTGAGGGGATCGTCTGTTGAATAACTGCAGGAGTTGGGGGATACGGAGCCCTCCTGGTTCAAGACCATGCCGCTAATAAGGGGAAAAAGGACAGATCAGTTAAAGTCATGCTACTTAAAACAACCGGATCAAACAACGCAGAAACCTCGGAATCGACAGAACCTGGGGATACCGAGGCTCCACTCACCCGCGCATTCATTGAGACTCTATTCGCATCTCTATGAGAAGATTTAAAGCAAATGAGGACCGAAATAGAGCAGGAGATTAGGGAGGTGAGGAAAGACGTGGATTCCTTGGGGGACAGAGTGGATACGCTGGAGACCCAGGGCTCGAGTAGGGATGAAGAGATCGAACTTCTTCAGCAAGAGGTAATTCACCTGAAGGACCAGCATCTAGATCTCCAAGCGCATGTGGAAGACCTAGAGAACCGCTCTAGGTGCAACAATATTCGTATCTGTAACATGCCACGTGGAGCAGAAGGTCAGAACATCGCATCGTTTGTGGAGGGTCTCTTCAGATCGAACCTTGATGCCCCGGAGGAAATGGAGGTCAAAATGAACCGCACGCATCGGGTGGGCTCGGGGAGGCCCTCTCTGGCTCCGTTTCCAGATATCCTTACCTGTGTGCATGATTTTCAATTAAAAGAGCGCATCCTTCAAAGGGCCAGAGACAGTAACTCACTACAGTTCCAGGGGCATCGGCCTCTCCTGTTTCAAGAACTGGCAGCATCAATGCTACAGAAGAGGAGAGCCTTCCGGCCCATCACAACGCACCTCCAAGACAGTAAAATCCCATACTCTTGGGGACCCCCGTTTCGCCTCATGTTCCACCTCAATGGTAAAATTCAACAAGTTCGCTCAGTTAAGGAGGCTCGTCAACTGCTCAACATCCAGGAAGACCCTGCGGGAAGCCCACCCTTGACTGCCGGGTCGGGCTGAGGGCGGGAAACAGGGAACTGGAAGATGATCAACGCTGGCTTATCAAGGCTACGCCCCAACCCAGAGACCATAGCGAAAGAGAGGCAAGCTGTCCTGGCATCCCTGGGAGAGGACTCCACTGGCCCGGCATGAGCCTTCCCCTGACAGCGCTCGAGTTTACAGTCGCCCCTTGAACAAGATATCAAGACGGTACATTCATGTTCCTCCAACCAGGCCGGGGCCTGGGGGGAACGGGGCGGTCCGAAGATCCGGAACTCTTCCACCCCCTTCCCATGGGAATACACTCCCAGGACATTTACAATACATTTTTTGTTATGTTGTTAGTTTGTTGTATTAAGTTGGGGTTATTATTTAGTTCGGGTCCCCCCCTCCGACACGCCTACGTGACTCACCAACTCCCTATGTTACCCAGTCAAAGGTTAAGCCAGACCAACATAGAGATACCGACAAACAGCGACCACCCCAGTGATGTAAAGCGCGACACACTAGCCTCCTCTCAGGACAATCGTAATGACCCAGACCCTTAAGATCCTGACTCTGAACGTTAAAGGATTGAATAGCCCCATCAAACGCCACGCCATTCTGTCGTATTTAGAACACTCTAGAGCCCATATATGCCTGCTCCAAGAGACCCATCTCTTACCCGGGGACACACACAGACTCCGATCTCGGGCGTTTCCACAACAGCTCTTTTCCTCTCTTTCTACTGAGAAAGCAGGAGCAGCTATCCTTCTATCCAACACTTTCCCTGGTAAGCTAGGGCCCAAACTAGTGGAACTAAAGGGAAGGTTGCTGGCCCATTCCTTTTCTGTTGGCTCACAAACACTCACAATAGGGTCAGTTTACGCTCCCAACGAAGGTCAAGAGGAATATCTATCGAAGGTAGTGCACGAAATTAGCGCTTCCCAAGACAGGACAATCTTACTGGGAGTAGACCTAAATATAGTCTTTGATAACGCCCTAGATAGATCAGCCCAAAGACAAGGACAGACTGGTGCTCTCTCAGAGGAGGGGAAACAGATCCTCACTGACGCAGGTCTATTCGATATATGGAGAGACAGACGCCCCATATCTAGAGAATACACTTTTTACTCACACTCCCACAAAACTTATGCGAGGATTGACTATTTTTTAGGCACGACGAGTTTAAAACCCTATATCGAACAAATAGATATATTGCCACGCACACTCTCAGACTGCTCAGCAGTCACCCTAGCCTTTTCCCTGCCACGGGTCCAGACCTCCTACCGGACCTGGCGCCCCCGCAATACGTTTCTTTATCGCCCAGAGGTAGTTCAGCAGATCTCAAAAGCACTGCAAGACTATTTGGAAATAAATGATACCCCCAAAACCCCTATAGCTGTCCTCTGGGATGCGCTAAAAGCAGTGGTTAGAGGAGAATTCATAGCAATCGCAGCTTCAGATAATAAGACACGCAGGGAGAAAAGAGAGCTCCTGATGCAACAGACACAGGAGCTAGAACGCATACACCAGAGAACTGGCACGCCCAGAGTCTGGAGACAACTTGAAGCCGCGCGCTCCCAACTAGCAGTACTAGACATTGATAGAGCAGAGTACGCAGCACTCAGACTCCGACACACTTTTTACATAGGCGGGGCCACTATCGCCTTCGTGATTGCCTCCACAGGCGAGGAGATGGTTACCGACCAGCAAATTGCCGAAACATTCCGCCAATATTATGCAGTACTTTATACAGCACAAGACCTTTCCCCGCAAGCCCAAGCTCAGTACCTTCAGGGAGTCCCCACCTCCACAATCACACCAGGTCAAGCGGAGGACATCGAATCCCCTATCAGAATTGAGGAGGTAATTTTAGCCATTTCCAAGCTTAAACCACTTAAATCCCCCAGACCAGATGGGTTCTCCGCCTCGTTTTACAAAACCTTCTGCACCATACTGGCCCCTATCCTCACTAGAGTATACAACACTATAGGGACATCATCCGCACTCCCTAAATCGATGCTAGGGGCCTCAGTGATTCTAATACCCAAAGTTGGGAAAGATAAGTGTCAATGTGCTTTGTATAGGCCCATTTCCCTCCTTATTGTTGTTTTTAAGTTAATCGCGGGCATCCTGGCATCTCGCTTGTCGCCTCTCCTGCCTGGATTGATCGACCCTGACCAAGCAGGATTTGTCCCCAACCACCAATGCGCGGATAACACCAAGCGCTTACTCCACATAATAGATAAAGCCCAACAATTTGACACTGAACAAATGCTTCTGTTGATGGATGCTGAAAAAGCGTTCGACAGAGTCCACTGGACATATTTAAAGGCGACGTTGCAGCACTTTGGGCTCTCTGATAGATTCATAGCTTGGGTTTTCAGCGGGTACACCAGTCCAGCCACCACTGTCCGGGTAAATGGTCATACCTCCTCCCCGTTTCTCATACAGAGAGGCACACGCCAGGGCTGCCCCCTCTTCCCCCCTGCTCTTTGCCTTATACATAGAGCCAATGGCTCAGCGAATCCGTGATAACCTGCTTGTCTCACACTTTGGGGGGGATACACTTACGCTTAGTCTCTACGCAGATGACATAATAGTGACTATAGAAAACCCTCAGCCCTCCCTCCCGGCTGTTTTGTCTGAGCTGGAGCAATTCTCCCAAGCAGCAGGTTTCAAAATTAATGTTCATAATTTGCAAGCCCTCAACCTCACCCTGAAACCCTCTACACTAAACGCCTTGAGAAACGCACATCCCATTCAATGGGCCCCAGTAGAGATCCCCTACTTAGGGATACAACTTTCCGCGTCCCTACACAGCACCATAATGTTAAATTATTCCACTTTACTTCGCCATGTCAGGGAAGACCTGCTCCGATGGCGACCACACGCGCTGTCTTGGCTTGGCCGGATAGTGGCTATTAAAATGTCCATATTGCCAAAGATACTATTCCTCTTTCAGACCCTTCCATTGGAACCACTCCCGGGCACGATACGTACGCTTCAGCAAGAATTGGAATCCTTTATTTGGGCGTGCAAGAGACCTCGAATGCGGCGCGATCTAAGCTACTGGCCCCCCGGGGAAGGTGGTCTTGGGATCCCAAATCTCCAGGATTATTATTGGGCGGCCCAGATCAAGGCGTTCGTCGAATGGTCATGCCCAGAGTCCGAAAAGCACTGGCTTTTCATAGACATGGCTCTGGCAAGGCGGTCGCTATGGCAGATTCCTTTCCTGCCAAAACCAGCTAGGCCAAATGTAACCTTTATCTCTCGCTCGTAATGCGAGCTCCCCTAAAGGCATGGGATAGAATAGCGGAGAAAAGAAATCTCACCACCTCGCCGTCCCCATTGACCCCCATCGTGGGGAACACTTCCTTCTCCCCTGGGATGGATGTAAAGGCTTTTACATGGTGGACAAGGGAGGGAAGTAGATCGATAGGACGCCTCTTCGATGAAGAGGGCCCGCTTTCTTTTGAAGATCTCCGAAACCAACAGGGTTTCCCCGAAACAGAACGGTTTCGCTATCAACAAATAAGACACTGGGTCATGCACTCTAGTATCCGCCCGATGACGCAGCGCCATCTTACCGCATTTGAGAAGTGGTTATTATCCAGATCTAATGATGTCCACCTTATATCACAGATATACTGTTTAATAAGACAAGCCTCAACACCTCATAAGACGCCGAGCCGAAAGAGATGGGAACTAGAATTAGAACGTACACTTACTCAGCGAAAATGGAAGGACATATACTACAGAGCCAGGGCATACTGCGTGTAACGTGTCTAGTGTAGAGACCGCCACTAAAATAACAACCTATTGGTATTTTACTCCTGTCAGACTCCACAATGGCAACCCAACAAAAGACCCCTTGTGCTGGCGCGGATGTGGTTCACCTGGCACCCTGACACATATATTGTGGGACTGCCCTCAACTAACTCCCTACTGGGCGCAGGTACTCAAGGATATAGATACTCATTTTGACACAGAATTGCCCCGGTTTCCAGCATACATTCTCTTAGGCTTACTGAATGCCCTCATGTTCCCTCTTAAATCACGCAGAGGTCGTCAAATAGCACTGGCCCTGGAGGCGTCCCTCCAAAATATCCTCGCACATTGGGGAACAAGCCGCCTGTCCACCCACATGGGATGGTTGCATCGGATGTGGCACATTTTCGGAATGGAGCGGATTTCTCTCGCACTCATCGATCAGAGTGCCTAATTCCCTATGCTCTGGAAAACCGTTTTATCGCTACTTTCTTCAGAATTTAAAGAACTCACTTCCGTATATATTTGCGACTATTGCGCCTCACAGACCAGATGCAGACTGTCCCTTAGGATGCGACATAACAGGTCCGGCCGATAAACAGCTAGGGGGAGGGAGGTGGGGAGGGACTTTGGGGAGGGGGGAGGATGTTGGGGTGGTTAAGTAGATAAGTTTTATCGGCTCTCCCACGTTCGTGGGATGTAACAAAGCATATTTCATCATTGCTGTGATTATGTTTGTTGAAAGCAAATTTAAACATAAAGGGGGAACCTCTCTCGCTTCCTTCAGTGTGTCCTTCCCAGCTCACAGGAATGCATCAATACACAATCTGTCTGGTGTATTCCTCTATGCCTCATGCCTTCACCAGGCAGTCCTGGTGTTGCCGTACGAAATAAAAAGACCACACAACTTCTTTTGGCAATATAGTATAAAGTTGAATCATGTGCGTGGAAGGTCAGACAGCTCCGTGGAACTTGAATCTGAGCTTCGACTTACAATAGGCGGCCAGGCTCTTTTATACACTTGTAAGCATGATAACTCATACATTTGCATAATCAATCAGGCATTTACTTAAGCACAACATTATATCAAAAGTAATACTTTCTGCAAAAAGCTAATCAGGTGTTTATTAAATGCGATACATGTGCACGCTTCTACACCACCGCTTGTACTACTGGTTGTCCTTGGCTTGTCTCTTTGAAGCATAGCAATGCTCTACTCCCTACATGTCTACTGCTCTACAAGGCTTAATCTACCACCTATCCTGTTCCTCTGTGCTACTGTATCTATATATTTTCTCAGAGATGTGTTCTAGCAATGCGTGCCTGTAACTTTCCATTTCTGCTATGTCTAATTATATTTCTCTATTCTACTGAAGCTCGTCTCTACCTCCCTCCTCCTGGGACCTGGCTCCATTTTGTGATGTTTTTCTCTTCTACTGTAGCAGATAGTGTAGGCCTATATTTATCTTCTAATACGTACATCTGCACACGACCTTCTGTTGATGCTTGCATTGACATGAGTGGGCCTTCTTAATTTTCTTCACATTTATTATAACATTGGGCTTCCCAAAATGAAACCCAGGGTCCTCCATGGAACGTGCCATTACAGGCACACTTTCACTCAGGGTACATACACAGCACACACACTGTCCATTACTGTCCCCTCCATGTATTGTGCCATCCCTGGTACGCACACATCCAGTACACACAAATCTCTCTGTCTGCACTGCACAGTACTGTACCCTTTCTGTATTGTGCCATGGTGTGCTATTTGCAAACACCCAGATTGCTATCACACACACTCACCATGCGTGTGCTGCACAACACTTCACCCATCATGTATTGTACTTCTCACAAACCCACATGCACCCAGCAGATCCTTTCATTGTGCGCATACTGCATAGCACATCTTTCATGTAATATATTCCTCACAGGCATGCATACAGTCAGTACATGCACTAACCATACATGCACTGCACAGCACTGTTCTATCCCTGTACTGTACCCTTACCAGGCACACATACATCCAGTGCAGTCACTACTCCTGCGCAGCGTAGCACAATACATCTACCTGATGTAGACCAAGGGTGAGTTAGGCACACAGCAGCAGATCCTTTGAAAAGCTGAGAAAGCCTTTAGGCCTCACTCCAGTGATACATGGTAAAAAGGACCTGTTCACTCACACTGATCACTACACGGTATGCTGCCACCACCGCACTCGTGCTGCTTAACTCTTGGTGAAGGCGGCAGGTTTTCACCACTATGAGGGTAGTACTTTGGGTGCCCCTCCTGGTCGAATAAGACCGCATTTTGTGAGACAGGCCTATGTCATGGCACACACGCATGATCCGTATTTGTCTATGACAACAAAAATCAGCATTAGGAATCCAGACAACAGTACAGCTGGGCACTCAGGGAAGGGGTACTCATATTTTACCATGCTGAGGACTTTTCCTTCCCAACAGTGGATTTCCTGTTTTGTTTTCTTTAATTCTGATCACGCTATCACACACACACAACGCCACATGCTGGCAGACACACAAACAAATACACACAAACATATATATATAATTTGTGTTTGTGTTTTCTTCGAGTGCCAGGAAATAAGTGGTCAAATCACATATGCTCCTGATGAGCAGGCACACACATAAAGCACATCCTTCCACAAATTACTTGGATCAATGGTAGCATCTAAGCAAGAGGTGTTCATCAATAGGCAGGCTGCTTCCACTTTACAGACACTGTAGTGGCAAGGGGAGTTACACAATTGTTTTGGGCAATATCATCAGTCATTTAATGCCACTTTCAGTGCTTGTTGGTCATGTGCCAGGATAGTGTGATGAGGAAGCGGAATTGCTTTTGGAGTTCTTCCATTCTAGGTCAGTTGGGACTTTACCATGTATCAATCACTAGAGAGTAACTGTTCCTAAAAAAAGTGCTTGCTACCCCGAATGGCCAGTATGAAGTATAGGTGAGGGGGCACCTATCTTCCTGTGTGATTAGAGGTTGGAATCAGGGGGGAATTCCTCCTATTTGGAGTGTTGCCCTCACACACCCATTAAGGTGTCATGCTTCATCATTGGGCGTTTTGCTCCTCGTGGGGGTGGCGCTGCAGTCCCCCACGGGCCTCGCGAGAGGGCTCTTTAGCAGACTTCTTTTATAGAGGAACGCCGCAGTGGTGAGTGTGGGTGTGTGGGGATAGTGCAAGTGAATTAAAAATAGCGTAATGGTACCCTTAGTAGTATTTATTCTTGGGTCCGTACAATATCGTTAAAAACAGGCGAAAAAAGAAACTGATGCACCCTGCTTTTAGTGAGTAGGGTTCTTTCTTTTTTGGCAATAAATAGTGAGCAGTGAAAATAATATATCAGGTCTCAGTCAGGTCGCCATGTTTCACGCCTATTGGTCCCTAATGGATCCCTGGCATTTTATCAGGACCAGGAGAGTTTTGTGAAAGTTATAAAAATGTGTGGCACAGGGGTTCGAGAAATAAACCTACAATACACCCATCAATTAAGCACTACGTTTACAGCTTTAGGCATGTCACTTACAAATCAGCGACATCATGAGTTTAAGTCTAATTAGTTTAACTGAAGACAACAGACCCTTCACATTAAATGCCTTAAAGTGCTTGGTGCATGGCTCTCCTGGCTAGGTTTGACGGCTCCCCAGGGAGCCACGGCGCACAGTTTGGAAACCACTGCCATACACAAAAGAAGATTATCAGTTCTCCACTAACGATACATCATCTGATGAGGGCTCTACCAGCTTCTCCAGGAGATCGGGTTTGGTGAGTAGTGATTCCAGCTACGGAAGCAGGAACAATTCCAACAGGCAGAGGGGTAATTTCACTAACCACCCTCCCCCCTCTTCACCAATTTTCCAACACATCCATACCAGACCAACATGTTCCCTGGACAATGGATGGGACCTCCACCCCCCCCCCCTCCCCCCTATGTGGAATGTACAACCTGGCCACCCCCAACAATTCCAGATGTACAAACAATTACCGAACCCCCCTTTTTTCAACAGAGGGAGGGGCAGAGGGAGAAGAGGACCCACCTAGAATGTGCATTGGCAGGAACCAGAAGCCCAGATGCTATTGAGGAGCAAGACAACGGGACCCAAACACTCGCAGTCAACCTCTCGTCACGACAACTTGATCCAGATGAGACCACCTTGTTAGAAAATGAACTTGGATTCGTCCCCACCCCACGAGAAGACACATTCCGTCTTCACCAGGAATTACATCAATTTTTTCGTAAAATCAGACTACGGGCCTACTTTCTAGACAAACCCTACACCCCGGATGAAGGTACAGGCTTACGCAACAAGTCAAGATTCACACCTCCTGCAACTGCCACCTCCAATGAAATACTCACCTTTGAGCAAGCTGTCCTTAAAGAGATAGCACTCACGAGTGGACCCCCACATTTCAACAACATGTCCAAACGAGAGAAGCACCTGCTCAGGGGAATCATGGATGAAACATCTATTGTGGTAAAACCAGCTGACAAAGGCAGCGCCATTGTTCTACAGGATGTGACAACCTATGATAATGAATGCCAACGGCAACTGGCAGACATATGTTACTACCTCCAGATCGAAACGGATCCCACTGCACGTCTCACAGTCAAGATCAATGGACTCATCACGGAAGCAGAGATGGAGGGATGGATTACTAAACAAGAGGCGAGCTTCCTTCATAATGAACAACCCTGCAAGCCATACTTCTACAGCCTCCCCAAAATTCACAAGGGACTGAACCCTCCACCGGTACGCCCAATTGTCTTGGGCATCGATTGACTCCTGGAACCACTCAGCAACCTTTGTGACTTTTTCCTGAGACCGATTGTAAAGAAGACTCCAACATACCTTAAAGACACAACGGATGTTCTTAACCTGATACAGACTTTACCAGCACCTGGTAGGATTAACCTGCTGGTGACACTGGACTTCGAAGCTTTGTATACCAACATCCCCCAGTACGCTACTTTAGAAGTCCTGGAGAACATACTTTACCTGGAGGACCCATGGCCATTTAAGACCCCCATTACATTTCTTGTTGAGTGTGCCTCCTTGGCCCTCAAAGAAAATTTCTTTGAATTTCAAGGTCAACTCTACCACCAGATACAGGGGACATGCATGGGAAGCACCTTTGGCCGCAGTTTAGCATGTCTCTATATGGCTGCTTTCGAAAGCAACTATATTGAGCATGAGACCAACCCATTTCGCAACAACATACTACTGTGGCGTTGTTATATTGATGACATCCTGCTGTTCTGGAGTGGCGACTCAGAAACATGTGGGTCTTTCTGCAATTGGGTCAACATATTGGACCCATATCTGAAATTTACCAACACCATGTCAGCCAGTTCTATACCATTTCTAGACCTGTTCTTCTCCATCCGAGAGGGTCAATTGCTTACAGTGAACTACAAAAAACCTACTGATAGAAACAGTCTGCTACACTACGAGAGTCACCACCCCAAATCCCTTAGGGACAACCTACCAGTAGGTCAATTCCTTAGATTACGCAGGAATTGTAATACTATTAGCGAATATGAAAGACAGGCATCCTCCCTCAGATCCAACTTATTGGACCGTCACTACCCACACAGAGTGATACATCAGGCCTAAAAAAAGACTAAGAACAATCATCGGGACAGTCTATTAGAGAGCAGAGAAAAAGTCCCGACTGATACACTAACATGCGTGACAACCTTCACCCCTACATCTAACAAAATACAGAAAGTTATTAAAAAACATTGGACAATTCTGAATACAGGCAACTTTACTCCAGGACCTGCTTCCCTGTTTGCTTATAAACGCACACAGAATCTGAAGGACCTTCTTGTACATACACGTCCCCGTGCCCAACGGACAAGACAACCTACCTTATGGGCCATTCCACCAGTCGAGGGTCATTTCCCTTGTGGATCCTGGTAAATATGCCCCCTCACTACCACAACGAAGAACATAGACCTGGGCCTTCAAAGACCATGGCAACAAAAATGGCACACTAACTGCAATACTAGAAATTGTATCTATTTAATTACGTGCCCTTGCCAATTCCGTTATGTGGGTATGACAACTAGACCTGTCAAAACACGGATCTGCGAGCACTGCAGCACGATACGATGAAAGAAAACTAATACCAAGATGTGCTTGCACTTCCTTGAGGCACAACATACACCAGACAGTATGCGCTGGACTATTATTGACTTCAACCCTAGCTGGCCAGCTAGGACGTTGTTTAATCAGGAACAACGCTGGGTGTTCCGATTGAGATCAAATACCCAGGGATTGAATGATGACATACCCTGGGCTGAATTCATTAATTAATTCCCTCCTACAACCCCTCAATTCCTTCTGCCATCACGACGAGATCACATCTGTAGGCCACCCCCGGCCCCGGTGGAACTTCCACCTCAATGACTCCCCAACATTTATGATATAGTAACTTCATTAAGCAAACATTTTTCTTCTTCATTCTCCTCCCGATGCCATTGACAAGTTGGAATGCCCCTAGGCGCTCACAAGGCCAGTTCGTTTACCATTAGCTGATGCCTGTCCTAACTCCAGATGTGTGCTACCAACATCTCTTAACCATGGCCACCACCTTTCCATTCCTCCCACCAACACCTTTTAATCATGGCCGCCACCCTTTGCTAATAACCGATAAATGACCTGCCACTACTCCGCGATTAGCACGATTACACATGATAAGCAGTGATCATTATCCTGCCTTCCCACCATGTCCCAATCTTTTTTACGGAATTTTTACAACATTGTTTTACATTGACCAGCCCTAGAGCATGCCCCGGTCCCCTCAAGATGGCCACGCTATCTAGCCATGACGATCCATTATGAACGTTCTAGTTTCTGACACCACCCACACTTCCGCATTCAGCGGGGAGGCGGACCGCTCCAGCTTTCTGTGCCCTCATTTCCTCCCATATTTATACGGGTATCCTACAGCCGACAGCTCTCTGGTGATTCAGTGGCTGAGGGCAGGTTTTGATGCTTGTTCACCAAGAGGTCAATGTGAGTACTTTGTTTTCCCTTTACATGACAGAGCAGTGCGATACCAACGCGTTCTTGTTCTCTCACAGCTCCGTTCCCGGAAGCTGTTTTCTGGCATAAAAGCTGACCCACAACCATTATGTCACTCCCTCCCCTCCCTCTACTCTAGGTAACCTCTTGAGCCGCTTCTTCTGCCATAGAGGCACCCCCGGACAACCTTCGGGGTAGGGACTATGTGTGTTTTATACCACTAACTGTATGCTTGTATCCACGCACTCCCAGACTTGAAGGGGTACGCGAGATAGTCACATTAACACACCTTCGTATACTAATTGCAATATTGTGACTCATTGGGTGTGCTACAATCGTGCATGAAGTGTCTACGCGGGTTGAATGTTTACCACTTAACTTGTGACATTTGCTCGCCTCTCTTAGCCCTATTAGCACAAATGCATTGAAACTTTGTTTTGTACCCATTTCTTTATACTTTTAGGTTGGATGTACACGTAAAGGTGGTCGTTATTGACTGGGTGCAGAGACGCCTAGACCACCGACCTGAACCAGGTTAACATCACAGGGTGTATTGTAGGTTTCTTTTTCGGACCCCTGTGCCACACATTTTTTCAACTTTCACAAAACTCTCCTGGTCCTGATGAAACGCCAGGGATCCATTAGGGACCAATAGGCGTGAAACATGTCGACCTGACTAAGACCTGATATATTATTTTCCCTGTTCACTATTTATTGCCAAAAAAAGAAAGAACCCTACTCACTAAAAGCAGGGCGCAACAGTTTCTTTTTTCGCCTGTTTTTAACGATATCGTACAGACCCAAGAATAAATACTACTCAGGGTACAGTTACACTATTTTTAATTCACTTGCACCATCCCCACACACCCGCACTCACCACTGCGGCGTTCCTCATTAAAAGAACTCCGCTAAAGAGCCCTCTCGCGGGGCCCGTGGGGGACTGCAGCGCCACCCCCACGAGAAGCAAAACGCCCAAAGATGAAGCATGACACCTTAACGGGTGTGTGAGGGCAACACTCCAAATAGGAGGAATTACCCCCTGATTCCAACCTCTAATCACACAGGAAGATAAGTGCCCTCTCACCTATACTTCATACTGGCCGTTCGGGCTAGCAAGCACTTTTTTTAGGAACTGTTACTCTCTAGTGATTGAAACGTTTTCCTAGGGAGCACGAGTACTGGACCTACCTTTTTTCCCTTAGCTCCCCGTCCCTCTCTTTGTGCATCAGACACTTTACCATGTAGCCATTGTCTACCAGCCTAGCCAGGTTTCATTGATAAAGTTTTGGGTGTGTGAGATGAGAGAGATGGTTTAGGATGAAGTGTGGGGAGATATATCCCATCTCCAATGCCTCCATCAACTCAGCACATTCCCGGACACCTGGAAACATGCCACTGTTGTGCCCCTGCTCAAGAAACTATTAGCTGACCCAGTCACATTTTCCAACTACAGACCTCATTCCTACCATACCCTGCAAATGTCTCAGAGAACCTAATCAACCAACACCTCACCGACCACCTCAGCAAACACCAGCTCCTCGATGTCACGCAGTCTGGATTTAGCCACAACCACAGTACAGAAACAGCACTCATTGCCGCCACAGTTGACATCCGCGGTGATCCTTAACAGAGGAGACACAGCAGCTCTCATTTTCCTGGACCTCTCTGCAATATTTGACGTGGTATCACACCCCATCCTCATCAGGCACCTGCATGAGATTGGCATCCTAGGATCCTCTCGCCGATGGATCTTTTCCTTCTAAACTGATAAAACACAAGCTGTCACCCTGGCACCTTACTCATCGGAAGCCAGCAAAGTCCTCTGCCGAGTCCCACTAACTTCATCACTCCTCCCCACCCTCTTCAATGCATACATGATCTCTCTGGCCAATGTCATCTGCATATACGACATCAACATCCTCTGCTATGCAGAAGACAACTAACTCATACTCTCCCTCTTGGAAAAGACCCCAAATACAAGAAGCAAGTTCAGCACCTGCACGACAGAAGTTGCTAACTGGATGAAAACCAACTGTCTCAAGCTCAACACGGACAAGACACAAGTATTGATCTTCGTCAAGAACAACTCACATTGGACTCCAACTGGTGGCCGGCTGAACTCAGACCCACACCTACACCAAGAACCCTAGCTAGGATCCTCAGAATAATCATCAATAGCAGACTGAATGTGACTGCACAAGTCAAAGCTGGCACAGCAGCCTGCTTCCACAGCCTGAAGATGCTGAGGAAGATCAAATGGCTCCCAAGCAACACAAGAACAACTGTAACTCATGCCTTAGTCACCAGCAAGTTGGACTTTGGGAACACCCTTGATGCCGGGATCACCAAGCAACTCACTAGAATATTACAGACCATCTAGAACTCGGCATCCAGACTCATCCCCAATCTCCGACACAGAACTCACACTACACCACACCTCAGAGAGCTACACTGGCTTCCAATACACAAACATGCTCAATTCAAACTCCTCACACATATTTTCAAGGCACTCCGCAACTCAGGCCCCAACTATCTGTATAGTCACATCTCCTTCCATTAAACATGCAGACACCTCTGCTCTGTAGGACTACTGTTCACTAACATCCCACACATACACAGAACCAGATCAGGTGGATGAGCGTTCTCTTACATCGCTCCTAATGCATGGAAAGACCTTCCTCTCCACATCAGTCTCCTCCTCTCTTCTTGAATTCCGCAAGAAGCTGAAGACTTGGCTTTTCATTTAACCACCCTACCATATGTAGGGCTAGGGACACACACCTGCTCGGCGCCAGTATACCCTCGCGGGTGATAGTGTGCTTTACAAATACACATAACACAACAAACAGATTAGCACAAATGCCATGACCAATAATAGATCCTCTCTAACTGGGAGATATCTTCTCATAGGTCTCTTAAAACAAGGGTCTGTGAGACAATATTGTCAGTCAGTTATCAGGAAAATATTGAAAGTGATATTGGATTAGCACCTCAGAGATATCGTGTAGGAAAGTACTCCTTTTGGCATGGTTACCCCCCACTTTTTGCCTGACTCTGATGCCTCTCTGACTGAATGTGCACTGGGTTCCTGCTAACCAGGTTCCCAGTGCCTATGTTATTTCCCAAAACTGTACCTTTGCTTCCAAAATTGGCACACCTCTGGCATACATGCAAGAGGCATAGGTAAGACACCCCTACAGCAGGCCTTACAGCCCTAAGGCAGGGTGCACTATACCTTTTGTGAGGGCATAACTGCATGAGCAGATATGCCCCTATAGAGTCTAAGTCCATTCTTAGACATTATACGTGCACAGTGAAGCCATGCTGAGAACATGGGCTGGGAGCTTGTCAATACGAGTTCCTCAGCTCCATGATGGCTTCACATAATTTCCCAGATATTTGGTACCAAACATCTCAGATTAATGAACCCACAGTGATGCTAGTGCTGGATCCATTAATAAATGCACTGAGGGCACCTCACAGGTGCCCCCTGAAAACCGACCAAACCACTAGTGTGTGCCTGACTAGTCTGCACCAGCGTGCCACTTCTAGACATGTTTCTGCCCTCCTGCGGTGGGAGCCTTTTGCTCTCGTGGGTCAGAAACAAAGCCTCCTCTGGGTGGAGGTGCTTCACACCTATCCTCAAGCAGGAACAGCATTGAAGGGCAGTGAGCCTCAAAGACTTCCCATCCTTTGTTATGCTGCTCAGGGCCTCTCCAGCTAGTGGAGATGCCTGCCCCCCGACCAAGCCCCACTTTTGGCGGCAAGGCCGGCGGGTAAATTAGTAAGCAGGAGAGGTGTGTCCCCTCTCAGCCAGAACCACCCTCAGGTGTCCTGAGCTGAAGTGACCCCCTCCTTTGAAAATCCTCCAAATTATTTTGGAGGATTTTAGCCAATAGGGATAGTGGTATGCCCCCTCCTCAGAGGGAGTGGACATATAAAGGGTGTAGTCCCCCTAAATGTAAGTAGCCCATTGGCTACTACCTTTTGGCCCCTGGAATGCCCCTAAAACTAGTATTTAGGGGCACCCCATAACCTTAGTCCTCAGATTACCGACAACCTACGAAAAAGAGGACAAAGAAGAGTAGATCCCTGCATGACAAGGAGCTCCAGCGACTCCCGTGGTCCCAGCCCCACCAGCCTGTCGCACAACTCGTCCTACAGACCAGAGACCTCCAAAACCCTGGAAGGACTGCCTGCCTTCAACAAAGACTCTTTGGGCCAGATGTAGGTGGCCAAATAGCGAGCGCTAACGCTGAAATTCGCAGAATTTCAGCGTTTGCGATCGCTAATAAACCATGTGAAATGTAGAGGCAGAAACACCGAATCGCTAAATAAGGAATCGCTAAAAACAACGGAAAACAACTAGCGATTCCTTATTTAGCGAAAATGCCACACCGACTCACTATTTAGTGATTAGCAAAATAAGGAATCGCAAAAAAAATTCGCTAAGCAATGTACATAAACTCGCTATTACCGAATCCTTAAAAAATCGCAAATTGAGTCGCAAATTAGCACGAACTCAAAGCAGGTGGTAACCAGGTGCACAGCAAATAAACAGCCCCAGAATGCATCAGCCTGAACACAATGGCGGCCCTCTATGTCATTGCAAGGCGGTTATGGATACGAGCTGCAGCACAAAGGATCTGGAGACGACAGGAACGCGTATACAGATTGCGCATCACCTTATTCCAACTCACAGAGGCTGAAAACCATGAGAGGTACAGGCTACACCCAAACACCATCCTGGACCTGATACGGGACCTGCACCCAATCCTGGAGCACCAGACACCAAGGGCGCACGCAATACCTCCACATGTACAGGTACTCTGTTGCCTGCACCTACTGGCATCCAGCAGTTACCAGGGGGTAATAGCTGCGGCAGGTGGAGTCTCACAGAGTTGCCTGTCGCGTTTCTTCAATACTTTCCTGGATGTCATGTTGCAAAGGATGCCACACTATATCAAATTCCCCAGCACACAGGCAGAACTGCACAAGACAAAGATGGACTTCTATCAGAAGGCCCAGTTCCCCCATGTGATAGGGTGCATTGACGGGACACATATACCAATCTGCCCCCCCTCTGCGACTGAGTACATCTACCGCAACCGCAAATCCACACATTCAATCAATGTACAGGTTATATGTGATGCGTCTCACATCATCACCGACATAGTTGCAAAATTCCCAGGGAGCACGAATGATTCCTACATCTTCAGGAACAGTGGGATCTATACCCGTCTTGTTGGGGGTGAATTTGGAGAAGGCTACCTGCTAGGTAAATCCATGTGACACACCCTGAAGTATACATTTGATGCAACGATTGCTGACTGTGAATAATTTTCCTTTCTTTTACACTTAGGTGATAGCGCATATGCGGTGCGTGCTTTCATCCTGACTCCATATCTGAACCCATCCACCCCAAGTGAAAGGAGATATAATGTGGCACATAAATCTACGCGCAATTTGGTGGAGCGAACATTTGGACTCCTCAAAAGCAGGTTCCGCTGCCTCCACAAAAGTGGAGGTGCACGGCAGTACCGTCCACTGATCTGCTGCAAAATAATAGCTACATGTGCCATGCTGCATAACCTTGCCACAAAGAGTGGGACACCTGTGGAAATCAGTGAATCAGAGGATGAGGATGAGGAATGTCCCCAGCCACAGCACAGCGCTGCAGGTGTCGCAGCTGCACCAGATGGGAGACAGAGACGGGCAGAGATCACACACAACTATTTCTGAGTAAGTAATGAGACAAAGCTAGTAACTGCAATTGTGTGACGGTGTTTAATTGACCTTCAGTCAGGCAATTGGACAGCACACCGCAACACTATGATGGCCTCACAGTGCCTGGTCAAGCCAAACATGGCATAGTCACTCCACCATGCAACATCCCTAGTCCCATCATTGTGTCAAATGGGTTACGTCACCCACCACACAATGGAATGTGATGGCAGTGCTTATCTTCTGCGCCCACGCGCAGCACTGCTGCGTTCAGCAGGCACACTGTCCTCCCCAGTGCTGTGTCCTGCGGCTGATCCGTGCCTACCACTGGTCTCCTGTAATGGGGGGGTGATGCTGCTGCGGCTTGTTGCCTCCTCACTCTCAGCCCCATCCCCCGATCCTGTGGCAGCAATTTGGTTGGTCTGAAGCACCTCCAAGGCACTGGTGACTGTTACCAACCCCTGAGTGACATCACGGCTGCACTTGGCCATCTCCAATTGCATGGCCACCGAGCGCCTGCTGAGGACATGGGTGGCATTGCACAGCCTGTTAACTGCCTTAGTGTACCCTTCCAGTCTCTGCCTGTCCCTGCGCCTTGCACCACGGTCGCTATCAATCTTGCTGCATAGCAGCCTAACAGCATCAGACATCTCCCTCATGCCCTCAGCCACGGTGTTGTTGAGGCAGTATATGGCCTCCTTCATGTCGTTAATGTTTTTATTGTTTGCCACCATCTGGCGTTGCATTGCCCTCATTGTTTTGCCTTGCAGGCGCTGCACTTTAAGCATCTTCCCCTCCAGACCAGAGAAGACACTGGACTCCTCTGCCTCAGGACTGTGTGCCCTTTGTCGGCGTCTTCATGCACCTGTGTTGCCAAACTCCATGGGGAACTGTGTTACAGATGCGTGTACATCATCATCCTGCGGGGTCTGTTGTGCTCCCTGGCTCTCATCCTCTGTGCCCTCCATCTCCTGGAGGCTACCCACTGAATACCTCCTGGCTCGTGGTGGTGGTGGTGATGGTGGTGTGACGTCAGCAGGTGATTGGACATCCTCCTCCAGTGTGTTTTGCTCCCTGGAAGCCTCTTCTGTCTCCCCTTCTGCAGCCTTGTCTGGCAGCATTTGCCTACAAATAAATTTCATGACTGCCATTCTAGCTGTCTGTCCCCCGCTTGCTTATCTATTGATGTGTGTGACATGCATATGCTTTTTGTGGACTGACTGATATGCTATTAGTTGATAGGGACTACATCTCCCATGATGCATTGCTGATTTTAGGCAAAACATGGTCTGGAGTGGGATTCATGCAGGGGGATTGGGGTTAGGGAGGGGGGCACAGCATGCTGTGCATGCATCTTACCTTGTCTGTTGGACCCTGTGGCTGAACTGTCCACGTCTCCAATGCCACTGACGCTCTCCGGCTGGAGGGTGGACTCCACCATTTGTTCCAATGCAGTCGGTGCAGGCGCTGTTGATGTCCCCCCACCTGTCTTTCTGGCTTGTTTGAGCCGTTCGGCCACCCTCTTCTTTGGCAAGTTTCCAGAGATCGTACCAGCGCTTCTTGAGGTCCTCTGTTGAGCGATGGGTGACGCCGATGGCATTGATTTTCTGCTGGATCACTAGCCAAATCGTCCGTTTTTGTGACTCAGGGACATGCAGGGATTTTTTACCAAAGAGCTGGTCGTGATCCTTCACCACCTCCTCTATTAGGACCTCCAACTCCCTCTCACTGAACTTGTGTTTACGCTTTCTTTCTCCAGCATCCTTCCCCTTCTCCTGTGAGTCCATGGTTCTGTTTTGGTGTATCAGCTAGGTGGTAGCTGTGCAGCTCCTGTGCTTTTGCTCCTGCTCCCTTCCTCTCCAACAGCTTCAGGATCAGTGTAGCTGCATGGGTGTGGCCACTTCCTGGCTGTGAGGTCATCAGGAAGCACAGGATTGGCTGATTCACAGCTTTGCGATTTTTTGAAATACCGGATTCGCTAATTACCGAATCGGTAATATGGAATCGGTATTACCGATTCGGTAATGAGGATTCAGTATTTTTAATAGCGAATTTTACAGAATCGCTAACTTTTAGCGATTTTTTATCTACATCGCATATAACGAGTTCTTAATAGCGAATCGGTAAAATTCGCTATTAAGAACTCGCTATTTCGGTTTTACCTACATCAGGCCCTTTATCTCCTGTGGACAGCGGACCTGTCCAAAAACCAAGTTGCAAGACCATGTTCTGCCTGTGGAACCGTAAAGTTAACCACCTCTGCATCTGATGTCCACGGCCCGAGTCCAAGAGGCCCACCGGTCCAGAAAAGGTTCCCCAGCAATCCTGAGCAAGAGTCCCTCGTGGGTTGACCCCTGTCAGACTCCACGTCGATGCCTGAAGCCTCAGCACGATGACCCCCCCCAACCACGACCCCATTGGTAAGTTGACTTCTGATGCCAAAGGACACCCCTGCACCCAGAGCCCCTGAGCCTTGGGGAGATATACCGACAGTGTCTAGATGCCCCAGCACATCTCAGCCTACCTGTGCAGCTGTAGGTTTCCATTGATCGGCCTTTTTCCAAGTTCGAGATTCCCCATTGGTTTGCATTGGGCGCCTGACGCTGTGTTTGATCTCTGCACCCGGCCCCCCCTGTGCCGCTGAGGGTGTAAGTTTGGTGCTGCAGCCCCCCTGTGCTTGCCTTAACCCCAGGAGACTGGGTTCCAAAACAGTGCTACTTACTTGCAAGTAGTACCACTTCGATTGCCTCTTTTTCTCCATTGGAAAACATTGGCACCAGGCCCTGAGTTTGACCTCTGCACCCGGCCGCCCCAGTGCCCCTGGTGGTGCAGTTTTGTTACTTACCTTAACCTTGCCTGATACTGATTCTTGATCCAAAAGCTTAATACTGTAAATGGTTTACTTACTTGCAAATTGCTGATTGTGTTTCCTTCCATAGGATAACATTGTACTGATTGAAAAATGAAGTGTCCACTTTTGATATGGAAAAACTGTGATATTGCAAAATGTATTTTACTGCAACAAAGTATCTTTGGTTCTATCAAAAAAACATACAAAAAGTAATATTTTTACAAATAATCGGTCTTGGATTTAGTCACTGAGTGTGTGTAATCATTTATTGCCTGTGTGTGTACAACAAATGCTTAACACAGCCCTCTGATAATCCTAACTGCTTGCCCACACTAACACAAAAGAGAGCATTAGCATTATCTACTTTAGCCTCTGTAAAGCCTCTGGGGATCCACTGGACTCTGTGCACACTATACCTTATTTTGGTATAGTATATGCAGAGCCATCTTTTGATATCTTGCCTCTGGTCTTAGTCCCTTCATTAAAGCCAGATTTTTAAAACTGCGCTCAGAGCAAGTCGATTTACCTCACAGTAAAGGAAACTGGAGGTACCCACAAAATGTTAGTTGCACCTGTAATTTAGATGATGAGCACATGTTAAATGTAGTCTCCATATGCAGAGGGTAGATGCACTGAGATTTGAATAACTGCACAGCGCTTTTAAAGAAGCAAATGTGTGCACCTGTGAGGAAGCCTTCTAATTGTGCTAGGCTGTGTAAGATTTATGCTTGCATCATTAAAGTTATTTAATAATGAGTAGCAAACAAACTCCAGCCAGACAGCTACTCCAGGTCCTGCAGTTGAGGGCCCACAGCAGGTCTAATGTGCATGTGAGGTTTTAATGCCATGAATTTTATCTGTGAATCTATGTTTTATATTGTGTGTGTGTGTTTGTATTGTCTTAGCATAGTTAGGTTGTAACCAAAAATGCAGCATAAAATGTTATCTATTTATCTTAAAAGTCAAAGTTGATATCAAATCTAGCTATATCTTTCAAACTCTTTGCTAGCTGCTGGGACGGAAAAGTCCTCTGCAGTGTGATGGACAAGTACCTCTGCCCAGAGTGCCCAACTATGCTGTTGTCTGGACCCCTAACGCTGATTTTTTGTTTTCATAGGCAAACATGGATCAATCGTGTGCACCATGACATATGCCTGTCTAATGGATTGCAGTCTTGTTAGACCAGGAGGGGTGCCCAACGTGCTCCCCTCATAGTGGTGGAAAGCTACTGCCTTCACCAGGAGTTAAGCAGCATGAGCATGATGGTGGCAGCATACAGTGTGGTGATGAGTAGAAGTGAACAGTTACATTTTTATCCTGTGTCACTGGAGTGAGGCCTACAGGTCACTCACCTTTTTAAAGTTCAGCTGCTGTGTGTTTAACTCACCCTTTGCCTACATCAGTTAGATGAAAAGTGCTGCACAGCGCAGGAGTGGCAACTAGGCGCTGGGAAGGGTAAAATACAAGGATAGAGCAGTGATGTGCAATGTATGCATGGTAAATGAATGGACTGGGTGTACATGTATCTGCAAGTATTATAGTACATGAAAGATATAGTGCTAGGCAGTGCGTGCATGGTGAGTGCATGTTTTGGGTGCATGCGTACCAGCAAGAAGTACATTACATGAAGGTTATAGTGCAACACGCACATGGTGAATGTGTGTGCTGGCTGCATGTGTGCTTTCCAGCGGCTACATAGAAAAGGCTACAGTACTGAGCAGTGTGTGCAGAGTGGATACATATGCTGATTGTATGTGTGTCGGTGGTGGCACAATACAAGGAGGAAACAGTACTGGATAGTGTGTGTGCTGTGTACATACACTGAGTGCAAGTGTGCCCCTAGGGGTACATTACAATGAGGACCCTGGGTTCCATTTTGGGAGTCCCAGGCCTGCCTGGTGAAAATGAGGAGTAGAGGAATTCCGCCAGACAGATTTGTGTATTGCTGCATTCCTGTGAGCTAAGTGGAGCCCACTGGAGGAGGGACAGCGATACTCTCCCCATACACGTCAAAGGGTGCTCTTTGATTCAGTGAGAGATCACAAGGAATGGGCCTGGACACATCCCAGGAAAGTTATGGAACAGATAAGGGAATCATAAAGAGTAGGGATGGGAGCCGGGATTAACCCTTTGATGCACATATCACTGTAGCTGATATCCAGGTGTGAACTCTAGTCACTCCCATGGCCTGTGTTGTGGGATTATCAGCTTTGGAGACAGCCTTTCAAGAGGTAGAGGGAGAGGAAAAGAGTACACTTCAAAAGAAAGAAGCAGAACCCCAACATAAATCTTCAAGAACCCAGAACCTAAATCACATTTGGTGTCTGGAAATGGGCAATAAGAAGTGGAGGTTGAAACATTTGTCATCTTCCAAGCATCCAGACGGACTGAATGAGATGGGGAAGCTCTGCAAGACTTCTGCCTGTGACTAGGACTAGGGGCCATATGCCAGCAGAGGACTGCCGTGAAGATAACCGTGAGCTGAATGCCATGCGGGGAGATTGAAACCTGTACAGCATCATTGTAACGACTTGGTATACCAGGGGAAGCACAGCCGTGGAAATTATTGCTGCCGGCAAGTGCCAAGACCCGTACAGGCCTTAGCGGTTCCCCCGTAAGCTGGGGGGGAGGGAGGGGGGGGGTGCCGTGGTATAGATTGCTGTGAAGTGAAGACCAGTGCCTTGTTTACAGTTTAAGTTTAAATTCGGTCTGTCACCCGCAGTACTGAAAATTGTGACCTGTGGGTCAAAACAAGCATCGAGACGGTCCCCGACCTGTCCTGTGGAATGAGGCGAATGCAGAGAGTGCATTGCCACATCACTGGGACCAGACTGGGAGCACCAGGATCAATCACCCTCCTCAGCTGGGGAGCGCTGAACGTACCATGCCAGCAACAGCACAGGATCACCTCTGAGCACTGCTGGAGTTGGCTGTGCACACTCAGGGAGAGCCTGTGCCTGCCGGGTTCTGCAGCATGTCCTGCGTGCAGCCCGACTCAACCAAGCAGGACTGGAGCATTGTGAGTGCCCGCGGTCAGGGCACCCACTGAGACGCTTCCTTGCTGCTGGAGTAGGTAAGACTTGTTACGGGCCTACTGGGCAACGGGGAATTGACTGCTAAAGGGGCTATGGCGCCAAAGATGCTTTTGACTACTTTCTAAAAGTCGGAGTGAACATTTGAGTAAGGTGTACTAGTGGCCATTCCCTGGATGCAGCCACCAGTGAATGGGAGATAGTTTCAACCACATTATGGGGAGCAGGTGGGGCAGGGATTTGACAGTAAACCACTAGAGACCCTACCTCAAATGGATTGTCTTATTGCTTATGAGTATCGTGATACTCCTGTGAATGCATAGAGCTAGAAATAAAATACTTCTTTTTATTATAAAAATAAGCCTTTGACTGGACGTGTCCACTAACCTGTCTACACTTCCCTCCCGAGGGAGCATTGGCCTGCTATCCATAGCTGCCACTGAGTCAAGTGCAGAAGTGGTACTTGGCCCAGTTGCTCAGGATATATAGTAGGTCAGGCCCGAGACTTCAGGAGTAAAAGGCCGCAACCCAACAGTTGGGCCCAGTAACCCCTGCATGCCCCATGGCCCTTTGAAAGGGGGTCTGACATTAGCCTTATAGCTTTTCAAAGGAACTATGCTATGCTATGCTGTGCTATGGGATTTATAAAGCGCCTGGCGACCCGAAGGCATCCCAGCACTAGCGGACGGAAGTACCACTACACCCCGGCCAGAAGTGTTAACTAAGGATCAGTTCCTAAAAAGCCATGTCTTAAGGGATTTTTGGAAGCTCAGCTCACTGTTCATAAAGCGAATGGCCAGAGGGAAAGCATTCCACTGCTTGGCCACGTTAAAGCCAAAAGACCGTCCTCCACTTTGAGCCCTTCTGACAGTGGGGACAGTTACTAAAAGTGAATTGGAGGATCTAAAAAGCCTGTTAAGGGAATAAGGGGTGACCAGGTGGCGAGATATTGGAGGACCACTCGGCTAGTTTGGAGAAGTTTCATGTGACCAGTCCAACCGGCCTTTCAGAGGCACTCACAAGTGAAGAGACCTTCCAGTTTCACTGAGAATAAAACCGTCCCTAGCTGCACAGTGTATTGCAGTGCACTGGAAGGAGAACTTGTCTGCAGCCCTTCCATAAGATTAAGAGTGTGTCACCGCAGGACACCAGGGCCTAGGGAAGGCTGACTTACTCTCTCACTGCTGCTGTCTGGTTTGAAACCAGCTCTGTTCAGCCTAATTAGACGCAAGACAAAGAAGCGTTTTTTCTGCGGAACGAAAAAGGAACATATTTAATGAAAAACTCATGACTGACAATTAATTTCCTTATAACTGCGCCTTTCTGTGCCCCGTGTTCATCCATGCGACGCGCGCATCGGGATTTTCCGAGGCATGCCTTTGAAGGTTTTATTTTTAAAGAAAACACACCTCCTGCTGGCAGATAACTTTGGTTCAGCCCCATCCTGCTAGGCAGCCGGATTCGTTTATTATTAACCAATGATGCGCGTCCTGGGTGACTCCCATTTGGCATCCAGGGGGTGGTCCAAAGGACGCTGCTAAAGGTTTTGCCAGCCGGTTTTGGAACTGAAAGTTCAGTGTTTGTGTGCAAACAGTGCATTCCCTGCAAATCAGGAACTAGGGCGACGTCCAATAGCCTGACATGCAAGCAAGGCTGCTGCAGCTGCAATGTTGACAGAGCGGGCTGAAGCTTTTGGAAAAATCTGCACCTTTATCTGCTGGGGCATCTGATTGTGATGCACACACTAGGGTTCAGCATTGCACAGTGTATAACATGTGAAAAACAAGTACACTTAAATAATATTTTTCTGCTTCTCTCTTCCCAAACTCTTTGGCGCATGACCATAGCAACATGATGTTGTTTTCCTTGGATTTGAGCAATACAAATGTTTCCGTTTAAAATCAATGCCAGATTACAGTGCATCATCGCCAATATGCAGATTACGTTTTTATGGTTCTTGTGTTGCTGGAATAAGAATGGTCTGTAGTTTAGCAGTATAGCCTGCTGCCAAGGGCTGTACGAGTAGTTAATGACCTCTACTCGAATTATGGGTCCGGCCCACAGGCGAGGGTCTATAACGAGGGAGAAGGCTTTTCACGACAGGCATAGCCCAAGCCAGAATTGCTAAAATGCTACATTTCTAAAAAAAAAAAAACACATAAGTGCCAGGGACATTGTCAGGAGGGCAGTGCAGGTTCCACACCCATTGCCAACACCAGCACTGCCAATGACAGTACCAACACAACTTACCACAATACTCCCACAAGTGTGACAATACAGACTTTAATCTGCATTAAAAATGACTAATACTTACCGCCCAAGCTATTCTTATAGCTTTGGGTGGCAGGCATTAGCCATTTTAATGTATATTGAATTATTAAACAACTGTTGTTCTGATCATCACAAAAGTAGACAAACAGTGCCACCATGTGGCAGGCTGTCATAAGTGCCGGCCCTGTTAGCCAGAAACCACCGACTCAAATTAAGCACTGATAAGAACATTCCATCCACTGAGTGTAGATTGTTCTAAATGAAAATTGAAGAAATAGAAACAGAATCATTGAAATGCTGGAGCAGGATGCCTTTACCAACCATGACCTACCTCATCCATCTACCTCACCACAGTCCTTTACGTATGGGCTTTGGGGGGCAGCCGACCAACGGGAGGTGTGCCCCCCTCACCCGCAAGGCAATTTGGGGCAAGGGAGGTTAAGCCCGGGCCACACTGGGCTTCATTGGGCTGTTTTTCGTTGGGCTTCAAGCAGAGGGGCAACTAGAGCCAAATTTCAGGGGGGGGGGGCTACTATAACCGGCCATCTCAGGTGGGCGTTCACCATTTTGGTAGGTGACACGGTGGCTGCCAATTGTTAGTCAGGAAAAAGTTTTTAGGTCTCTAGTGCGTAGTATATTGTGGGATAGAAGATAGGAGAGTGCAATAAGCCATGCGCCTGCTCGCTGAGGCAGGTCACATGGATCTACTTTCCCCAGGCATGTGTGTCATTGCGAGCCCGGTGAGGTATGCAGCGAGCGGAGTGGTTTCTGCGATCCTCACATGCTAGCCTACGACACGTCACGGTTGGGGAGTGAGCAGCGGTGCACAAGTAGGTTCCAGGGGCCGGCCAGTTACCAGGAGAGCGGCCCGAGCGTTTCGCATGGTGCACGCAATAAGAGAGGCCCAGAGCATCGGCCCACTTTGGTTTTTATGGGCGGAGTAGGGAGCGGAGCTCAATCCCGGCCCACAAGGGTGTTTACAGTGCTTTAAATGGAAAAAAATAAGTGCAGGTACTCATTAAAATGAGCTAGAGGTGTGGTAAGTGGGCGGGGCTAGGGGCGGGCCTACGGGTAGATATGATCATACATAATGACTTCTGTACCAGTTGTAGCACATATCAAAACACATGAGAAATGCGTTTGTCAACAAAACAGATTAACTCATTACACAAAATGAAAGTAAACAGGAATTTGTTACCATTTCCTTGTTTTGTAATATTTGCTGCTTCTTAATACCATCCTGTTATTTGTTGTTGTTTGGCACAATACTATAAATTCTCAAGCGTGCACACACACACAGAAAGAAACAAGCACACATGTACACAAAAGCATTCCACACAGTCCCCTTAAAATATCTCCTGAGAGTGTCCTGATTCTCTCCCTCTTTCTCTCACAGAAGAACAGGCAAACACAAGCAGGCAAGCACACTGCCATATGCAAACACTCACACAAAGTCTCAGGTGGGATTAAAGACATTTTAAACTCCTTACCTCCTATGGCTTTTTTAATAGCCGCTGTCAGCTTGCTGCCTCCATACCTGTGTTTGCGCAAATCCACACAATAGTGTGAATGTGATTAACAGCACAGGGCCTAAATGGGGCCTCCACTGTCAAACACAGTGTGATGGTGAACACAGGGACATCATGCAAAAAAGCCCACGCTGAATAGTTCAGCCGCAGCTCAGCTTAGGAATACAGTGGGACTTGGCTGTCAGATAGGTTCCAACGCTGACAGCCTAGTGCTCACCGGCACTTGCAGCCAATCCGCCTACCTTTCATGAGTACCGGTACTCTCCTCACAGTAGAGAAGTGCAGTACTTATAGTGATAAAAATAAGAAGTGCCGGTAGTCAGTACCTGTGAGTGCTGGCCCATTTAAAGCACTGCCACTGCCCTTTTCCCTACAACCAGGCTCTTCCTGTCTCTTGCTGGTTCCGTTTTTTTACATCCACATGTCTGCTCCACTTGCCTCTCATCTTTACCCAGCCTGTAACCTTCTCTCGCTAGTTCTGTCTCTCTTACTCCCACTTCTGCCTTACTCGCTCCACAAGGTTCTTACATTTTCTCACAGTTTTTTTCCCTACTTGCCTCCAGTTCTCCCCTCCATGCTGTACTCATCCCCCAAGCTTGCCACCTGGCCACTATTTTGTTCTGCTATATTTCATTATTTGTGTGTGTGTGTGTGTGTGTATATATATATATACACATATATATATATGCCCATATATACATACATACATATATACACACATTATATATATATGGTAGTAGCTGGTTCTGACTCCTCCAGCTATACACGGACCCCCTTCACGACGTGGCTGTCTGCTGACAAAGGAGCCGATACTTGGCAACAAGTGAAAGGAGACGAAACCGGGAGGATTACAAACAGCACAGCCCCTCAGCACTTAAACTGTTGGCACTACTATCCTCAGGACAACAACAAGGTAGGCGAACACGGGTCAGAGGACACGTAGGGCGCTTAACTGCGGGATTGTCAGGAAGGGGATTAAGCCGAGAACGGTGTTCTGCTGGGTTGAAGGTGTGCAGTAAACACACAGCAGGGATATATCACAGGGCTCAAAAAACCCTCTTGCTGTGTGCCCATTATTGATATAAACGTCAATTCAAATAAGCACAATGTCAGCTGATGCGCTAAGGGAGCAGGAAGCAGCGGCGGCGGATATGTTCAGTGAAGACAAAGACACAACTAAGGTCTAAGTCTCCCATCATGCATCAGTGGGGGCACGTAATAACAATGCTAAGGAGAAAATTAAGCAACTGGAAAAATTGATGAAATCAGAACAGAACAAGTGGTGGGAGGCAAAATCCCTCCAGCGCTACTTAGATGTGGGGAGAGTGCCACGGGGGTTAAGAATCTTAACGGCCCCCAGTTATGAAAACCCAGACAAAGACATGATGAAGGAGTGGGCAGAAACAAACTTGGACTCGTCCAGACGACTAATAGTCATCTTAGTAAAATACGCAGAAAAAGACAGGTTGAAATTACAGGAACAAATTGATGCACTCAATGCAGAGATAGAAACAATGGGTGACATGGAGGAAATCACAAAACTCAAGGATGAAATGAAAAAAAGAAGAAGACAAAATACGGGAGAGAAAAGCTTACAAGTTTCATCGTGACCGTACAGATTACGAAACAGGGCGGATATTCACCTTCGCCAAGAAGTACGACGCTTTAAAGGTATCCAAATATGGGGATCCAGGTGCTGGCTGAGCCAACACAGCAAAGAACCAAGCAGGACCCAGCACATCATCTAATTCGGAATTCAGCTCAGCCATAGAAAGCAAAACCGAAATAGGCAATGCCAATCAGACCAGTAAACAAATACCTGCCACAATTTCATTGGCAGATGAGGTGGATTTTTTAGTTTGCGAAAGGCGCAATACATTGCGCCCAACAATCCAACAAAACAAACAACAAAAAGTCGATCCACCAAGCGCCGCGAGAGGAGAAAAGCAAAGTCACGACGAACCAAAGAAACAGCAGACTCGCCAACCCAGACGCACTTGGGGACACCAATAGTAAACACTAATAAAAGTAGTCAAACTGTCATCAACCTTACAGAGATTGACCTCAACAAAGCAGAGGAGCAGCTGCTAGCGCTGGGGCTCTCCTTCTGTCCTGTAAGTTCATTTGACTATGCCACAACTAGACTTGATGTCTTCAAGGGTATAAGAAAACTAAAACTAAAGACATTTTTTCTTCAAAATACCAATAAAAAAACTACAATGGAAGAGTCAATCCAGCAATCTGAACCTCCATCAACTAGTCCGCCTTTCTTCAATCTAACAGCATCAGATTGGCCATTATTAAATGATTTGCAAGAGCTAGCCAATGAAAACCACATTCCCTGTCCAGAAAATACTACCGATAAGAGGATAGCACAAACATCAGCAACTACCACTCCTTTCAAGCCTCAGTCCAAATTCAACCCAATCACATTGAGGGATTCGATCGACATCTTTCAGGAACAAGTGGTAAAAGGAATTAAGCAACTAAACCACAAGGTGCAAAGAGCCAACAAAAATAAAATCAATAAAAAAGAAATGCAATACCACATTTTAATGGATAAATTGAAATCAAATAAAGAAATAGTCATTCGCAATGCAGATAAGGGCGGAAACCTCGTCCTATGGAACAAGAAAGATTACATAGAGGAAGCCATGAACCAACTGGCTGATACAACATGCTACCGTAGAAGTGATCATCCTGAACTGAGATCCACGTACAACATATATAATACAAAAGTGGTAGCATGGAAGAATGCAGGGTTGCTAAGGGGCACATGCATCAATGTAAAATTTTGCGAATCCTTAATTGCGAATTTTAACGATTCGCAAATAACGATTCGCAAAAACAGATGCAACAAAAAATTTGCGAAAAAATAAAGAATCGCAAAAAATCGCAAACGCTACTGCGAATCCGAAATTTGCGAATTCGCTAATAGCGATTTCGCAAATAGCGACTTCGCTTATTTGCGAGCTCGCAAATAGCGAATTCGCAAATAGCGAAGTCGCATTTGTGATGCATCTTGATGACATCAGAACCAGGAAGTGAGCAGCACAAGCCCCATTCCCAGTGCACAGTCAGAGGGAGAGGAGGGAGCTGGCTCTGGGAGCTAACTAGCAGTGGCATTGAGCAATTGGAAAAACCTGGTAACTGCAAGAAAATGGAAAGCACACAAACAGCAGAGGACAGCCAATCAGGCAGGAAGCGGAAAATGAAATTCTCAGAAAAAGAAAGTGACACACTCATTGAGGGAGTTGTCCACAGCCATGATAAGCTGTTTGGGAAACAATCATTGAAAGTGGCAGAGCAGGAGAAAAGGAAAATATGGATCCGGATCCAGAACCGGGTGAATGCCAGTGGGGTGACACACCGCACCATCGATGACCTGAAGAAAAGATGGTACGACATGCGCAGTCGGGCCAAGGAGCGCATAGCTGCCCGTCTGAAGGAAGCAAGGAAGACAGGAGGGGGAACACCGATAGACACTGGGAACACTACCATGGAGGAAATGGTTGAATCCACTATCCAGCCTGAAGCTGTTGTCGGTGTGACACAGCTAGACACGTCAGGAGCAGCAAACACATCTGAAGGTAAGATGACTGCATGTTACCATTGACCTAAATAATAAAGGTAGTACACCACCCCAGTACAGCACACGTGCACACTCAGAACATCCAGTACACAATGTATCCATGAAGGGAAGTGCATTATGGGAGATGTAGGCAGGTCAAGCATATACAATGTCAAACACACAAATAGGCTAAGAACAACTCAGAACAGTGAACATATTCCAAATTTAATGCCAAAGTAAAAATATGATCACTGTGACATGAAATCCCTACTTAAATTAATGCTGGTTTTGCACTGTTAAATCTCACAGATGCAGAACGTGTAGAAGCTGAGGATAGTGACAACCAGGACATACAGGACATCAGCGCAGTTGAGGATATGGACACCACGGTGTTGCCAACAAATCCATCCAGTGCCCCAAACACACGCAGGGCAACTGTCCCACCACTGGTCACCATGGAGTCTTGACGATGAGACAAATGCACCACATGAGTCCAGGCATGGCCCAGCCACATCCATCCCAAATCCACAAACACAGGTCCGCAGAAGTAATGTCAGTGTCCGGCGTAGAAGAGCCAGATCACGCAGAACACAGCAGGAGGAGCAACCAAATGATGTCTGGGGTGGTCTTGAGGGACAGATGCTCCGCATGCAGCACCTGCAGACCAAGAACACACGTTTAGTGCAGTTACAAATAGGGAAGATGGCAGACAACATTGCAGTACTGTGCGATAGTGTGCAGCAAATGACCAAGGTTATGCAGGAGGGACATGCATCACAGAGAAGAAACCATCGGCAACTAATGCAGCACCTCAAAAGCTATGCCAAATCCAACAATAGGCTGGCCACATCAACTGCACTGCTGGCACGTAGGTCTGTGACCTTGCAAACAGAAATGTGCCATTGGAGCGGGGATGTGGCGAAGGCACTGGACCAGGTAACCAATGCAGTGGAACTGCTGAATGCTACCACAATTGGGGCCAACATGTCCACGCAGGAAGAGGGTAGTGAGGGGGCCTCAAGCTTGAGTAGCATAGCTATGCCAGTTGCCACTGCAGGAAGACGCAACACACGCAGCAGTACCCCCTCAGCTTCCAACATGAGGGATGAGGATGCTGTCTCTGACAGGCGTCTGGGTGTTCGTGGGAGAAAGCGCTAGCCTGCTATATACAATTGCATACCGATATGGTGACGTAACCATGGATGTGATCGGACCTTTTGACTGATTGACAAGTCATTATTTATTTTTAATACACTTATGTCCATTACTTAAAAATCCTGTGCCACTGGCCACATTGAAAGTGTGCTCCGACACTCATGCAATATTTCCTTTGAATAAACCGTTCTGTGATTGTAATATACACTGTTTGTGTCATCATTACTCACCTCAGAAATAGTTTTGTGTGATGTCCAATCTTCTCCTGCGCCCTTCTGCTGCGCTTGCCCCTTGTGCTGCACGGCGCTGTGGCACTTGCTGGTCCTCATCCTCGGAGTCACTGTCAGACACCTCGATCTCCATTCCACCCCTCGTTGCTATATTGTGCAGCATGGCACATGCTGCTACTAGCTTGCAGCATTGTTCAGGGTTGTATTGGAGTGCTCCACCAGTCTTATGGAGGCATCTGAATCGGCTCTTCAGCAGCCCAAATGTGCGCTCGATGATGTTCCTTGTTGATATATGTGCAGCATTGTACCTCTGTTGGTTGGCAGTTGTGGGATTGAGGTAAGGCGTCAGAAGGTAATTACGCAAGGCGTATGCGCTGTCACCTGCATGTGGGTAAGCAAAGGGTCAGTGGCAGTTTGACATTGGCATACGTACAATGACTGTGAGTATCACCTACACATATTTACCAAGCAGATGTGCCTCTCCAAATTCTCCCCTGACCAGACGGGTGTGAATGCCACTTTGCCTGAAAATATATGAATCATGTGCACTCCCAGGAAATTGAGCCACTATATCAGTGATTATGTATTTGGCATTGCACACAACCTGAATATTAAGGGAGTGATAGCATTTTCTATTTCTGTATATGTATTCCTGTGCTGCAGGGGGACATATTGCCACATGTGTGCAATCGATGCAACCTATAACATGTGGGAAGCGAGATATCTGGTAAAACTCCTGTTTTGTTTTCGCAAGGTCATGCGCGGTGGTGGGGAAATTGATGTGTGAGCCCATCCTGGCCATCATGGCATCAAGGAATGCTTTGAATATTCTTGAAAGTGCGCTTTGCGACACACCTCCAGCTACTGCAATGACCCCCTGGAAGCTGCCTGACGCCAGTAGGTGTAGGCAACATAGGACCTGCACATGCGTTGGGATAGCATTGGTCCTACGTGTCTGTCGTTGCAGTATGGGATCCAATTCATTGATCAGGTCATGGATCATTGCTGCATTGAGCCTATACTTATCGTATATCTCATCCTCTTGCTGTCCTAGCAAAGTTATGCGGACTCTGAAGATGCGTTCATTAATTCGCCTCCGTCTGTGTCCAGCAGCCAGCAGCCTCATCCTCCTCGCCATCAGGTACATCCCTGCCATTGTGAGATGTGGTAGCTAATTCTGGGTGTGTTTCAATGGGTTTAAGTAGAATTTCAGCTGTATCTGACTTTGCACTCATGATTACCACCTGGTTGTGATCCTTCTTATTTTGCACTCGCAAAATTGCGAATTTCAGGTAATTCGCAATTTGCGATTTTTCATGCATCTATTTTGCGATTCCTTATTTGCGAATCGCTATTTGGGGGCGCAAATAGCGATTCGCTAATACTATTCGCAGAATGTTTTGCGATTCTTTAAATTAGCGAATTGTTGAGTTTTCGCTATTTTGCAGTTGATGCATTGCGAAACGGTATTTTGCGGTCGCAAACGCCATAATTTAGCGATTCGCTAATTTTGCGATTTTTTTTTAGGCTTGATGCATGTGCCCCTAAGCTCCCAGGAATACCAATATTTGAGAAATGAAAGTCTGGTTACTCCGATCCTGTACTTTATTCCAAAGATACATAAAGACGCTCTCAAACCTCCAGGAAGACCGATCATCTCGGCACGTAACAGTCTCCTTGAGAAAACTTCCCAATATGTAGACTATTATCTACAGGAATATGTACAACAACTGCCGTCCTACATCAGGGACACTGGGGACTTTCTTTCAAAAACCCAAAACATTGCATGGCATCAAGATTATCTGCTCATTGCGATGGATGTGACATCACTTTATACGTCCATTAATCACCAAGATGGTCTCCGAGCACTGCAGTACTATTTAGGAAAAAGGACTCCCGAATTTGCACAGCACAATAAGATGCTTTTAAATATGGTTGCGTTCTGTCTGAACAACAATATTTTGTTATTCCAGAATGTCTTATACAAACAGCAACGAGGGGTAGCCATGGGTGCCAGCTTCTCCCCCAGTTATGCCTGTCTACACATGGGCTGGTGGGAGGAGCTGGTACTATTGAAGGAACACATGACTACAGAGTCACAACAAAAATTAAATGTTGGCTACGATTTATAGATGACTTGTTTTTAATATGGCAGGGGTCGGTAGAGGAAGCAGAACAATTCATCAGTGAATTAAATGTGAACAGTCTTAACCTGTATTTCACAGCCTCTATTAGTGCCACAGCTATTCATTTTTTAGATGTTGAAATTTACATCAAAAACGGTCGTCTGGAGACAAAACTGCACAGGAAGCCTACAGCTGGCAACTCGATTTTACATGCGGGCAGTTTTCATCCGCAGCATCTGATTCAGAGCATCCCCTATGGGGAGATGCTGTGACTTAAACGAATCTGTGGCTGCGAAGATGATCTAATTATAGCACAACAAGCCAGCGCAGCAAGATTCCGTGCAAGGGGGTATTCTAGGAAGTGTATCAATCAAGCCATCAAGAAAATCAAGGTACCCACAAGAGAGAGTTTAATCACTAAAGATAGAAAGAAGGAGGGCAGCCAGTCACAGAAATCTGTAGACTCTTTCAGATTTATCTTGAAATATAGCAAACAGGACAACGCAATAAGGAAAATCATTAGAACAAACTGGCCCCTCATCCTTGATGATCCCGTAATCGGGCAAACGCTCCCAAAAAATGCCCCCATAACATATACCAGGGCCACCTCCATGAAGGATGTCTTAGTTCGAAATGACCCCTTTACCCAAACTAAAAACACATGGTTGTCTCAAAGAAAGGGATTCCATCACTGTAAGACCTGTAAGGCGTGTCAATTTGGAGTCAACAAAGTCTCCTATGACACCCCATTCAGTAATTTAGAGAAACCCATAGGGAAATTCCTAACCTGTAAATCGGACCATGTAGTCTATGTGCTGGAGTGTCCTTGTGCCCTACGATATGTAGGTAGTACTATACTACAGGGGCACAAGAGGATACTCCAGCACATCAGAGCCATCAGAAACAAGGATACCACTGACCCCGTAGCGCGACATTTTGGGGAGGCACACAATGCAGACCCCAAAAATCTAAAATACTTTATCATTGATGCCATTCCACCATACAAAAGAGGGGGGGATAGGGAGAAAGCCCTCAGACGTCTAGAGACCAGATATATCCTAGAACTCGACACTAAGTCCCCGGGAGGCCTTAACATTACGGAAGAATTGTACACCTGCCTTTAAAATCGCAGGAACATACTGTCATCCTTAATCTAATACCGGGTAATTATCCAGTCGCTCAAATCTCGACTTTTTAACTTTTTTACACTAGTGTATTCACGGTTTTTTACAAGAAGGGTTTTAGAATTTTTATACACTTTTTATAGCGTAACTTTGCACAGGTTTTAGACATGATTACTTGTAGGTAACAAGGTTAGCACCCAGGCACTTTTCGGACAGGTACTGTAGTTTGCACTAGCACTTTATGTATCGGATATACAAAAAACATTTGGACAGGTATTTATACCAGGATGTACCTAAAAGTATCTTTTAACTTTGCATAATTTTAACGGGTACTGTACCTGAATGTATTAATTGTGCCAGAAGTTAAGTAATGTTGAACAGACAGGATGTTGTCTGTATCCATGCATTACCTTGCACATTTGTTTGCACTAGCACTTCATAATCTTCTACAAAAATGTTTGGATTGGTATATATACCAGGATGTATCTGACAATTACGTTTTACCTTTGCATAAATTTAAGGGTATTTTACCTGTATGTAATAATTAGGCGTCAAGTTAAGAAATTTTGACCTGACAGTATGTTGTCTAGTTCCATGCATTATCTTGCACACTATGCACTTGTCACTTTAAAGAAATAGAAAGAGAAAAAGGAAAAAAAAG
Source organism: Calotriton arnoldi (assembly GCA_963921515.1). Taxonomy (NCBI): domain Eukaryota; kingdom Metazoa; phylum Chordata; class Amphibia; order Caudata; family Salamandridae; genus Calotriton; species Calotriton arnoldi. The sequence goes on along the minus strand of CAWUFW010010967.1, from coordinate 112,151 downwards.
CAAAAAAAGTGGGGAAAATAACACTGTGTATAAAAACTGACCATTAACTATGTGGCGCATCATGTGATCAAGGCTCTCCGGAGCCGAAACGCGTAATGCTGATGGTGCCTATTTGAATTCAATAAACAGAAATCTGCACTTACTTGTGGTCCGTGCTCCTGCGCCTGCCTGCTTGGGGAGATCGGAGGTTGGAGTTTTTGCGAGATATATATATATATATATATATATATATATATATATTTTCCTATATGCTGCCACAGTTGAAGGTGCACACAGTAACAGGCGAACCCAGCCTTCAAGGTCAAGTCCTTGACCTTGAAGGCTGGGTTCGCCTGTTACTGTGTGCACCTTCAACTGTGGCAGCATATAGGAAAATATTTACCGGCCGAGCCAGGTCGGGGAGGTAGCACCACCACGTGGATTATTGTGGACTGTAGGTTTCGCAAATTATGGAAACCAGATTGCAGGGTGACAGGTTTTGTGCACACATTTATAACTGGCTTAGAACTGAAGGCCCTATTGAGGGCATGACATTATCTTTCAGAAGGCAGAACCCACTATGGGTCATATTGTGGCAGGAGGACTACGAGTCCCAGAAGTCCGGGGATGACGTCAGCCAATTGGCTATGAAATTGGACGAACCGGGGACTCATCTCTTTCTGCGTCTGCACGCTGTATGCCGCCCCGTGAGCAAGGAGCAGAAGGAGCTCCGAAACGCGTTGGGGCTTGATGAAATATTCAGCGCTGTTGCCAGTTTTTGCCGAATAAAGGACTTGACCTTGAAGGCTGGGTTCGCCTGTTACTGTGTGCACCTTCAACTGTGGCAGCATATAGGAAAATATTTACCGGCCGAGCCAGGTCGGGGAGGTAGCACCACCACGTGGATTATTGTGGACTGTAGGTTTCGCAAATTATGGAAACCAGATTGCAGGGTGACAGGTTTTGTGCACACATTTATAACTGGCTTAGAACTGAAGGCCCTATTGAGGGCATGACATTATCTTTCAGAAGGCAGAACCCACTATGGGTCATATTGTGGCAGGAGGACTACGAGTCCCAGAAGTCCGGGGATGACGTCAGCCAATTGGCTATGAAATTGGACGAACCGGGGACTCATCTCTTTCTGCGTCTGCACGCTGTATGCCGCCCCGTGAGCAAGGAGCAGAAGGAGCTCCGAAACGCGTTGGGGCTTGATGAAATATTCAGCGCTGTTGCCAGTTTTTGCCGAATAAAGGACTTGACCTTGAAGGCTGGGTTCGCCTGTTACTGTGTGCACCTTCAACTGTGGCAGCATATAGGAAAATATTTACCGGCCGAGCCAGGTCGGGGAGGTAGCACCACCACGTGGATTATTGTGGACTGTAGGTTTCGCAAATTATGGAAACCAGATTGCAGGGTGACAGGTTTTGTGCACAAATTTATAACTGGCTTAGAACTGAAGGCCCTATTGAGGGCATGACATTATCTTTCAGAAGGCAGAACCCACTATGGGTCATATTGTGGCAGGAGGACTACGAGTCCCAGAAGTCCGGGGATGACGTCAGCCAATTGGCTATGAAATTGGACGAACCGGGGACTCATCTCTTTCTGCGTCTGCACGCTGTATGCCGCCCCGTGAGCAAGGAGCAGAAGGAGCTCCGAAACGCGTTGGGGCTTGATGAAATATTCAGCGCTGTTGCCAGTTTTTGCTGAATAAAGGACTTGACCTTGAAGGCTGGGTTCGCCTGTTACTGTGTGCACCTTCAACTGTGGCAGCATATAGGAAAATATTTACCGGCCGAGCCAGGTCGGGGAGGTAGCACCACCACGTGGATTATTGTGGACTGTAGGTTTCGCAAATTATGGAAACCAGATTGCAGGGTGACAGGTTTTGTGCACACATTTATAACTGGCTTAGAACTGAAGGCCCTATTGAGGGCATGACATTATCTTTCAGAAGGCAGAACCCACTATGGGTCATATTGTGGCAGGAGGACTACGAGTCCCAGAAGTCCGGGGATGACGTCAGCCAATTGGCTATGAAATTGGACGAACCGGGGACTCATCTCTTTCTGCGTCTGCACGCTGTATGCCGCCCCGTGAGCAAGGAGCAGAAGGAGCTCCGAAACGCGTTGGGGCTTGATGAAATATTCAGCGCTGTTGCCAGTTTTTGCCGAATAAAGGACTTGACCTTGAAGGCTGGGTTCGCCTGTTACTGTGTGCACCTTCAACTGTGGCAGCATATAGGAAAATATATATATATATATATATATATATATATATATATATATATATATATCACAGTGACGGAAGGATTGAGCAATCATTCCCTGATGACAGAGGTGCCTGTGGAGCTGGGGCCGAACAAGGCATTTGCCTAATGGTGATGGGCTGGCCATGAGAGACTGAATTGTTTTTTTAAAAGTGATGATACATCGACAGCAATTTGCTAAGACACCTGGGTTTTAAAAATTAAGCTGAATTTGCACAATGAATTATTAAATGCTTACGCACTTTAGGCAATAGCCAAATAATGTTTTAAAGGGAGACGAGTCCGGGACTAACTAAAAGCAAAACGAAGTGCAGGGAGTGAAAGTATTTCCACCATGGCATTTGGATTGAATTCACGTGCACAGCCAAATTAAATTGGATTAGCCCGGTGTATTTATAAGGTTGACAAAGGCCGCAGAAGACGGCTGAAACGCGTTCCTATGCGAAGTTGTTGCAATTATTTTTAAACAATAAAGCTGTCGACAACCAGCGCCTCGAGCGCAGACTCTTTCTGGAAACGAAGAGGAACAGGTATATATATATATATATATATATATATATATATATATATATATATATATATATATATATAATATTATATATTATATATATAAATATAAAAGTTAACAAGAAATGTACCAGAGTTTTGACTTAACACAAATTTGTGTTAAAATACCATTTCTAAGCCCATTTATGATTTCAGAACTCAACAAATATCTGGCACTTTTATCTGAAAAAGTGGCAATGCTAACTTCACCTGTCACCTCACTTCTTTACATTCCTCCCTCCCCCTTCCTTCTATGTTCACCTTGTCTTTCCCCCAACCAAATACATCACCAGTTGTCATGGGAGCTCATTCCTGGAGTGCTGCAGGTTCCCTGCTATTCATTGCCCCAAGGGCATGAACCCATTACCCAGGACAGTCATTGTTATCATGTAAATGCAGCGATTAGTGTTGAAGGGGCACACAAAGGGGAGCAGCTCCTGTGCTGAACAAAAACATGAAAAGAAAACCGGCTTTGACGAAGGTGGAGGACTGTCTTGCGCTGCCACTCACTTTACTATGGCCAGTGCCTTACACTAAATGGGACTGGATTAGTGACTGGAGGCCCCAGCTAATTTCTGGCACCTGAAGGAGGGGTGGGGGAAGGGGGGCTAAAGCACTTTCATCCAAATGGTCGCTGCACACCTGATTGACAGTGCAGGGTCTGTCTAGAGACCCTGCCCTGTTAATCACAGTGTGACAAGTGCCCACTCAAACCCCTGCAGTTTGGGAACACTGAAATGGGCGCTGCTGGAATCTTCAGCAGCAACTCTGCAAAAGGGCGGCTACTTCACGGCTCATTTACTTACAAGCTGCTCGGAAGCCCTGCCCTGCCCTGGAGGAGGTGCCTAACCTGAGCCTGCCGTTGATCAGGGTAGGGGTACTCTCCAGGTCTACAGAGGAGTGCCGGTACTGACGGCCCAAAAATTCGGAAGTACTGGTACTCAGTACCGGTGAGTACCGGCCCATTTAAAGCACTGGGTGTTTACAAAGGCGGGCAGGGAAACTGATGCAGTGCCGCTAAGCAGTGCGGCCCGGTCAGACAAGGAATGAAGCCTGGTGACGGGGGAAGAGGGGATGGGAGAGAAGCCCCTGACAGCGCAAGGGAGGTGGGAGGGAGGAGGGAAAGGGATGAGCTGTCTGCCACAGGGCAGCAGACTGGGAGGGGGGAGGTGAGAGTTCATGGGGCTGCTTCCCAGTCCTTACAATGGATGGAAGGAGGGTTGAGAATAGGGGTGGAGGGGGCAATGAAGGCTGAGGAGAGAGTAGTGAAGCAGTCCCAATATCCTTAGCGGCAGGGGTTGTTTGGAGAGGGCCCCCAGAGCCTTAGAGGGCTTTTGGAGTGAGAAGGGAGTGTGGGAGCAGTTTCTGGACAAAAGGAGGGATACGAAGCTGGGTGAGGGTAAGGGGGGGTTTCCGTGGGGGTGGGGAGCCCAACAGTATGTGGAGGGGCCCGAGTCTGCATTAATCACGGCCGCCTTTCAGTAGAGTGATGAGGAACCCACGGGGGTAGAGGAGGTTAACAGGGGGCCTGGCGCAGGAGGGGGTTCCGCGGTAAGGTCGAGCCTACCTGGAGGACTTATGCACGGAGAACTTTTAGTAAGGGGCCAGGGTTGTCAGGAGGGGGGGGGGCACTCTGCGGGAAGGGTAAGAGGTGAGCACATGGCCAAAGGGGGGAAAGGGTAGGACCTGGGCAGTTGGTTGTGTAGGGAGGGTGGTTGGGGGGAGCAAAGGGGGTTAGTTGGATGTGGGTGCCAGACCAGAATGAGGAGCAGGGAGAGGGGGACAATAATGGCAGCATGCCAGACCTGCCTTTTCTTTTTCAGGGCCAGCGTCAAGGAGGACATGCAGCCTTGGGAGAGTCTTAAGTGTCTCACAGACCCCAAGGGGAAGAGTTGGTAGGGTCTAAGGCGGCCAGCCGGATAGCGTCGTGATACAGTGACGACACTTCCACACAAAGGTCTGGAATGGCTTTGGTAGTGCAACACCCGGGACAGGTCAAGGCGGCCTCTCGGTCAAGCGAGTAGCGGTGTTAGACGACGTCAGTCGGGGGTCGAGGCAGGAGGGTTCACTACGGCACCCTGTCTGCCCTCGGAGAGGGACTTCTGTGTAAAAAGACAGATGGAGGACAAGTTTGCTGACAAGGCCACGATGCCATCAGGGACAGATGATCTCGGTGAAGAACATGAAGAGTTAGATTATGATGAAAGGAGTGCAGAAAAAGAGGAAATAGTGGAGTCACAGGACAATGAGGACATTTGGTGGGCTAGGGGTGCACAGGGGGATCTCATGATGCACTTCTTCATATCTCATTGCAGGATTGTCACAACAGAACAGGGACACGTCAGACGGAATCAAATGGTAGGGAACAGCTATCATCGATGTCCCTAGCAGCCTGTCCTTGCGGTTTACCTGCTAATGTGAGTTTACCTAAAAATAACGGGGTCGTCACGGCTTTATATCAGGTTCGACTGGAGGCACATGGAAACGTGGGGAAAGGCTCGTACGCCAATTATGGGTGACCACCTTGACAATTGGTCACAGCATTATCAGGACAGACGGGATGCGAAGTTGTTGAGTGATGGTTTCCAGGAGGGTTTTTGTTTGGGATACAGAGGCCCCAAGGACACTAGAAGGGTGGACAATTTGAAATCAGCGGCAATGCATAAACAAGTCGTGAGGGAAAAATTGGCTAAAGAAGTGCAGCAGTGTAGGATGGTGGGACCCTTTGGGAAATGGCCCATACCCAAATTGATTGTGTCATCAATTGCTGTGATGCCAAAGAAAGAACAAGGGCAGTTCCGGCTCATGCAGCACTTGTCATGGCCGGAAGGGAGCTCAGTTAACCATTTTATCTGTGATGAGGATACTTCGGTGACATATTCCTCAGTGGATGTAGCCATGTCATTGGTGTCATTGGTGGAACAGATCGGTAAGGGCACACTCATGGCAAACTGTGACATTAAGTCAGCTTTAAGTCAGCTTTCCGGCTGTTCCCAGTTTATCCAAACAGTTTTCAGTTGCTTGGCATACAGTTTGCAGGATATTGGTACATGGATAAGGCATTACCGACTGGCTGTGCAATATCACTGTTTGAGTGGGGAAGACCTGCTCATGTGGCACAGGTTCTTGGATGAGTTCAATGGAATTCCAGTGATTACACCTAGAGATTGGGAGTGGGATGTCCAGATATACTCGGACATGTTTGGGGGCATAGGTTTTGGCCTATACTGGCAAGGCAGATGGTGCGCGGAACAATGACCAATGGCCTGGAAGCATGGGGTAGGAGCATTGCCTTTCTGGAATTCTTCCCCCTTGGTGGTAGCATTGATTCTATGGGGGATGGAGCTTGCACATCGGAAGGTTTTATTCAGAGTTGATAATATGTCAGTGGTGCATGTAGTGAACAGGTCGGCAGCAAGAGATGAACAGGTACTTAAACTGCTGTGGGTTTTTGTGATGTGTTGTTTGAAACATGATGTGGCCTTTAAGGCTAAACACGTGCCAGGTGTGGACAATGACATTGCAGACGCTTTGTCTCATTTACAGTGGGAGAGGTTTCATGGGCTGGCCACGGAGGCAGACAAAGTCAACACGATGGTACCAGCACACATGTGGAGCATAGGAGAAAGAGGATGCTGAAGTTGGTGGTAGGGTCGCTAGTTGTCTCCACTAAGAAAGCAATGCTTTGGCTTGGGAAGTGTTTGAGGCAGGAGGGGCTAAGCGGAGGACAGATCATTGGGACAGGGAAGATGATGTAGTTGAGCACATCCTCATGCTGATTGACAAGGGTCTCTCGGGGATCACCATAGCAGGCAAACTGGCTAAAATTGCCTTTATGGACAAGCTTTTATGGGGATACCCACCTACGGCTGGGGAATTGGATAGGAGAATGTTAGAGGGATAGTCTAGGGAGAGGGGTTGGCAGCCTTGTCTGCAAAAGCCGTTATCAAAGAGGTTGCTCGGGAAAATAATAGTGGTGTTGCCACAAATATATGGGACAGGGGAGAATGGGTGCTTTTTTCGACCCTAATGTCATAGATGTTTTTTGGGGCTTTCAGGGTATCAGAGCTGCTGGGTAGGAAAGGGATCCCGGGGCTTGGGTGGGCAGACGTAGTGCATGTGGTAGGTGGGTTAGAACTGTAAATCTGACAATCCAAGACAGATCAAAGGGCTCTGGGAAAGACAGTTCAGCTCCTGGTGTTCCCGGCCCGGGACTTGTGCCCGGTGCAGTGGGGTGTAGAATAGAGGGTAGTGAGTGGGTCAGAAAGGGGGAAGTTTTTTTCCATGTACATGGGGCTCATGTGTCTGCTCATAAGTTGCTTTGAGTCATGCGAAAGGCATTGGAAAGCATTGGGGAACACACAGGGGACTTTGGGACGCATTCCTTTCGAATCTGTGCGGCCACAGAAGCAACACAGAGGAACTGGGGTAGGGAGAACATTATGCGGTTGGGACTCTCGTCATCAGATTGCTTCCAGCGTTATGTGCGCAGAGAACAGACAGGGGGTTTATGAATAGTGCCAGTGCAGTATCTCACATTTGTGTTCTTTACAGGTGTGGTAGATGGGCCGGAAGCAATTGATTTGTAGGTGTGGGCGGCGAACTCCGTTCCGCCAGCAGAGTTCATGGAGTTTTGCCACTCCACGCTCTGCTTGAAGCGCAGAATTTTTGGCAAAAACTCCACCTACTGACGGCGTAGCAGAGTTTACCGGCGCATGCTCACCGCCATCAGTTCAACCCCCATTTGAATGTAAGTTAACTGGGAAATGTATTCCCACGTTTCTTTGTAAATCTTCCTGCTATCCATTCTCAAAGTTGCCATGAGTTACAAGTGTTATCAAAGTTGCCACGAGAGTTATAATCCCACTATTGTCAGATACCCGCAGTGGGGGGCTGACAGCGATCAACTCAGCCTGGCCCGAAGCACCTTGCGCAGCGCCCTCGCCTGCTCCCTGAATGTGTGCTAGTTTTGCCGGTACTCGTGCAAGCAGAGCACACGAAGCAAGGCAACGTCTACCGGCTGTTTTGCAGACTGGAACTGACGACAACCAAAGAGCCTTTATAGAAAGGCAAAAGGATACTGCATACTTCCTGAACTAGATGAAACAGTATCCAAACCGAGGCTTGATACACAAAACAACACCAAACATACTGTTTGCATATTTCTGTACAGCTCATTGGAGAGACACTCCAGTCTATCGTTTATGTTTATGATTACTTATGTTAGTTTTGTTGACGGGGAGTACTATTTCTTCCTCCTCCTCCAGGCTCACGGAGAGATCAGTGCCCGAACTTCGTTCTCGGGGAAGGCGTGTGTCACCCCTTTATATTTGAACCGAGAGCTGCACACTGCCTGCCATGGATGAAGAGTTTTGTAAATAGCTGGACCAATGGATATAGTGCCAATATCGGCAACACACTCCCCATCATACATACAGCAATCTCCTGATGAAATAAACACACAAGACACCTTTTTTCGTGGAGAAAATTGCTGCAGGTTTATTTGCATACCGAAATATGCCAACATGCGGGGTCAACTTTCGGGCGATCCAAGGGCGGGCAGCCCCTCCACTGCCTTCCCACCTGAATAGCCAAATTGCACCGTGGCACTAACCAATCGGTGCTTACTAATTTTGGGGGAGGGTTTACCCCTTCCCACCTGTGGACCGCCAGTCCACCCAATTACTCAGGCCCCTTGAGGGGGGCGGAGCGTACCAGGCAGCCCCCGGTTGCTCAGGTTTACAACCGCCCGTAGGACTAACGGGGAGCTGTCGCTCCTCCAGGGTCCACCGCGAGGACTTCCTGGGGATATTTGGCCTTTGCACCCTTGTTGTGCTCCTGAAGAGGGTACCCCTATGTACCTTTCAGCCTCTGGATCGCCCTGTAACTCCGCCTGCAACACAAAATAACACGTTAACAGCCTCACCCACCCCACCCCCTGTGTATACGTTGGGTAAGCGGTAGGGAGGGAAACGGCGTGAATGCTTTGCAGCAAAGAGAGCGCCCGGTGGGCGGGAGAGGTACTTATACCTGGCTCCTCGTGCACCGGAAATGACGCGGGACATGCCGGACCCCTAGGGGGTCCCTACAGCACTAGACCGTTGTCGTGTGCCATCATGTTTTGCGCCACATCAACCGAAAGGTCCAGGAAGTCCTCATCTTTGCTGCTGACCTAGAAACAGAAAGGAAACAAGCGCTCGCCATTGCGGGAAGGCAGCCGCTGTTTATTTTTGCATCGCGCTTTCACTTTAAAGTGAAAGCGCGATGCAAAAATAAACACGCAGCGCCCTGTCTCCTTTTGGGTCGGCCCATCTGGACTGGATCTCAACAGGCTTGTTTATACAACACGCCTCCTTGAGATAAGAAACTGCTTCACGACAGCCGTGAAGCAGGCGATCCAGTCCGGATGGGCCAGACCAAAAGGCCAAAGGGAGGCAACAAAGAAGCCTCATTTTCAATGGAAGGCCACAGTTTACCATAAACGATGACGCCTTCCAATGAAAATGAGGGGCGGGGCTTCAAGTCCCCTTCTGAAATGTCCTTCATCCCAAGAGGTCTCGCAGAGCAAGCAGCGCGCATGCGCTGCAACGCAGGTCTGCGAGACCTAAAAAGGGGGGGGCACCTCAGCTGCTCCAAGGCGGGGCCAGACAGTACACCTCGAGACTAAGGGCGGAAAGCACAGAACCGGAAACCAACACCCCGCCACTCGGGAACCGAGCCTGTCCCCTATGTCGTTCCCCAAACGGAGGGCAGTATACAAGTGGGAGGAGCAGAGAAGGAGGAAAACCGCCCGAAGGATCGTGCAAACTATGCTCTCCCAACCCCCTGCCAGCCCGTAGCAGATAAAAGGCCCGGGATGCGCCTTCCCTCTATATCAAAGCCCGGATGCAGGCCGACGGCCGTGAAACCCCACAGGCACCAGAGCGTGATGTGATGCAACACAGCCGGGACCCATGGATAAAGTGTAGTACCCACTCAACTGCTCAACTCAACTTCACCGCGTTCGTGAGGGTATCGCATCCATACTTCACTTCCATGTCCGTCATCTAGGAAGGCTTCTCCAAAGCCAAAACCCCCAGTAGCTGGAACACTGTCTGTTACGCACCATGCTGTCCCAGAGATTGGTCAAACACAAACGCCTACAACTCTCTTGGAGAAAGGAGGCAGAGTTCATGGCTCCACCTCAAGATACAAACCCTCACAAGAGCACATAACTGTGGGCAGCTACAAAACATTTGAAAACACCATAAAGCTCTCCTTTGGGCGGAATATTGCCCGCTAAACTCTACCTATTTCCATCCGCATAAAAACACCCTCAGTTTCAAAATGTGTAGCCGTGTCCGAGCACCACATGCATTCACTCGACCACTTCCATTTGACTCATGCGTTATTTCCAGTTAAAGTTAAATACAAGTATAGTTGTTCTACTTAAATAGCAACGGAATACGTAATGGCCAAACTAAAATTAATTTTATTTATTGTGGGGCTTCACGTTTGAAGGGCAGTGGTAATTAAAACAACTCCAATACCCCATCCCTTCGGCCGCAAAGCCAAGGCAAGTAAAACACGCCGCTACGTTCCTCCCAGGGGACCAGCTGACCCACGGCTGCCCTGCATTTCAACCTGTGCCCCCTTCCAGCCCCCCCAGCGGCCGCAACAAATTGAAGAAGTGTGCCGCCCCAGCAAACCTAATTGCTGGGGCTAAGGCGGCCTCTCCCGGGTGCTGAGCAGGGGGGGGGGCACAACGGCGTGAATGCTTTGCAGCAAAGAGAGCACCCGGTGGGTGGGAGAGGTACTTATACCTGGCTCACCGCCCACCAGCGTGCCGGAAATGACGCGGAACGCGCCGGACCCCTAGGGGGTCCCTACAGCACTAGATCATCATCGTGTGCCATCATGTGGCACTAAGGCGGCCGCCCTCTTATGGGGGCCCCGTGCGTGGACCGCCGGCAGCCACAGAGCAGCTGTCCGAAGGCCAAGTAAAGAAAAAGACGAAGCCTCTGTGAGAAGGTGTGAGGAATGAATAAGTTGGGGGCAGGGCAAAACTGCGCTCGGCAGGCGAGGGAGGGCTAAAGAAAGAGGTGAATGCACTCTGAGGGAAGTAGTAAGGTTGAGTAGGAGAGGAAACCAACTGTGAGAAGAGCGTAGAATGGGAGAGATAATTGTTTGCCGGCATGAGCTTATCAAGTGTCTTATCAAGGGCCTTACGGACAGTGATAGCAGAAGTATTGCATAGTAGATTTTTACTAAGGGGGTGCAAATGTGTATGCCCTTGAAAACTAATTTTAAATTGCATTCGGGGAATTAACATGGCAATAGCAAAGCTTGATTGAATGCGGGCTCATCGAATGTCATGGGCGCTGTTTTCCTTGTTTCCAATCCTTACATAGAGAAATGCAGTGGCATTCAAATAAAATTAAATTATTCATTTTCTTTTTTTTTTTAAAACTGTCATTTAAAGCCATCGAAAGTGGAGCAATTGTACATTCTCTGACTATTTGTGAGTAACACATCCGCACGTGATAGGCCGTCTGTATTTCAGTAGCCCCTGCTGGTTACTTTTGAGGGTACAGGACTCTCACTGTGCACAGCAGCGACTTTGCTTGTGGAGACAGCCAAGCGCTGCATCTTACTTGCAGACAAGAGACGGGTGATGCCGAAGCAGAACTCCGCTCTGTCTTGAGGCCTCTAGTCGACAATGGTGTCACAGATGCGAAGTCAGTAACAATGTGTGCCTCACAAAACAGAATTTTGGTACTGGGTGGCAATCATACATACTGGTTATTAATAAAGCCCAACCCTATCTACATTAACTAGGGCGGAGCGGAACTCCACGGAATTCCACTGAGTTTTTATGCAACTCAGCGGAATTCCACGTAGTGCAACTCTGCGAGCTCTGCCCACCCTTATTGATTTGTCGATATGGATGGTGGGACATTCATTTATAAAATGGCCTGCAAAACATGTGACCTTGGGCTGGATGACAAACTATTTACAGTAAAGTGACATGGAAAAGGTGGTATGAAGTGGCAGGAATTGTTACCATGTTTGAACAAGCATATGCGTAGGCAAAAATGTCCTGACATTCTTGTGTTACATCTAGGTGAAAATGATTTAGTGGTTTGTAAGGGCCTTGTTTTGTTAAAGGAGATGAAGGAGGACATGTTGGAGATTAGAAGACAGTGGGTGGGCACATTTTTGATATGGACGGAATTTGTTCCACGGCAACACTGGCGGGGGGTGGCTAAGCCAGCCGCCATTGACAAAGCCAGCCGAAAGATCAACAGGGATATGAGGGTTTTTGCAGGTAGGAGAGGTTCAGCAGGAGGGGACATCCTGAGTTGAGATTCGATGCACCATATATTTTCAGAGAGGATGGGGTCTATTTATCAAAGTATGGGATGGAGCTTTACCTGGTTCAGATCAGAGAAGCGCTTGAGTCAGCGCTGTTGTGGAGCTCAATAAAGGGAGGTTCCTAGAGGGGGGGAGGGTAAAAAAACAGGGGTTGAAGGATAGGCCTTTTCTGAGTGGCGGTAGGCAGTTTCTCTTGCTATGGTTATACATTAAGATGATGGTGGTGAACATAGGGGAAGCAGGACAATGGGGGGGGGTGTGGTAATGAAGTTAAACCTGGAGGAAGCAAAGGTAAAGTTAAGAGTTAGGATACGTGGATATTTCTAGTGCCCACACACATGCCAATGTCTCCCTCTCTATCACGGAGTACTTCTCCTCCGTGGGAGACAAAGAACGGAAGGCAAACGCACCGAACGGGGTAACTCTTTACCCCATTCAATTGTTTGGGTCAACACACTGCCTAGCCCTTTCCCACTCGCATCAGTGGTAACAAATGTGTCTGCAGTAGGATCAAACCCCTCTAACATAGGAGCATTTGCAATTGCTTGCTTGATCTCTTGAAATGACTTTTGACTATTTTCGTCCCATACTTGTCTTGTTCTTCAACGAAAGTCGCATTTCGTGAGTCTTAAGTGAAAAATTTTCCACAAATTTTGAATAAAATATGGCTAATCCTAGAAAAGATCTCAGCTCATCCTTGGATTTCGATGATAGAAAACTTACAAGAGCCTCTACTAGCTTCTTTTTTTTGCTTGATCCCTTCATCACTGATTACATGGCCCAATTATGTGACCTTCCTCTGTGCAAATCTGCACTTACTGCCCTCTGCTGATAATCCTCTCTCTTCCAGGATACATAATACTTTCCTCAGTGATACATCATGATGTCTTTTGTCCTTACCAATAACTACAGTTTCATCCTAGAAGAAAATAACCTCAGGAATATGTCCCAGCAATTGTGCCACAAGCCTCTGAAACACAGCTGCGGCCGATGACAATTCACACGGCATGCGTCTGAATTGATAACAGCTGAATGGTGTACAGAATGCAGTGAGATGTCTGCTGCTGTGATACAACACCACCTGATGGTATGCTACAGACAAGTTCAATGCAGAAAACCATCTCACTTTTCTGTTCAAAGACATCATTTCATCAATATGAGGCAGTGGGTACTTATCCACCACAATATTGTTATTCAGTCCCCTTAAGTTCACACACAAGCGCACCTTACCATTGGCCTTTCGTGCTACGACCAATGGAGAAACCCATTCAGATGGCTCCACAGTTTAAATGATCTGTAACTCTAGTAATTTCTCTAACTCTTTCTGCACTTCATCCCTAACAATGAAAGGAATATCACGCGCTTTATGAATTTTGGGCATAGCTCCCTCCTTAAGTCAGATGCAATGAGTAAAACCTTTAAGTCAATCGATTTTCTCTTGGCAAACCCCTGGAAACTCCCTTAAAACCCACCTTTTAGTGTCTTCCTCCATACACATACTACTAATACCTGGTCAACGATATTAATATCCAGAATTATACTAAATTTCTTTTGATCCCTCCAGCCCAAGACTGAAGGTCCATCATTGGCCACATAAAGTCTACACCCAGCCTGCCTGTTTTTAAATCTAAAGACTAATTGCCTGAACTCCATCATGTCTATCCTCTCTCCAGTATAGCTCTCAGGAGAAATACCTGGGGGTCAATTGATCACCTATCTTACTGATAAAGAAATGATAGTGCATGGGGACCCTGAGTCAGCCGCCACCTGTAAAGAGACTCCACCAAACGATACCCAACACAAAGGTTTACTAGTACCTTCCCTTGCTATGTTCAGCACCACTCCCCCCCTTTATGATTAACCGTCTGCTCAACTTCTTCACTGTCTTATGAGGACTCTTCCTATCGACTCTCTCTCACACACATTACTTTAGTGGTACTTTTTTTTCTCTGTTTTCTCTTACATACGTTAGCTTAATGTCCTATTATGACATATTCTAAACATTTAGCAGTTTTAGCCAGACACCTCTCAAACCTAGCTGAGTGAGATGTACTACCACACCTGAAACACACAATATTAAAGCTCTTTGGTGTTCTACATTGTTCCCATTTTTCCTATGCTCTCTTTGGTCTGTATATCACTCACCAGTCTGTACGATCTTCTGTTTTTCCTCCGATACTTTATTCAGTGCATCTACTACCTTCTTTTTCTGAGCCAAGGTTGCTTTAGCACACCGGTCAGAAAGCTCTGCCTTCTTGACAATCGCTATAATGTCCTTCAGGTTCGCCTTGCCTTCCACCCACAACCTCTCCTGAATGGACTTTTGTTTTGGCATACATTACAATTTGATCGCAAACAAGTTTGTCATGCAAATTTAAAAATGTACATGAGGTCGCCAGTTTTTTTAAAAACCGAAACATAATCTTCAATGCAGTCATGCTTCCCCTGTTTCCTTTGAATGAACGCATGGCGCATTACTGCAGTGCATACAGTGTGTGAAAAATGTTCACCCAGATCCCGGATTGCACTCCTAAAAACATCTGTATCACCCCCACTTCTGTCAGGTTTCTGTAATTGGTTATAGATGGGTAATCCTTTTGGCCCTAAGCAGTACATTAGGATTCTGTTTTTCCTCTCAGCAGTGAACGAATCACTACTATCCTCCACGTTTGCTAAATAGTTCAAAAATACTCCTTCCACTCACTCCACTGTGTAGCTGGTTCCCCAGGAGCTGCTAAGAATTCTTTGGGTGAACTTAAATGCACAGGATGCGCAACCCCACCACTTGCAGCTGCTGTAGGTTCACTAGACAACATATTGGCAATATGTGTCACCCAATGCATAGAAATTACCCTTTAAAACCATTTTGTAACTTATAGTGCTGCATACATCCTTGCTTACTCATTTAATGGTGCTCTTGCTGGGTAGTTAAACACTTCATACTTCAGTTGCCAACATCCACAGCCTTCCTGCTGCTGAACAGGCTGCAGAGACAAGTATTGTGCTTCAATTGCGTTTCCTCCTCTTCTGACACTGAGGAGAAAATCATGAATTAATATGCATGTTGAAATTTTCTTTCTCTGTACACATGTATGCCATAGAACACAATTATATCCTTCCCAAAGATGTAAACCAGCCGCCTCAGAGTCGTCAAGCGTGGTTTTCCACAGGAATTAGGGTTTGTTCTACAAACATATGTACTTCGTTGCACATTTGTTTCGAAAGGAAATTTATCTCAATGCACATGCTGCTGGTTCAGGAGTACAGGAATCATCAGCATGCGCCTCAGGCACTCAGAAACGGTGCATCTTTTAAACCAACTCGGCGATGCAGCGAGCGCAAGGTAAATAGTTTTATTTATTTATTTACTTACCTTACTCCTGCCCGTCGTATGTCTGACTCCACTACCCCCCAACCAGCCCTTCCCCCGCCCCGCCCCACCGCCCCGCAGCACTCCCTCTGCGAGCCGCCACTGTGTGTAACCGTTGCTTGCCCCTTAATTCCTTTAATCCAATCGCTTCTTCAGCAAGCACAAAGTCTAGTCCTTTCATCCAGCACGATTCGCTCTGCCTGATGGGGTGATAACAATCTAAATAAAATACTCTTACCCCTCGAGTAAGTCCTACTTCAAATAGTCTTTCAACAGTTTCACATGCTGATATTTGCTTCGGGTCCAATTGCCGATAATTGCTCCCATTCTTCTCCAAAATATTGTAGTAAGGATGTACACGAACATTTATTCATAAGTTCTTTATTCTATGTATCTTGGTATAAGGATGTACACAGCATCACGTATCCACAGCACAGCACCGATTGATGCCCACATTCCATGTCACCCTTTATATATAAGAACTCCCCTAATATTCAACACCTTCTACAGTATTACATATTCCATTTAAAGGGACTATACTCTATACCTACGCACTACTACAGGTTGCTTTTGCGGCTAGAGAGGGCCAGCCTCCATTTAAGATCCCTAAACCTTCAACTTCAGCTAATCCTGACTCAGACCACTCAGAGGACAAGGAGATCAGAGTTTCTCTGTATTCAGGGTCTAGATTTGAAGAATGTTTTCAGTCATATCAGGGAGAATCTTACCATCCCTGATTCTGGAACCCTGACAGAGGACAGTGATTTTTGCAACCAGTACAGATAAAAGGAACATGAGAATCTTCCGATCCATAAGGCTGTTCATTGTCTCCTTTCGAGGGAATGGTTAGACATAGAGAAGATGGAATTTTATAGATTTCTGGGCAAGAGATAAACAACTGAGAACTTCGCTGAGGAATTTCCCTATGCTGTGCAGGTCAACTCCTTGATGGTGGGTCTAGCCTCCAGTGGCACCATTATCTCGGAAGGTTCGGTCAAACGTGCTAATTCCGCAATGAACTTTGCAATTCAAGCTGGGGCTTACACAACCTATACTGTCCAGTCTTTACTGCATGGAAAAAGCCTTGGCAGGGGAACACCAAGATGGAGGTGATGTTACTTCCAGATTTTTGTTGATGGAGTAGGATTCCTCTCTGATCTAACATTTGTTTTTCTTTTGGTGGCTGCTTCAGCTGCTGGGCTGGCGATTTCGGCCCAGTGCCATATCTGGACCAGATATGGCCTTCTTCCAACCTTTTCTCTATTCTTTCATGTCAGGAGGTATGAGGAGTGGACACGATAAACATTCCTTGACCTCCTGGTCTCTTGTATGCTTTCCCCAAGTTTCCATTGATGAGCAGGGTTCTCGTGTAGATCATGAAGGAGGAAGGAGTTGAGGTGCTGTATAGTGGCACCATATTCAGGGCCAGACTGGGAACCCAAAACAGCCCTGGCACATTTTGCCAGACCAGATTCCGTATGTTGCGTAGTGAGGGAGCAGAGTGAGCGGGCCTTCCCAGTATAAGGGGGATGGCGGTTGTCCACCCAAGATAATATGGAGACAAATAGCAAAAATGATGCATTCTACAACACATTTTTCATTATACATTCAATTGTATTAACTTTTAAATTATAGCAAATAATGACCTTAGAGTGCACCATGATACAACAATCTTTGTTGGGGCCCTTCAATGATTCCCTTACTATTACCCTCCAACGGTGCCCCTCATCTTTCCATAGCCCAACTATCACATGTATTTCATTTGTTTTATAGCGCCTCTCATACCAGTGTAGGGTGTCAGAGCACTTTACATCACACACATAAAGAAAATGTTACATGAGACAAAGGGGGCAATGAAGTGTAGACATGTTTAAGAGTACTTGATATGGAGAAGCACAAACTCAGGATTTAAAACATAACACAGTGGTTAGGGTTGGCTTTACTAATAAGAATTTATTTCTACCCAAACAAACCCTTTTAAAACAACATTAGGATATTTAATAACTGGCAATAAACCTACGTTTCTAATCAGTATCATACAGTTTGCATTCACCTCTTTGATGGCAGTTCATAGCTCACTGAGCTAGATTATGATTGCAATTTATGAATTGCACAATAACAAAATTATCTCTGTGACAAAAGCAGTAACCCTCTGATCTATGCACGTAAAACACTGTTCTGTGATCTGCGTGATACACATGTTTTGCGGCAGGCAGGGCCGGACTGGGAACCGAAACCGGCCCTGGCAAACAGCTCGACCGGCCCCCCTAGGGGGGAGGGTCGAGCTGTTTGTTAGGGCCGGTTTCGGCCGATTTTGTTACAGGGGGCCGAAATTGCAGGCCCCCGGTAACAAAACGGCCCCCAGGGGCCCAAAACCGGCCCCCAACCTGGCGGCCCACCGGGGAAACGCCCGGTGCCCGCCACGGCCAGTCCGGCCCTGGCGGCAGGCCTATTAACCCTCTGCGCTACCTTCGATGAGTCAAAACTGCAACTAGACAAAACTCCGTTCCCTCTCCAGCAGGACTAATCACCAGAGATATCTTGACACTTTATTTGTTGCTGAAAACTGCCGTATATACAAGGAGCTCTGCGCTTTTAAAACAATAACATTTCAAAACACAGGGGGACTGGAAACGAAAGTGAATGCAGAGTGTGTTATGCTGGCCTGCTGATTTTGTTACCAAGTCCGATATTGCAGCTTCAAAACCGACCCCCCTAGTAACAAACCTCCCCCTCCCCCCACACCTTCGCAACCTCTCTGGGAAACACCCGATGCTGGGTCTGGCCAGTCCGGCCTTGACCATACTGGAAAAGGCAGTCCTGGCTTCCTTGGTTAGTCCATCTGGCAGTCCACCCCCTTAGATCTTCCCTCTAGTTCCTTCCCCCACTCACTACCCCAGTCTTCCAGAGGCTTCTCTGCAACGCCTCTGCGACTTGAGATTGGAAGACAAAGTCTCCTGTCCTTATTCTGCTCATCAGAGATGCAGAGTCTATTCAAGTTTCCAAAAAGGGTAGTTCCCTTAAAGTTTATGAGACGCATTGGGGGAATTTTTCCAAATGGTATTCCGCCAGAGTTCTTCATCCTGTTTCGTGCGGAGGGGATATCTTCTAGAGAACCTGCTGGATGGGTTTCTGTTGGGTCTCTCAGAGGCAACTCTCCCTAGTCAGTGAACGGCTATTAAGGCAAAGGCCCTTCTCTAGCCCAGATTGAATTTTGGCTTCCTGTCTTTTACAAAGTTTCCACCTTATAAAACCAGTAATCCATTTCCTCGTAACTCCACGGGACCTGCCCCTTGTATTGACTAGCCTTCAAGGTTCTTCTTCTGAGCCTCTCTCCTCGGTTTCCTTAAAGTTTCTCGGTCTGAAAGTTTTTTCTCTAGTTGCCATAGCTTCTGGACGGAAATTTGGACATATTAGGGCTCTTCTGTTTCATGAACAATTTCTTACGTTTTTTCAGGATAGGGTAATTCTCCGTCCAGACCAAACCATCAATCCGAAGGTTTCCTCATCCTTTCATGCATCCCAAGATTTGATTCTTTCTGATTTTTTCCCACCTCCTTCCCCAGGCCAGGAAATTGTTGTTTTCATTTGGCATTGATAATACAGGTCAGCGCCCTTCAGTTTCCATGCTCAGTCGCTGGATTAAGGCTTATTTCTTTAGTTTACCAAACAGCTGGCACTTATCTTCCTGAAGGTATACAGGGTCGTTCAAAAAGGGGAGTGTTGTCGTCCTGAACTGCTTTTAAAGGGGCTTCACTCAAAGACATTTGTGCAGCAGTAGTGTGGTCTAACCCTCACTCTTTAATTTCTCATTATAAATTTAAAATGGGTAATATCTTTACTATCTCTTTCAAGACAGTTTTTTTCCACAGTACAGTAAAATGTATGCTGGTGTTTTTTCTCTTGACGAATTGTTGAAATAAATTAACTGGGTGTTGCATCAAGATATTCTGTATGCATCGGTTTCCTTTTCTTTTTTCACTGGCTTTGGTACAGGCTCATGCCGTAAGGGCTGTGGGAAGGAGGTCGGACGAGGTAGATAATGATTCTGTTACTTACTGGTAATCTCCATTACTCTGAGTCATAGTCGCACAGTCCTACATCCCCTCCCCACCCCTCTCTAGTTGGAGACAAGAGAGAAATTGATGATTTAGGTGTTGACATAGGTATTCTCACGATGAATTGTATCAGAGCTCCACCTACAGTGGGTCATCCATGCTCACTTCCTGTAAGAACATATTGGAAGTAATATGTTTTTTTTCTTTTTATTCTGGAGGAGCAGATTCTGTCCACGAGCCACAGAGTAGCTAATTCCGTAAGGACTGTGGCGAGGAAGACTATGACTCAGAGAAATGAAATTTACCAGTAGGTTATTTGCCCTCTGCTGCTCCATTGTTATTGGTGCAGCGCAAAGTTGACCACTCTTTACACGTCACTAAATCAACTGATACTTGACACATAAAATGAACGTGCACTTTACACATGAGGCCTACGTGTCCTTTTGATTTTGACACACATTACACCTGACACTGCGGTTGCAGAGAGTCTTTACTTTAGAATTCCTAGATCTCACATAGATTGTATTATTAATGTCGAGAGAAATGCATTTGACGAATTAATATCGAACCTATCTTTATTAATAAAAGATGTTCTAAAATGAGTGATTTAAATAATAAAGTGACTAGCATGTACTAATAAATCATATATGATTTGTTACAGCTAAAAGCATTTACAATTGTAATACGAGCTAGATTGACTGGTGAGACATTTGCAATGTGTAGTTTACCCTAAGAATCATCCTCTGTGCTTCATTGCTGAAGCTTTTCACTTGATTCATAAATGTGTGCAGATTCGTCTGTGCAACTGCTAGAAATGTCGTTCTTAGCTTTAAATGATTCTTATATTGTTGGAATAAAAATGCTTTAGCTGAGTTATCCATGCATTGTATGTCTTAAGTTAGCATTCGCGGCACCATTTTATTTTCAGCCGTCATTTTGAGCCATGATCGAAGCTAACTTCTGTCTCTCTCACTCTCTGCCCCAGCTGAAAGCAGTTGCAATAGTTTTCGTTTCTCCAAGGTTGAGCTTCGCTGTACTAATGAATACACTGTCTTTGTCTGTACATACCTTTCCCACTAGATAGACCTGCTCCCACCCTTAGAGTGGCGGGTGCAGGTAGAGTGACCTTGACGCTGAGATATCATGTGCCCGGTCTCAGGATTGAAACTCATCCTTCTGTATCTCCTCTGTTCACTAGCTACCAACTGGAAATTTCCAGTCAGGGCGTGTCTTTATTGGTTCTGAACTGTACAAAATGTATCACCATGCTTGCTGAAGTCAGTTCCTCTGCAGCAATCCCAGGAGGCTGGTCAGACTGGACTCCACTCGAGTGTACCTGAATACAATATACTTGGTTTGTATTCTCTACTGTCTGACTGACTCTTCATTTGTATGGAAGGCTGAGAGGTAGTTGCGAGTGACCCAGGTGGCCCTAATCGGGTCACTTCCTTCAGTTGGCGCCTGAACAGGGACTCCATCGGGTGACCCATCCTCGCCCGCGGACGGGTGAGGAGGTCGGGGCCACGTCGGGTCGGACGGGCGGACCAGGGATCCCTGCATGAGAGAATCCTGAACTCGCAGCTGCCCGTCTGTCTGACCTGTCAGTGCCTCGCCCAGCGATCATCCCGACTGGGGTCCTGAACGGCGAAACCCTTGGATCTGACCGTTTGGTCCGAAGAGTTGGCAGTGGAGAATAAATTCGTTTGACCTGTGTGCACCAGGTGAGTTTGCTTGGATTCTTTGTGAATATGGTACCATTTTGGCTTGGATTTGGTGTGGTTTGAGGACCGCCTTTGGATTTGGTGCGGTTTTGAGGACCGTTTTTGGCATAAAGTGTTTGTGAACACTTTGCCCGGCAACATAACACATTTGGCCTACTTTTGAAAATGCCGGTGTTTAGTCGTTTTTTGGTTTGTTGTTGTTGTTCTGCTGAGGCTCGACTGGAAGAAAGTCAGCCAGCGCCTCCGGAAGGCACTCCGAATTTTGACATGTATGTAAAACATGGCATTGGCCCTATTATGTTTAGTACGTTATGGCACAAATATACGAGGGACAATGCCGAGTTACAATGGCCTTTGACAGGCACTTTTGACGAACAAAAAATTAGTTTTTTACAGGAGAAGTTGTTTC
Source organism: Calotriton arnoldi (assembly GCA_963921515.1). Classification (NCBI taxonomy): domain Eukaryota; kingdom Metazoa; phylum Chordata; class Amphibia; order Caudata; family Salamandridae; genus Calotriton; species Calotriton arnoldi. Next base: position 90,442 of record CAWUFW010010967.1, on the reverse strand, counting down.
CGAAAAGGAGTAGGCAGTCCATGTTTGATTCCCTCAGAACTTGGCAAAAGGAGGCTAAACAGAGGCGAATGAAAGCAGAGAAAGAGGCCCGGAAGGTGTGGACGCAAACATTGACTCAGAAAGCTGTAGCACATGATAGAGAGATGCAGGAGATAGGAATTGAACGTGCAGAAAGGAGGTTTCGACTGAATACTGATAAATCATATGTAGCCCGAGAAGAAAATGACACTTTTGTAGAGGAACTGCTAGATGCTCGACCCCCACCTCCGTATGCCCCGCAGAGGATATATCCCGCCCTTCCCCAACAGGCCCAGCTACCCGGTTCTTCCGTCTCTGCTGTTTCTGCTTCTGTTACTGTTGATCAGACTGCCTTGACCACGGCACCTCCTGTCCTTTCTTTGTCTTCGCCGTCTGTGGCAACTGTGACTGTTAGTACTCCGGCAACGCATATTACTTCGGCGTCTCTCTCTCCAGCTCTTACACCCATGACGCAACCGATAGTGATGTTAGTGCCTGCTCCCTCTGTTGCTACCCCCACTGTGTTCCTCCATTCCCGAAATTACTGAGTAGTGAGACACCAATGCGCGGCCCTGACGATAGAGAGTGGACGAAATTTAAAGAGCGCATGGGGTGGACATTGGTCGGGTCTGATGTGGGAGATGCAGAGAAAAAGGTGGTGGCTGATCAGGCAGCACAGTGGGCCCACAACCCCATTCAAAGTGTGGAAGATGTGTGGAGTGTGATGAAGGATTATGAGCCTTTCGTACAGCAACATGCCCTCAAGTACATGTCGGCTACTCTGATCAGTCTTTGGGAGTAGCATTTCAAGGGTGCAGCACCGTAGATCATATACAATATTAGGGATCATGTGTATGTTACTGATATAGAGCCTGCTCATGTCTTTGGTAATACTGCAACATTGGTTGCCTATCGGGGAAGGCTACTGGAGAAGAGCCCCACCCCGGTGTCCCAGTACCCGATGAGGGAAGTGCATCCCATATATCATACTGAAATACCAGAGCTACGGGATCAGCATGATGTTGTTACTAGACCAGGGGTAGCGGCCCGTTTCCAGGAACAGTGGGTTTATACTCCATGGAAAAGGAGTGAAGTCTTGTCCCTTAAAACTCAGCTACCTGACCCTAGGAAAAATCCTACTGCATATTATAAAGAATTGACTGAGGCCACTTCATCAACGGTGATTTCGCTTGCGGATATTGAAATGTTCTTTAGTTTGTTGGTGCCTGTTGATATTTGGAGGCAGGTACATACACAGGATCACGTTGCTGAATTGGGTGGTACCTGGGATCAAATTAAGGTATGGGACCAGGAAAGGAAGCCTGGTGAGAAGCCTAAGGCAGAGATACTTGCTCTGCCTGGCCGTATAATCACTTATATGCATTCCCTTATCCCACCCGAAAGATTGATTTGGACAAGCTAACGGCCTGTCGTCAGAAGAAAAATGAGAGTGTGTCTGATTTTTTCTCCCAGTTTGAAAGTGCGTTTCTGGATTATAGTGGACAGGACTTGTTGGTTGAAGGTGGTGTGCATTTGTTTGTTAGTAGATTTGTTTCCAACTTGCTCCCCGAGAATGCGTCCCGATTACAAGCTTCTGAGTGTACATGGTCCACATCTTCTCCTTCTGTTATCTTGAATATGGCACAGTATTATGAGCACAGGGAAAATGAGGAAAAGGAGAAGGTGGAGAAGAAGCATAAAGATTTGAAGACGAAGGTGTTGTTGCAGCAGGTTTTCGAGGGAATGGTAGAGGACCTGGTGGTCCGGCCCGGCAGCTTCCTCGTACTAGCAGGAATAGTACGCAGGTAGGGCCGAATCAGTGTGCATATTGGAGGAGGGACACTGGCGCAGCGAGTGTCCGGTACTTTTGCAAAAAGTGGCAGTCCCAAGAGGACGAGGTTCTCGTGGACGGGGTCGTGGAGATGGTGGCCAGGACAGGGCTCAGACAGCTGAGACATCGCAGGGTCGTACTGATCAGAACTACTTTGACGACCCTCGGGGCAAACAGTACTACCATGAAGACTATGATACGGATGAGCTGACTGGGATGTCTTACAGCTAGGACAGGCGGGGACAGGGTGAGGGACCAGTTTTGATACCTGTAGACCAAAGAGGTCCGTACGTTAATGCGGACGTGCATGGTTCGACTAAGTAGTTTTTGATGGATACAGGTGCAAAAAACTGTTCTATTTCTCGTTCCTTGGTCCCTGGGGCTGCTCTGTCTGGCCATAATAATGTTTTGGTAGGATTTTCTGGTGTACAGGTTGTGAGCCCCATTTCCAAACCTCTTACATTGACTATTGGTCCTTTTACTGTGGAATCGCCATTTTTGCTGACGTCCAATTGTGGAGAGAATTTAATGGGTCTGGATCTATTTTTTATTTTTTTTTATTTTTTTTGAATCCTCATCTTACCAATAGACTTCTGCAGACTAAAAAGCCGTCATATCTTCTAACTCGGGAGCCCACGGCTAACTGCACCAGCCCAGGTCAACCTGACCGGCCCCGATTTGTAAGGGCTTGGTTAATCATAGGACCCAGTATGTGGGGGAAAAAAAAAAGGGACGAAGAGGAGGAAAACAACAATGGTATGCTATCAGATGCTTTCAAATAGGAGGAATTAGCCTCAGTTCTCTACCCCATTTTAATAGAGGCTGCCAGATGTTAAATGGGATTTTCCCATTCCCTTCTTGCTCTAGTCTCGCCATGGCGAATGAGGCTTTTAGCCAGTCTTCCCTATTTGGGGGAGTGGGATCTTTCCATTTTATGCAAAGCTCTCTTAGTGCTAGAAGAATCAAATATAGCAACAGCCCCTTATCTGACTGTGATGGAAAAGAGTCAGATACATCATTACCCCCAAAAAACACCAGCTGAAGGTTAGCCTCAATACAAGTCCCAAAAATAGCTGATAAAGAGTCTCCCACCTCCTTCCAGTAAGATCTTAATTCCGAGCACTCAAAGAAGACATGTATATCATCCGCTAGAGGCGATCTACACTTAGGGCATTTCGGGGGGGTAAAGGGGCGAACTTAGCTATTTTAGCCGGGTGTAATACAACCTATTTGTTACAAAGAAATGATTCTTCTTTAAGCTAGCTGATTTTATGGTCTTATACATCATTTTTAATGAGAGCTCAAGGGCAGCTTCAGCATCGGACTCAAGAGGGGTATGTTTCCAAACCGATGATTGAGGTGGGATACCCAAGTCCTCTGCTTGGAGAAGACTCGAATACCACATAGATATTTCTCTGTTTTTTGATTGGACATTTTGTAATGCACTCTCTAATTCCCATTCCCCCCTAGATTCACTTCTCTCTGCCTCATACCATGATCTAAGTTGTATATACTTAAATTTTGAGAAGGCAGGACCTATCTTTGTTCTTAGTACTTCCCAAGGGAGAATCCCGTCTTCGTCCTTTAAATCGCGCCATACAACCACACCTGCTTGCTTAATTGTAGTTGCTAAACTATCTTGGAGACAGGGTGGGGTACCAGGGGATTGACAGATAGGGGCAAAATCAGAAAAATAACCCAGCCCCCATCGGCGTCTAACTTTATACCAGGTTTCCAAGGCTGATTTTAAGACCTTAAGGCGTACCCGTTTAAAGTACTTTGGAGCACCAAACTTATATAGAAAACCACCTCCGCCACTCCCTCCTTCAACCAAAACCATCTCCCCTAAAAGTCTGCCCCAAGAATTCTCATCCGGGTTCAGAAGCAGCATCCTGATACCTTTGAACTGAAAGGCAATTAAATAACAACTAATATCTGGGAGGGCCAACCCTCCTTTGTTCAACCTCCTCCTCAACTTCTTCCATGACATTCTGGCCCCTTTATTACCCCAGATGAAACTCCCAATTTTCCCCTGAATTTTACCAATGTTCTTATTAGGAAAAGTCAAAGGAATGGCATTTAACAGATAGGTTACCTTAGGGAGAACAATCATCTTCACCAAATTGACCCTCCCGTAGATCGTCAAAGGGAGGTTCCCCCACCTAGCGAAAAGTTGGTCAATTTCCTTTGTAACTTTTTCCAGATTAAGTACCGGGATTTTAGCTATATCATTAACAATTTTAATACCCAAATATTTGAATTCCTTGCTAATGGGACCTCCCAAGTAGTCGATATTCCAGCACATTACTTCTGTTTTGGAAGAGTTGGCTAGATACCCAGATATTGAGCCAAATTCTACAGAGAGGGCTTCAAGCCATGGAATAGATGCCTCAGGGTCGCTAATGTAAATGATAATATCATCTGCATATAATGCAACCTTACACTGGTATGTTTGTGATCTAAATGGATGTATTAGATCATCCAATCTAATAGCTTGCGCCAAGGGCTCTATATATATATTGAATAACAAGGGTGAAAGAGGACACCCTTGCCTGGTCCCCCTCTCAATGTTAAAACTTCTGGTCAGCATACCATTCAACAAAATCTTTGCTGACGCTCCTTGATAGCATTTCTTCAATATTTGAACAAAGAAGGGGCCAAAACCCATTCTCTCTAATACCTCCCAAATGTAATTCCAGCATACTCTGTCAAAAGCTTTGGCCGCGTCCAAGGCTACTACTGCCAAAGGATCAGATCTTACCACGGCCAGGTCGATATTCCCGATTAATAATTGAGTTTGTTCCTGGATATACCTCCCAGCTATAAAACCCTTCTGGTCAATGTTGACCAGGCTTGAAATTAACTTGGCAAGCCTCCCTGCCAAAATACCCATAAAAAACTTGTAATCGGCATTCAACAGGGAGATCGGGCGGTAAGAATCAGCTACTTGTGGGTCCTTCCCTGGCTTCAATATCAAAACAGTAGTGGCTTCCTTCCAGGAGCTCGGGATCTCACCCCCTAATCTGTAAACTGAGTTAAATAAAGTTCCCATTACCGGTACCACTTCATCGAGCAGAAGTTTAAACACTTCATTTGGAAGGGCATCTAACCCAGAAGCTTTATTTTTCTTTGATTTCTGAATTATGTCCCTAATCTCTTCTACAGAGATCGGTGCATCTAGTAGGGTCCGGCTATCTTCATTTAACGTTGGCAAATGTTTACTCGCTAGCCAGGATTGTATTTTGTCTTTGTGGGGACCAGACTTTCCTTATATAGACCCGAAAAAAGATTTAGAAGACAATTTTGTATTTCTTCTACATTACTAGATCTATCTCCATTTTTATTAATTATTAGTTTGTTAATATTATTTCTCGATCTATCGACCCTGGCCTTCCATGCCAACAAGGCCCCGGCCTTTTCCCCATACTCAAAATTCTGCATATTTCGAGTATGCCATTGTGCCCTACACTTCTGATCTAATACATTTCTGACTTCCTGTCTAACCCCATCCAAGGCCATCTGAATTTGTGCCACTCTATCTCCACCCATCTGACCCAAACCGTTCCTTTCTGCTTCTAATTCTAAAATCTTCTTCTCTTTGACAGACAACTCCTGTGCTCTAGCCCTGTTTTTTGAGGAAATCAGACCGTGTAGCCACCCTCTCAGACTTGCTTTAAACGCATCCCATACATATTCCATGGGTGCTGAGCCAATATTCAAGATAAAATATTCTTTTGACAATGTTTTAATAGATTGAATTATTTCAGAATCAGACAACATCGCTCTGCTCAGTGTCCATCTAGTTTGTAAAGTGCTCCCTATTTTAAAGTATGTAAATAATACTGGAGCATGATCTGAAAGATGACTAGGTAATACCTTTATCTCGGGCAGATTGCCAGCTACATCTCTGCTAGCCAGGATATAATCGATTCTGGAGGCATGATGATACTTTTTGCTATAAAAAGTGTATCCTTGCAGATCGCCTTTCTTAGCTCTCCATAAGTCAACCAGGACTAAATCATGCAGCAAATTTTTCAAAGCCCGCCGTGTTTTTGGTGCTCCTATTACCCGGCCCAGATTAGACCTATCTTTAACAGGGTCAAGCAAAACATTAAAATCACCCCCTATCAATAGGGGAGGGGATGCTAATATCAATCTATCTTGCATTTTATAGATAAAGGAAGGGTCATCTACATTAGGACCATAATATGAGGAGCAAGTTAACTCTAACCCCCCAAAATCCATCTGGGCCATTATCCAACGCCATGTTTGGTCCGTCTGAACATTTTTGATCATACAGGGAGTCCCTCTCTTGATTACTATTGCTACCCCTTTACTAGCAATTAATTGCTGTGAGGAACAGAAACTATCTATCCATGATATTTTAGAAAAAATTGAATGAAATTCTATATGGGTCAAGTGTGTCTCTTGTAGCAAAAAGACCTGGGCTGGTGAAAGTTCTAAATATTTAAGTATCATCCTTTGTCTGCGGGGGCATCTTAAGCCATTCACATTCCATGAGATAAAACAAAGTTTACTGTTTCTATTAAGATTCCCTGCCATCAGCTAAGGTGTCCCCTCTCCCCCACCTTACGACTTTCTCCAAAAACAAAAAAGATGAGGATTACTATTTTTTTATATTTTCTCCCAACGGCTCCCCACCCTGTGACCCTCTCCTCCCACCCATCCTCCCCCCCGTGCCCCACTACTCCCTGAGGAACCCTCCCTTCCAATAGGCAAAGCCTATTCGGTCATCTCTCCCTCGGGTAACATTTAACAATAGCTTAATAAGAACACACTGGGAACCAAATACTGAAAACACACAGCCTCTTGGCCATTCGGGCTCTATTTCCCTCCTAAACTCCCCTCCTGATCTTTTTTGATTTTAATTATTAGGGCATCCACTTCATCAGTTGTTCGAATCATGTGCATATGATTATTCCACATCACACGTAATGTGGCTGGGAATCTCAATTGAGCCTTAGCACCAAGAACATTCAATTCATCTAACCTCTTCCCGAGTTCCCATTGCCTCGTTGCCGTAATATGAGAAATATCAGACCTGATGGAAAAGGCGAAAGGGTTAGAGTCCGACAACATAGAAGTAATCAAACCTTCTTTAAGGGCAGTAGTAAGAATCAGTTCTTTCACGGTATAGGACAAAAAGTTTACCAAAACTTTCCGAGGCTTTTGTCTCCCTAAATTCCTCCTAAAGGGGTCCCGATGTACTCTTTGGATCTCGTGAGCTAAATCGATATCGGGAGAATTCCTTAGTATTGTCCCTTTTAGTAGGGAGACTACAAACCCCTTTATATCTGTCCCCTCAAGGCCTTCCGGAATATTCAAGAGCTTCAGATTATTTTTCCTTGAATGATTTTCCAGCCTCTCTAGATCGTCCTTTAAATTCTTATTTTGAGCCGCTAACTTCATCAATTCATCTGAGTTTGTTTGAATTGCCTCTTTTATTTTAGGGATCTCAGCCTCAATTGCATCAGTCCTTATAGTAACTTCCTCCAATTTCTGTGCTAAGATCTCACACGACAATCTTATAGCAGACTGATTCGCCTCTGAAACAGCAAACCTGTTAGCTAGCTCAGCTTGATTGGTCTCAGATATTTTAAACCTATTGATCATCTCTTCTTTCATAATCGTTAATATCTCAACCAGTGAATGATTTGGAGGGGGCAATGTCTCATCTTCCCCCGTTATATGGGGAGAAATGTTATTACTAGCCCGGAGTTGAAAGTCATGATCTGGCTCCTGCTCTTGTGCTGCAGCCGGCTCATTCCCCTGGTCCCGACCTTCTTGTACATCTAAGATAGAATATCTGTTAGAGATGCTCACCAATGGATGTATTTCATTCTCCACTCCAGTCGTAGCTCCAGAAGATATAGGGAATCGCATAGTGTCATTATCCTTCTCCTTAGGGGCAGTTACCGAAACCACCATCCTTTTATCTTGATGCGGTAATGCAGACACTACTGCAGCCTGGGTTTTAGAGTTATTCCGATTTTTTAGCTTTACTTTAAGCTTTGAAGGGGTCGTTTTTTGGACCCCAATATCCATATTGCTTACCCTACCCACACTACAATCCTGGAGCTGTATTTCCTCTCTTACTGGGCTGCCCTGAGTGGAAACCACAGGACTCCCACTATTAGACATGGCCACTGATTTTCTATTGTCAGGGAAATTAAATGTGGAGGTAGACAAAGAAATAACCTGGTAGTAGGTTTTCAAAGATGGAGTAATTTTCGGTTTTTGTGGAAGTCTCTTACTACTTCCTCTGCCCTTGTTAACCCCTCTCCCCTTACTGGCAAGCCCACTATTTGTTGTAGCCCCTATCTGTTTAGACTGTTTTTTTATTAATTTTGTTTCAGAAATTGGGGGGGAGATCCGGGAAGAAAAAATGGGCTGTGAGATGGTCGTATTTGCGGATAAATGAGCCGCTCTAGCTCGCAAGGTATATCCGGACAGCTTTGGGGGAGAAGAGCCCTTATTGAGTTCACCTGTCTCCATACGGCAAAGAGGTGCCCCCTCCTCCTTAACTGAAGACCAAGAGATCAAAAAAGCTCTGTCCTGACAAAATGAGGAACTTACAGACCCAAGTTTCACAAAAGACTTTTCTGTTCTTATGTTCCCAACAGAACGCTGTATTTTCTCTTGAGTACTATCACCATGAGAAAGTCCACAGTAGTCTCAAGCTCACCTTACCTTCAGGAAGGCAGCGAGGGAGAAAGCTGATACAACTAACTATAGCCGAGGACTGTTTAACAAACACTCGCCGCTCAGTCCACCATTCCTCCTCAGCTTCTTCCGCCTCTACCACATTGAGCTTTCTGCCCGCAGAGACCGCGTACACTCTGAAGCAGGTGCTGGCTCTGCCCCCAGTAAACCGAAGCAACAGAGAGGCTGCGTCTCGCCGCCTCCTTCCACACGCTGCCTCTCTCCACTTCCAACGCTGCGCCCTCAACCCGTCACAGCAGGGGACCGCGTCCTCAGACCCACGGACGCCGCTGGAACCAGGGAACAGACTTGGCCGCATAAGAGCCACACAGGAGGGTAAGTAGAGGGAAATTCTGCCTCAATCACTCAATCACATCAACATAGATCAGCATAGGTCCCGACGGAAAGGAAGACCCAAGGGAGCGTGACCGCGACCGTTAGCTTACGGCCGCCATGTTCCTCACACCGCCGTAAAGCATGTTCCTCACACCGCCGTAAAGCATGTTCCTCACACCGCCGCAAAGCATGTTCCAAACGAAGGTGTTGTTGCAGCAGGTTTCCGAGGGAATGGTAGAGGACCTGGTGGTCCAGCCCGGCAGCTTCCTCGTACTAGCAGGAATACTACGCTGGTAGGGCCGAATCAGTGTGCATATTGGAGGAGGGACACTGGCGCAGCGAGTGTCCGGTACTTTTGTGGAGAGAATTTAATGGGTCTGGATCTATTGAAGAAATGGCATGCCACAATATATTGCTCCCCGGAGGGTGTTTACATGACAATGCGTCCGAATGTTGTGTGCACTACGCAGTGTCTGTCTAAAGATGCGCCTCTCCCTGCTGAGTTTAAAGATGTGTCACCCACGCTGTGGGCAACGGGCGACACAGATGTGGGTTTGTTGCAGATATCGCCTGTTTCAATTCTTGTCAAGGAAGGTGCTATTTTACCCCGTATTCCTCAGTATAAGATACCGCAAGCAGGTGAGCAAGCTCTGATAAAAATTGTGCAAGATTTGATTGAGAAAGGAGTGGTTGAGGAGACGACTGCTAATGTCTGTAATAGCCCTATTTTTCCCATTCTTAAACAGACACCTTCAGGTCCCTCTGAGTATCACGAAGATGTTTATCGTTTTGTGATTGATTTGCGCGAAGTTAACAAAATAGTGATTCCCCAGTTTCCAGTGGTCCCTGACGTTATGACTCTCTTGACGATGATTCCTTCTTCTGCTAAATTCTTTTCTGTCATTGACTTGAAAAATGCCTTCTTCAGCATCCCCATTCATCCTGACAGCAGGTATCTGTTCGGGTTCACCCTAGCTGGTAGAAGTTTTAGATTCTGTTGCGCTCCTCAAGGCTATACAGAGAGTCAGAGTATCTATAGTCAAGCATTGAAAAGTCAGCTGGATTCCTTGTCGCTCCCCTCAGGTAATGTATTACTCCAATATGTTGATGACCTGCTTATCGCCTCAGACACAGAACAAGGTTGTAGAGATAGTACGGTTAAATTGTTGCTCCATCTAAGGTATCCCTTTCCAAATTCCTGTATTGTCGACAGGAGGTCACCTATTTAGGTCACCTACTGTCGATGGAGGGTAGGAGATTGACCCCTGAGCGCATCAGTACCATTGTGAAAATGCCTGTTCCGTGAACCCAGAAAGATGTGCGCGCTTTTATTGGCATTACTTCTTATTGTCGTCAATGGATCCCAAACTATTCCCTACTAACAAAACCTCTGCTTGCACTAACCACTAAAGATGTGCATGAATCCCTGCCTTGGACGCCTAAATGCCAGCAGTCTTTTGAGCAATTAAAGGTTGCGCTTTGCTCAGCTCCAGTGCTTGGTACTCCTAACTATACCAAGCCGTTCGTGCTGTACGTACACGAGACGGCTGGTTGTGCGCTTTTTGTTCTAACCCAAAAATTTGGAGATAAGTATCGGCCGTGTGCTTATTTCTCTGCTGTGCTTGACCCTGTCGCGCGAGCCCTTCCGATCTGTCGTGGCTGTGTCTGTCTCAATACGACAATCAGCAGGACTCGTACTTGATACCGACCTCACAGTCATGGTACCCCATGCTGTGGATACACTTTTGAATAAGACAAGGACGCAGTACCTCACCAGTGCACGTCTGACCGGTTACGAGCTAACGCTCTTCCAAAAGCACATTACGATCAAACGCTGTGCCACTCTGAATCCAGCCACGTTACTACCCCTCCCTTCTGAAAATAAGGAGATTGACATGCATGATTGCATTTTTCGGACGGAAGAAGGGACGGGTAGACATGACTGATGTTCCCTTATCTGACCCCCAAGGGGAACTATATGTCGATGGCTCTTGTTTCAAATTGCCAGATGGCACCACCACTGCAGCATATGCAATTACTACGCTACACACGGTAGTTGAGACATCACGAGTTCCCTATCAGTCCGCCCAAGCAGCTGAGTTAGTTGCCCTAATTCGAGCCTGCGAGTTGAGTGAGGGACTGGTTGTTAATATTTATACTGACAGCCAGTACGCCTTCGGAGTCACCCATAATTTTGGGCGGCTCTTGGCAGAGAGAGGTTTTCTTACTTCCCACGGGGCACGCATTCAGCATGACCCCCTTATACTTAGGCTTTTGTCCGCTTTGAAACTCCCTAAGAAGTTGGCCATTGTGAAGTGCAGCGCTCATAAAAAGGTTACTGACAAGGTGGGTGAGGGGAACGCTTTTGCAGATCAGATAGCTGAGGAAACAGCCCGCACTAAAATGAAGAGATTTTAGCAGGTCCAGCTAGGTGGGTGCCCGAGTTCTCCATGTTTGAGGATACACTAGATAACATGAAGGAGATCCAGAGTGAGGCCATGGCGGAGGAATTAGCGGTGTGGCAAGAAAGTACAGCGAATTTAAATGATGAAGGATGTTGGATTGACAAGTCAGGGAAGCAGAGATGGATGTTGCCAGATGCATATGTGCTTCCTGTAGTGACAATGGCCCATGGCCCAGCTCATATCAGTGCTAAGGGTATTTGCAAGTTGTTAGACCCCGTATGACAGAATGACATCTCCAAGACAGCTGCTCATTTAGTAAAATACTGCATGGTGTGCATGATGCACAATCCTGGCAAAGGTACCCCTACACCACCTAGGAATTTTGCACCTCCCACTTTCCCTTTTGAGGTCCTTCAAATGGACTTAATCAAAATGGACAGGGTCAATAATTTAAAGTATGTGCTAGTGGTTGTCTGTGCGTTCAGTAAATGGGTTGAGGCTTACCCCACTAAAGAGAATACAGCCATTGCGACTGCAAAGATACTCCTGAAGGAGTTCTTTCCTCGCTTCGGCTTGCCCCGTTTGATCTGGAGTGATAACGGAAGTCATTTTAATGCCAAAGTTATCCAGCTAGTTTGCGAGGGACTACACATTAGACAGAAGTTTCATGCTGCGAATCACCCCCAGTCAGCAGGATTGGCTGAGAAGTACAATGGTACTCTCAAACTGAAACTGGCAGAGATTCAGGAGACCACAGGGTTGCAGTGGCCAGATGCTTTACCATTAGCCCTTTTGTCCACCAGAGCAACACCACATTCTAGGACAGGATTGTCACCTTACGAGGTCGTGTTCGGGCGCCCGGCGAATGTCTGGGGCATCCCACGGCCTTGTAAGTTTTTGAAAATAGAGTATCCTTTGCTGAAAGATTACCTGTGTGAGTTAACTAAAAGTCTGAGTTCTATTCACCAACAGATCCATGACTCCCTGCCACCTGTACCCGAGGGGTCACGACATGATATTCGGCCCGGTGACTTAGTCTTGGTGAAATATTTCCAGCGGAGAAAGAGTTTGGAGCCCCGCTGGAAGGGACCTGTCCAGGTCCTCCTTGCCACCCGCACAGCCGTAAAGGTCGCCGGCCGAAAGAACTGGATCCATTCGCACCACTGCAGCAGAGTACCCCTGCCCTTGCCCTATGATCAATGGGTGAGGGAAGGTATTGGGGACTCGGAGTGTGAGAAAGTTCCACGATTTATCCCTTTTTCCATTGCCAAGCTCACATTGACCCAAACGGAGGCCGAAAATATTGAAGTACTAAATGCGGCAGTCCCCCCGGAGGTCAAAGCAATTAAGGAGCCCCTTTCCCTTTCCACTGACCCCTCTGTGCCTGACCCCCTTTTCATCGGCCCTTCTGTCCCTGGAGTCACTAGGTACAATTTGCACACCCGACGGAGGAACAGTGCACCAAAGGAGAAGTCAGATTAGCTAGGGACGGACTGCGCAAGTCAGGGTGTACTTGTCAGTAGTACCAACGGTGTTAGTTTAGGGTGAGGTGAGATTGGTGCATTGTTCTGACACTGGACAGGATAAATCGAATGTGCTCCCCTGGAGGGGGGTACATTATGCTGGATGACGTGGGATTCATCGCGAGCTAGGACTGAGCAGCTCCACCGCCGGTGCTCAAGAGCGCCAACGTTGATTAACAATAGTAGTCTACCAGTGAGGCTCTGACGGACACTGGGAACACTTGCCCCTTGCCATCAGTTTTATTGCATTCCCTTTCCCTTGCTTCATAATGTATCCGTTTGGTCAGCCTCTTACGGAGGAAGAACAGCCATTTGCACCTCCGCGCCCAGTGCGAGGTTGGTCCATGAAAAGTAAAATCGTTTTTGTGTCAATAGTTGTGATCACACTAATAATTGTATTAGGGATATCTTGGTTCCTGGATGAGAAGTATCCTGTGCATTCCTTGGTTGGTACAACACCGATTCCTCCCGAACACATTTTTGTCACTTTGGCCCCTCACAAAGGAGAGCATCGAAAGTCTTATAAGGAGAATGTATTTATACAAATGTTGCATTAGGCTCATGAGGTGTCAAATACAACTAATTGTTGGGTTTGTGGATTACTCCCCTCAGTGACTCATAAAAGTGATAACTTGTTGTCCATGCCACTGTCATACATCAGTAGTTGCAAGGCCTGGTTTGCATTGCTCAGTATGGTGCGTCCCCATCCCCAATTCGATACTCTGGATAGGACACCTGCTGATTCTCGCACTGTGGTACAGAATGCGCATTTCCATCATAGGGCCCCCCCGTTGGTCCGACAGGCCAAGAGGCATTTGGTAAATTGTTTTTAAGGACCTGCATGAATGCATACAAAAGCGTAAAGAACGGGACATGGTCTCGAATGGAAATAGCTGACTTCCAAGGGTTCAACACGTCCGAGTACTTCCAGTCTTTCCAGGCTCATAATGTTACTGAGGACAAGCCAATACCAGTGTCAGTGGTCAACACAACAGCTAGCTTCTGTGTCCATGGGGCTGGGAGGATAAAAGTAGGGGAGAGCAGGTGTAATTCCACATATGAATTAAGAACGACTGATAGTCCACCTTTAATACCACCCCCAAATGTCTATTTTGTCTGTGGATCCCAAGCTTATGTCTGGCTCCCGGAGGCATGGTCGGGCAGGTGTTATCTCTATTTTCTCCTTCCCCCTGTGTATATAGCTCCATCCCACTATCATAAAAGTCATCAGTTGCAGCGTAGAAGTACATACTTGTTTCGAGTCAGAAGGGTTATTGGCACGAAAGATATAGATCAGACAGATACCACTTTACAACAGTTTGAGGATGCCATGAAGGGTATTGTACCATTTTTGGGGCCCCATAGCCAATAGCCTCCAGCTTCGTAGGCTTACGAGAGTGGTGGAAGGGGTTATTAATACAACAGCAGGGATACTGACCAATATTACTGCTGAGCTTCAGTCTACGAGGCTCGTTACTTTACAAAATCGGATGGTGTTAGACGTCATCCTTGGCGATCGGGGAGGGGCCTGTCGTGTTATTGGCAGAAGCTGCTGTGTGTACGTTCCTGACCACACCCCCAATGTGTATGCTGCCATACAGAAGTTGCATAGACTTTCATCTGACATACACCAAGAAAATGGTACTTGGAATCTCTCTGGATGGTTCTGAGGTATGTTCACGTCCTGGGGTTGGAAGATTCTTATACTTCTGGTTGCAGTTGCTGGAATTATCCTTACCTGTTGTCTTTGCATACACTGCCTCCCGGCTTGTTGCGCTTATTGTGTAAATACTCTGACGCCTAGTCCAAAGACATCCATCCATGACACTAATGCCACGATTATGATGATGAACGATATTAACAACATTATGTTGATTGATGAAGGTATCTTTGAATATTGACACACATCAGCTTGTAGTGGTAGCTATCATTTTCTGCAATATGTTATCTGTTTCTAGGTAGTAATAAAATGATTTAGCAACTGCTAAAAGGAGGGTCTGTTGGAACAAAAATGTTTTAGTTGAGTTATCCATGCATTTGCGGCACCATTTTATTTTCAGCCGTCATTTTGAGCCATGATTGAAACTAACTTCTGTCTCTCTCACTCTCTGCCCCAGCTGAAAGCAGCTGCAATAGTTTTCATTTCTCCAAGGTTGAGCTTTGCTGTACTAATGAATACACTGTCTTTGTCTGTACATACCTTTCCCACTAGATAGGCCTGCTCCCATCCTTAGAGCGGCGGGTGCAGGCAGAGTGACCTTGACGCTTAAATAGCATGTGCCCGGTCTCAGGATTGAAACTCATCCTTCTGTATCTCCTCTGTTCACTAGCTACCAACTGGAAATTTCCAGTCAGGGCGTGTCTTTATTGGTTCTGAACTGTACAAAATGTATCACCATGCTTGCTGAAGTCAGTCCCTCTGCAGCAATCCCAGGAGGCTGGTCTGACTGGACTCCACTCGAGTGTACCTGAATAAAATATACTTGGTTTGTATTCTCTACTGTCTGACCGACTCTTCATTTGTATGGAAGGCTGAGAGGTGGTCGCAAGTGACCCGGGTGGCCCTAATCGGGTCACTTCCTTCAATATGTGTAGGATGTTAGTATAGGTTGAATAATAAAATATCATCAAAGTATGCATAGTTCCCGAGTATACTTACTGTTGTGTAATTTCATTGCTTGCTATATGGTTTATGTAACTTTGACTAATGTATTACAGAAATATTATACACATATATGTTTAAATGTGCACACACATATCAAATGTGCGTTATGGATTTATTGTCTTAAGTTAGCAGAGTTTCACCGAAAGGTCTAAATATGTGTCTCATGGGAATCTACTACGTTTCTGAATTTATGCTGACTTGCTTTCTTTGCAGGTGTTCCCACAGAGAGTTAATTTAAACTAGATACATTTCTTGTAACAAGCAATAGATACATGTCTGGTAACAGAATTCAATGACAAGCACATGAGAACCCGTAGACGAACAATGGACTGTTGTTCTAACCCCTGAGCATGTGACCAAGATGGTGTTCCCAAACCAGTGTGGTATTTTTCTCCAATGTTTCACTATGATACCATGTGAATCCATACAGACATTAAAACTAATACAGTGGACTTTTATTGATGACGCAACCAAAGGGGAGTTTCCAACTGACTTTATCTATTATAACTTATCGTTGCCCTGGCTAAGAGTACCTCAGATCACGCAGACTGCTGAATGCAGAGGGCAGATGACTTTGGACTTTCTTGCTGAATTCCTATGCTGAATCCCTTCTGCAGACTCTATGCAGAACCTTCCTTGGACTCCAACCTGAACCATATTTCCTAAATCCCAATTGACCCTTAAATGGATTTTTAGAGACATTTCCCATGTCACGTTAAATTTCCCAAGTGTGATTTAGACCAACACATTCCTGACCCGTTGAAGACTCCTGACCAAGCTGCCGCAATGCTACTGCTAATACGTCTTGTACTTTTTTGCCTGATTCCTATTATCTTTTGTAGATTTTTACTATGAGCATTACATGCCTTGGTCCTTATCTGAGAGATTTAGATTGCTAATTCCTAGGAAGGACCAAGACAAATTGTATTCTGAGTATCAGATCTTGATGTACTTAAATTTGATTACTAATTTGTAATAAACACCCTTGAACATGTCTACCAATTTCTGGTCCTCATTGTGTAGCCAAATTGGTTGCACTGTTAATTGAATTTGATCGGACAAGAAATGCTAACTCTCTTTCCTCTCAGTGCAACTTTTTTAGGTCCATCGGAGGGCCAAGTTGGCAGGTAAGTAGGTGCTAGTAAATGATCCATTAAATGAGGTAAATCCTCAGTACCAGTTGGGCCAAAAGAACCAGGATCAAATTTGCTGGATCATTTTCAATGGAGCGTATTAGGATGAAAAATATGCTGCAGAGTCAATTCTGTGAGCACTTTAGACCTCACAGGCAATATGAAAAGCGCTATGGAACACTATACACAAGTTCTACTGAGTCACAGATCACCAGACTTTAACAGGCAGTTACAAGCTGACCTCCACAACACGGAAGTGTACTGTAAATATGAAGCGGCAGTGCAACAGCACTGAGAGCTATACAAAAACCTCAATAAAAGAGAATAAGTGCACTGTCTGGAGAATGAAAGTGGATACTACTGCAGCATGAAGCTCTAGGCATTTGCTGGCTGACGTAATCTGACTAGGAGGGTTAGAAGAGGTGCAATATTTCAGCAAAGATATTTAAAGGCCTGTTTGCTGAGGCATTTTTGGGGGAGCCAGAAGAGGTCACGTCAGTTAGGGCATGTACAGGGTTGTGAGTGACTGGGTCCCATGTGTTTTTCCTATCAGCTAACCTCTAGAGTTCTCAAAGACATGTGTTTTGGTAGTTTACCAAGCCCTAATGAAGAAAGTGTGGAAGAGTTCATGGTTGTTACTACTAATTTTATGTCAATACTATAGGCTCCTCTTTGACATTGTTTTCTTGTTTGGAGCCAGAAAATAATACAAGTATTGTGTAAATGATCAAAATAAGTACAAATCCCAACAGGCTTAGAGTGAGAACTACAGTATGACTATTAGATATATAATGGTGAGAATTACACTCCTTCCTCTTTCTTGCTGCCCCCTGTCAGTGAGTTAAGTACATTTGATTTCAATCAGATTCATTTTCTTAAATATTTCAAATTTCTTTGATTATTTAAACCTCTTGCTTATGTGTGTTGATTATTTGCATTATTGTTGCCATTACTTTTTTCCCATAGGGTTCATGTTCTCTCAACCCCGGCCAACGCACGTCACACTGCTGCCACACCACAGAACACATAAGGAGCTTTCACATGTGCCTCCTGCAGGTTCTCATGCACTCTCCCACACCCTACACCTACCACTCCCGCACCAATAGCACCCCACTTGATCACACTCCCACAAATCAGCTGCCCACTTACACAGACCAAATACCACCCAAACAACATGCCACACTTGCATGTATGCTCCTTAACACCTCATCGCTCACCATGCATGCCACAGAGATATGGGACCTTCTGCACGACCACACTCTAGACCTGCTGTTCCTTATGGAAACATGTCTAAGCCCAACCTCGGCACAGGACATTGCTACAGCCATGCCTGCTGGCTACAAGATCGCCAGGCAAGACAGTCAGCAAAAGCCCAGCGGTGGAGTCTCCATCATATTTAAATATACCATCAGCTGCACCAACCTACACAGACACCCCCACCAGCTACATGGAACACCTTGAATTCAAGATATGCATCACAGCCAACTTCTTCCTATACAGAATCCTTGTATACAGATCACCGGGACCCTGCACCAATTTCGCCAGTGACATAACAAACTCTGTCGCACTCCGGTCATCAATCCCAGCACCTTCATTCTCCTTGGAGACCTTAACTTTCTCCTAGATGATCGCACTGCCCTTCTAAAAAACCTTGGAAACCTTGACCTCGCCCAGCACATTACCGGAGCAACCCACACTGCTGGACACTTATTGGAACCATTTGTCTCCTCAATCAGAAACATTACTGTCGACAAGCCAGCAACTAGGGCCTGGACAGACCACGCCCTCATCAGTCTCAGTATACTCATCCCTCCCCACCACAGACCTACCACCACTGGAACCTCACGCAACAGCTGCAAAAGAATCACAGAAAAGGAATGGGCTTATGCCTTCTTCAAGCACCGGCCTGAGCACACCAGCAACTCGCCTAAAGCCACCAAGAACCTCAACAGCGAGATCACTGCATGCATTGACACCCTGGCTCCTCTCAAGCACAACCCAATGGCAAGAGCATGAACACAGACCAGGTAGTACACAGAGGTCCTCAGGCTGATAAAACGCTTCTACAAGCAACTGGAGCACAAATGGGGAACAAGTCAAGACACCACAGATAAAAATATCTTCAAATCAGCCCTAAGACACAACCACCAGCAGGTTCGGAACACCAAGTGCACAGCTCTTGCAAGTCACATGGACTTTGGCACTAGCAGCAGCAAGGAAATCTTCGCTATCATTAAAGATTTCACTGCACCTCCTGCCGCCTCCAGTATCATCACCCCCTCACAAGACCTTTGCAGCAAGCGCTCTCGATTTTTTAAGAACAAAATCACCTCCATATACTGCACATTCGACCCTCAACCAAACCCTGTCAACATTGTAACTCAACTTTCCATCATGGCCGATGAACAAACCGTGACCTCGTGGCCTACTGTCACTAACATCGCAATCGCTGTGACCATGAAGGCCATCTGTTGGGGGCTCCATCTGGCCATTGCTACCAACACACCTTCACCAAAGGACTCCTACTGATCAGTGAAGTACTAACACCCATCCTCAATGCATCCAACGACTCAGCCATAATCCCGAACACCTGGAAATATGCCACCATCATGCCCCTCCTCAAGAAACCATCTGCTGACCCAGCCATGCTTTTTAACTAGAACTCATTTCCCTCCTACCATACCGACAAAGGACTTAGAGAAACTAATCAACCGACGCAACAAGGACCATCTCTGGAACCACCATCTCCTCAACGCCATGCAGTCTGTATTCAAGCCCAACCACAGTATAGAAACAGCACTCATCGCTGCTTCAGAAGACATCCCCATGATCCTTGATAGAGGAGATGTGGCAGACTAATTTCTCCTAGGCCTCTCTGCAGCGTATGGCACAGTTCAAATCCCAACCTACACCTACAGACTTCTTCAACAGATACGCCTCCACCGCAACCGACACTAACCGCAGACTGACTGCCTGGAACCACCTCTCCCCCCAGGATACCACTTCCATCATGAAATCCACCCACTCCGAAGCTCCCACAGACCCATGCCCATACCACATCTTCAACCTCAGAAACCAAAGGATCGGCCAAGAAATCCCCACCCTGCTCAACACCACAATCATCACCGCAACATTTCCCGATGCCTGAGAACCCGCCGAAGTCAGACCAATACTCTAAAAACCCACTGCCGACCCCAGTGAACTTAAAAACTGCCAGCCAATCTCCTTTCTCCCATTCTAAGCCAAGGTACAGGAAAACACTATCAACAAGCAACTCACAACGCATCTGGAGCAGAACCAGCTACTCAACGCCTCACAATCGGCTTCCGCAGCAAACAAAGCACCAAGAATGCCCTAATTGCAGCCACCGATGACATCCAAACCCTTCTCGACCGTGGAGAAACAGCAGCTTTGATCCTCCTTGACCTCTCGGCAGCATTCAACACCATATCCCACCACACGCTGATCGAAAGACTCCACCGCATCGACATCCAAGATGGATCACATCCTTCCTCACTGGAAGAACACAGAGGGTCCGCCTACCACTTTTGACCTCCGAACCCAAGGATATAGTCTGCCGTGTCCTCCAGGGTCATCCCTGAGCCCCACGCTCTTCAATGCGTATATGACCCTGCACCAACATTGTCAGAGCTCACGGTCTCAGCATAATATCCTATGCAGATGACACCCAACTCATCCTCTCACTCACCGATGACCTTACCACCACCAAGACCTACTTCCACAGAAGCATGACAAGCGTCGCTGACTGGATTAAGAACAACTGCCTGAAGCTGAACATGGACAAGACAGAAGTACTGATCCTCTGCAAAACAACAACTAATGGAACGACTCCTGGTGGCTATCAGATCTAGGACCCGCACCTACACCCACAGACCAAACCAGAAACCTCAGAATCATCATTGATAACAAGCTCACCATGAAATCACAGATCAACGCTGTCTCCTCCACCAGCTTCCTCACTCTGCGCATGCTACGTAAGATCTTCAAGTGGTTACCCCTGCACACGGGATGCACCGTGACACAGGTCCTCATCACCAGCAGACTGGACAATGGCAACGCTCTCTACGTAGAAATCACCGCACACCTCCTACAGACTTCAAACCATACAGAACGCCACAGCCAGACTCATCCTTGACCTCCCTTGATGAACTGACATCACACCCCCACCTTAAGCAACTCCACTGGCTCCCTGTATAGAAGAGATGCCACCCTAAGCTGCTGACCTACGCACACAAAGATACAAGGCTCTACACAGCCAAGGACCAGCCTACATTAACCACTGCCTGAACTTCCTCCAACCTTCGAGAAGACTATGCTCTGCCTCCCTACCACTTGCCTACACTCCCCGCATCTACTGAAGCAGAAGTGGAGGACGTTCCTTCTCTTACATCGAAGCAAAGACCTGGAACAGCCTTCCCACACAGCTTTGGACCATCACCTCATGTCCGGAATTCCGAAGGGCCCTCAAGTCCTGCCTGTTCAAATGAGACTTCCGGGAACAGCAAGTGCTTGGATACCCTTTTGGGTGATTAGCAGTGCTTTATAAATCCTGATTGATTGATTGAGTCTCCCACCCTATCCTCATCAGGTGACTGCATGAGATTGACATCCAAAGACATGTTCTTCGCTGGATCTATTCCTTCTTAACAGATAGAACACAAGCTGTCAGACTGGCACCTTACTCCCTGAAACCCCGAAAACTTATCTGCAGAGTGTCTCAAGGTTCATCGCTCAGCCCCTCCCTCTTCAACACATACATGATCCCTCTGGCCAATGGCATCCGCACACATGACATCCACATCCTCTTCTACGCCGATGGCATGCAACTCATATGCGCCCTCTTGGACAAGACCTCCAATGCAAGAAACAAGTTCACTGCCTGCATGACCAGAGTCACTAACTGGATGAAAGTCAACTGTCTCAATCTTAACACTGACAAGACAGAAGTAGTGTTCTTTGGCAAGAACACCTCACCATGGGATTCCTACTAGTGGCCAGCTGAATTCGGACCCACACCCAGAGCCCACACCAGGAACCTCGGAATAATCATTGACAGCAAACTGGACATGACTGCACAAGTTTATGCTGTCACGGCACCCTACATGTTCACCCTGAAAATGCTGAGGAAGAGCTTCAAATGGCTCCCAAGCAACACTAGAAAAACTGTCACTTCAGCCATAGTCACCAGCAAGTTCACCAAGCAACTCACTAGAAGACTACAAACCATCCAGAAATTGGCAGCCAGACTCCTTCTCAGCCTCCCACAGAACTCACACCACACCTCATGTAGCTCCACTGGCTCCCAATACACAAAGCCGCTCAATTCAAACTCCTCACATACACATTCAAGGCACTACATAACTTAGGCCCCACCTTCCTGAATAGTATCATCTCCTTCCACCAACCACTTAGACAGCTCCGCTTTGCGGTAGTCCTACTCGCACACAACCCATGAATACACAGAACCAGATCAGGAGGGCGGGCATTCTTTTGCATTGCTTCTAAAGCGGCCTCCCACTCCACATCAGAGCCTCCTCCTCTCTTCTTGAATTTTACAAGAGGCTGAAGACCTTACTTTTCAATTCAGGTTTCTTTGATTAAGAATAGCAATCAGATTTCATCTCAGCCTTGATTGCGCACCACCTTTGTTTACCCCTCTACAAAGCTTTGTTTCCTTACAGAAGTGTATGCTTTGCAGGAACTGACACACCGGAACACTCCAAAGGTGACATGATTTGCATTTCTTCTTTTCTCAGCATAATTTCCTCTAGTCGGAGAGTAAATTTTCTTTTTCACATCATCTGCCACTCTGTTCCCAGCATGGCCTGAAAGCTGCTCCCAAAGAGATACTCTCTGAGGTGTGTTGAAGAGGCAGGACTTTGGTGAGGCAGCCTCTCTCCCTTTCCTCCTTATATTCAAGAAAAAGACCTTTCTTAATTATTACTGAGGGAAACAATATTTTTCATGTACTTGTATTTCTAATACTTCTCACCAGTCTACACATTAATGTGAAATGAGTACTTCTAATAAAAGACATTGCAATGAATGATTTAAAATTGGACATGGATGCATCTGAGGAGGCTTTTATAGGCAATTTAAAGCATTTCATTAGTGACTTTGTCCAACAGGCAAGGCATGCTTCATCGGAGGCTATTGTTAAAGGTATTTGCTGAAATGTCAAAGCTATTGTGCATGCTTCGGCCCTGTCTGCTAGTGGCAGCAGGGCTTCCTCTGGTCACAGCCTACAAGAAGAAGACACTTATGTTGTTGATATTCCCTCAAGCCAATGCAAAGGTGTCCTTTTAAAATAGCTTGCTAGACTAAACATATCAGTTCTGCATGTACTGTAGCAAAGATTCCGTCAGTACTAAGGATGTAGCTTGAAATTCATCTCACAATACAGGTTTATATCCTGAATTTCAACACTCTAACAAAGAGGTAGATGCCCTATCTAGAAAGACACATTGCAATAAAATCTCTTGTTGCATGTCTGATAAGAGTTCCTATTTATTGGGAGTGTCACAGGACTTAGATTCTGACAGGCATGATGGGTCACATCTGAATTGGTTTGACCACTAAGAATCACAAAATTGATCGCTGTTCCAAGTTTACAAGTAAAACTTAGGGCCACATATACGTAGGTTTCATTTTGCGATTACCTAATAGCGAATTCTTGCGATTCGCTATTAGGTAATCTCAAACACCTATGTACTAATGTGTCTTTCACACATTTAGCGATTCCTAAAGGGGTCTCAACTGACCTGCCTCATTAATATTCATGAGGTAGGTTGCAATTTGTGACCCATTGGAAATCGTTAAAAGCACAGGGATGGTGGCCTGCTTGGGACAGCAGACCACCATGTCTGTGTTTGCTTTTAAATAAAGCAGCGTTTTTTTTTAATGCGGCTAGTTTTCCTTAAAGGAAAATGGGAAGCATTTCAAAAACAAAAATGAAAAGCTTTATTTTCATTTTTAAGAGTAGGTAGTGGTCTGTGTGACCACTGCCTGCTCTTAAAAAACGTTTTTGCATACATTCACAAATGTTGCAAATGTTTTGCAACCGCATTTCGGTTGCAAAACATTCTTACATACCACTGCGAGTTGCTATTAGGAAGGGACGCCCTTAACACGCCTCTTCCTAATACCAAATCACTATCCCATTTTGGAATTCGGTGATAGGTTACCGAATCACAAAACGGGCCTTTGTACATAGAAAAATGTTTTTTCCAGGAGCATTATTTGGCTGTTTGCAACATGAGAAATGCGACGTACATGTGGCCATTAATTTCAAGCTCCCTCAAATATTTTAGTCTCCGCTGGGGCCCCTCTCTTAGATTTCCAATTTACTATATCATCCAATCTCAAATGAGCAGTCCACTCTACCACATGTAACTGATTACATAAGGGCCCATATTAAATCACAATTGAAGCTACTTTTTGGTGTTCACAAAGGGACTTAGGATGAGTATCTTTATGCCTGCGGAGGTTCCTGTAAGTATCTGTGTGGAGTTGTGTTTAGGAATCTTAACATTAAACACATGTATGTACAGGTAGGGAAATATATATATTGTATCTGTGTGTGTTGCTGCTCAAGTGGCAGTGTAGCTATATGCCATGGTGCAAGTGTAACTGTGACCTGGATTGCCTCTTCTCAGAAAGGGACTCCTTCCCAACTAAAAAGTAGTAGGTTGATTGGATTTGGGTGTGTGATGCCGAAAGCATCACATTAGTCTCATGTGCTTCTATTATTATATGTAACTGTCTCATGGATACTTCCAGGAAGCATGATAAATAATTGACAAGGACTGAATGGCACTGTTTAAGATGTAAATGGTGAACTTAAACATCCTGCATGTAATTTCCTGTATGCCACTTCCTGTGTATTGTCATTGATTTCTGGCCAAATCGTGGAGTCTCTGCCCTGTGTACAGAGATCCCGCTCTGCACTCAGACGGAGATTCCACACTCTGGGCAGAGGTCCCGCACTTGGGCAGAGATCCCACACATGGGGCCAAAATTCTGTGATTGGGCTGAAAACCAATGAAAATACACGGGAAGTGACATGCAGGAAATTATATACAGGAAGTTGAAGGCAGTCATTTTGTGTTCATTCTGTGCCATCCTCACCTCAAAGCAACATCCTCCACCATCGTGCTGCTCTGTACATTTATCCTGCCTCCAACATGGCTGAGAGACTTGATGACAAAGCACCCCCCCTTTAGTGAATCTGAATTGAACATCTTTACTGAGGGGGGCTTGATAATTACCCTAATCCTTATGAGGGCCCAGGTAGCCAGTTGAGTAATACAACATGTACGCAAATCTGGTGTGATATCGCTAAGCGCTACAGTGCAGTGGGTGTGTACCAACGGCGGGCCAAGATGCCCTGCAAGCATTGGGGGGGCCTGTGACGCTGGGTCCATGTTAAAGTGCTGGACATTCCAAACAGCCCGCAAGAGCCCACTGTACAGGAGAATCCGGAAGACAGCCTAGCCAACCCTTCATGCTCAGCTGGAAGACTTTGTGCAGCAGAGAGCTGGTATGAGCACGAACTATATTATGTGTCTTGAAGTATGATGTGAGTGGTGAGAGATATGTACCATCATCTGTTGTTTGTCACCTTTCACTTTATTTGAGTAATGGATGCAAAAGTATAAGATCTATGCATCAGTGGAGCTATTGGAATGCTGTTTTCAGAAGGCATTCTGGGGCTTGTACTTTTCAGAACACAAGTGAGTAGATTGTCATCACAATTACATTTTTAAGACAAAATTAACTTTCATAATCACGACTAGTTAACTAAGGACCTTATAACTGTTGCATGCTATGGTGAATGAATGGATTTGACAATATCATTGTTGGTATGTTAGTATTTGTGTGTTGTATGTTGTATTATGCATGCTTTTTGTGTGTGTTGTTTGTA
Source organism: Calotriton arnoldi (assembly GCA_963921515.1). NCBI lineage: Eukaryota > Metazoa > Chordata > Amphibia > Caudata > Salamandridae > Calotriton > Calotriton arnoldi. Next base: position 64,864 of record CAWUFW010010967.1, on the reverse strand, counting down.
ATATCTACTAATATTTGTTGTAAAATAAAGTAAAGGCTGACATTGTGGCACTTGTCTCACTCACAATGGCACATACCAATGTGTACTAAATGAACACACATCCTCAACAGTGGCATGTATGCCATTTCCAATGTATATATAGCTGTACTGAGTAAGCACATATGATTTGCAGTGCATGGCACAAATTAAGCAGTCGTTCAATGTCAAAGGTGGCTCTAGCCATGTGCAGTGTATGATGTTTCCAAGGAAAATACAACATTTTTGATCATATCTTTGCAGAGGTTATCTCAAAGGCCTTGTTTGCATAGGTATAAAAAATGTAGCTTGTATGGATCATTTCGTTATCTTACACAACAGATGACAGTTGATAGTAAGTATAAGACTGTTGAGACTGCGCATTCGGGGCTGAGAATTCCACACATAAAAGGATAAACCTGGATCCACTTTTAGGTGTGGAGATCTCCATCCTGACTGTGTACTATCCGCACTTGTAAAATAACATTGGAAGATTACTATGTGAAAATATTAGGAACCTCACATTGCACTAAAGCCGCAGGTGAGGTTGGTAAATACTGAAGACTATACTAACCAAAAGTGAGCAATACATTTTTTTTAATGAATTTCTTCGCATTACAGTGACAGCACATCTACTTTTTAATCCAAACCACATATTATTGGTTAGTGAGATCAAGGAACTACATTGTCTGCAGTTGCTTTATGTTGTTTCTATCTATATTAGAAACTGTACACCACCTACATATTTGTTCTTTTTCATTTTCAGTGGACTTGGCTGGTCAAGGACCATTTGGACAGGACCAGGGTCAGACCAGGACTTCCTCGGCTCATTGGTGGGCACGTCCTCTGGGGGAGAAGGAGGAAGACCAAGCACCAAGCAGGGGTAGTGCGCCCACCTGGACAGAGAAATTACCATCTACTTCAAGAGCCTGGGTGGAGGCTGAGGAGGCTGAAGTGGGGGACATTGAGAGGGACACCAACAGCCAGGGCGATGGTGAATGTGGGTCTCCCCCTGGCCCACAGGAACTAGAAATGGAGATGATTTCCTCTGAGCAGGCCCCAACACCATCTGGGCCTGCTATCAACCCCTCCTGAGGATCCCATTCCATCAGGGCCTCCAGCTGCACCCCAAGCCACTACTCCCCATCCAAGTGCGTGCCAAGAAGAGCTAAGGGTGAAATCTGGCCCGACACCTCACACCCCTCTTGTTCGACCCAAACCCCTCCATGTGTGTTTGCTCCTGTGGTTGCACCCCAGGGAGTGATGGGGGCAGATGATCATGTCCGAACTGTGTGCTCTTGGGGTTTACAGGAGATTAGAGATGAGCTCTGTTTGTTCCAAGAATCACAGTCCAGTCTTTTGGAGAACATCAATGCCTCCATCACTTCCTTGAGTGCAGCCATATTGTCTACCTTTTCTGAAAGACCCACCCAGACCACTGCTGTTGTATCCCCAAATGTGTCTGCCCTCTTTGTTTTCCTGTTACCCCTCGTGTATTATGCTCCTGTAGGGTGTCTGTTCCTGCATCGGCCAGCCACAGTGAGTCGACATGTGCGGAGGATCTCAGTATATTGTCATCAAAGAGGACAGTGAGGATGGCCAGTGACTGTGTCCCCCCAAGCCTGGGCACTCATAGGAAAACTACGTGGCTTGGGGGGCAGACATTATTTGTTACGTTAACCATGGACTCTTATCGTAGGATAATGTTTTGACTGTGGACTTCATTTTATTTAACCCTTGGACATAGTTTTTATTTTGTTGACCAACTCCCTCCAACATTCTGCTGGAAGATTTTTTTTTCCTTTCTCCCTTTCCATTGGACAGTATTTATAAAAAAGTATATTTGATTTAAGATTTGGAGCTAAATATATAATATTATTACAAACATTTTGTCCATTATATATGTTAGATTAAAAGTGGTCTCCATCTGTAGGTGTTTTGCTATGCTTTCAACATGATACCTTGTAATACGGATGGTCCTACAAATCAATATGTAAGACTCACACATACATTTATAGTTACATATATGTCCTACAACCAAATCTGGGCGCCCACACACGCAGCAAATCCAAAGAGCAACAAGCGGGACCCAGTACACACAGGTTTTAGTCACCAACCTGTCATCACACACCTTGACCGAGGCGGAAGAGACAGTCCTTAACAAAGGGCTGGGTTTCGCTCCCACTGCAAAACTTGACAAATTCAAATTGCATTGTGAGTTGGCTGAGTTCTTTCGTAAACTCAAACTTAAAGCCTTCTTTGAAAACCAACCACCACAGGAACGAAATGACGAAGAAGGTGACACGAAACTCAAGCTAAAATCCTCTTTCAATCCCCCGCCACATGCCATACCAGTAGAGCTCATTGCTTTTGAGCAGGCCATCTACAAAGAAATTGAAGATACCCGGGAAGAACCTCAATTTAAAAATACCAGTGGCACTGAATTTGCCGCCATTCGTACTCTCAAAGCCAATGACCGTATCATAATAAAACCGGAGGACAAAGGCAGTGGGATTGTTCTCCAAGATAAAGACGACTATCGAACCGAATGCAGAAGACTTCTTGGTGACACCAAAAACTACAGACGACTGGAAAATGATCCCACTGATGACCTAAGAACCAGAATACAAGCACTAGTTAAAGACGCAGAATCTAAAGGAAACATCAGTAAACACGAAGCCCAGTTCCTGAACTCCGGTGGTGACAAAATCCCATACTTTTACACCATCCCCAAGATTCATAAGAACAGATCACCCCCACCTGGGCGCCCCATAGTTTTGGGCATAGGTTCATTATTGGAACCACTTTCTCGCTTCTGCGACTACTATCTACATCCAATAGTACAGACAACACCTACTTAGCTTAAAGATACAAAAGACCTACTGGGTCATTTGCATACCCTGAGTTTCAATCCTGACACCTCCTTCTTGGTCAGTTTGGACATAGAAAGCTTGTATACTAGCCTCCCGCAAGAAGACACATTACAAGTACTATGTTCCTCACTTGACTCCACCACTTGGGATTAATACACTCCCAAGTCATTTGTACTACAATGTGCTGAACTAACTTTGAAAGACAACTATTTTGAATTTGAAGGTGACCTCTTTTTACAGATATACAGCACTTCAATGGGCAGCACATTCGCCCCCAGTGTGGCGGGCCTCTATGTGTATAATTTTGAAAAAATCCATCTTCTGAACCCCACTGCCCCATTTTTCAAAAACATCAAATTTTATAAGAGATACATCGATGATGTAATCCTTATATGGGAGAGTACCGAGGTCAGACTACAAGCTTTTCTTACTTGGATTAATGAACAGGATCCTAATCTTAAGTTCACTCACAGTGCGAGTAGAGACAGCATCACCTTCCTTGATTTGGACATCACTGCAGAAGGGGGAGGCCTCTCGTCTAAAACACATTTCAAGCCTACTGCGAGAAACTCTCTCTTACGCTTTGAAAGCTTTCACCCCAGACCTCTACGCGAGAATCTGCCATATGGAAAATACCTAAGACTGCGTCGAAATTGCAGCAATATCCGTGACTATAAAGAATAGGCTACTGCCTTGACCGCCAAACTAAAAATCCGAGGATACCCTGACAAAATAAAAAAAAAAGTCCAGAAACGAGCCAGGAATCAGAATCGCGAAGGCTTATTGTAACAAACACAGAAGACAACACCTACAATACCACTCACATGTGTAACGACATACAACTCCATTTCCAATAAAGTAACACGAACCATCCATAAGAATTGGAGAATACTCACAAGTGGGAAATGAAATTGGGAAAAACCTCTGTTTTCCTATAGGAGAGCAAAAAGTCTAAGAGATAGTCTGGTGTCCACACGCCCCCAACAGCAAGCGACTACATCTAACACTGTTCTAAATGCCTGGGGACTCCCCAATGTGGTGGGCCACTTTCCCTGTGGCAACTGCAGCGTGTGCCACCTCATGAAACCAACTAAAACCCTGAACTTAGAAGCTGGGAGGACGTGGCAAATTAGAAAACACACTAACTGCAACTCAGCCAATGTGGTCTACCTTATCACCTGTCCATGCGGACTACGCTACGTGGGGATGACGAGCCGCAAAATAAAAATCCGGATATGTGAACATAGAAGTAACATCCGCTGCAAGCGCAGCACTACAAAGATGACAGAGCATTTCCTTGAATTGGGCCATACCACCAATGACATGAGTTGGGTGATAATTGAACAACTGGACAAGGGCACCACCAACCTACAAAACCAGCTCTTTGAAAAAGAGCAACGTTGGGTCTACCGCCTATCCACCCATCTTAACGGTCTGAACGACAACATCCCATGGAACTCAGTTCATAGAGCATGAAATGACACTTGAGACTCTTGCATCACTTACACATGCGCTTTTAATGACAACACCAGCGTGTATTCCTATTTCAGGAGTTATAATTTACCTGAATCCATACGTACATGTGAGGTTAGGCGTAGTTTTTCCATGTAATTTTTCCACGTATATTTATGTACCAACACTGTTCCCTAATCAATTATCAGCTTATATGGCACAGGTCACGTTTCTATTATCGGGTCCCGACAGGCACCTGCAGTGCTTAATAACATCTTCTTTTAAAATCCGCCCGATCTACCATTGTGTTAGCACACTGAGCGGTCTAGTGTAACTGAGTGCTGGCATATTGCACTTCACAAACGATTCTCAAACGCTATCATGTTGCTCTGCGTTTGACATGCACCTACTTGGCTCACTAACTCCCACTAACATTTCTCCGCATTTACTTACCAATGTGACTAGTGTCCAAATGCTATATTGTGTGTTGGTACATTCTGTACTTTTACAATCGCTACCTTTTCAATTCTAACTTTATTGGTATGTCCATTAATATGCATCTTTTTGGCATTGGCTGCACTCTTCCGTTAACCAGGAAGCCGCAACTCTGTGCCTCCACGTAATTAGGGTTAGCGCTCTAGTTCTTAGATCACATGGCACACGTCCCCTGACGTAATCACACCCTTTCCAGGAACTGTTTGTAATGCACAGTAGACACCGGTTCAGTTACCGGCGGGATCCCGTGGAGCACGTAACAGGTTTGATCAGTGGGAGACCATCCTTGACGAAGTAAGTGTACAGTCTTCATTTCCATAGCGAGATCGAGGCATGGCGGACATCCGTCACCCAGCCCTATTTTCGCTTACTTACTGCCTTTTTACTTTACCGCCCGCAGTGTTTGATTACAGGAGGCTCCCCCATGCAGGATCCGTCAGACCCTTTTAATCTTGGTTGAAGTAAGACTTCTTTCCGTTTCTTCTTCGCTAATCCTGTTTTCCCGGGATCCTCCCACATATTTTGGTCCTATGAACATTACGCTTATTATCATTTATACTGCCATACGCGCTACAATTTCACAGCGCTCACCATTTTAAACCAAACGTGCCTCACGCATCAATTTGTTATTGAGTACTTAGTTTCTTTTGTTGCCGGCATAAGCGCGTCCACTCTATCACGCTCAAAGTCACAGACTTATAAGTCTCACACATTAATCAAGTTAGCCCAGTTGAACTATTACTGATGGCCGAATGTTTTCTTGCGCATACTTGTGACCACGCATGGTATCCGCTAGTGCATAAATCCTGCATGCTATACCTATCACCATGCATGATGTTTTGAACATACCTTTTGAATATACCTGTTGTTCGGCGCATGCAACACCGTTAAAAGAGTATGTTCCACGGCTACTTTCGACTCACCAAAATCAACAGAGCACTGCAAAAACGCGCAGCATGTAAGTAAGGAAAGTCACATGCTTAATGCTTATATGTTTTACATGTTCTGTATGTCCTTTATGTTGTGGGTTTTTTTTTCCTTACAGATTTCAACCAATAGGTGGGTCCGTAAGTACGGTTTGCCCATTACATTCACAGCACACCTTAGCGTGTGTGTTGATATTTCACTCACATGGCTACTTCCACTTTTGTAGCCACCTCACCATTTTTTCACACTATGGTCCTGAAGAAAGCCTTACGATTATCATAAAAGGCTGAAACATGTTGACCTATAACTAAGGGATATTGAAGTACAATTTTTATCTTCACTATATCCCGACTGTATTTTTAACCATGTCCTAGGACCCTTTTAATAAAGTTTTGCACCTGGGCATCTCTTAGAGGCATTTTTAATCTCACCACTCTCTGAGTACCCAACTCTCAGAGCACTCACTTCACTCACAAAATCCCGCTCCGCTGTAATCAGGCATTGTAGCACAGCTGGGTTGCATTCGGCAGCCCAGCTGGTACCCCAATGATGAAGCATGCCAACAACTAGGTTGGTGGGTGAGGGGTCTTCTTACAAATCCATTGGATGTCTGTACCCTGCTACTGGATATTGATTCAACTGAAGTGGTAACGCTTTCTGTAGGTTCGTCCACGTTGTTTCTATTATTATTTTGGGGAAGAGGACGCACCCCCGTATTTTTTCCTCACTCTCCTGTTGTTTTCTACACTACAATCAGAGTAACCATATGAACATAATCAAGTATAAATCAACTCAGGATAGCAGTATTGGTTGGTGCACGTTAAGTTTATTTACATATCTTTTGAGTGAATACATATTCAGACTGGTCAGGGAGGATATCTCGCGACTACACAAATTTGGTGGTGAGGATCTCAGTGAGTTAGCGCACATTCTGAGTTGGTCCTAATGAGTTGGTGGGTGTGTGGCATCTGTCTGCAGGTGGGTTAGTTTGCTCAGCTGTGGAGGGTGGGGCCTATGCAGTTGGCGAGGGTGCCTTCTGTACAGCTTAGGGGGGGCTGTACAGTTGGGGGGTCTGTACAGGTGGGGGGTGCCTATACAGGTGGGGGTGCCTGAACAGGTCTCGAGGGAGCCTGTACAGGTGGGGGAGCTGCCTGTTAAGTTGGGGGTGGTGTGCTTGTATAGGTAAAGGGTGCATGTGCAGGTGATGGTACAGGTGGCTTGGTGGGGTGCAGGTTGGTGTGTTGAGTCCCCTCCATGTGTTGCCCTTCATTATCTTTATGGCCAAGGCATGGTGTCTTGCACTCTCTCCTCTATACATTGTTATTTGGTCATGGTGCATCCTCGACATGCCTTGGCAACAATTCACAATACTGTCCAAGGCACGGGTCTGCCTGTCAATCATCTGAGGGATTTCCTGTTATGAGTCTGAAATGTCAGACAGAGTAGCCCCTACTGCCTTACATCAGACTATTGTTGGAAAAAAATCTTCTTCCCACTGGCCAGCATGATCACCCGCCATACCCCTCCACATGGGACACCCTTTGATATGACCCATCAGGTCCACCAGCACAGGGAGGGGTGGCACATGGGAGGCTATGGGGATGAGATTCATGCCTAAGGGAAATCTTCTCCTTACCAGGTGTGTTATGTCCTTCAGATGATTGAGAGTAGGCCTGGTATGCACAGTCATGGGAGGAGCGTGTAGGAGATTCAACACATCGACCTCAGACGTGATGGCTGTGAGGAGGTGATGGTTGCATTGGGGGAGGTAAACTCTGTGGCTGGTTGGCTGACTGCTGGGAACGGGCAATTCTCAAAAGGGAAGTGGGAGGTACAATGCTGGCTGGACATGATGTAGCCTTCAGTCTTTTGGCCAGTGGACCAACAATGACCTCCCCCTCATCAATGTCCTCCTCCGCAACCAGCACCTGCTCATCTTCTTCCTCCTCATCCTCGTCTTGTTGAGCAGTACAGGCCACTGATATTGCTGCTTGGAGGATGATCGGGTTCTCTTCTCGGATTTCCCGCCGCCCTCCGCTGGTGAATGGCTCAGCTTCATCAAGCGACTCATTGTCCCCAGCACCTGAAAGAGAGGTTGCAACATATTAAGTATTTTCAATAGTATATCTTGTGTTGCAACCCAACAGTTTGAACAGTTCTTCTTTGTTTCTATCTGAAATCCCAGACGTGGTTTGTGTAAACCTACATGGGACTGCTCAGAGTGTAGCATTAAGTAGGCCTGGGCGGTGAACTCCGCTCGCGGAGTTTGTGGAATTTTTCACACTTTGCGCTCCGCAGAGCTCGCGGAGTTCCAAAAATCTCCGCTCCGTGTAGCGTTGGCAAGCGCGAGCAAGGAAAATCCAACGCTAGACTGCTTTCCAGTAAGATTTCTCAACGTGGGCGGTCGTGGAATGGTTGCTACCGCGCGCGTTGAGAAACCTTCAGTTCACTTTGAGGTAGCTTCATCTCGAGTAGAACTTCTACTTGAGTGGCAGAAAGAAGTTGCGCCCTCTTGCGCTGTGTGAGATGCCATTCACGCTGATTTTACAGTGTGGGACAAACACTCGGCGCTAAACATTTGTGCGAAAGTCACAAGGTAATGCACTACGCCGCTCGCGGAACTCCACGTAGCTTGGAAGAGTTTTTCTGTCTACGTGGAACTCTGCGAACTCCGCCCAGGTCTGGCATTGAGGCGATCAATGAAGATGTGAAATGCAAAATCACACTCACTAACTTAAGCCACAGATCTCTGCGGTATTGATAGCCCCAGTGATGTCAGTTGCTGAACCTGGCTCCTTGAGTGTATGGTGGAAGACATGATCCTCGATCCAACAGCTTCAGAGGGAAGTGACATCTTAATTAATGTTCAACATGAATAATAAGTGAACATGCAAAATAAACACAGATATCACTGATTATGTTGGGAACATATCACAGACCAACATTAGATGCTTAGAAAATGTGTTTGGTAATTGTGAACACTTTGAGAACTAATACTTTACAACACTATATGGCACACTTACCTGAAGAATGGATGATAGTGGGTCTGACTGCTGCAGCCAGAGGGTCTCCAGATTTCCTGGATGAGGTACTGATGGCACTTTTGATTACTGAGGTACTCCTGACAAGGCATGCCATTACCACGCATGCCTTTACAACGAATATGCCTTTGCCACGCATGCCATTACAACGAATTCCACTGTAAAGGCTTGAATGGTAAAGGCATATGTTTGGTAAAAGTTTTAAAGGTAAGTACAGGTAAGTACTAAGGGCCTGATTATGAGTTTGACAATGCTGCCTGCTCTCCAGCACCCCGCTGCAGCACAGCTAAACCCGTAGGCAGATCGTCCACCGGATTCCGAGTTGAATCTGGTGTGGGCGGTCCTGCAAAGGCGGTCCCACAGTGGTGCCTTTCAAAGACTCGTATGTGAGCCTTAGAAACGCCAGCAGTGGGAGTGCCAAAGCACGTTCCTGCATGGCATGGACTGTGCAGTCCATGTCGTGCAGGAACAGGGGGCTCATACAGACATATGCATGCACCCCCAGGCCCTGAGGGCCCCCTTAGTTTCCTCACTACCACACTCTTCATGGCAGGCTCACCACCATGAAAACTGTGGCAGTGAGGAAACTCGTAATATGCTTGGCAGTGCTGCAGCAGCACTGCCAGCATATTGCGACTTCAGGCCGCTGAGCCATCGCCGTGGGATCAGGAGTCCCCGGTGGTTGCAGGGGTCCATTGGCAGTCCGACTGCCGAAGTCGTAATATGAAGGTCGGATCGCCAAACTCGTAATTAGCCCCTAAGGGGCCAATTACGATGCAGCCTTCAGGGCCGCATAGTAATGGGCCACTCGGTTTCCTTTCCGACTGCCTTATTATGATGGAGGTGGTCGGAAAGGAAACCGGCCGGTCATTCCAGCTGGCTTCCGACAGGCTCGGAGAGCCCGTCTGCCAGTCGGAAACCGGCTAGTAATCTCAAGGGCGGGCCTTTCCGCCCTTGAGATTACAATGCACCGTTTCCAACATGGTTTCCATGCTGGTCTGTCCGACATGGAAACCATGTCAGAAAGTGTGTTTGGGGGCCCACAGCAGGGCCCCCTTTGGTGCATAGCCTCCGGTTGGAGTCCGAGGGGGGTGTCTCCCTGTTAATCTCTGCACCTTGTGGCAGGCAATTTGAGGTGCCTGCCACGGGGTGCAGGGATGAACCACACCTTCCATTTCACTAAGGGAGCATGCATTACGGATGGTTTACGGCTGTAATGCATGCTCCCATAGTGAAATATAGGAATGCGACCGAACAGTGTTCGGTCGCATCTTAATGAGGTGGTGGGGACCGCCGACTGGGTATCTGTCGGTCCCAGGACCGAGTCGGTGTCGGGCAGAATTCATATATATATATATACATATATATATGTATATATATGTATATATATATATATATATATATATATATATATATATATATATATATATATATATGTACATATATTATCTACTGGCGGTCGCCAGTAGATAGTTATAGTTAGGACCTATTTTCCATAGGAAATCCGCGACATTCTATTTGAAATAACTCTTGCGTCGGTTGACGAATCTTCGCGAAACATTCAAACTTTATGGCCCGCTCCGGTCCGCTCCTACCCTGAAAGTCTCAGGGTGATTCGTCAATCGGGGGCCGAGGAAAAAGGGGGGTCCCAAAACGTGTTTTCCCCATTCATTTTCCCATAGGAAACTTTAGACACGGCTACAGCCCGAACTGCTGAACGGAATTACACCAAATTTGGCAAAGAGGTAGTTCTTGGTTCAGAAAGAACCCTTTTGTTAAATGGTGTAAATCCGTTCAGTAGTTGCGGAGAAATTAAAAAATAAGAGTCAAAAATCAATTTCCCATAGGAAACTTTATGCAAGGCTACAGCCCGAACTGCTGAACGGAATTACACCAAATTTGGCAAAGAGGTAGTTCTTGGTTCAAAAAGAACCCTTTTTGTTAAATGGTGTAAATCCGTTCAGTAGTTGCTGAGAAAATCAAAAGTAAAAACACATATATATCTGGGCGGAGCCTAACCACACATGTCATCGTGAGATCTGATTGGCTGTCAGCACTTCATCCTGGAATTGCTGGCAGCCATCTTGGGACCAATATAAATGATAGTACCCCATTGAAATGCATTGTAGTGAATCGAAGATTTTGAGGGTTACCAAAAGGAGAACTATAAAGGGTGATAACAGACTTTAGTTACATTAGAATTCATTTGTTGATGGTACCATACTAATTTCAGGAATTGTGGTGTGTTCTAAGGTGATTTTACCCTGTGAAAAACCTTCTGCTGGGATATCATGAATCATGTTTGAGAGAAAACTATTTTCACATGCTTGTCCCATACAGTTTTGGAAGGTGCTCCAGAAGCTAAAATGAGAGCATATTTTCTGTAAATTCACATTATCTTTCTCAGTCATGTGAGAATGAAGTCTGACATTCTCAGTAAAACATGTACATCCAACAAGGGCAGAGACTGTCAGTTGATTCCTTTGTGTTCTACTGCAGCTTCCCAGAGTGTTCTAAAGAACAACTAGAGTGCTAACAGCCTTACTTATGACAAAAGTATGGCACACCTGAAGCCATCTTGATTGGAATAAACTGGTAACACTTAAAACATTTAATTTAAAAAGGAACAAAATGATGGGGTTCATCTTGTCATAGAAATTATGGTTAGTGCTCTGGAAAGAAAAATTAGGACATGTTTCAAGTGTGATCTCAAATATCTTCCTGTTATATTTCAACAGGAGCAGCCTGTCAGTTGATGCCTTTGTGTTCTACTGCAGCTTTCCAGAGTGTTCTAAAGAACAACTAGAGCGCTAACAGTCTTACTTATGACAAAAGTATGGCACACCTGAAGCCATCTTGATTGGAATAAACTGGTAACACTTAAAACATTTAATTTAAAAAGGAACAAAATGATGGGGTTCATTTTGTCATAGAAATTATGGTTAGTGCTGTAGAAAGAAAAATTAGGACATGTTTCAAGTGTGATCTCAAATATCTTCCTGTTATATTTCAACAGGAGCAGCCTGTCAGTTGATGCCTTTGTGTTCTACTGCAGCTTCCCAGAGTGTTCTAAAGAACAACTAGAGCGCTAACAGCCTTACTTATGACAAAAGTATGGCACACCTGAAGCCATCTTGATTGGAATAAACTGGTAACACTTAAAACATTTAATTTAAAAAGGAACAAAATGAGGGGGTTCATTTTGCCATAGAAATTATGGTTAGTGCTGCAAAAGAAAATTTAGTGCATGTTTTAAGTGAGATCTCAAATCCTCTTCTATTTCATTAGAAAATTCTGACATGCAGACTGAAACAATCACTTTCAATACCAGCAGTAGACTTCCAGTTAACTCCTTGGTGAGCAGTAGCTTTACTACAGTGATCTAATGAACAACTAGAGTAATAACATTCTGAATTTATGGCAAATGTGTGACACATCTGAATGCCTTCTTGATGGAATCAAAGTAAAAACTGAAAGCATTTCCTACTGAGGAGACTGCAGTAAATGAGGAAATTAGGAAACTTCATAACAAAGAAGTCTTCCAAGATGGCCACCAGTGAAAAAAGAGCCCAAATGTAGCACAAATATTACCCAGATGTAGCCCACATATAGCCCAATGACAAAAGTGCGCAAAACACTTTTTATTTTTAGTTTTTGCAGTTTTATGTAGTGCAGACTGGTCAGGTATTGGAGCGTTGCATCTTAAAACATGACCCCCTACACTACAAAAACACCACTGCACTACCCTAAACCCTAAAACACTACCCCAGCACGACCCCCTACACTACACAAGCACCACTGCACTATCCTAAACCCTAAAACACTACCCCCAGCAAGACCCCCTACACTACACAAACACCACTGCACTACCCTAAACCCTAAAACACTACCCCAACACCACTGCACTAACCTAAATCCTAAAACACTACCCCCAGCACGACCCCCTACACTACCCAAACACCACTGCACTACCCTAAAACATGACCCCCTACACTACACAAACACCACTGCACTACCCTAAACCCTAAAACACTACCCCAACACCACTGCACTACCCTAAACCCTAAAACACTACCCCCAGCACGACCCCCTACACTACACAAGCACCACTGCACTACCCTAAACCCTAAAACACTACCCCCAGCATGACCCCCCACACGACACAAACACCACTGCACTACCTTAAACCCTAAAAACTTCCCCCAGCACGACCCCCTACACTACCCAAACACCACTGCACTAACCTAAATCCTAAAACACTACCCCCAGCACGACCCCCTACACTACCCAAACACCACTGCACTACCCTAAAACATGACCCCTACACTACACAAACACCACTGCACTACCCTAAACCCTAAAACACTACCCCCAGCATGACCCCCTACACTACACAAGCACCACTGCACTACCCTAAACCCTAAAACACTACCCCAAGCACGACCCCCTACACTGCCCGAAGACCACTGCACTGCCCTAAACCCTGAAACACCAGCCCCTGCACGACCCCCTACACTGCCCGAACACCACTGCACTGCCCTAAACCCTGAAACACATACCCTAGCACGACCCCCTACACTGCCCGAACACCACTGCGCTGCCCTAAACCCTGAAACACCACCCCCTTCACGACCCCCTACACTGCCCGAACACCACTGCACTGCCCTAAACCCTGAAACACCACCCCCAGCATGACCCCTACACTGCCCGAACACCACTGCACTGCCCTAAACCCTCAAACACTACCCCCAGCAAGACCTCCTACACTGCCCGAACACCTCTGCACTGCCCTAAACCCTGAAACATCACCCCCAGCAAGACCCCTACACTGCCCGAACACCACTGCCCTAAACCCTGAAACACCACCCCCAGCACGACCCCTACACTGCCCGAACACCACTGCACTGCCCTAAACCCTGAAACACCACCCCCAGCACGACCCCCTACACTGCCCGAACACCACTGCACTGCCCTAAACCCTGAAACACTACCCCCAGCAAGACCCCCTACACTGCCCGAACACCACTGCACTGCCCTAAACCCTGAAACATCACCCCCAGCAAGACCCCCTACACTGCCCGAACACCACTGCCCTAAACCCTGAAACACCACCCCCAGCAAGACCCCCTACACTGCCCGAACACCACTGCACTGCCCTAAACCCTGAAACACCAGCCCCAGCACGACCCCTACACTGCCCGAACACCACTGCACTGCCCTAAACCCTGAAACACCACCCCCTGCACTGCCTGAACACCACTGCACTGCCCTAAACCCTGAAACACCACCCCCTGCATGATCCCCTACACTGCCCGAACACTACTGCACTGCCCTAAACCCTGAAACACCACCCCCAGCACGACCCCCTACACTGCCCGAACACCACTGCACTGCCCTAAACCATGAAACACCAGCCCCAGCACGACCCCCTACACTGCCCGAACACCACTGCACTGCCCTAAACCCTCAAACACCAGCCCCAGCACGACCCCCTACACTGCCTGAACACCACTGCACTGCCCTAAACCCTGAAACACCAGCCCCAGCAAGACCCCCTACACTGCCCGAACACCACTGCACTGCCCTAAACCCTGAAACACCACCCCCAGCAAGACCCCCTACACTGCCCGAACACCACTGCACTAAAGCCTGAAACACCACCCCCAGCAAGACCACCTACACTGGCCGAACACCACTGCACTGCCCTAAACCCTGAAACACCACCCCCTGCACGACCCCCTACACTGCCCAAACACCACTGCACTGCCCTAAACCCTGAAACACCACCCCCTGCATGACCACCTACACTGCCCGAACACCACTGCACTGCCCTAAACCCTGAAACACCACCCCTCAGTACGACACCCTACACTGCCCGAACACCACTGCACAGCCCTAAACCCTGAAACACCACCCCCAGCACGACCCCCTACACTGCCCGAACACCACTGCACTGCCCTAAACCCTGAAACATCAACCCCAGCAAGACCCCCTACACTGCCTGAACACCACTGCCCTAAACCCTGAAACACCACCCCCTACACTGCACGAACACCACTGCACTGCCCTAAACCCTGAAACACCACCTCCAGCAAAACCCCCTACACTGCCTGAACACCATTGCTCTGCCCTAAATCCTGAAACACTAGCCCCAGCACGACCCCCTACACTGCCCAAACACCACTGCACTGCCCTAAACCCTGAAACACCACCCCCAGCACGACCCCCTACACTGCCAGAACACCACTGCACTGCCCTAAACCCTGAAACACCAGCCCCAGCAAGACCCCCTACACTGCCCGAACACCACTGCACTGCCCTAGACTCTGAAACACCAGCCCCAGCAAGACCCCCTACACTGCCCGAACACCACTGCACTGCCCTAAACCCTGAAACACCAGCCCCAGCACGACCACCTACACTGCCCGAACACCACTGCACTGCCCTAAACCCTGAAACACCAGCCCCAGCATGACCCCCTACACTGCCCGAACACCACTGCACTGCCCTAAACCCTGAAACACCAGCCCCAGCACGACCCCCTACACTGCCTGAACACCACTGTACTGCCCTAAACCCTGAAACACCAGCCCCAGCACGACCCCCTACACTGCCCGAACACCACTGCACTGCCCTAAACCCTGAAACACCACCCCCTGCATGACCACCTACACTGCCCGAACACAACTGCACTGCCCTAAACCCTGAAACACCACCCCCTGCAGCACCCCCTACACTGCCCGAACACCACTGCACTGCCCTAAACCCTGAAACACCACCCCTGCACCGCCCCTACACTGCCCGAACACCACTGCACTGCCCTAAACCCTGAAACACCACCCCCAGCACGACCCCCTTTACTGCTCGAACACCACTGCACTGCCCCAAACTCTGAAACACCACCCCCAGCACGACCCCCTACACTGCCCGAACACCACTGCCCTAAACCCTGAAACACCACCCCCTGCACGACCCCCTACACTGCCCGAACACCACTGCACTGCCCTAAACCCCGAAACACCACCCCCTACACTGCCCGAACACCACTGCACTGCCCTAAACCCTGAAACACCACCCCCAGCACGACCCCCTACACTGCCCGAACACCACTGCACTGCCCTAAACCCTAAAACACCACCCCCAGCATTACCCCCTACACTGCCCAAACACCACTGCACTGCCCTAAACCCTAGAACACTACCCCCAGCACGACCCCCTACACTACCCGAACACCACTGCACTACCCTAAACCCTAAAATACTACCCCCAGCACAACCCCCTACACTACCCGAACACGACTGCACTGCCCTAAACCCTCAAACACTCCCCCAGCACGACCCCCTACACTACCCGAACACCACTGCACTGCCCTAAACCCTAAAACACTCCCCCAGCACGACCCCCTACACTACCCGAACACCACTGCACTGCCCTAAACCCTAAAACACTCCCCCAGCACGACCCCCTACACTACCCGAACACCACTGCACTGCCCTAAACCCTAAAACACTACCCCCCACATGACACCCTACACTACCCAAACACCAATGCACTACCCTAATCCCTAAAACACTACCCCCCGCATGACCCCTACACTACCCTAAACCCTAAAACACCACCCCCAGCACGACCCCCTACACTGCCCGAACACCACTGCACTGCCCTAAACCCTAAAACACCACCCCCAGCATTACCCCCTACACTGCCCGAACACCACTGCACTACCCTAAACCCTAAAATACTACCCCCAGCACAACCCCCTACACTACCCGAACACGACTGCACTGCCCTAAACCCTCAAACACTCCCCCAGCACGACCCCCTACACTACCCGAACACCACTGCACTGCCCTAAACCCTAAAACACTCCCCCAGCACGACCCCCTACACTACCCGAACACCACTGCACTGCCCTAAACCCTAAAACACTCCCCCAGCACGACCCCCTACACTACCCGAACACCACTGCACTGCCCTAAACCCTAAAACACTACCCCCCACATGACACCCTACACTACCCAAAGACCACTGCACTACCCTAAACCCTAAAACACGACCTCCTACACTACACAAACACCACTGCACTACCCTAAACCCTAAAACACTACCCCCTACACTACACAAACACCACTGCACTACCCTAAACCCTAAAAAACTACCCCCAGCACGAACCACTACACTACCCAAACACCACTGCACTACCCTAAACCCTAAAAAAACTACCCCCAGCAGTACCCCTACACTACCCAAACACCACTGCACTACCCTAAACCCTAAAACACTACCCCCAGCAGTACCCCCTACACTACCCAAACACCACTGCACTACCCTAAATCACTACCCCCAGCACGACCCCTACACTACCCAAACACCACTGCACTACCCTAAACCCTAAAACACTACCCCCAGCACGACCCCTACACTACCCAAACACCACTGCACTACCCTAAACCCTAAAACACTCCCCCAGCACGACTCCCTACACTACCCAAACACCACTGCACTACCCTAAACCCTAAATCTACCCCCAGCATGACCCCCTACACTACACAAACACCACTGCACTACCCTAAACCCTAAAACACTACCCCCAGCACGACCCTCTTCACTACCTAAACACAACTGCACAATTTGTTACAGGCGTTGCAACGCAGGCCTGTGGTGCTTACTGGAAGTACCTAGTGGGCTAGTTGGGCCCCAGGGACCCTCAGGATTCAAGGTGACCTAATCCCCCAACTTAAAACGCACCACGGGGCGTGTTTGCACAGTGGTGAAGGGAGGGGCGGGGCCTCAGGTGACATGTGCGCAAACACGCCCTGTGGTGCGTTTTAAGTTGGGGAATTAATTCCCTTTGAATCCTGAGGGACCCTGGGGGCCAACTAGCCCACCAGGTACCTTCAGTAAGCACAACAGAGTTGCGTTGCAGAGAGGTGAAAAAAGGTGCGTGGCCTCGGAATGCCTCTCTGCAACTCAGCTCTGTGGTCCTAACTGTAGGTACCTGGGGGCTAGTTGGGCCCAGGGACCCTCAGAATTCAAGGGGACTTAATCCCGCAACTTAAAACGCGCCACGGGGTGCGTTTGCACACATGTCACCTCAGGCCACCCCCTCCCTTCACCACTGTGCAAACGCGCCCTGTAGCGCGTTTTAAGAGGTAGTTTTAATCCCCCTGCCCTATTATGTACTATGGACTTGCAGAGGAGGTCATGCTAATCACAGGGGTACCCCAACGCATAGTGTTCCCTAGTGTATGTAGGTGTTTTCACTGTATTCTAAGTGTCAGTTAACACCAGTACCCGTCTGAAAAAGTTGTGGGCACAGGATGATTTTGCAACAAGGCCTCTTTCTGCTCCTCTGTTGGTTCTTTCTGTACATCTTTTGCTTCTTTCTGTGCGTTTTTTCTTCTTTCTTCACATGTCCTACCTCTGTAGGCATAGTTAGAAACTACCATTTAAAAAAACCTTTGAAATTCACTTAAAAAATCATAGGTTTCAGGCACGTTATAGTTAGAAATTAGCATTTAAAAAACCTTTGAAATTCACTGAAAAAACCATAGGTTTTAGGGACAGTTATAGTTAGTTGGACATTTCACTCGTACAAAACCATAGAAATTCCCCGTTATAGTTAGTTCAGCTAACTATAACTCGCGCCTCGCAATGCACTGCTGATGACGTCACATATTACATCACTCATGACATGGTCAGTGACATCACTGATGACATCACTGATGACATCTCAAATGACATCACTGATGACATCATCCATGTGATAATTTCATGCATCTTCTCACACCCTAATATAACTTTTGATACACCCACTCTAAATTACAGACTGCCATTCTCAAAACCATAGACACTCCAACACCAAAAACTACATACCCACTCACTGATTCTTAGGTCTACACACACATCCACTCACTCACCCGTACAGTCACTCATACTTAGTCACTCAGTACAGGACTATCATATGCACTCATACACCTATATAAACACTCACACACCGCCACTCATCCATAGAGGTACTCACACACCTAGTCAGTCATGCAAAAAACTTAATCACACACCCATTTACTCACCTATACAGTTATACACACACCAGCTCACTTACTCATACAAATACTAGCACATTCTTACGCTCTTATACAATCACTGATACAAGTACACACTCATCCATACAGCCACTCTCACAATCACACACTCTCACTTATAGCCATTTATATACTCCAACACACATATATACTGCCTTTCACATATGTAGTTACTCACACATGTACCACTGAGATATACATTCAATCACTAACACACCCATACACACACTCATCCACCCATACAGTCCATCACAGATGCACTAACTATAACGGGGGAATTTCTATGGTTTTGTACAAGTGAAATGTCCAACTAACTATAACTGTCCCTAAAACCTATGGTTTTTTCAGTGAATATATATATATATTCACTGGAAAAACCATAGGTTTCAGGGACGTTATAGTTAGAAATTAGCATTTAAAAAACCTTTGAAATTCACTGAAAAAAACAGGTTTCAGGGATGTTATAGTTAGAAATCAGCATTTAAAAACCTTAGAAATTCACTGAAAAAACAACAGGTTTCAGGGACATTATAGTTAGTTGGACATTTCACTCATGCAAAACCAGAGAAATTCGCCCATTATTGTTAGTTGAGCTAACTATAACTCGCGCCCCCGCAATGCACTGCTGATGACGTCACATATTACATCACTCATGACAGGGTCAGTGACATCACTGATGACATTTCAAATGACATCACTGATGACATCATCCAGTGACTGTGTGTTTCTGTAAAGTTTAAATATGTTTTATATATATACAAATATATATATATATATATATATATATATATATATATATATATATATATATATATATATATACCAAGGTGTATTGAAGAATGAGTGGGTGTATGAGTGTCTGAATGGATGATTTAGTAGGTGCGTGACTGACTGTATAAGTGAGTGATTAAACGTGTCTTACTGAATGCATGGGTTAGTGACTGAACTGTGTGAATGTCTTTATCTGTCTGTCAGTTGGTGTGTAAGCAGCTGCATGGGTTGGTGAGTACCTAAATGAGTGTCTATATGGGTTATTGATTGGTTGTCTGAGTATCTGCATGGGTGCCTGAGGGTCTGTTTGGGTGGGTGGGGGGTGTGTGACTGTGCATAGATGTGTGAGTGGGTGATTCACTGGGTGTATGGGTTCAAGAGTGCATCTGTGAAGAGCTGTATGGGTGTGTGTGTGTATGGGTGTGTTGGTGAGTGAATGGATGTCTCAGTGGTACATGTGTGAGTAACTACATATGTGAAAGGCAGTATATGTGAGTGTTGGATAATATAAATGACTATATGTGAGAGTGAGTGATTGTGAGAGTGGCTGTATGGATGAGTGTGTTCTTGTGTCAGTGATTGTATAAGAGAGTAAGTATGTGTTAGTATCTGTATAAATAAGTGAGGTGGTGTGTGTATAGCTGTATAGGTGAGTAAATGGGAGTATGATTGATTCTTTGCATGACTGACTAGGTGTGTGAGTAACTCTATGGGTGAGTGGCAGTGTGTGAGTGTTTGAATAGGTGTATGAGTGCACATGATAGTGGCTGTATTGATGAGTGACTGCATGTATGAGTGACTGTATGGGTGAGTGAATGGATGTGTGTGTAGACCTAGGAATCAGTCAGTGGGTATGTACTAACTGGTATTGGTGTGTCTATGGTTTCGAGAATGGTAGTCTGTATTTTAGAGGGGGTGTATCAAAGGTTATATTAGGGTGTGAGGAGGTGCATCAGATGATCACATGGATGATGTCATCAGTGATGTCATTTGAGATGTCATCAGTGATGTCATGAGTGATGTCACTGACCATGTCATGAATGATGTAATATGTGACGTCATCAGCAGTGCATTGCGGGGGCGCGAGTTATAGTTAGCTCAACTAACTATGACAGCCGAATTTCTCGGTTTTGTATGAGTGAAATGTCCAACTAACTATAACGTCCCTGAAACCTGTGGCTTTTTCAGTGAATTTCTAAGGTTTTTTAAATGCTAATTTCTAACTATAACGTCCCTGAAATCTATGGTTTTTTCAGTGAATTTCAAAGGTTTTTTAAATGCTAATTTCTAACTATAACGTCTCTGAAACCTATAGTTTTTTCAGTGAATTTCAAAGGTTTTTTAAACGCTAATTTCTAACTATGCCTACATAGGTAGGATATGTGCAGAAAGAGGAAGAAAGGTGCAGAACGAAGCAAGAGAAGTGCAGAAAGAGGCAACAGAAGTCCAGAAAGAGCAAGAAAGGTGCATAAAGAAGCAAGAGATGTGCAGAAAGAACCAACAGAGGTGCAGAAAGAGGCCTACTTTGTCTGTACCATACAACAGACTCATACAAAGTAGCCTAATCACTAATCCATCTCCCAAAATGTCTTAAACCTCACTTTTCTCTTGAAGGTTCAATATTCATCGACTGCTCAGAATGTTAGGCGTACCAAATATAAAACATCAATCCTAAGCATATCACTGTTGTAAGTCTGACCAAGTTTGTGAAGGTATGCATGCGTGTGTCTCTGCCTTTACCTAGTGACATGTTACATAAAAATAAACATACAAATACTTGAATACCTGTGTTTCAAACAGCATACTCTGTAAATTTGTGTACAAAAAGGTAGAAGCAAGAGAAGTGCAGAAAGAAGCAACAGATGTGCAGAAAGAGGCAAGAGAGATGCAGAAAAAAGCAAGAGAAGTGTACAAAGAAGCAATGGAGGTGCAGAGGGGTACAGAAATAGGCAAGAAAAGTGCAGAAAGAGGCAAGAGAACTGCAGAAAAAGGCAAGAGAGGTGCAGAAAGAGGCAGGAGAGGTGCACAAAGAGGCAAAGGGGATACAGAAAGAGGCATGAGGGGTGCAGAAAGAAGCAAGAGAAGTGCAGAAAAAAGCAACAGAGGCTGAAAGAGGCAAGAGGGATGCAGAAAGAGGCAAGAGAAGTGCAGAAAGAAGCAACAGAGGTGCCAAAAGACGCAAGAGAGGTGCATAAATAGGCAAGAAAGGTGCAGAAAGAGGGAACAGGGGTGCAGAAAGAGGTAAGAGAGATACAGAAATTGCAAGAGAGGTGCAGGAAGAACCAAGAGCAGTGCAGAAAGAAGCAAGAGAGGTAGAGAAATAGGGAAGAGGGGTGCAGAAAGAGGCATGAGGGATGGAGAAATTTGCAAAAGAGGTGCAGAAAGATGCAAGAGCAGTGCAGAAAGAACCAACAGAGGTGCAAAAAGAGGCAAGAGGGGTGCACAGAGAGGTAGAAGAGGTGCACAAAGAGGCAAGAGGGGTACAGAAAGAGGCAGGAGGGGTGCAGAAAGAAGGAAGAGAAGTGCAGAAAGAAGCAACAAAGGTGCTGAAAGAGGCACGGGCGGTGCAGAAAGAGGCAAGAGAAGTGCAGAAAGAAGCAACAGAGGTACAGAAAGATAAGAGAGGTGCAGAAACAGGCAGGAAAGGTGCATAAAGAGGGAACAGGGGTGCAGAAAGAGGCAAGAGAGGTGTAGAAAGAGAGAAGAGGGGTGCAGAAAAAGGCAAGAGGGGTGCAGAAAAAAGCAAGTGAGGTGCAAAAAGAGGCAACAGAGTTGCAGAAAGACACAAGAGAGGTGCAGAAACAAGCAAGAGAAGTGCATAAAGAGGCAAGAGAATTGCTGAAAGAAGCAACAGAGGTGTAGAAAGAAGCAAGAGAAGTGCAGAAAGAGGCAAGTGAGGGGCAGAAAGAGGCAAGAGAGGTGCAGAAAATGGCAAGAGAACTGCAGAAAGAGGCAAGAGGGATGCAAAAAAGGGAAGAAGGATGCAGAAAGAAGCAAGAGAGGTGCTGAAAGAAGCAAGAGAAGTGCAGAAAGAAGCAAGAGAGGTGCAGAAAGAGGGAAGACGAGTGCAGAAAGAGACAACAGGGGTGCAGAAAGAAGCAAGAGAGGTGCAGAAAGAGGCAAAAGAAGTGCAGAAAGAAGCAACAGAGGTGCAGAAGGAGGCAAGAGAACTGCAGAAAGAGGCAAGAAAGTTGCAGAAACAGGCAAAAGAGGTGCAGAAAGAGGGAACAGGGGTGCAGACAGGCAAGAGAAGTGCAGAAAGTGGGAAGAGGGGTGCAGAAAGAGGCAAAAGGGGTGCAGAAATTTGCAAGAGAGGTACAGAAAGAAGCAAGAGCAGTGCAAAAAAACCAACAGAAGTGCAGAAAGAGGCAAGAGGGGTGCAGAAAGAGACAAGAGAAGTGCAGAAAGAAGGAACAGAGGTGCACAAAGAGGCAAGAGAGGTGCAGAAAGAAGTAACAGAGGTGCAGTAAGAAGCAAGAGAAGCACAGAAAGAAGCAACAGAGGTGCAGAAAGAGGCAAGAGGGGTGCAGAAAGAGGCAACAGAAGTGTAGAAAGAAGCAACAGAGATGCAGAAAGAGGCAAGAGAAGTGCAGAAAGAGGCAAGAGATGTGCAGAAACAGACAGGAGAGGTGCAGAAAGAGCGAACAGGGGTACAGAAAGAGGCAAAAGAGGCGCAGAAAGAGGGAAGAAGGGTGCAGAAAGAGGCAAGAGGGGTACAGAAAGAAGCAAGTGAGATGCAGAAAGAGGCAACAGAGGTGCAGAAAGAGACAAGAGAGGTGCAGAAAGTGGAAGAGATGAGCAGAAAGAGGCAAAAGAAGTGCAGAAAAAGAAAGAAAGGTGCAGAAAGAAGCAACAGAAATGCAGAAAGAGGCAAGAGAGGCGCAGAAAGAAGCAAGAGTGGTTTGCACACCATTAGTACCAATTCAATACCCACTTTTAGCAATAAGTAACAGGTGACCATTCTAGGTTTGCAAAGGGCCTTCCACCATGCTGTAACACGTGTCGCTGCATTTTGGTAAAGTTTGAGCTAGAAACAAGGTTTTTTTGTTCAAATCTGCAGATTATGCAGCAGATGATGGATTATGTGGCAAATGCGGAAAATGTATAATTGTACAAAAGTCAGTGCAGCCAAACAGTCGCATAATTTCAGTGGCCCTGCTCATATCTCTGACTAGGTCCAGAAGTGCTCCTCAGTGGTTCCTTCTTTTTTTGTCTCATTGAGTTTATAGTTTAGCTTCTATGGAAACGAGGAAGACTAAACCTGAGGTTACCACTACACAACACAAACTATCATACCACACAATTACTCTCCATAACACATAATCCCACTCTACATAATTCGTATACACTAAATACCACATACTTTCTATCCACATAATTTCACTGCACAACATACCACATAATTCCACTACACACAACCTACATTCACTCCACTCCAAGAAACATTAATAAAACACTTTTACATTTACAACGCCAATAGATCTAACTCTCGCAAATGCGAAACCTATTACATCGCAAATGCTTCTTTAACTAGTAGTCACGTTTGCAGAGAGGTGGAGAAAGGGGGCTGTGCCTCCGACCACCGCTCAGGAATTCCATTGCATAGGACTTACAGGAGGTACCAGGAGGGCTTCTTGGCCCCCAAAGTCCCTCAGGAGAAAAGAGGACTTCATCCCCCAACCCGTAGTGTGCCAGGAGGCGTGTTTGCAGAGTGGTGGAGAAAGGGGGGCATGGCCTCCGAAGACCTCTTAGCAATCCCACAATGTGGGACTTACTGGAGGTAACAGGAGGGGTAGTTGGCCCCCAAGGACAACCTTGGGGGGCAAACTATCACTCCTATTACCTCCAGTAAGTCCCACACAGCAGCATTGGTAAGTTCTCATAGCAGGCCATGCCCCCTTTGCCCACCACTCTGCAAACACCCCTCCTGGCAGGCTCTTGGTTGGGGGATGAAGTCCCCTTGCCTCCTGAGGGTCCCTGGGGGCCAACTAGCCCTCCTGTTACCTCCAGTAAGCCCCACACAGCTGGATTGGTGAGAGTGGTCTGAGGCCACGCCCCCTTTTTACACCACTCTGCAAACACTCCGCCTGGCGCACTGCTGCTCGGTGGATGAAGTCCACTTCAGTCCTGAGGTCCTCAGGACATAAGAGAACCTCATCGCCCCACCAGCAGTGCGCCAAGAGGAGCGTTTGCAGAGTGGTGTAAAAAGGGGCATGGCCTCGGACCACCTCTCAGCAATCCCACTGTGTGGGGCTTACTGGAGGTACCTGGTGGGCTAGTTGGCCCTAAAGGACCCTTAGGATTCAAGGGGACTTAATCCCCCAATCCAGAACGCGCCAGGAGGCGCGTTTGCATAGTGGTGCAGGGAGGGGGCGGGGCCTCCGGCAAGATGCCGGCTTCTGCTTTTTAAAACAAAATTGTTAGAAGGGGGGCTGTGTGCCCTCCCTTCTTTTAATATTTTGTGGGCCCTGGGGGCCCCATCCCCCAGGGCCTGACCCATTTAAAAAAAAAAAAAGTAAAACGGGAAGGGGGCCGCGCGACCCCCCTCCCGAGGCCTTTTTTGGCCCCGGGGAACGCCATCCTCCGGGGCTGTGCCTCATTTTTATATTTTATTTTATTACGGGAGGGGGGCTACGTGGCCCCCCCTTCCCTGGCCACTTTTGACCTCAGGGACCCCATCCCCCAGGACCTGGCCTCGTTTATTTTTTTGATGGGAGGGGGGCTGCGTGGCCCCCCTTCCCTGGTATTCACAAATAGAGGGACAAAGGGCTTTTATACATAAGGTCCAGCACAGATGCCCAAATGCAATATGAAAATTAGAGTTGTGCTGTTCCTAAATAATCTGGAGTGTAGCAATATACAAAGGACAGTAGGCAACAGAGTCAAAGAGATGGGAATCCATTTCTTTGGAATATAATGCCCTCACACACCCAGTTGGGTGTCATGCTTCATCATCGGGCTGCTCCTCGTCTGGCCGGCGCTGCAATGCCTGACAAGCTCCCAATGAGGGGCACTTTGGCGGAGATCTTTTTCCAAATAGCCGTTTGGTACCGTGGGGGTGAGGGGCTTAGTGAGTGTAGCTGAATAAGTGGTGTGTGATGTTTATGTGAATTAAAACAGGGTTGGGAGTACCAGCAAAATAATTTTATTGTGTGGTCTCCTACCCTGATTAATAAAGAAGAAAGGCGCAATGCTAAGTTAATGTCTCAGGTGTACCTGGAGGTACCTGGTGGGCTAGTTGGCCCCTAAGGACCCTTAGGATTCAAGGGGACTTAATCCCCCAATCCAGAACGCGCCTCCTGTGGTTGGCCTCGGGGACCCCATCCCCCGAGGCCTGCCCTGCTTTTTAAAAAATTACTTTTGGAGGGGGGGCCCCCCTCCTGTGGCCAATTTTGGCCCCGGGGACCCCATCCCCTGGGGCCCAGCCTTATTTTAAAATATATATATATATATATTTAAAACAGGGAGGGGGGCCGCGTAGCCCCACTTCCCTGGGCCACTATTGGCCCTGGGGCCCCATCCCCCGGGCCTGGCCTTACGTTGGGGACCACGTGGGGAGCCCCAATGCCCCTGTGGTCCCAGCCTGCTCCCCGCCTCCTGCAGGAGCCGGCATTGCTTTTGGACAAGGGGAGCTGCTAACATGCAGCTCCCCTTGTCCAAAAGCAATTCTGCTTTGCTTCGTGGAAGTGAGAGCAGATTTCCTGCTCTCGCTTCCACTAAGCAAAGCAGAGTTTACAATGACAGGGCGGGAGCCGTGCTCCCACCCTGCCATTGCAAATTGCAATGTCCCGGGAGTGGGCACCCCGGGACATTGCTGGAGCCGGCCCTGGGGGGTGGCGGTCCCCAGGGCCATTGAGGCCTCCTGGGGGGGCCTTGCGGCCCCCCTCCCATCATTTGCACAGCCCTGGGGAGGTGGTGGTCCCTGGGGTAGGGGGTCCGCAACAGACCCCCGTATTTAAATAATTAGTGCCCCGGGGAGGTGGTGGTCCCCGGGGCAGTGTGGGGGGGCTCGAGCCCCCCACACTATTTCTTATAGCCCCAGGGAGGTGGTGGTCCCTGGGGCTTGGGGGGCCCGCGAGTTCCCCCCCACACAGAATTAAGTAAAGCCCCAGGGAGGTGGCTGTCCCCGGGGCTTGGGGGGGGCCCGCGAGGCCCCCCAATATCTGAATGCCCCGGGGAGGTGGCTGTCCCCAGGGCAGGAGCCCCCCCACGCATTTTATTAAAAGCCCTGGGGAGGTGGTGGTCCTCTGGCCTGTGGGAGGGCCGCGTGCCCCAGTGCATAATTAATTAAGCCCCAGGGAGGTGGCGGTCCCCGGGGCTGTGGGGGCTCGCACGGCCCCCGCATATATTTAGCATATTGCCCCCGTGATCTGGCCCACCCGGGGGCTCATTGAAACGAAGCGCGGTTTCCCGCGCTTTGTTTTAATGAGCCCCCAGCGCGAATCCTGCCATTTAAAAAAGAAAAATGCTTTTTGAGGCCCTGGGCCAGGCCTAGGGGGTCAGGGTGTTTCTACCCTGCCCCCTTTTGTTGTTTTTTATCCTTTTTTCACCCTTTTTCTTGTGGCTCGGTTTTACTGAGTCACAAGATGGCTGCCAACACATTTTGGTTTGGAGTGTTGGCAGCCAATCAGAGTCAAGCTCGTGATCAGGAGGGTTTGCGAATTCTCCTCAGCCCTCAGATATCTATATTTTTTATTTTTTTATTTCTCAGGAACTACTGAACGGATTTACACCATTTAAAAAAAGCACGCTTTCTGAACCAAGAGCTAACCTTCTGCCAAATTTGGTGTAATTCCGTTCAGCAGTTCGGGCTGTAGCTTTGTCTAAACTTTCCTATGGAAATTAACATGGAGAAAACACGTTTTGGGACCCCCTTTATTCTCGGCCCCCGCTTGATGAATCACCCCAAAACTGTCAATACAGGAGCTGACCGGAGCATCCCATTAGTTTTGAAAATTTCGCGAAGATTCGTCAAACGGCACCAAAGATATTGGCAAATCAAAAAACGCTTTTCCTATGGAAACTAGGTCCTAACTGTAACTACCTACTGGCGACCGCCAGTAGGTAATATATATATAAATATGAAGGAATTCTGCCAGACACCAACTCCTATATATATATATATATATATATTATCTACGGTCGCCAGTAGATAGTTATAGTTAGGACCTATTTTCCATAGGAAATCCACAACATTCTATTTGAAATAACTTTGGCGCCGGTTGACGAATCTTCGCGAAATTTTCAAACTTTGTGGCCCGCTCCGGTCCGCTCCTATCTTGAAAGTCTCGGGGTGATTCATTAAGCGGGGGCCGAGAAAAAAGGGGGGTCCCAAAACATGTTTTCCCCATGCAATTTTCCATAGGAACCTTTCATCGCAGCTACAGCCCAAACGGCTGAACGGAATTACACCAAATTTGGCAAAAAGGTAGCCCTTGGTTCAGAGTCGTGCCTTTTGCTTAAATGGTGTAAATCCATTCAGTAGTTCCTGAGAAAATCAAAAGTAAAGTCACATATATATCTATGGCCGAGTAGGGTCCGCGTACCCTCCCGATCACGAGCTGCATGCTAATTGGCTGTCAACACTCCAAATCAGGAAGTGTTGGCAGCCATTTTATGCCTCGGTAGAACCGAGGCACAGAAACAACTGCGCAAAACGCACAAAGGGGGCAGGGTAGAAACACCCTGACCCCCTAGGTCTGCTCAGGGGGTCCCACAAGGACCCCCTGGGCAGAAAAAAGCATTTTTTTTTTTTTAAATGGCGGGATGCGCTTAGGGTGCGTGGATCCCGACGAGAAAAAAAAAAGAAACAAGTGCGCAAAATGCACAAAGGGGGCAGGGTAGAAACACCCTGACCCCCTAGGTCTGCTCAGGGGTCCCACAAGGACCCCCTGGGCAGAAAAAAGCATTATTTTTTTTTAAATCAGCGGGATGCGCTTAGGGTGCGCGGATTCCGCCATAAAAAAAAATCGAAGCGCGGTCTCCCGCGCTTCGATGCTATTTTGCCCCCGGGTGGGCCAAGTCCCGGGGGCATGCAGGGGTGGGTTTATAGTTTATGGGGGCCTCTAAGGCCCCCAAGCCCCGGGGACCACCACCCCCGGGGCTTTCTAATCAAAATGGTGCGGGAGGGCACTCTGCCCTCCCGCAGCCCCGGGACCGCCACCCTCCGGGGCTTCTTTTTTAATTGTAATGACCTGTGTGGGGGGCTCGAGCCCCCCCACACGCCCCAGGGACCGCCACCTCCCCAGGGCACTAAGAATTTTAAAATGGGGGTCCGTTTCGGACCCCCGAAGCCCCGGGGACCACCACCTCCCCGGGGCTTTGCAGAACTGGGAAGGGGGGCCGCGCGGCCCCCCTCCTGGAGCCTGTGGTGGCCCTGGGGACTGCCACCCCTCAGGGCCAGCTCCTGCAGTGTCCCGGGTTGCCTACCCCCGGGACACTGCTGTTTGCAATGGCAGGACGGGAGCCTCGCGGCTCCCGTCCTGTCATTGCAAACTTGCTTTGCTTCATTGAAGCGAGAGCAGGGAAACCTGCTCTCACTTCAATGAAGCAAAGCAGATTGCTTTTCCATAAGGGGAGCTGCATGTCAGCAGCTCCCCTTATGGAAAAGCAATGCCGGCTCCCGCAGGACGCGGGGAGCCGGCGGGACCGTGCAGGGATTGGGGCCCCCCCCCACGGTCCACAACGAGTGGCCAGGCCCCGGGGGATGGGGTCCCCGGGGCAATTAGTGGCCCGGGAGGGGGGCCATGCAGCCCCCCTCCCCAAGAAGATTTTTTTTTTTTTTTTTTTTTTAAACAAAAAAACATAAAGGCCGGCCCCGGGGGATGGGGTCCCCGGGGCCTTAAATGGCCTGAGGAGGGGGGCCACGCAGCCCCCTCCAAATATTTTATTTTTAAAAAAGAGGGCATCCCCCAGGAGTTGGGGTCCCAGGGGCAAATAGAGGCCCAGGGAAGGGGGGCCACGCGGCCCCCTTCCAGTTTTTTAAATAATTAAAAAAAAAAAAAAATCCTCAGGCCCCGGGGGATGGGGTCCCCGGGGCCAAAAGTGGCCGAGGGAAGGGGGGCCACGCAGCCCCCCTCCCATACAAAAAAAAAAGACCAGCATCGTGCCGGAGGCCCCGCCCCCTCCCTGCAGCAGTCTGCAAACGCGCCCCCTGGCGCGTTTTAAGAAGGGGAAGTAATTCCCCTTGAATACTGGGGGTCCCTGGGGGCCAACTAGCCCACCAGGAACCTCCAGTATGCGCCAGGGAGCTGCATTGCAGAGAGGTGTACAGAGGCCACGCCCCTTTTTACACCTCTCTGCAACGCAGCTCTGTGGCGCTTTTTGGAGGTACATGGTGGGCTAGTTGCACTCCAGGGACCCTCAGGATTCAAGGGGACTTAATCCCCCAACTTAAAACGCGCCACGGGCGAGTTTGCACAGTGGTGAAGGGAGGGGGCGGGGCTTCAGGTGACATGTGTGCAAACAGGCCCCGTGGCGCATTTTAAGATGGGGAATTAAATCCTCTTCAATCCTGAGGGTCCCTGGGGGCCAACTAGCCCACCAGGTACGTCCAGAAAGCGCCACAGAGCTGCGTTGCAGAGAGGTGTAAAAAGGGGCGTGGCCTCTGAACACCTCTCTGCAACGCAGCTGCCTGGCACATACTGGAGGTACAGGGTGGGCTAGTTGGACCCCAGGGACGCTCATGATTCAAGGGGACTTAATCCCCCAAATTAAAACACGCCACGGGGCGCGTTTGCACAGTGGTGAAGGGAGGGGGCGGGGCTTGAGGTGACATGTGTGCAAACAGGCCCCGTGGCGTGTTTTAAGTTGGGAGATTAAGTCCCCTTCAATCCTGAGGGTCCCTGGAGTCCAACTAGCCCACCAGGTACCTTCAGTAAGCACAACAGAGTTGCGTTGCAGAGAGGTGGAAAAAGGTGCGTGGCCTCGGAACGCCTCTCTGCAACTCAGCTCTGTGGTCCTAACTGTAGGTACCTGGGGGGCTAGTTGGGCCCCAGGGACACTCAGGATTGAAGGGGACTTAATCCCACAACTTAAAACATGTCACGGGGCGCGTTTGCACACATGTCACCTCAGGCACCTCCTCCCTTCACCACTGTGCAAACGCGCCCTGTAGCGCGTTTTAAGAGGTAGTTTTAATCCCCCTGCCCTATTATGTACTAGGGACTTACAGAGGAGGTCATGCTAATCACAGGGGTACCCCCAACGCATAGTGTTCCCTAGTGTATGTAGGTGTTTTCACTGTATTCTAAGTGTCTTTTAGCATAGCACTGACTCTGGTTAGTCAGAGTCAGTTACCACCAGTACATGTTGGAAAAAGTTGTGGTCACAGGATGATTTTGGAACAAGGCCTCTTTCTGCTCCTCTGTTGGTTCTTTCTGCACATCTTTTGCTTCTTCCTGCACTTTTCTACGTCTTTGTGGACTTCTGTTGCTTCTTTCTGCATTTCTTTTGCTTCTTTCTGTGCGTTTTTTCGTCTTTCTTCACATGTCCTACCTCTGTAGGCATAGTTACAAACTAGCATTTAAAAACCTTTGAAATTCACTTAAAAAACCATAGGTTTCAGGCACGTTATAGTTAGAAATTAGCATTTAAAAAACCTTTGAAATTCACTGAAAAAACCATAGGTTTCAGACACGTTATAGTTAGAAATTAGCATTTAAAAACCTTTGAAATTCACTGAAAAAACCATAGGTTTTAGGGACAGTTATAGTTAGTTGGACATTTCACTCGTACAAAACCCGTGAAATTCCCCCGTTATAGTTAGTTCGGCGAACTATAACTCGCGCCCCGCAATGCACTGCTGATGACGTCACATATTACATCACTCATGACATGGTCAGTGACATCACTGATGACATT
Organism: Calotriton arnoldi; assembly: GCA_963921515.1. Taxonomy (NCBI): domain Eukaryota; kingdom Metazoa; phylum Chordata; class Amphibia; order Caudata; family Salamandridae; genus Calotriton; species Calotriton arnoldi. The sequence goes on along the minus strand of CAWUFW010010967.1, from coordinate 33,343 downwards.
ACTGAAGAATGTGCTAGTATTTGTATGAGTAAGTGAGTTGGTGTGTGAATAACTGTATAGGTGAGTAAATGGGTGTGTGATTAATTTTTTGCATGACTGACTAGGTGTGTGAGTACCTCTATGGATGAGTGGCGGCTTGTGAGTGTTTATATAGGTGTATGAGTGCATATGATAGTCCTGTACTCAGTGACCGTAAGTATGAGTGACTGTACGGGTGAGTGAGTAGATGTGTGTGTGTAGACCTAAGAATCAGTGAGTGGGTATGTAGTTATTGGTATTGGAGTGTGTATGGTTTTGAGAATGGCAGTCTGTAATTTAGAGTGGGTGTATCAAAAGTTATATTAGGGTGTGAGAAGATGCATGAAATTATCACATGGATGATGTCATCAGTGATGTCATCAGTGATGTCATTTGAGATGTCATCAGTGATGTCATCAGTGATGTCACTGACCATGTCATGAGTGATGTAATATGTGACGTCATCAGCAGTGCATTGCGGGCGCGAGTTATAGTTCGCCGAACTAACTATAACGGGGAATTTCACGGGTTTTGTACGAGTGAAATGTCCAACTAACTATAACTGTCCCTAAAACCTATGGTTTTTTCAGTGAATATATATATATATATATATATTTTAAAGAAGGGAATTTTTAGGGTTTATAGTGGGTTTGGGTTTTTAGGTGGTAAGGAAATTTCTAGGGTTTAGGATGGGTTTGGGGTTTTGGGTGGCAAGGGAATTTTTTACAATGGACTTTTACGAGCATGCGGCCACACTCACTTATAGATTATTGCTAAACTATTCATGCAGTGATGTCGGACATGGAAATGAAGTAAATCAGATGATATTAGAGTCAGTCTTCCCTTACAGCATTCTGCCTGTACAATAGATGAAGGACAGGAATGTTTAAAATGTGGGCAATGTTAATTACATGCAAAAGTGGCATTGAAAAAGGCATAACTGCTGAAATGCGTCTTCCCTAATAAATTGAAGTTTTGGAAATCGCTGAATGATCCGTCATTTTTCCAAGTGTGGAAATTGTTGGACATACGATTCATGAGAGCCACAGTCACGACGGAGGTACCCACCCACAAGTTTGTTCAGCAGCACTGTAGCATTTGTCTGCAAAGTATTGGATTACTGCCAGAACTGCCGCCAACCACCAGGAATGTCGTATCCATCGCACAATGTTGTCATTACTATAATGTATTGACATCGGTTACTAAGCCGGTACCAGTGGTAACACACCAGTGTGGGTAGGAGTACGGCAAGGGGAGAAACACTTTTCTTTAATTAGCCCATGTTCGGTGAGTTGAAATTTAGCATAACATATATTAGAGGTCTGCATGCTCGTTTCTACCTAGTCACAGTCATTACTACAATGGACATTCAAGAGCATGCTGCCACACTCACTTAGAGATTATTGCTACACTCTTTATGCAGTGATGGCTGACATGGAAGTGAAGTAAATCAGATAAAATTGGAGCCCGTCTTCCCTTACTGCATTCTTCCTGTGGGCAATGTTAATTACATGCAAAAGTGGAATTAAAACAATTGAAATAGCTGAAACGCGTCTGCCTTAATAAATTGAAGTGTTGGAAATCGCTGAGTGCTCCGTGATCTTTCCAAGTGTGGAAATTGTTGGACATACAATTCGTGAGAGCCACAGTCACGACAGAGGCACCCGCCCGCAAGTTTGTTCGGCAGTACTGTGGCATTTGTTTGCGATATATATATATATATATATATATATATATATATATATATATATATATATATATATATATATATATTCACTGAAAAAAACCATAGGTTTTAGGGACAGTTATAGTTAGTTGGACATTGCACTCGTACAAAACCCGTGAAATTCCCCCGTTATAGTTAGTTCAGGTAACTATAACTCGCGCCCCGCAATGCACTGCTGATGACGTCACATATTACATCACTCATGACATGGTCAGTGACATCACTGATGACATCACTGATGACATCTCAAATGACATCACTGATGACATCATGCAGTGACTGTGTGTTTCTGTAAAGTTTAAATATTTTTAATATATATAGGAAAAGACGTATTCAAGAATGAGTGGCTGTATAAGTGTCTGTATGGATGATTTAGTAGGTGCGTGACTGACTCTATAAGTGAGTGATTTAACGTATCTTACTGAATGCATGGGTTAGTGACTAAACTGGGTGAATGTCTGTATCCGTCTGTCTGTTGCTGTGTAAGTGGCTGCATGTGTTTGTGAATAGCTACATGAGTGTCTATATGAGTTATTGAATGGTTGTCTGAGTATCTGTATGGGTGCCTGAGTGTTTGTGTGGGAGGGGTGTGTGCGACAATGTGCATAGATGTGTGAGTGGGTGATTCACTGGGTGGATGGTTTCAAGAGTGCATCTGTGATAGACTGTATGGGTGGGTAAGTGTGTGTAAGAGTGTGTTAGTGAGTGAATGTATGTCCCAGTGGTACATGTGTGAGTAACTACATATGTGAAAGGCAGTATATATGTGTGTTGGAGTATATAAATAGCTATAAGCTGAGAGTGAGTGATTGTGATAGTGGCTGTATGGATGCGTGTGTGCTTGTATCAGTTATTGTATAAGAGCGTAACAATGTGCTAGTATTTGTATGATTAAGTGAGCTGGTGTGTGTATAACTGTATAGGTGAGTAAATGGCAGTGTGTTTAATTATTTGCATGACTGACTAGGTGTGTGAGTACCTCTATGGATGAGTGGCGGTGTTTGAGTGTCTATATAGGAGTAAGAGTGCATATGATAGTCCTGTACTGAGTGACCATAAGTATGAGTGACTGTACGGGTGAGTGAGTGGATGTGTGTGTGTGTAGACCTAAGAATCAGTGAGTGGGTATGTAGTTATTGGTGTTGGAGTGTCTATGGTTTTGCGAATGGCAGTCTGTAATTTAGAGTGGGTGTATCAAAAGTTATATTAGGGTGTGAGAAGATGAATGAAATTATCACATGGATGATGTCATCAGTGATGTCATTTGAGATGTCATCAGTGATGTCATCAGTGATGTCACTGACCATGTCATGAGTGATGTAATATGTGACGTCATCAGCAGTGCATTGCGGGGCGCGAGTTATAGTTACCTGAACTAACTATAACGGGGAATTTCACGGGTTTTGTACGAGTGCAATGTCCAACTAACTATAACTGTCCCTAAAACCTATGGTTTTTTCAGTGAATTTGTAAGGTTTTTTAAATGCTAATTTCTAACTATAACGTGCCTGAAACCTATGGTTTTTTCAGTGAATTTCAAAGGTTTTTTAAATGCTAATTCCTAACTATAACATGTCTGAAACCTATGGTTTTTTTCAGTGAATTTCAAAGGTTTTGTAAATGACAATTTTTAAATGTATTAATTGTTATATTTATTTTTTTGATACTGATTTACTACATTTTTTTAAACTATTTATTTTTAGATATTTTATTTTTTTAAATACATTGTAATTACATTATACATTACATTACAAAATATACTTTCTCAGAATGAATTACTTTAGTTTAAATACTTTGCAAATAGGCAATAGACTTTTAAGTACAGTAGTTACAGTTATTGCAATGGGCAACACAATTTCAAACACAATGCAACATTGAGCTCAATGTGAATTTCAAGTTAAATGCAATTAGTTACTTTATGGATTACTTTTCTAACCACAGGACTGGATCCTAGAGTCAGTCCTGGGACATCTCCTGTAAACAGTTGAGTAAAAGCGTTTTGGTTACAGTAGTGATTTTTAAGGAATATTATTGTATTTTAAAAGTTGACACTTAGAAACTTTTTCACATAGAATCACCAATGTTATTCTATGGGAGGAAATTCACTTAGCAGGTAAGTAGTGTTATCGTTACTTTTTCTTACTCAGTGGTGGATCCTGGATCCAGCACTGGTGCATCTCCTGTAAACAGTTGAAAGAATGCGTTTAAGTCATTCAGGCGATTTTTAAGGAATATTTGTAGTTTGTGAAAATCAACACTTTGAAACTTTTCTGCTGAAAACCAGACAATGGATTCCTATGGAGGGAAATATAAGTTACTGGTAAGTACGGTTAAAATTACTTTTCAGGGTCAGTACTGGGCTGAAAGATGCAGCACTGAGGTCTCTCCTGATAACAGGTGAGTAAATCGGAATTCGTATATTGGCTGATTTTAGAGGAATATTTGTATGTTTCAAAAATCGACACTTAGAAACTTTTTCAGCAAAAAGCAGGCAATGATATCCTATGGAAGGAAATTCAAGTTACTGGTAAGTATGGTTAAAATTACTTTTCAGGATCAGTACTGGGCTGAAAGATGCAGCACTGAGGTCTCTCCTGATAACAGGTGAGTAAATCAGAATTCGTATTTCGGCTGATTTTAGAGGAATATTATAAAGTTCCAAAACTCCACACTTAGAAGAATTTCCAAGTGAAACCAGTCAATGATATCCTATGGAAGGAAATTCAAGTTACTGGTAAGTACGGTTAAAATTACTTTTCAGGATCATTACTGGGCTAAAAGATGCAGCACTGGGTTCTCTCCTGATAACAGGTGAGTAAATCGGAATTCGTATTTCGGCTGATTTTAGAGGAATATTATAAAGTTCCAAAACTCCACACTTAGAAGAATTTCCAAGTGAAACCAGTCAATGATATCCTATGGAAGGAAATTCAAGTTACTGGTAAGTACGGTTAAAATTACTTTTCAGGATCAGTACTGGGCTGAAAGATGCAGCACTGAGGTCTCTCCTGATAACAGGTGAGTAAATCGGAATTCGTATATTGGCTGATTTTAGAGGAATATTTGTATGTTTCAAAAATCGACACTTAGAAACTTTTTCAGCAAAAAGCAGGCAATGATATCCTATGGAAGGAAATTCAAGTTACTGGTAAGTACGGTTAAAATTACTTTTCAGGATCAATACTGGGCTGAAAGATGCAGCACTGAGGTCTCTCCTGATAACAGGTGAGTAAATCAGAATTCGTATTTCGGCTGATTTTAGAGGAATATTATAAAGTTCCAAAACTCCACACTTAGAAGAATTTCCAAGTGAAACCAGTCAATGATATCCTATGGAAGGAAATTCAAGTTACTGGTAAGTACGGTTAAAATTACTTTTCAGGATCAGTACTGGGCTAAAAGATGCAGCACTGGGTTCTCTCCTGATAACAGGTGAGTAAATCGGAATTCGTATTTCGGCTGATTTTAGAGGAATATTATAAAGTTCCAAAACTCCACACTTAGAAGAATTTCCAAGTGAAACCAGTCAATGATATCCTATGGAAGGAAATTCAAGTTACTGGTAAGTACGGTTAAAATTACTTTTCAGGATCAGTACTGGGCTAAAAGATGCAGCACTGGGTTCTCTCCTGATAACAGGTGAGTAAATCGGAATTCGTAGTTCGGCTGATTTTAGAGGAATATTATAAAGTTCCAAAACTCCACACTTAGAAGAATTTCCAAGTGAAACCAGTCAATGTTAGCCTATGGAAGGAAATTCAAGTTGCTGGTAAGTACGGTTAAAATTACTTTTCAGGATCAGTACTGGGCTGAAAGATGCAGCACTGAGGTCTCTCCTGATAACAGGTGAGTAAATCGGAATTCGTAGTTTGGCTGATTTTAGAGGAATATTTGTATGTTTCAAAAATCGACACTTAGAACCTTTTTCATCAAAAAGCAGGCAATGATATCCTATGGAAGGAAATTCAAGTTACTGGTAAGTACGGTTAAAATTACTTTTCAGGATCAGTACTGGGCTGAAAGATGCAGCACTGAGGTCTCTCCTGATAACAGGTGAGGAAATAGCAATTCGTAGTTCGGCTGATTTTAGAGGAATATTTGTACAATGGTGAAGGGAGGGGGCGGGGCCTGAGGTGACATCTGTGCAAACGCGCCCCGTGGCGCGTTTTAAATTGGGGGATTAAGTCCCCTTGAATCATGAGGGTCCCTGGGGGCCAACTAGCCCACCAGTAACCTCCAGTATGCGCCAGGGGGCTGCGTTGCAGAGACGTGTACAGAGGCCACACCCCTTTTACACCTCTCTGCAACGCAGCTCTGTGGCGCTTTCTGGACGTACCTGTTGGGCTAGTTGGCCCCCAGGGACCCTCAGGATTGAAGGGGATTTAATTCCCCATCTTAAAACACGCCACGGGGCCTGTTTGCACACATGTCACCTGAAGCCCCGCCCTCCCTTCACCACTGTGCAAACGCGCCCTGTGGCGCATTTTAAGTTGGGGGATTAAGTCCCCTTGAATCCTGAGGGTCCCTGGAGTCCAACTAGCCCACCATGTACTTCCAAAGCGCCACAGAGCTGCGTTGCAGAGAGGTGTAAAAGGGGCGTGGCCTCTGTACACCTCTCTGCAACGCAGCCCCTGGCGCATACTGGAGGTTCCTGGTGGGCTAGTTGGCCCCAGGGACCCCCAGTATTCAAGGGAATTACTTACCCTTCTTAAAACGCGCCAGGGGGCGCGTTTGCAGAGTACTGCAGGGAGGGGCGCGGGCCTCCGGCACGATGCCGGTCTTTTTTTTTTTTTTGATTGTGAGGGGGCTGCGTGGCCCCCTTCCCTCAGCCACTTTTGCCCCGGGGACCCCATCCCCCGGGGCCTGAGGATTATTATTTTTTTTTAAATAAAAAAAACAAAAACGGGAAGGGGGCCGCGTGGCCCCCTTCCCTGGGCCTGTTTTGGCCCCGGGGACCCCATCCCCCGGGGCATGCCCTCGATTTTTATTTTTTAAATTTTGAGGGGGGCTGCATGGCCCCCCTCCTCAGGCCATTTAAGGCCCCGGGGACCCCATCCCCCAGGGCCGGCCTTCCCTTTTTTTTTTTTACTTTTTTTTTATTTGGGGAGGGGGGCTGCGTGGCCCCCCTCCCTGGCCACTTATGGCCCTGGGGACCCCATCCCCCGGGGCCTGGCCTCTGGTTGGGGACTGTGGGGGGGTCCCCAATCCCCCCACAGTCCCAGCCGGCTCCCCGCCTCCTGCGCGAGCCGGCATTGCTTTCCACATGGGGAGCAGCTAACATGCTGCTCCCCATGTGGAAAGCAGTTTGGTTTGCATTTTGAAAGAGAGAGCAGGTTTCCTGCTCTCTCTTTCAAAATGCAAACCAAGTTTGCTATGACAGGACGGGAGCCGCGAGGCTCCCGTCCTGTCATAGCAAACTACAGTGTCCCGGGGGTAGGCACCCCGGGACACTGCAGGAGCCGGCCCTGGGGGTGGCGGTCCCCAGGGCCATCAAGGGCTCCAGGAGGGGGCCGCGCAGCCCCCTCCCAACCATTTAACAACCCCGGGGAGGTGGTGGTCCCCGGGGCTTTGGGGTCCGTAACGGACCCCCATATTCAAATCTTTAGTGCCCCGGGGAGGTGGCGGTCCCCGGGGCGTGTGGGGGGGGCTGGAGCCCCCCACACAGGTAAAAAAAAAATTTAAAAAAAGAAGCCCCGGGGGGTGGCGGTCCCCAGGGCTGCGGGAGGGCCAAGAGCCCTCCCGCACCATTATTTTTTCAAAGCCCCGGGGGGTGGCGGTCCCCGTGGCTTGGGGAGCCTTAGAGGCCCCCCCACATTAAATTTAAACCCCCCAACCATGCCCCCGGGACTTGGCCCACCCGGGGGCAAATTAACATCGAAGCGCGGGAGACCGCACTTCGATTTTTTTATTTTTCGGCAGGATTCGCGCACCCTAAGCGCATCCCGCCGATTTCTTTTTTTTTTAAATGCTTTTTTCTGCCCAGGGGGTCCTTGTGGGACCCCCTGAGCAGACCTAGGGGGTCAGGGTGTTTCTACCCTGCCCCCTTTGTGCGTTTTGCGCACTTGTTTCCTCTGGGGGTTTTTTCTAATCGGCAGGATCCGCGCACCCTGAGCGCATCCTGCCGATTTAAAAAAAAAAAAAATGCTTTTTTCTGCCCAGGGGGTCCTTGTGGGACCCCCTGAGCAGACCTAGGGGGTCAGGGTGTTTCTACCCTGCCCCCTTTGTGCGTTTTGCGCACTTGTTTTTGTGCCTCGGTTCTACCGAGGGACAAAATGGCTGCCAACACTTCCTGGTTTGGAGTGTTGACAGCCAGCTGACAGCCAATTAGCATGCAGCTCGTGATCGGGACGGTGCGCGCAGGGTGCGCTGAGGGTACGCGGACCCTACTCGGCCATAGATATATATGTGACTTTACTTGTGAATTTCTCAGGAACTACTGAACGGATTTACACCATTTAAGCCAAAGGCACCAGTCTGAACCAAGGGCTACCTCTTTGCCAAATTTGGTGTAATTCCGTTCAGCAGTTCGGGCTGTAGCTGCGACTAAAGGTTCCTATGGAAAAATGAATGGGGAAAACGCGTTTTGGGACCCCCTTTTTCTCGGCCCCCGCTTGACGAATCAACCCGAGACTTTCAGGGTAGGAGCGGAGCGGAGCGCCCCAACAAGTTGGAAACTTTCGCGAAGATTCGTCAACCGGCGCCAACGTTATTTCAAATAGAATGTCGCGGATTTCCTATGGATAATAGGTCCTAACTATAACTATCTACTGGCGACCGCCAGTAGATAATATATATATATATATATATATATATATATATATATATATATATATATATATATATATGCATATATATGTATCTATACACACACATGGATAATACTTACCTGTTAACTTTTCACCATGCATATGCCTTTACAATACATTCCTTTACAACTAAATTTTGTTATAAAGGCATTCATGGTAAAGACATATGCGTGGTAAAGACTTGCGTGGTAGTGTCATTGTAATTACCTTGGGGTAACTGCATGCGCGGTAATGGCATGTGCGGTTCTGTAGTGTAGTTCCTATTTCCCTAATAGGCTCTGCGCATTGGAATAATATACCCTATAGGTTTGACATAGGACTGAGGTCGGTATGTCCCTATCGAGCATATTAAACTTAATTACTTTGTGCCAGCTAGCTCAGAGGCCACTAGAAACTCCTTGAAAACAAGAAGGGAGTAGGTTCTGGCAACCGCATAAACATGACTACTTTGTTTCCCTTTAGAATCGGAACACTTCTCAGAATCGTGGAAACAATAGATAACAGTTTCACTCAGCTAATCGTGCATGCTTAGTTTCCTCAGAGTTACACAGAAAGAATAGACGGGCGTTTCAATAAAAAGGTTTTATTGAACAATCTTGTTTCTCGTGTAAGAGATATGCGCTGTTATGATCACAAGACAGTATGCAAGATATATAATGTACAGCGTAAGCAGTAGAAATAAATAATACTGCGCTAGCATTATCTTTTAGCATATATTCACGTACATAAATAACATGAGCTAAAAATGCGAGTACTCATACGATGCGTCTCTAAGCTAGTTCTACCCCAGTGTACTTAACCTAACCTAGGTGTAGGGAAAGATAAGAAGTAGGTGGAGTATTCTCTAGTATAGTATACTAAGAGTATGTTAAGTCTAGTATGCCAAGAGTCCCTCTAGGTTCTAGTCAGCTCCATACCTTGAGAATGAGAGAAGTGGGAATCTCTTTCCGGATCGGGAACTCTAACATCCCGCGAAGGGAGTCAGAACACTGGAAGCTGGATTCTCTGTGAGCAGGGATGGCAGCCTCTCTTCTCAGTGCGTCAGGCCGGGATACGGGCTCCTCTGAAGTCGAGGTCTCCTCTAACTTGCTTGGGCAAGGGAAGGTATATTTATACCTGGTAGGTGCCTTGGAATGTTAGCATTGACGTGAAGTCGGACAGAGGAAGACGTCAGGAATGAACCCTTAAGGTATAGCGGTTCATGCATAATAGATGAGTTCTTGGAGAAATCAATAATCCTGTGCTAGGGGAACTCCCAAGAGCTTAAGGGTCTGGTTTCTAAGAACTCGTTGTGACGTTAGGGTGGACGGATGTCGGTGACCATGCCTGTATTTGGAGTGCACGGCTAATGCCTAAATAAGGACTGGGATTCTATGCCTATATAAGGGCAATGTGAATTGTGCCTATATAACGACATGTTTCAGGAAAACCTATATACGGACACCTAAAGCGGAATACAACACCCACTCCACTTTCGAATGAACGATAATACTAAATGCTAAACATTAAATGCTAAACATTAAACTGAGTACCACATGTTGCTAAAAACATTTCTAAAAGCATATTAAAAGAAGTTTAAAATAAACTGTTGAATGCAATAGGTACTGTACATTTTAAAGCATTTTTTCATTCTAAGCATATATTGGAAATAAATGCAACATGAATGAATAAACAGAAATATATACATATGATGAAATGGTTGACAAGTTTTCAAAATCTAAGCCATTGCATATCATGGTATTAAATGAAATTTTAGACAAATAAGGTGACAATGTGTCCCTGGAAGTATTCAAAGAAGTCCGTTTTATAAGAATAGTTCTACTGTAAGCAGATTGTTTTGCCATGTATTTTCAAAAAAAGAAAAAAAGAAAAAAGTTCAATTTTAGTAAGAGTTCCATGTTTTGAAAATATGAAGGCCAAATTCATTGCGTCCCTGGTACACTGTGAGCCGAATCAAAGTCAGTGTATGGGTCTGGTGTAAACATGAAATCATCTATTTCTGTAGACAAAATATCATCTACCGATGATGGTGACAGTTGGAACACCTTGTTCAGAAGGTTAACTGCACAGAGATGAGAAGCATCGCCCTCAGCATAAGATGCCACAGCAATGTTCGTGTCCGTTGTTACCTGTGCGCCTGTTGATCCATCTCGTACCTCAGCAGCAGCAGGAAGCGTCTGTGAGATCTCAATGAATGCCGTCATCAGGATTGGTAGCCTCTGGGGACAACACAGAGCATGGGCCGTTATCGGGTCCAGCAGAGTATCGATATCCGTTGGCATGACTGATGGGAGTGTTAGACAGGTGTCTAGCACGCATTCTTCACCGCAAAGCAGGCAGCGTAGAACAGGTAAGATGCAATCTTGCCAGATTGGTCTGAATGACAGGAACCATGTTGTATTAAGTTCCCGTAGACGAGGTATGCCCAAAAGTTGCACTATGCGCTCACGGCACTTCCGTTCTAGGAGAGCTTTCTCCATATCGCTCGGAGTGATGTCGGCGGATATGCTTGCCATAGCGTAATAGTAGGAATAGAAATAGGATTCCTGCAACAAGTGCTAGAATTAATGGCACACCACCAAACACCGAATGTGCAAAGTTTGGGATGATTCCGAGGACTGCTTGAAAAGGTGCTAACAGTCCCGAGCAGATGGTCTTAAATACATGTACAATTCCGCTCGTATCAGACATGTTAAAGATACGTCCCATCATTTCTGCGAAATGTATAGGGCAGTTTGTACGAATTAAAGCCTGTATCTCAGCCGAAGTCCTTGCAATTTGTAAATCATAGATTTCTTTGGCCGAGGTCAAAGGCACGGTTTGTTGCAAAAGCATGGCTTTCATTCTGCTTAAAGTATCAAATCGTATAAAAGAAACATTCAATGAAGGCCATAAAGGCGACTCCCTGACTGTGTCTATTGGGGGGAACAATACTTGCATACAGCAAGTGACCCTGGAGTCCACCGTTACCAGATATGGGATGCCTGGCAACATGCCACAGCAACTCTGATCATTCAACATAAGGTAACTCCCGTTAGAAAGTTGGCCAAACGCTGGCTTAATCACAGTAGCTGGTGTACCCTGCTGGTGGCAGGACAAATTTGCCACAGAACCATTACAAGCCCTGTGTAAAGAAATGTCCTGACATATGAGTGAACCGCTTAGTGCATTTTCACAGTGTATACCGCTAAGAAACACTTCACGATCCCCACTCCAACATCTGTATTCGTAAGGTAAATCCCAGGATATCTTAATGTATTCTTTACCCAACCTTTCATATTTGCCTGCTTGCATTTGTTTGAGGCAATACTGAAACTGAAAAGTAGTGACAGGCAGAGTGATTTTGCCATGAATAAGCCATTCTGTAGCTGGTTTTTCTGCCACTGTGAATGGTAATTTTTCCAGTTTTTCAATGCTCAGCACTGTATACTTTGCTCCCCTTTGTGCCAGTTTGATCTGTTTATCAGTCAGATTGTATTCTGCAAACAGAGCCGACGTGTTGATAAAACGCCAAGGCACATAGCCCGCATGCAAGGATTGCAGTGTCCAGCTTAATAACATAATAGAACGTAACTGAGATTGGCCTTGTTGTAACATGGCTAAATCTTGTTCCAGTATGTCAATAGCAGAGGATACAATGTTGTCCAATGAATAAATTCTGGATGACAAAGTTGTTAACCCACAGCCGACCACAGAGAGAGTTTTCTCTAAGTTAATACGATCAAGTTCACGTATTCGTTCTGCGGCCTCTGCCTGTGAAACCTTCCATACTTCATTATAAGCTGCATAGATGCCGGCATATATGAAACATTTTTGATGCGGTTTTCTCTGTCCTAGCAAGAATTCCCAAAGGTCTGCGTCTTCTTGAAGTAAAGATAAGTGTTGTTTCACATCCTCAAGTGTAGATTTTTGTAGCCAGTCGAGGCACAATTTTCCTACACTGTTTGTTGTTACTACCCCCGGATGTTGCCTTTGAACGTATCGTGGGTCTGGCCTATGGATAGTAAAGCCATGTCTTCTATTCAGGAATCTTTCTTGACAGATGTTTGTGTCTGTAGGCCAGAGTAACCAGTTTTTCCAATCAGGATCTGTTCTGTTGGTTTGTAGTATTGTGTCAACTGTAACCGCTGCCTGTGTAGTGTTATTACTTGCAGGTGTTGGTACAGAAGGTGTTTCCATGTCTTTGATCTTGGCTAAACCAAGGCAAGACGTTTGTTGCACAGTGTCATTCAAAAACATTATTTGCTGAGGGATGATACATGCTCTAAACAAAGCTTCTATCCCCTGCACTTGCCTTTCTTTAGAACCCCAGACAGATTTTGGTGTCTTTCCAAAATTCAAATCCATGTCTAGACAATTGGGTAATAAAGGCTGCAGAATAAATCTGTTTTGTATTAGTTAACTTAATTTTCTGTCCTGTTATGTTTACATTTTTATAGTAAAATGTTTCTGGATCAGATGTATTGTACCCTGAAAAATAGGGAAACTTTTTAGCAAACGTTTTTGAACTACCTTTTGGTGGTGTAGGACAATGCTCCCATTGGTTAAACATAAACACATTTCTAGGTGTTGCAGATTTATGCAAGAAATGATGACCATAGTGGTTGTAACAATACAGCTGTTCATAGTCTGATGAACCCTCTAAGTATTCATTGTTAGAGAATGCAGCAGACCTTTGTAGATCAGACATCATATCATTTACAGTCTCAAAGTCCCAATCATCAGGATAGGTACTGGACGAAATAAAGTCACTTAGTGAAATTTTAAATAAATGTGGAATGTTCAAAAGTTCCGTAGGGCCGAAGATATCGAAATCTGTTTTGTCCCACACTATACCATCCTGTATAGGAACGGCTGTGATGTTCACTGCTGACAAGTCTCTTGCTTCACGATGGGATGATTTGTGTGATTTTAAAAGTAAGTTCACATTTTTACTTTCAATGTCCAAACGGATGTATCTGCCACTTATAAGCACGCTGATAGTCATAACCAAAGCTAGCCAAAGCAGAAAGAAAAATATTCCAGAAATAATCCATAGTTCAATCCATGGTGAAACCAGATAAGTCTTTTTCAGAAAATGAAAAAAGTCTTTCCAAGCATTTCCTCACCAGCTTTTTTCATCCCACACTACTAAAACAGCGGGGATGGCCATCCTCATTTCCTCCAAGTTTACAGGACGGATTGGTCCCAAGCAGGCAGAACTCAAGGGAAGGCTACTGGCCTATACCTTCCAACTGGGCACTCACACTCTCACCATAGGCTCTGTGTACGCACCAAATGGGGGGCAGGAGGGGTTCCTACACAGGGCAGTATCAGAGATATCCAGATCACTTGATAGGATGATGCTGATGGGGGGAGACCTTAATCTAGCTTTCAATAATGAAGCAGACAGATCGGCCCAACGGCAGGGGCAGTCTGGAGTGCTCACAGAAGAAAGCAAGCGAATACTCGCGGAGACAGGACTGATCGATATCTGGCGGACCTTCCACCCTACAGATAGAGAATACACCTTCTACTCCCACTCCCACAAGACTTATGCCAGAATAGATTACTTTCTAGCCACTGAAGCAGTTATTTCCCAGGTACAACAGACAGACATTCTTGCTCGCTCGTTCTTAGACCACTCAGCAGTGAGTCCGATGCTAGCCCTTTCGGACACCCATCCTCTGCCCCGGACCTGGCGACTTAGAGAAACTATGCTTCATCGCCCAGAGGTCGTACAGCAAGTTACAAAAGCGATAACAGATTACCTAGCGGTGAACGACACTCCCGAAACACCCATATCAATCCTCTGGGATGCCCTGAAGGTGGTTATTAGGGGGAATTTATCACCATTGCCTCATCAGATAATAAGATTTGTAGGGAAAAGAAACAGAAAGTTCAAGAGCTAGAGCGTATACATCAGAGAACAGGCGCCCTCAGGATCTAGAGACAGCTAGAGGCCACCAGAGCCCAATTGAAAGGCCTAGACCTAGACAAGTCTGAGTATGCAGCACTGAGATTGAGGCACACTTTGTACACAGGGGGGACACAAGCGGGCAACTACTAGCCAACAGACTCAGAGTGCAGAGGCAGGCCTCCGGGATCTCATCAGTGGTCACTCCGCTTGGGCAGGAACAGACTTCAGACCAGGGTATTGCGGAAACTTTCTGCCAATATTATGCAGAACTATACAGAGCACAACACCTCCTCCTGACCGCCTCAGCCCAATATATGCAAGAGGTAAACATCACAAAGCTCAAGCCAGATCAGGCCGAATCACTCGAATCCCCGATTAAAATAGAGAACGTGATCACAGCCATTTCCAGACAGAAACTGCTTAAGTCCCCGGGCCCTGATGGCTTTCCCTCTCTTTTTTATAAAACCTTTTGCTCCATCTTGGCTCCGATACTCACCAGGGTATACAATTCCATTGGAATCTCTTCTCCACTTCCACCAATGATGCTAGAAGCGCTGGTCGTAGTGATACCTAAGCCCTGTAAGGATAAGCGGCAATGCACGCCCTATATGCCAATTTCCCTACTCAATGTGGATTTTAAATTACTCACAGGGATACTAGCGCAACGCCTCTCCCCCTTCTACTGGGATTGATAGACCCGGACCAAGCGGGTTATGTGCCCAACCGCCAGTGCGCAGACAACACAAAGCGCCTCCTGCATATCATTGATAAAGCGCAGCGCTTTGATACCGAGCGCAGGATTCTTTCCATCGATGCAGGAAAAGCGTTTGATAGGCTACATTGGCCCTACTTAGAGGCGACTTTGAGGCACTTTGGCATTTCTGAGAGGCTCTTGGGCCGGATCTTAAGCAGCTACACCAAACCAACAGCATTGGTCCGAGTGAACGGATATTCATCTACCCCTATTCCTATTCAGCAAGGCACGAGGCAGGGATGCCCTCTTTCCCCGCTTCTCTTCGCTCTCTACATGGAGCCAATGGCCCAAAGGGTAAGTAATAACTCCCTGGTGACCAGGGTGAGCTTTGGAAGGGAGGAACACAAGATCAGTATATACGCAGATGACATAGTAGCCACCCTGGAAAATCCCAAAGTTTCTCTACCCGCTTTTATGGCTGAATTGGAACTTTTCTTGCAAGCGGCAGGCTTTAGAGTCAACGTCCACAAATCACAAGCACTCAATCTGTCCTTAACCAAAGCCACATTAGTGGAGCTGAAGTGTGACTACCAGATACAGTGGTCCCAAGAAGCAGCACCCTATCTCTGCATCCAGCTCACCGCAAGTGTACAATGCACGATCTCGCTCAATTACCCTGCACTACTCCAGCACATACGGGAATGATTATGCATGTGGAGGCCACATTCCCTGTCCTGGCTAGGCCGCATAGCAGTGATTAAGATGACAATTTTACAGAAGATTTTATTTCTCTTCCAGGCCCTTCAGTTAGAACCCCCCCAGGAACGATACGCTCTATGCAACGTGACTTGGAACGCTTTATATGGCGTGATAAGAGACCCAGACTTCACAGAGAGCTATGCTATAGATCCCCAAGAGAGGGTGGCCTAGCTATCCCAAACCTACAGGAGTACTTCTGGGCAGTGCAGCTGAGAGTATTCGAAGAATGGTCGCGCCCGGAATCCGAAAAGCATTGGCTTTTTATGGATAGGGCGGGAGTGCGTCAGTCCCTGTGGGGATCCCCTTCCTCACTAGAGAGGCCCGCCCCCGTAATCTCTATCTCTCAATGGTCACCGGGGCCCCTTGAGGGCTTGGGATAAAGTAGCCACGACCCGAGCATTAACGACCTTTCCCTCGCCGCTGACCCCCATCGTGAATAACTCTGCTTTTATGCCAGGGCTGGCATCGGAGTCTTACAACCAGTGGTCTCGAGAGGGTCGTAGGTCTATCGACCACTTCTTTGACATTGCTGGTCCTTTGACATTTGAAGACTTCCGTACACAGCAGAATCTCCCTGAGATGGAGCGTTTCCGCTATCACCAGATCAGACATTGAGTGCTACAAACAGGGGTTCACGATAAGGCACAGAGACATCTTACCCCCTTCTAAAAATGGTTGGTGACTAAACACTCAGATTCTCGCCTAATAACGGAACTATGCTGCCTGCTCAGATGTTCCCCTAAGACCGATAAACCCCCGGGCCAACGGAGATGGGAGAGGGAAATTGGGAGAACACTCTCGGGGAGAGAATGGGCAGACATATACCACAGAGGGCGCCACACCGCACGCAATGTCGCCAGTATAGAGACTGCCACAAACATAGTTACCTACTGGTACCTGACCCCTCAAAGACTCCACAGAGGAAATCCAGCCCGAGACCCATTGGGTTGGAGAGCCTGCGGTTCACTGGGTACGCTAACCCATCTACTGTGGGAGCGCCTTCATATCTCAGGCTACTGGTCACAAGTACTGAATGGCATTGACACCCATTTTGATACACAACTCCCCCGCTTTCCGGCATACATTCTACTAGGCCTGCCAAACGCTCTCACTTTTCCGCTTAAATCACGTAGAGGTCGACAGATAGCCCTGGCACTAGGGTACGCCCTCCAGAATATCTTGGCTCATTGGGGGACAACCACGCCCCCCACCCATTTGGGTTGACTACATCACTTATGGCATACCTTGGGAATGGAAAGGATGTCCCTTGCCCTCGCCAATCAGACAGCCTCATTTCAAGACCTTTGGAAGCCATTCCTGTCTCTACTCACTTCTGAATTTAGGGAGCTAACATGTCCCAAATATCTCCGTCTACTACGACTCGCCGAGACCCCATCGACTGCACCATGAATATAAACGAAACACTCACAATCGCACTCGGAACACATAAAGGGCTCCATATTATAAGCCGGAAGGGGTAGGATCCCTTTTTTTTGGGGGGGGGAGTTGGGAAATGTATTGTATTATTTTCACCCAGGAGCTATCCTACGCCAGTAGGACTGTAAGACTCATTCAAAAATACTTAATGTACTGTTGTCAAGTTAAATTATGTCTTTGAAATCAATAGAGAAATCTTAACCAAAAAACATAAGGCCCTGGGGAATGGACTCCCCAGGGCCTAATTAGTCTCAGAGTGGGGGCCCCCCCTCCCCTATCAAATAAGTAGCAGCCCTGGGGGATGGGGTCTCCAGGGCCTTTAAAAGGCTCAGCGAGGGTGGCAGCGCAGCGCCCTCCCCTTAAAATATACTTTGGGACCTGGGGGTGGGGTCCCAAACGGCTTAGGAGGGGGAACACGCGTACCCCTCCCCTTTAACTTAGTTAGTGGCCTAATAAGGCTCAGGGAGGAGGACTACTGCTCCCCCTCTCCTTTAAAAAAACACTGCCCTGGGCGATGGGGTCCCCAGTGGCCATTTAAAGCTTTGGAGAGGTCAGCCTCAAGGCCTCCCACCCCTTAAAATATACTTTGGGCCCCTGGAGATGGGGTTCCCGGGGACTTAAACAGCTCCGGGAGGGGTGCCAAGCAGCCCTCTCTTAAAAAAACAAAAAAACAATTCCCTGGGGGATGGGGTCCCCAGGGCCTTTTAAAGGCTTGGGGTGGAGGGGGCACACGGCCCTACTCCTCTTTATAATAAAAAAACACACCCTGGGGATGGAGTCACCAAGGCCTATTAAAGGCTCAGGGAGGGTGGCTGGGCAGCCCTCTCCCCTAAAAAAAATGATCTTGGGAGATGGGGTCTCAAGGGCATAATAAGGTTCAGAGAATTGGGCTACTTGGTCCCCTCCCCTATAAAAAACATAAGGCCCTAGGGAATGGAGTCCCCAGGGCCAAATAAGGCTCTGGGAGGGGGACCACTGCTCCCCCTCTCCTTTAAAAAAACACTGCCCTGAGGGATGGGGTCCCCAGTGGCCTTTTAAAGCCTTAGAGAGGTCAGCCTCAAGGCCCCCACCCCTTAAAATATACTTTGGGCCCCAGGAGATGGGGTTCCCGGGGACTTAAACAGCTCTGGGCGGGGTGCCATGCAGCCCCCTCTTAAAAAAACAAAAAGACAATTCCCTGAGGGAAGGGGTCCTCAGGGCCTTTTAAAGGCTTAAGGGGTGGGGGGGCACACTGCCCTCCTCCTCCTAAAAAAAAAACACACCCTGGGGATGGAGTCACCAAGGCCTATTAAAGGCTCAGGGAGGGTGGCTGGGCAGCCCACTCCCTTAAAAAAATGATCTTGGGAGATGGGGTCCCAAGGGCCTAATAAGGCTTGGAGAAGAGAGCTACTCCCCTCCCCTATAATAAAAAAACATAAGGTCCTATGGATGGAGTCCCCAGGGCCTTATAAGGCTCGGGAGGGGGGCATGTGGGCCCTACCCTATAAAAAAAAAAGAGGTCCTGGGAGATGGGGGTCCACAGGGGCCTGATAAGGCTCGGGAGGGGGGCCACTTGACCTCTCCCATTTAAAAAACATAAGGCCCTGGGGGATGGGGTCCCCAAGGCCTAATGAGGGTTGGGGAAGGGGGGCTAAGAAACCCCCTCCCCTCGAAATATAAAAAAGGCCCTGAGGTATGGAGTCCACAGGTCCAAATGAGGCTCAGGGAGGTGGGCCACACGGACCACCCCCTTTATAAAAAGAAAGGCTCTGGGGGATGCAGTACCCAGGGCCTAATGAGGCTCAGGGAGGGGGGCATGTGGGCCCCCTCCCCTTTATAATATTTGAGGCCCTGTGGATGGGATCCCCGGGGCCTAATAAGGCCCAGGGAGGGGGGTCCCGAAGCTCCTCTCCCGTTTTCTATTATATTTGGCCCTAGGGATGGGGTCCCCAGGGCCTGAAGACTAACCCTATGCTGCTCACTGCAAAGGCTGAGTGCAGTGTGGGGTTGGCAGCTTGCTGGGGGTTTGGCCACAAGGCCTGGAGGCAGGCCAAGCTTTGTGATCAACCCCAGCTGCACACAGCCAAAGGCTCTGTGCAACATGGGGTTGGCTGCCAGTGGGGAGTTGGAAGCAGGGCCTGCTGCAGCACAGGCCATGGGGTTATGCACACGCTACGCACAAGCAAAGGCCATGCACGGAGTGTTGTTGGCTGCCTCTGCCTGCGGGAGTTGCAGTCCTCAGTGATGTCATCAGTGATGTCATTTAAGATGTCATCAGTGATGTCATAAATGCAGTGCATGGCAGTGGTGCAAGTTTTAGTTAACTCTGCTAACTATAACTGGTGAATTTCTGTGTTTTTTTAGTTCAATATGTTACATTGGCACTGAAACTGAACTTTAACCTTTGTTTTTTCCAGTGAATATATATATATATATATATATATATATATATATATATATATATATATATATATATAGGAATCGCGCTGTGACAAGCTGAATAAATCCACTTGATGTTAACCCAGAGCTGTGTCGTGCTCATTCTTACCTGGGAGTGAGCTTTGGATCTGATGTTTGGCCAGTATTGCGGGCACTGGCAATAGGCATGCCCTCTCGATTTGGCGCAACGTGTAAGCCAGCAAAATTTGGACATTGCACAAAGATGTGACACGTCGCCCCCCCCCCCAGGCAGATTCACCACTACAGAGAAATTATTTCTGCACGGGGAGAGAGGAGGTAGTATTCACTGCCTGAAAAGGGGATCACGAGTGGTTCAAGCCATACATCCATATTCACGGTGACTGCGGCGGAGTGAGGTCCGTAGCCAATATCATTGGGACACCACTGGGTGTTTGGAATCCCCCAGTTACTTAATGGGCTTCCACGTAGGACTATACATACCAGCATGCAGTTGCCTAGAGTGTGAGCGCGAGGTGATGTACACCTTTAAGTAGAAGGAGGGGCCGAGAGATTACTCCACTGGGAGTGGTCACTGCAACATCTTTATATTGAAATGAACCCAAGGTGAATGGACAAGCTTGTGAAACCACCACTGAGGAAAGCCACACCGGCTGAAACGCGTCTGACAAGCGTTTCATGGACTTTAGGAACCACGTGCTGTGACAAGCTGAATAAATCCAATTGATGTTAACCCAGAGCTGTGTCGTGCTCATTCTTACCTGGGAGTGAGCTTTGGATCTGATGTTTGGCCAGTATTGCGGGCACTGGCAATAGGCACGCCCTCTTGATTTGGTGCAACGCGTAAGCCAGCAAAATTTGGACATTGCACAAAAATGCGACGCGTCACCCCCCCCCAGGCAGATTCACCACTACAGAGCAATCATTTTTGCACGGGGAGAGAGGAGGTAGTATTCACTGCCTGAAAAGGGGATCACGAGTGGTTCAAGCCATACATCCATATTCACAGTGATTGCGGCGGAGTGAGGTCCGTAGCCAATATCATTGGGACACCACTGGGTGTTTGGAATGCCCCAGTTACTTAATGGGCTTCCACGTAGGACTACACATACCAGCATGCAGTTGCCTAGAGTGTGAACGAGAGGTGATGTACACCTTTAAGTAGGAGGAGGGGCCGAGAGATTACTCCACTGGGAGTGGTCACCGCAACATCTTTATATTGAAATGAACCCCAGGTGAATGGACAAGACTGTGAAACTGGCACTGAGGAAAGCCACACCGGCTGAAACGCGTCTGCCAAGCGTTTCATGGACTTTGGGAACCGCGCACTGTGACAAGCTGAATAAATCCACTTGATGTTAGCCCAAAGCTGTGTCGTGCTCATTCTTACCTGGGAGTGAGCTTTGGATCTGATGTTTGGCCAGTATTGCTGGCACTGGCAATAGGCAGCCCTCTCGATTTGGTGCAACGCGTAAGCCAGCAAAATTTGGACATTGCACGAAAATGCTACGCGTCGCCCCCCCCCCAGGCAGATTCACCACAACAGAGCAATTATTTCTGCACAGGGAGAGAGGAGGAAGTATTCACTGCCTGAAAAGGGGATCACGAGTGGTTCAAGCCATACATCCATATTCACGGTGACTGCGGTGGAGTGAGGTCCGTAGCTAATATCATTGGGACACCACTGGGTGTTTGGAATCCCCCAGTTACTTAATGGGCTTCCACGTAGGACTACACATACCAGCATGCAGTTGCCTAGAGTGTGAGCGTGAGGTGATGTACACCTTTAAGTAGGAGATGGGGCTGAGAGATTACTCCACTGGGAGTGGTCACCTCAACATCTTTATATCGAAGTGAACCCCAGGTGAATGGACAAGCCTGTGAAACCGGCACTGAGGAAAGCCACACCGGCTGAAACGTGTCTGCCAAGCGTTTCATGGACTTTAGGAACCACGCCCTGTGACAAGCTGAATAAATCCACTTGATGTTAACCCAGAGCTGTGTCATCCTCATTCTTACCTGGGAGTGAGCTTTGCATCTGATGTTTGGCTAGTATTGCGGGCACTTGCAATAGGCACGCCCTCTCGATTTGGTGCAACGTGTAAGCCAGCAAAATTTAGACATTGCACGAAAATGCGATGCATCGCCCCTACCCCCCCCACCCAGGCAGATTCACCACTACAGGGCAATTATTTCTGCACGGGGAGAGAGGAGGTAGTATTCACTGCCTGAGAAGGGGATCGCGAGTGGTTCAAGCCATACATCCATATTCATGGTGATTGCGGCGGAGTGAGGTCCGTAGCCAATATCATTGGGACACCACTGGCTGTTTGGAATCCCCCAGTTACTTAATGGGCTTCCACGTAGGACTACACATACCAGCATGCAGTTGCCTAGAGTGTGAGCTCGCGGTGATGTACACCTTCAAGTAGAAGGAGGGGCCGAGAGATTACTCCACTGGGAGTGGTCACCGCAACATCTTTATATCGAAATGAACCCCAGGTGAATGGACAAGCCTGTGAAACCGGCACTGAGGAAAGCCACACTGGCTGAAATGCGTCTGCCTAGCGTTTCATGGACTTTAGGAACCACGCGCTGTGACAAGCTGAATAAATCCACTTGATGTTAACCCAGAGCTGTGTCTTGCTCATTCTTACCTGGGAGTGAGCTTTGGATCTGCTGTTTGGCCAGTATTGCGGGCAGTGGCAATAGGCACGCCCTCTCAATTTGGTGCAACGCATAAGCCAGCAAAAGTTGGACATTGCACGAAAATGCGACGCGTCGCCCCCCCAGGCAGATTCACCACTACAGAGCAATTACTTCTGCACAGGGAGAGAGGAGGTAGTATTCACTGCCTAAAAAGGGGATCACGAGTGGTTCAAGCCATACATCCATATTCACGGTGACTGCGGCGGAGTGAGGTCCGTAGCCAATATCATTGGGACACCACTGGGTGTTTGGGATCCCCCAGTTACTTAATGGGCTTCCACGTAGGACTACACATACCAGCATGCAGTTGCCTAGAGTGTGAGCATGAGGTGATGTACACCTTTAAGTAGGAGGAGAAGCCGAGAGATTAGTCCACTGGGAGTGGTCACCGCAACATCTTTATATCGAAATGAACCCCAGGTGAATGGACAAGCCTGTAAAACCGGCACTGAGGAAAGCAACACCGGCTGAAACGCGTCTGCCAAGCATTTCATGGACTTTAGGAACCACGCGCTGTGACAAGCTGAATAAATCCACTTGATGTTAACCCTGAGCTGTGTCTTGCTCATTCTTACCTGGGAGTGAGCTTTGGATCTGACATATATATATATATATATATAGAACACAACACCGATACAATCTCCAAAGCCAGCGTGCTCGTCAGCTGGTGCATGCGGAGGAGCAGACCACAATCTCCAAGGTTAATTTCATTACAAAGGAAAGCGCTGCACTCTTTGAAATGTAAACAGCTCCTTTAATTCAAAATCAAACAATCGCACCTTGTGATTGTTTGCTCTCGAGTTAAAAGAGTTGTTTACAGCTCACGTATTGCAGCGCTTTCCTTTGTAAAAAAAATATATATATGTGTGTATATATGTATATACAGATATACACACACACACACACATATATATGTATATATATGTATATATATATATATATAATATATATATATATATATATATATATATATTCCACAGGACCGCGTTTTTCATGGAAAGAAATCACACAAGCCCACTCGGTCAGCTGTTGCAGTTTATTTTCGGTACTGCAGGTAAGGATGACGCGTTTTGACCACGTCCGTGGTGTTGGTCACATGACCACCGCCTCCATTGGGTTTATTTTAAAGGGTACGTGCATTACATGGTTTTCATAGACATGAAAGAAATGTTGTGAAATTTGGTGATAAACAAAAAGTAGTGAAAAACAGACGCAGCTGTTTAGCAGTCAAAAAGGGCAATACTGGAAATTCTTTCCTCAAATTACAATTAAACAACAATTCATGGTCAGTATGCATTAACTGTAATGAATGAAATTTGTCATCCCCTAGAGACTAGGTTTGAAAAAATAAAGGACTAGTGCCATAGCTGTAAATCGGTTCAGTTGAAGAAGTGGAGGGACAAGTGCCCTTGTTGCTAATTCATGTCGTGACTAGAGGAAATTCCTCGTGGCTATACTCAACCTCGATCATTCGTGGTGAGAGAGATGTAGAACCCCCAACAGTGACTAAGAGCTGGATCAGACGTCCGTCATACTCCGGTGCTTTTAATAATTATTTTTCCACATGCAGCTCAAGGTGACTCATAGCATAATTTCTGTAAAATTTACAAAAATACCAGGGATTAGCATCACAGTTAATATTGATCTGATAATATTAATAATACAACTTATCTACAAAGTAAAGGCAAGTCATGTAGAGGTTAAATAATTTCATGTGTTTTTATAATAATAAATAATGCGTCTGTATACAGAATCAAGATAAACATA
Organism: Calotriton arnoldi; assembly: GCA_963921515.1. Taxonomy (NCBI): domain Eukaryota; kingdom Metazoa; phylum Chordata; class Amphibia; order Caudata; family Salamandridae; genus Calotriton; species Calotriton arnoldi. The sequence goes on along the minus strand of CAWUFW010010967.1, from coordinate 9,131 downwards.
TGCATGAAAACAAAAGTGAGTGAGTGTAACTAGAAAAGAAAGAGGGGTTTCGGTTTGGGCATGAACATTCCGTTACGGCTAGGATACGGTATTGCCATTTTATTACAAGTGGGAATAAAGTTCCTCGTCTTGATTCAGACCATCTGGGTACTTAGTACCTTCTAGTAGGATTAGACGTGACTCAAGTCTTCGGAGTGCTGCAGTACGATTACCCCCCTTGGGTTAGGTGTGATAGTGTCAAGTCCAAAGTATCTAGCTTTGGTCCAGTCCGAATTATGCTCCCTAGCGAAATGCCTCACCGTGCTATAGCTGTGGTCAAGATTAGTGATCGCCCGCCAATGTTCTAAGATACGTTTTTTGATGGGAAACGTAGTTGACCCAATTTACCAAAGATTGCAGGGGCATACAATAGCGTATACGGCAAAGTCAGTTCCACATGTGATGAATTTAAGGATTTTCCAAAGGGACTTGGTTCTGTGTAGGGTAACCTCTGATATATTGCAGCTATTTTTACAGGCTTTGCATTTTCCACATTTGTGGAAACCTTTAGCTTGCTTGAGCCAGCTATTTTCTATAGGTTGGAGATGGCTATGTGTTAGCATATCCCGCAGGGATGGGCTTCTCATGTATGTAACTGATGGAGTTGGACTTATTTCATTTCTAAGAATAGGATCCCTCCTGAGGATATCCCATCTGTTTTTCAGAATGTTGCGTATCTGGTTGGATTGGTTGCAGTATTTAGTGATAAACCTCACTTGATTTTTATTGTCAGTCTTTTGGGGCCTCTTCTCTGGTGTTTTGCCTAGGATTTCTTCTCTGGACTTGTTTTCTACTCGCTTCTCTGCTTGGGAAATGGCTTTCCTAGAATATCCTCTCTCTCTCTGAATCTTGACTTCATTTCCTGTTTTGTGTTTTCATATGTAGTGGGGGTACTGCAATTGCGTTTGGCTCTAAGGAATTCACTATATGGGATTCCCCACCTAAAGCTGGAAGGGTGGGAGCTAGCGGCATGGAGGATAGAATTGCCTGCTGTTTCCTTTCTGAATAGATTGGTACTGATTTTCCCCTTATCTACCTTGAGTTTCAGGTCCAGAAAGTCAATGGATTCCTGACTATAGTGTCTGGTAAATCTAAGATTCACGTTGTTGTCGTTCAGGCTGTCTATGAACTGGTTCAATTCAATTTCAGACCCCCTCCACACAAAGAAAATATCATGTATATATACCTGAGCCATGTAGATACATTAAATATCCAATGTTCTGTCTGGTCATTCCACAGCACCTGCTTCTCCCACCAGCCTACCATGAGATTGGCATAGCTGGGGACGAAGCAGGTGCCCATGGAAGTTCCCTCAAGCTGTTTGTAGTGTTCCTTTTCAAAGATGAAGACATTCTCTTTCAAGGATATCGTAATCATGTCCAGGAGCAAGATGGTGTGTTCTAGGAATTCTGCTTTGCGTTGCTTTAAAAAGAACTGACATGCCTTGATGCCATCGTCGTGTCTAATGCTTGTATATAAAGCTTCCACATCAAGGCATACCAACCAGTGATCTTTCCCCCATGTTAACATTCCTGATCTTTTGTAAGAAATGCGTGGTATCCCTGAGATAGGATGAAAGATTTTTCACATAAGGGAAGAGAAAGTGGTCAACATATCTGCTGGTATTTTCTAACAGACTGTTCTTTGAAGACACGATGGGTCTACCTGGTGGGTCGCTACGGTTTTTGTGGACCTTAGGGAGGAGGACAGGGTAGGTGTGGTGGGTGTGTCATTTCTGAGAAAGCGTGTCTCATCCCATGAAAGTAAACCTTTCTCCTGCCAGCTTTGGAGTTTACACAGGTACATAGTTTTCAGGTCAGTAAGATATTTTTTGTCAACTTTGCCATAACATGTAGGGTCACCAAGTTGGCGGTATGCTTCATTGGTATACATGGTCCTGGTCATGAGAACCACATTGCCTCCCTTATCGGAGGGTTTAATGATGAGCTCCCTGTCTTTTGGTAGTTTAGAAACCGCCTCCCATTAGATTTTACTCATATTGCTACTTCTGGGGCTTTTTTTGAGAAGATCAAGAAAATCTTGCGCTACCAGGTCACTGAAAATATCAATGTTGTCTTTAACCGTAATGGGGACATGTTTAGATTTAGCATTAAAATCCGTAGAGGTAGTTTCAGTTACATCAATCCCCAAAAGGTCTGATATTTCAGCAGTATGTGAGGGATTAAACGGATCAAGTGGGTCATTATTGACATCCTCAAGGGTTGTTAGGGTATGAAGGGCTGGAATGTCTTCAATAGCTAAGCCTGTTCTGTCTGCCCCTATTGGTTTAATTGGTACCTCTGTGGCATCTTTTTTAGCAGCATGTATTTTACACAGTTTTAACTTCCTCTCAAACTTATATAAATCAACACGTGCTTGTGCATAATCAAAACGAACATCAGGACAGAAAGATAAACCCAATTCAAGCACACTTATTTCTTCATTTGTAAGAACCTTCTCAGTGAGATTCATTACCGTAAGCTTTGGTGTGGTGTCTTCCATTATGCGTTCTTGGTTTTCTGGCCTCTGGTTCCCATACCAGTTGATCTTAGATTTCCTGCGCCTGACGTTCCGCTTGTGGTTTTGCCTTCATTTTCTTGTTTTTTTATTCTCGGCCTCCCCCTGTTGGACTGTTCTTTGGCCTTCTGCATGAGGCGTAGTTCGTGAGAAAAAGACTGCTGCTCTGTATTGGTTGAGGCATTGCTGTCTATTGATTCTACATCGGAACTGAGGTCGGTCGTGGAGCCTTCTTTGGTTGTTTCCAGAAGGCTTAGTGTACGATATTTGGTGACTTCAGACCTCATTTTGTCATATTTTTTGGCAAAAGTTAAGATGCGCCCAGTCGCATAGTCCCTTTCATCGCGCAGGAACTTGCGCTGTTTTCTGGCGATTATGTCCTTTTCAAATACTTTCATCTTCTCGCCCACCGCCTTGATCACATTTTCGGTTTCTTTCTGGTCGGTCTCTTTGCCGAGGTCCTCCATGACGGCATGTATCTGTTCCAGTATAGCCTTGTGTTCGTCCCATGCGTTGGCTATTAGTATCTCCAGCATTCTTCTTGAACACGCAGTGGTATTATCCACCCAGTCTTTTATTACCTGTTGTTTGGGTATTGATAGTGTTGGCGTTATATATATATATATATATATATATATATATATATATATATATATATATATTATCTACTGGCGGTCGCCAGTAGATAGTTATAGTTACAACCTATTATCCATAGGAAATCCGCGACATTCTATTTGAAATAACTCTCTTGCCGGTTGACGTATCTTCGCGAAATTTTCAAACTTCGTGGGGCGCTCCGGTCCACTCCTACCCTGAAAGTCTCGGGGGGATACGTCAAGCGGGGGCCGAGAAAAAGGGGGTCCCAAAACGCGTTTTCCCCATGCATTTTCCCATAGGAAACTTTAGACACGGCTACAGCCCGAACTGCTGAACGGAATTACACCAAATTTGGCAAAGAGGTAGTTCTTGGTTCAGAAAGAACCCTTTTTGTTAAATGGTGTAAATCCGTTCAGTAGTTGCTGAGAAAATGAAAAGTAAAAAGTTAGTGATATCTAGGGACGAGTAGGGTCCGCGTACCCTCCCGATCACGAGCTGCATGTTAATTGGCTGTCAGCTGGCTGTCAACATTCCGATTCAGGAAATGTTGGCAGCCATTTTGTCCCTCGGTAGAACCGAGGGACAGAAACAAGTGCGCAAAGCGCACAAAGGGGGCAGGGTAGAAACACCCTGACCCCCTAGGTTTGCTCAGGGGGTCCCACAAGGACCCGCTGGGCAAAAAAAATAAAAAAAAAATTTTTAAAAATCGGCAGGATGCGCTCAGGGTGCGCGAATCCTGCCGAAAATCGAGCGCGGTCTCCCGCGCTTCGATGTTAATTGGCCCCCGGGTGGCCCAAGTCCCGGGGGCATGGTGGGGGATAATTTAATGTGTGGGGGCCTCAAGGGCCCCCAAGCCCCGGGGACCGCCACCCCCCGGGGCTTTTTTAAAAATGGTGCGGGAGGGCTCTGAGCCCTCCCGCAGCCCCGGGGACCACCACCTCCCGGGGCTTTTTTTAAAATAATTATTAAACCTGTGTGGGGGGCTCCAGCCCCCACACGCCCGGGACCACCACCTCCCCGGGGCACTAAACATTTTAATATGGGGGTCCGTTACGGACCCCCAGAGCCCCGGGGACCACCACCTCCCCGGGGCTGTGTACTGAATGGGAGGGGGCCGCGCGGCCCCCCTCCTGGAGCCCTTGATGGCCCTGGGGACCACCACCCCCAGGGCCGGCTCCTGCAGTGTCCCGGGTGCCTACCCCGGGACACTGTAGTTTGCTATGGCAGGACGGGAGCCTCGCGGCTCCGTCCTGCCATAGCAAACTGCTTTGGATATTGGAAGAGAGAGCAGGAAACCTGCTCTCTCTTCCAATATCCAAAGCGATTGCTTTTCCACATGGGGAGCAGCATGTCAGCTGCTCCCCATGTGGAACAGCAATGCCGGCTCCCAAGGGACGTGGGGAGCCGGCGGGACTGTGGGGGATTGGGTACCCCCCACAGTCCCCAACGGAGAGGGCCAGCCCCGGGGGATGGGGTCCCCGGGGCAAGTAGTGGCTCGGGAGGGGGCCACGCGGCCCCCTCCCCAAAAAAGAGAAAAATAAAAAAAAATAAAAAAATGGAAAGGCCGGGCACCGGGAGATGGGGTCCCCGGGGCCTTAAAATGGCCAGAGGAGGGGGGCCACGCTGCCCCCCTCAAAAAAATAAATATAGAGGCCATGCCCCGGGGGATGGGGTCCCCGGGGCCAATACAGGCCCAGGGAAGGGGGGCCACGCGGCCCCCTTCCCGTTTTTTTTTTTTTAAGGTAATTTAAAAAAAGGGGTAAGGCCCTGGGGGATGGGGTCCCCAGGGCCCAAAAAAAGAAAAAAGGAAGGGGGGCCACACAGCCCCCCTTCAGGGGAGAAAAAAACAAACAAAAAAAAAAAACGATCGGGCCCGCAGGCCTCGCCCCTTCCTTCACCACTCTGCAAACGCGCCCCTGGCGCGTTTGCAGAGGGGGAACGAATTCCCCTTGAATACTGGGGGTCCCTGGGGCCAACTAGCCCACCAGGTACCTCCAGTATGCGCCAGGGGGCTGCCTTGCAGAGAGGTGTACAGAGGCCACGCCCCTTTTACACCTCTCTGCAACGCAGCTCTGTGGCGCTTTTGGAGGTATATGGTGGGCTAGTTGGACTCCGGGGACCCTCAGGATTCAAGGGGACTTAATCCCCCAACTTAAAACGCGCCACGGGGCGCGTTTGCACAGTGGTGAAGGGAGGGGGCGGGGCTTCAGGTGACATGTGTGCAAACAGGCCCCGTGGCGCGTTTTAAGATGGGGAATTAAATCCCCTTCAATCCTGAGGGTCCCTGGGGGCCAACTAGCCCAACAGGTACATCCAGAATGCGCCACAGAGCTGCGTTGCAGAGAGGTGTAAAAGGGGTGTGGCCTCTCTACACGTCTCTGCAACGCAGCCCCTGGCGCATATTGGAGGTTCCTGGTGGTCTAGTTGGCACCTAGGGACCCTCAGGATTCAAGGGGACTTAATCCCCCAACTTAAAACGCGCCACGGGGCGCGTTTGCAAAGATGTCACCTCAGGCCCCGCCCCCTCCCTTCACCATTGTGCAAATATTCCTCTAAAATCAGCCGAAATAGGAATTCCGATTTACTCACCTGTTATAAGGAGAGACCTCAGTGCTGTATCTTTCAGCCCAGTACTGGTCCTGAAAAGTAATTTTAACCGTACTTACCAGTAACTTGAATTTCCTTCCATAGGCTAACATTGACTGGTTTCACTTGGAAATTCTTCTAAGTGTGGAGTTTTGGAACTTTAAAATATTCCTCTAAAATCAGCCGAAATACGAATTCCGATTTACTCACCTGTTATCAGGAGAGACCTCAGTGCTGCATCTTTCAGCCCAGTACTGATCCTGAAAAGTAATTTTAACCGTACTTACCGGTAACTTGAATTTCCTTCATAGGCTAACATTGACTGGTTTCACTTGGAAATTCTTCTAAGTGTGGAGTTTTGGAACTTTAAAATATTCCTCTAAAATCAGCCGAAATACGAATTCCGATTTACTCACCTGTTATCAGGAGAGACCTCAGTGCTGCATCTTTAAGCCCAGTACTGATCCTGAAAAGTAATTTTAACCATACTTACCGGTAACTTGAATTTCCTTCATAGGCTAACATTGACTGGTTTCACTTGGAAATTCTTCTAAGTGTGGAGTTTTGGAACTTTAAAATATTCCTCTAAAATCAGCCGAAATACGAATTCCGATTTACTCACCTGTTATCAGGAGAGACCTCAGTGCTGCATCTTTCAGCCCAGTACTGATCCTGAAAAGTAATTTTAACCGTACTTACCGGTAACTTGAATTTCCTTCATAGGCTAACATTGACTGGTTTCACTTGGAAATTCTTCTAAGTGTTGATTTTTGAAACATACAAATATTCCTCTAAAATCAGCCGAAATCCGAATTCTGATTTACTCACCTGTTATCAGGAGAGACCTCAGTGCTGCATCTTTCAGCCCAGTACTGGTCCTGAAAAGTAATTTTAACCGTACTTACCAGTAACTTGAATTTCCTTCCATAGGCTAACATTGACTGGTTTCACTTGGAAATTCTTCTAAGTGTGGAGTTTTGGAACTTTAAAATATTCCTCTAAAATCAGCCGAAATACGAATTCCGATTTACTCACCTGTTATCAGGAGAGACCTCAGTGCTGCATGTTTCAGCCCAGTACTGATCCTCAAAAGTAATTTTAACCGTACTTACCGGTAACTTGAATTTCCTTCATAGGCTAACATTGACTGGTTTTCAGCAAAAAAGTTTCAAAGTGTTGATTTTCACAAACTACAAATATTCCTTAAAAATCGACAGTATGACTTAAACGCATTCTTTCAACTGTTTACAGGAGATGCACCAGTGCTGGATCCAGGATCCAACACTGAGTAAGAAAAAGTTACGATAACAGTTTTTACCTGCTAAGTGAATTTCCTTCCATAGGATAACATTGGTGATTCTATGAGAAAAAGTTTCAAAGTGTCAACTTTTAAAATACAATAATATTCCTTAAAAATCACGACTGTAACCAAAACGCTTTTACTCAACTGTTTACAGGAGATGTCCCAGGACTGAATCTAGGATCCAGTCCTGTGGTTAGAAAAGTAATCCATAAAGTAACTAATTGCATTTAACTAGAAATTCACATTGAGCTGAATGTTGCATTGTGTTTGAAAATGTGTTGCCCATTGCAACAACTGTAACTACTGTACTTAAAAGTCTATTGCCTATCTGCAAAGTATTTAAACTAAAGTAATTCATTAAGAGAAAGTATTTTTTGTAATGTAATGTATAATGTAATTACAATGTAATTTAAATAATAAAATATGTAAAAAAAAATTGTTTCTAAAAATGTAGTAAATCAGTATTTTAAAAATTTATATAACAATTAATACATTTAAAAATTGTCATTTACAAAACCTTTGAAATTCACTGAAAAAACCGTAGGTTTCAGACATGTTATAGTTACAAATTAGCATTTAAAAAACCTTTGAAATTCACTGAAAAAACCATAGGTTTCAGGGACGTTATAGTTACAAATTAGCATTTAAAAAACCTTTGAAATTCACTGAAAAAACCATAGGTTTTAGGGACAGTTATAGTTAGTTGGACATTGCACTCGTACAAAACCCGTGAAATTCCCCCGTTATAGTTAGTCCAGCTAACTATAACTCGCGCCCCGCAATGCACTGCTGATGACGTCACATATTACATCACTCATGACATGGTCAGTGACATCACTGATGACATCACTGATGACATCTCAAATGACATCACTGATGACATCATCCATGTGATAATTTCATGCATCTTCTCACACCCTAATATAACCTTTGATACACCCACTCTAAAGTACAGACTGCCATTCGCAAAACCATAGACACTCCAACACCAATAACTACATACCCACTCACTGATTCTTAGGTCTACGCACACATCCACTCACTCACCCGAACAGTCACTCATATTTACGGTCACTCAGTACAGGACTATCATATGCACTCATACTCCTATATAGACACTCAAACACCGCCACTCATCCATAGAGGTACTCACACACCTAGTCAGTCATGCAAATAATTAAACACACTACCATTTACTCACCTATACAGTTATACACACACCAGCTCACTTACTCATACAAATACTAGCACATTCTTACGCTCTTATACAATCACTGATACAAGCACACACTCATCCATACAGCCACTATCACAATCAGTCACTCTTGCTTATAGCTATTTATATACTCCAACACACATATATACTGCCTTTCACATATGTAGTTACTCACACATGTACCACTGGGACATACATTCACTCACTAACACACTCTTACACACACTTACCCACCCATACAGTCTATCACAGATGCACTCTTGAAACCATCCACCCAGTGAATCACCCACTCACACATCTATGCACAGAGTCGCACACACCCCTCCCACACAAACACTCAGGCACCCATACAGATACTCACACAAGCATTCAATAACTCATATAGACACTCATGTAGCTATTCTCAAACACATGCAGCCACTTACACAGCAACAGACAGACGGATACAGACATTCACCCAGTTTAGTCACTAACCCATGCATTCAGTAAGATACGTTAAATCACTCACTTATACAGTCAGTCACGCACCTACTAAATCATCCATACAGACACTTACACACCCACTCATTCTTCAATACGTCTTTTCCTATATATATTAAAAATATTTAAACTTTACAGAAACACACAGTCACTGGATGATGTCATCAGTGATGTCATCAGTGATGTCATTTGAGATGTCATCAGTGATGTCATCAGTGATGTCACTGACCATGTCATGAGTGATGTAATATGTGACGTCATCAGCAGTGCATTGCGGGGCGCGAGTTATAGTTAGCTGGACTAACTATAACGGGGGAATTTCACGGGTTTTGTACGAGTGCAATGTCCAACTAACTATAACTGTCCCTAAAACCTATGGTTTTTTCAGTGAAT